>OY986985.1:11106685-12306685 GCA_963920545.1 Lepidium didymum | reverse complement strand
TCCAAATTTCTTCATATGGATTAGGCTTCGTCAAAGTAAACCAGACAAGATATTTGCACAACATCACTACAAAAAATTTGACTTATTGTGACTATGGATTTTAGTAATAATTTGTGACGTTTTATATACAATTTTGTTACAAATTTTTTTGTTACGGATCATTGTGACTTTATTTTGTAACGATATGTGACAAAATTGTTACTAGATTTATTCGTCATGAGTATATTGTGATTTTTTTGTTACTAATATGCATTTGTGACACTTGTATTGTAACTATTTACAAATCGTCACAAATTCGTCACAATATCTTCATATTGTGATGAAACGTAACAATACAAAAAAAATTTGTAGTGCATCAAGAGGGATGTCAGAAGGACATTGAATGTGCATTTGGAGTGTTACAAGCTCGATTTAAAATCATCCGCGAACCAGCTCGCATGTGGGATATAGCGGATTTGGCTATCATCATGAGGGAATGTATCATATTGCATAATATGATTTTTGAGGATGAACGAGATACACATGTTCAACATTGGAATGAGTATGATCAATCTGAGGCAAGTGGGTCTAGTACACCGCAACCATGCTCGACCGAGGTGCTACCTGCATTTGCAAATCATGTGTGTGATAGATCCGAGTTGGGTAATTCAAATGTACATCACGAATTGTAAACTGATATGATCAAACACATATGGGCAAAATTCAGAATATTTCGCTGTTAATGAGCTTATTAAGTTTGTGTGTTTATTATATTTATTGTGTGCTTATTAAATTATGTATGTTTTATTAGTTGGATTATTTGCGTATTAAATTATGTGTGTTTTATTAATTGTATTGTATTTATATGTTAAGTTTTCGTATTTTTATTTGTTTTAAAAATGACTCTTTCTATTTTTTTTTTTTATAATTATTTAGTTAAGAATATTAAAGATGAAAATACAAAAATTAAAAATATTATTTAACTATTAAATATTTAATTTAATTTTATATAATATTTTTTATTAGTATATAACCATAAAAATAAAAATGTAAATATAAACTAAAAATATAAAATAAATTAGTGAGTTATGATGTTGAATTTTATTAAATAAAATTATTGTAGAATATAAAAATTGAATAGGTGTTGAATTTTGAGGTGGAAAATAGGAAAAAATAATGTGGAACAAATATGGATTTTTAAAAAAGGGTGTTTAATAAATAATCATTGTTGATAGTCTTACAAAACTGTCGAGAATTTGCGACGGTGTTATCATGGATCGGTTTCGTCGATAGTGTGTCACGTTTTCTGTCAATATTTTCCGGTCAAAAATTGTCAACGGATATTTCAACTATAAAGAATTGGGTCAAATTTAGATTTTTCCCGTTGTAGTAACACTACGCAAATGATTGAACATATATTAATTGTGAATAAGAGAGAGAGGATGGTGAAAAGAAGGATCACTGGAGAGAAGAAGAATTGAAAGATATGGGATAGAGAATTAGGCCCAATAAATTAAATTATTAGTTGGAGAACTATTAGTACTTATATACTAACACCTAATTCTCTACCTAACCAATGTGGGATCTTATCAATATGCTATTGACTGAAAAAAATAAAACAAAAAAGTTAATGCCAACACTAAACAGAGTTGTCAGACATCGATGAAATAGAAATAGATGTAAAATTATGTTGAGTAGCAATGGAGAGGAAAAGTGCTTATTTAATTTATGTTTTTCTAGTAAAACACATCTTTAAAAAAAAAATTAAAAATTTTGTCAAACAATTTGATTAACAAAATTCCATTCAATTGTAGGATTCACCAATTCACTATTGGAAATTTTGTCGTCCACAGTTGTTGTATTTGCTTTGTGGAGACTTAATTCTTCCCGGTTTGGTAGTCTTTCTAAATTATTTTCTGGTCTAAGTATCCTATATGGTTACCTCTTTCGGTTTTACACTCCGGGAATTCATCATTTTTCTACCGGTTTCTTGTAATTTTGTTTTTTTAACGTAGTTTCCGGAAAGTTATCGTTACACTGCTGGCTTATGTAGGTCCGACTCTAATACATCGAAAGTCTGGTACCAAGAGAGTAAAATAGGATCCTAATATATTAAAAAAGTTGATCTTAATTTTGTTTGAGACGTTAAATTGTAAGGAAAATATAAAATGTAGACATAGGCCCAGTGTAAATGCATTTTTTGCACGGACGGGGCTAGGTTTATGAATGTATGAGTTTTTTTTTTGTCATCACACTTTTATTGATTAAGCCCAAAAAGATCAGAACATACAATTGGATTTACATAAGAGATTTGGCCCAAAAATGATCACGATGTGGCAAAGAAGCCACTGAAGTTGCATATGTTGTCCCACGTGTCGCCGCTCTGTGTCTCCTGGCATATGATGCTCCACATGCCGCTGCATCGAGATTCCCGCCATGCAACCTTCGTCGAGGATCAAACCACCGGAAAAATCGTCGCTCTTCATCTCTGGTTCTTGTCTGCAATCCGATCGCTGGCTATCTCGGCCACAAAATCCATCCAAAGATTGAAGGAGAAAACAAACCACTAACGTCTCTACCTTCAAAATTAAACCAAGGAAACTTCTACGCCGTCGAAATCCAAATGATTTCGAAAATAATCCACCGCTACTTTTCCTTGAATAAAGGTGGCAAGTGATACGAAGAATTACTCCTCACGATTTAGGGAACTCCATATGAAAGAGAGATTTCACAACCATTGACGGAAATAGCCCGAGATTATCGAATTCGATACTATGATCGGAATCTAAAACGACTATAAAGCCAGGTGAAAGAACATGGTGAGAACACAAGAATCATGTCTCTGAAAATGATATATAGAGAAGATAGAGGATCTAGTTTCACCGGAAGCAAAAAGAAAAGAAGAAAATAAAAAAAGAAAACCGGCAGAGAAAGCATAATAGAAACTGGCAGAGTAAACTCTGGAAAGATTGCCGGACCGAGCCAGAGGTGAATCTCAAAACACCAAAACAACTCACTTGATTTCTCTGAAAGAATGGAAATGAGGGAAGAGGAATCACGGCGACCACTTCACCGAAAGAGGAGAGGAAACTCTGTGTGGAAATTGTGAGTCTTGTAAATTTGTTTTGGTGTAATAATAATTGAGATGATAAAGAAAATATACATGGGTCTCTTCGTTTCATCGTCTAGCTGTTCCATCGAGATGCATATATCCGGATGTAACAACTAGATGCTTTTCATTTCCATGTTAATATTTACATGTAGACGTACATATCTTTGTTTTCTAAATTGAAATTTCCTACTAATAAAATTACTAAAAAAGAAATGATTTATTTTTTAAATTTATTTTGATTAAATATATTAAAATTATTATTATAAAATTCATAATTATTATTCTTATTAAATACTTAATTTTCAAAACTATAATTTATTTTTTAAACCAGCTAAATCAATTTTAACTGTTTTCTATATATCATTTATAATTATATTTTAATTATTTATACTTTCTCTCTCATAATAAAAATGTCTTATTGTATCAATATATTTAATGTTTTAGATTTTTAAAACAAAAATTTGATATATTTTTGTTAACCTACTACTATTCATATTAACTACATTATTAATTATAATGTAAAGATATTTTAAACAATTTAACAAGTTTTCTTAAATATTATGTATTTACTTTAAACACCAAATATTATAAGATAAAGGAGATATATTTCAAAAAATTTGCAGTTTAATTGTTAGCAAAGTTTTCAAATACATAATAGTACTTACGATCATTTATAGTAATTATTAATATAATATATTTTCAAAGACTTATTAATATATCTAACATAATTTAAAAATTATTTTATAAAAAAACAAATAAATATGAAAAGCAAAATCACTTCAGATTTGTCTAGGAATGCATTTGTATCAAAACCAAGTCTGGATCTACTGGGAGTCAGCTTTTTGAAATATTTGTACTGCTTTTTGCAACTGTTAAATTTGTTTCCAAATTTTTTCCATAGATGTTTTTCCCAAATGTATCATGGAACTTTTCTATTTTTTGCTCCATGCAAGATTCTAATATTTCAAACAACATGCTCTATATAAACATCAATTATATTTAAGTTAAGAATGGATGACAGTTACATCACTAACAGTATCTAAAAAATAAATTAAAACATGAGTCATTACATGATTCCAGAAACACAATGGTCTTAACGTATTCTCTAGTATTCAAACTCGAGCCATTTATCAAGGTTTAGAGCTGAAACTAGACAGAAAATACAACAAGTATTGAGTAAAGTGTGAAAGGTACATACTATAATGATATGTTGGAGCTTCGTCATTTACGCTTAAGTATGCAGATAAACTCTAATTTGAAACAAACTCACCTTTTTGGTGTGCGGTGTCTGTTTATACGTCAGTGAAATTAAAACCCTGAAAATTTTCATTTCAAAGCATAGTTAGAGGTGCAATAACTCCAAATCTAGAATCCTTTTTTTTGTTCTTTTGCCAATTATATACTCTAAACTCTAGACTTTTGTTTACAGACAATATATCATTGACTTTTGTTGTTTAAAAGTCAAGGTATTTGGTAAATCAAATTCCAAAATAAGTTTGGCACTTGGTATCCACAAATTCAGAGTCGACAATAAAACTGAAGACTTCTAAAGCTACATGTGTCAGCACTATGTTCATACTAAACAAAACAACAACACCATATGTCAATTCGTCTAGTGATAAAAATGAGGTAGGAAAAAGACAAAGCTTAGTCATGTGGCCATCATAATTGAGGATTCACAAGAACATGATAAAACTTGTTCATATTCATCTACTGAATATGATCATGTAAACTAATGAGTTTAATGTGAGGGGATTTTATTGATTCGTTTATGAGTTTAACCTTAGGAAATTGACAGAAATAAATGATCTTAAACATATGAACCCAAAGAATTAAATGGGTTTTTGAAACAATGAACAATAAAGCCAAAAAAAAATCAAACGAGTTTATGAAACATGAAGCCAACAGATGTCGAACAAGAATATTAGATACAGAGCTATAACTAATTAAAATCTCTTTCTTATATCAAAGAAAAGATTCAGTTTCTGAAAGCCACAATACTCAGTTTTCACAATAAACCATTACCAACTTGTTAAAATGGAACTAACCATAGATGAGCAACGGGTCAATGAAGGTGATTCCAAATTTAATGATCATCCAAAACAACAATATCCACTACATACTTGTGTTCAAAAGCAATATCTGAAAGATGATAAAATAATAGTGAGTAAAAGAGTTACCTCAAAGAGAAAGAGCTTTCCAATGAGGTCTACAACAGCTTTGATAGCCTTTTGCTCACAGAAACTAGAGAAGGAGGCACACAGTTATCTATCAGAAGCAAAGAATCGAAACTTGAACAAGGAAAAAAATAGTCTCATCCATGGCCAGGTAAAATTGAACAAGCAAAGGCAATTGGAAATCGAATTAGTATTGAGGAGGAAAGGGTTTGAGTTACTTTTTACGGCGCCGACTTCATTTAGAAACCACTCATCTAAACAAAACAAAAATGCAACTCAAAGATCAAAATAAGCCCAAAAATAAAATTGAAAAAATGGTCTGATAAGAAAAGAGTTAAGTAAGAAACCTTAGTGAATGATTAGTGAAAACGACGAGAAATCTTAAGCGAGCTTCTACAATCTCCAATGGGGAATCGAGACCCTATACAGAGAAAAAGAGACGAGAAGACGACGAATCTCTGAAGATTTGCGTTTTGTTATTTTTGTTGTAATTTTAAGAAATAACGAAGAATATTTTAGTCTTTTCTATTTTCTACAACTCCATCTACATACGAATGTTTTCAAAACATCTAAAAAATTTAAAAATTTAGAATAAACTTACTAGACACTTAACTATGTCTAAATGAACAATAATCAATATTTTGCATCTCCATCTAGATGGAACATCGAAAATTGACCCATGTCAATGTCAAAGTGAGATTTGCCAAGTGAAAATACGATTAAATGATGCTGACAAAATACTTAAGATTTCGTTCTCTCTAATCTGCTAAACATTAGATCAAACCATGTGCGTGGTTTCCTTTCTTTGGGGTCAAAACAGCACACGTCATGATAAATACAAGGTGGACCAAAATAAGATCTCGCCAAAAGTAAATTAAAAGATAATTCTTCTTTGATTTACGCAAAGCCCAATTCCAATTAGTTCAAAGTCAAAACCCAAGATGACTAAAACTACCCCTGGTCAACTATTGACAAATAAGAAAAAACAAGAATTTAAGGGTAGTTTAGTCTTTTCAATAGAAGTTGAACACAATCTAAGTAGGTGAGGAACCCAATTTTCTTCGGTCTCTTGCTGATTTTAAGCTTTGGAGCTATCGAAATTCTGAATCTGAAAAGGGGTAAACGTCCAATCTTTTTCGTCTCAAAAACCCTTAAGGTTTTAGTTTAATCATTTGTTCATCATCGTTCTGATTATTTCGACTTGAATCTGTCTCTGCTAATCTGGTTTGTAATTAGATTTGATCTCCCTCTGATGTGCTCTTGTTCGCAGTTTAAGAAGAGATGGCTTCAGATCGGAAGGTTTTAGGTTTCGAAGAAGTATCGAAACACAACAAAACCAAGGACTGTTGGCTTATTATCTCTGGCAAGGTTAGATCTTGTCTCGCCTCGTCTCTTTGTTTGAAATCATCTGTGTCTAGATGGATTTCAGGAACTTAGGAACATAGTTCTCTTCCGCTATTCGATTCTCAAGTTTAAGAGTTCAATCTCTTACTTCTAGAAGCTTTTATCGTGTCCCTCACGATTCTTAGCGTTTTGGTTTTAAGCCAATTAGGATGTCTATTTAGTGACACTTTCATTGCTCGGGTTTATTGATTGATTTACAGTAGAGAAACATGGGTTGTGTCTGCTGCTTTAGATATTGACTTCGACTTGATCATGATCAGTGATTGTCGCGTTCTTGAGGTTGATTTTGTTTAATAATGATTGATGGTTGGTTGGTTCTCGAACATTTGAGTTAAGGTGTATGATGTGACCCCATTCATGGATGATCATCCCGGAGGCGATGAAGTCTTGTTGTCCTCAACAGGTGGGGAAATTGTTGGTTTTCTCTTCTGATCCAATGATTTTTCAAGACTGCTCGATGATTGTGTTCTATTATGGTGTTATTGCTGCAGGGAAAGATGCAACAAATGACTTTGAAGACGTTGGTCACAGCGACACTGCAAGGGACATGATGGAGAAATATTACATTGGTGAGATCGACGCGTCTAGTGTTCCAGCAACCAGAACATACGTTGCACCACAGCAACCAGCGTACAACCAAGACAAGACACCAGAATTCATTATCAAGATTCTGCAGTTCCTTGTTCCAATCATGATCTTGGGACTGGCTCTTGTTGTCCGTCACTATACCAAGAAAGAGTAGAAGCCAGAGCCGTGTGTTTGCTTGCTCATTGAATACGTCATCTGATCTCTTATTGTTTCTCTTGCGAAAAAAAGATACTGTTACTGTTGTTTGCCACTAGACTGCATATGTGTCCTTACTTGCTTCGTGTTGGAGCTACGAACCAATAATCATTGTGTTTCTAGTTTCGCTCATGGTTACTTAGTTTCTTTTTGTGTTGATTTTATGATGACATGTTTTCTACTTTGATGATATGATAAATGAGTACTTCTTTTGCCAAAAGCAAAGCTGCTTATAAATACTGAAAGTTACAGTTTGAATGTTTAGGTACTCAAATGAAGAAATGAGAAACTCAATTTCTGCATATATATATATGATTCATGATACAATTGTGGAAATGACAGACTCATCCCTTACATTTCAAGAGGACTAGTGTCTTGTTTTTTTCCTTGTTGCATTAGTACTACAATAAAAGTGATAGATAGTATTGTGTTGTCTGTGACTCTGTGTGATGATGAAACAAAAAGAATGAAGGAAATCGGTAAGAACCAAATTGTAACAGACCTTAAACCTTGACAAAACGCAGCCAGACGAGTGCAAGGGCTTTTGTGTTGTGGAAACACTTCATTTCTGGCTTTGAGGTATTACACTTCATCAAATGCTCTGAGACTGAGAAAGAGTTTCAATTTTGTCGTGGAGTGTCACGACAAGATGATGCGCATCATCTAAAAGCTTCCAGACATCAAGCTGACCAGCCATGCTATTACACTCTTCCACAATCTCGTCCATACTACTGTATCTTTGTATGATCAGTTTCCTGCGTAGTACTAAAGCCGCTATTGCGTACAGCAACAAATCATCTGTTGGTGGTGCTTGTTGCCGGATTCTGCTCCATGATGATTTCCCAACTCCAGCTCTAATGGCGGCTTGATCAGCCCACATCACTTCCCACAGACAAAGCGTCTGTTCAAAACTCAACTCCCTCCTAAACATTACCAGCACCATCCTGTAAACGAAACTACAATCCTCGGCTTGAAGATTCTCCAAGTGTTTGTAAAGCTGAGAGTCTTTGTTTTTTATTATCTTTGATACAATACTTAGCTGCCTTTGAATCCCTGCTTCGTCAAGCCTGAAATTATGCCGAGCTTTCTTCATGAAACCTACAAAGCACCAGAAAGCCTCGTGATCCTCTGAGATCACAGCGAGAATGGGAGATAAGAGATCGCTCATTCCTTGGCAATAGCCTATCTCAGGATCATACAAAGCATATGCTTCAAGAATGGCAACAAGCCGTGCAGCATGGTAAAGCCTGCAGCTTTCTAAATGATCATAGTCTTTTAGCCCCACAGACTCAGCTAAACCGCGAGCTTTGCTTTCTGTGATTGCAGTTGATAATAAAGAATAAGTTGCCCATTCAGAATCCGCACGTAAAGCATCAAGCCGGATGATACGTTGCCACGTAGAGAAATCTTCGTGTACATCGACTTCTACTTGGATCTCAGCAGCAGCTACAGGAGGAGAACAATTCTCTTCACATTTGGTATTATCCTCCGACTTTTTTGTATCACTGTATACAAAAGATGTGAGTAGCTGGACGTCTTCATTGTCTTCGCAAGAGTCTGTATCAGAAGAATCAGTATTCACAGCAGAAACCACAACTTGATTTGTCACTTGTTCCGTAATCTTATAATCATCCACGAACCGAACACATTGACCATTAGCCTCCTCAGAAGGAAGTTCCTCAAGATTATCAATACTTCCATTGCCACACTTGAGAAGCATCTGGCATCGTCTCTGTAGTTTCTCATACTCCTTCCTACATTCAGAGATCCCAACATTGAAAATCATTCTCTGCAACTACAAACAAACACTGACTACATAGATAAAAGTATATCAATATTTTTCTAACCTTTTTTGAGTTTTAACCGCTTCCCTTTCTTCACTAGAACTGTTCAGATCATAGCTGCAATACATAAAATAAGATAATAACAAGTTGAGAATCCCAACAGAGTGCACTAAACAAATAACAATAGGAGGTAACAATAACAAAACACTCACACTCCAAGCAAGAACAACCACACTTCTGCGCGAATACTTGGATCGACTCCCTAAAGAATCATTAGAGCATAGATCAGAAACCATAAAAGAGACAAGTAAGAAGAATCAGGACATGTATATATGGTGCTTGTTCAAAAGACGGGGCTCACTCTGCTTCTAACTTTCTTCAAAAATCCAACCCCACCATCACGGAGTTTTCCCTCCGGTGTAAACAAACTCCTCCATTGATGCGGCGTCAAAGCCCATTTTCTTTTCCGGCGAGACCACGGTGATTTTCGCCGGCTCCTACTTAAAGGGAAGAAAGAAACAAGTAAAGAGTCAATTTTTGGAGTTCATATAATCAAATCAACCTACATTGGTTGCCATATTAATCTAACAGCAAAAGAAAGGAACAATCTAAACAAAGATAGAAACTTTATTTTCATCGGAACTAATCATACTTTCCGAGCTGAGAACATTCATTTTCGAGCTCTATTATTGGATCAAAAACAGAATCTTAAGATCCAATCGACATATTCCAAATCTACAAAGCTTTAATCTCACCGATCGGAAGAAGTAACTGAAGATGGAGACGAAGGATTAGCCACAAAGAGAACCGATCGAAGATGGATCCACGAAGAAGAAGAATTAGATGAAGAAGGTGAAGAAGAAGACGAAGAAGAAGAAGATGGTAACGAAGAAGAAGACGAAGAGGAAGAGGAAGAAGAAGGTATCGAAGAAGAAGAAGAAGAGTTTCCCGAAGACGTTGAAGTGTAGCTTCTCCGTAACGCCTTCATCTGATTCTCCCCAAAATTAACTTAAATCTTAACCCCAAAATCAAATCAAATCAAAAAGTATCCAGCTTGCATCAAAGATCTACAAAAATCTTCATTTTTAACAAACCCATTCTTCCGTATTAAGTATCTACGCCGGTGATAGCAAAGTTAACCTCCTCCGCCGTCTGAGAGAAACGGCAGCGGAAATCCAGCATGAGAGTGTAAGAAAAATAATAACCGATTTGCGCCCAAATTCTGTCACTGTATGATTCTTCTTCAGCACGCCGAAATTGAAAATAGAGAGATGAAGAAGACGAAGAAGAAGAAAAAGCTTAAAGCATCCAACAACTGAAGCCCCTCTTAACCACTTTGCTCTCTTTTTCAGCTCTTTGTCTTTAGTTTTTAATTTTTTACTTTAAAGTTTAAACATTAGGCGCGTGGACTCGCGCGTTTGCTTTAAAATCTTCACGCGCTTTAAACCTGGACGCGATTTAGTAGGTGAATTTTAACGATCGATCAGTCTTTCGTTCATAGATTTTTTAACGCGATGACATCGTGCGTTAACCAAAGAGATTTTGACACGTGTCTAGCAGAAGTTAAAAGTCAAAAGCTAAAGATTTTATTGCGTCCCACTTTACCGCGGCTTTTAAAGAACATAATCATGATTAATTTTGTACAAGTTTTAAGTGAAAATTGTTATCTCTCAACTAAAAAACAAATCTAATCATACAATGTTGACCTAATGGACCTACACACCTACTCAATGCTTAGTGTTATAAGATTGATTATCACAATGGGATCATGGTTAATGGATTATCTTTTTTTTTGTCACTCAAGTAATGGATATCTATGTGTGTAAAATACTCTATTGCACAATAGTTTTTTTGTTTTTTGATAAACTTTATAGTGCACAATAGTTTTTGTTTGGTACAATATTGAAATTATGTCAAACTTACGAAGCAAGTTAGTAACTTAAAAGAAAAAACTTCGTAAAGTCTATCATATAGTCAAAAGTTTATTGAAGTTAGCATTGATTTTTTATCCTGAAACATATATATATATATATATATATATTCTTTTTAAATCTCTTCATCTAATCAATTGAATTTGCAAACTCTCTCAATCCTAAAATATATTATACGCAGAGTTATCCAATTGTTTGAAATCAAATTCGAATGAAAAATATTACATAAGTAGATATTTAACCATTATAGAAATTATTTATTTAGAAATAATTGATTATATTAGGAGAAAAATAGTAGTAAACTAAATTAATTACGTTTACCTTAATAAAACAATTAAGAGAATATTTATTCTGATGGAGACACAAGTTAAGCTGCTATAAGCATGAAGAGTTTGGGCTAATGTTATGTTTAATACATGTTGATGTTTTAGACTACTCACAAATCAAAGGAAAAAATAAATTTGAGCTAAACAAGAAATGAATTAAGTTAACACCAAGTAACAACCGAAATCAAATATAACCTCAAACTAAGCCAACCAAAAACGTATTGTAATCACAATTATAAACAAAGACTAAAAAAGACTGTATTTATATTATCTTTTTTTTTTTTTTTAAATATTAATATTATGTTTATTGTTACTTTATTTTATTGCGACTTGTGAGTAGTTAAAGTGTATCGGAATAAAGAGAAAATAACTATGCTCTCTTTTTTTGACTAAACTTTAAAGCCGAAGATATGTTTTTAAATATAATGTAGCGGCGTATGTCATCAACCAAAACAAGAATATAGTTAGTATTAAATTACAAAAGCATATGGAATAGAATTATTCTAAGAATAATACACTAGAATTATTTAATTAAAAATTGTTGAAATACACTTGCATGTTCTTGGAACATAACAATATTAAATGATAGATTATTAATGCGAGATTTGAACGAGGAAACATCAAAGACTAGTAGCCAAGTTGAAAGTATTAAAAAAAGCATTTTTATATTATAGGGATAAGCATTTGGTCGCTTGAAAGATAAGTAATGTCTATGTAAATACAGAAATTGCAATGATATGTCTGGTCGCTATACGGATTGAGAGAGCTTAAAAGAGTAAATATCACAATAATCGATAACTCTGTTTATGATTCCCTCATAACCAAGCTAATGATGTCTATCGATGTAAATTTGAATATTAAATAATCATATCTAGGTTTTAAATGATTCAACAAACGAATGAGACAAATTTGCTGATGACTGGTCACTATACAAAGAAGAACACAATACTAAAAAGAGTCTTAAGTTGGATGCATACTTATGCGATGTCGTGTTTTATGCTTCCACCTTCTCTATGCTCATGACTTCAATCAGAATTGACCATGTTTTAGTGGGACAAAGAACTAGAGAAGAGAAACATGTCTTGGTTATCATAGAAGAAAATGACAAGAGCAAAATGTGATGGGGTTTAGGTTTCATAGATATACATGCTTTTAACATAGTCCTAGTGGCTAAAATCAATTGGAGAATCCTAACAAAACCATATACTCTATTGGTACAAATTATATTGAATAACTATTGCAAGTCAGAGGATTTCTTAACCGTTTCAAAGCTAAAATTCGTGTTCACATGTTTGGCATGGAATCCTGTTAGGGAGAAACTTGATCAAATCCCAACTAGGTTGGGCCGTACGCGATGGAAAATCAATCAAAATCTGGGGAGAGAATTGGTTATCAACATCCCAACCAGCAGCACCAATGGGTCCTCCTACGAGCCATGAACATGAGATGACAGTCTATGATCTGCTAGATAAGAAACCTAGAGTACGATTTGTTTAATTTTAATGTTCTAAAATCATTTTTGTTTTTTAAAGAAACGAAAACCATTACTGATCAGTCTCTGGTTGGGATAGGTAGGCCCACCACTAAGCGGAGTACGTGCAACAGTAGCGGATTCATGTGCGGCTAAATCAATATTTGTCCTGAACCACTAGACGATGGGGGCATACTTGCTCAACTGCCATCATACTATGATCATAGTATGAGAACTTCTCCAAAATCCTTAGAAATTTTAAAAAATCAGATGAATTTGTAGACTGCAAATATTCTTTCCTATTTTTTCGTATAACAATAAATACAATTTTGAAAAACTACTAATATATACACATTTCGAGTAATTATGTCGTCATCCTTAAATCTAATACCTTATAACTTCAGTACCAAAATTCCAAAATACAATCAAAAACAACATTATTACAATTCATGTCGACATTGTCTCCCGTAGAATTATACAGAATCGCATCGTTATGGCCTAATATTTCTATTTCTCTGTAAACAAAAATCTTCAATTTCATAAAAAAAACAAAAAAAAAATCTTCTATATATAAGCAGCATGAGTTGCCAGCCTAAAGAAGATCTGATACAAGAACAAAACTAGAATTTATCATCAGATCCCAACAAACAAAAAGTAAGAAAGAGAGACAAAAATCAATACTAGAGAGAAGAGAACTGCAGGCATTCACAAACTGTCCTGAAGTTAACCGCCATGGATAAGCTGCAAATTTTGAAGCTATCACAATTTCATTTTGTTTCCCCTTAAGGCCTGACATTTGCAATTGTAAATAGATACCATCAGCAACCAGTTCCATAAGAATCAGTAATATCAAGCAAATTAATTCCGTTTTCCAAAGCTAATTCGAAAGCTTATTGAAGCTGATCGTCCATGGAAGTCTGGTAGCCCCAAAGAAGCTGATTACCCCAAGCCCATGTCCCAAAACCCATGGGAGAAACACTCAGCTGACCTATTTTGACATAAACCATTGATCATTAATCCAATTACATAAAAGAAAGAAAATAATAAATATCTTGTAACATACACAATAGTATTAATAAATATGAGCTTGTAGCCTTGTTTTATTATATATTAAACTAAAAATATTAAATGTGCAAAATATTTTATACATATATGGCTTTAATACATAAAGAATTCTATCATATTTATCAAAAAAAAAAAAACTATAATAAATCTTATAAAAAATGTGACCTTTCCAAATTTGTGGTCTTAAGCAATTGTCTTATTTTGTATAAGGTAAACACGGCTCTCAATATATGTAAACCGAAATCGATCCAAATTAGATGAACAAAACCCGACAAAATACCCAAATGGGTCATAAATCTATGTAAAAAACTGGAATCCGAACCCGAACCAAATTTTAGTTTTTTTGAATTTTATGTAAAAATACTTGAACCTTAACTCGATGTATACCAAACCGAACCATACCCGAAAAATAAAAATATTCGAATAAGTCTTAAATCAAATGAACTAAAATACCGAATTAGATGAACCGAACCCAATAAAATATCAAAAATGGATCCTAAATCTATGTATCTGAAAAACCGAATCAAAAACTAAATTTTTACCGAATATATTATTATTAAATTTTAATTTTTAAGAGGTTTTTCTATTGAATCTTCATTAATTTTTAATTTTATATAAAATTTTATAACGAAACCAACATTAAACTTATTCTTAAGGGTAGTTACAAACCATATGTTAATTTTATCTTAAAATTTATAACACGTCCAAAATGAAATTGTCTCCCGCTTTAATATATAAGATACAATGGGTCATCACTGTAGTTTTAAGTATGTGTTGATTTCTAACTTTTCAAAAATATGACAATAATGTGATACCATGCAAATAGTGTCTACTATGATGAAATTGGAATCTTACCATAATACCATGTCATTTGTGAAAATACATTTCAAATTTCATTGAACTTGTACAAAACACACATAAAATTAATCAACTTCTACTTATTAATATTTTCTTCACGTGACATTTTTTCAAATAAGCTCTAATATTACTTTGTTTTATATGCCAAAAATTGAAAAACAAAAGAATAAATAAAAGACAAAACAATATGATGTCCAAAGGAAGTGTTTTGGAAAATTGTGTCACATCTAAGATCTTTCCTATCCTAGTTGATTCTGGGAGTTATATTTGTCTTAAGTAATATTATTAGAAATTTAGGAGTTCAAAAAATTAACTATGAATTAAGATTTTTCGATCCATTAAAAAAAACCTCTTGTAAGAATCTAATTACGTAGCAACTAATACGAGCTTGCTCGCTTCTATCATTATTATTGTTTTGGTAAATTATCGCTTCTATCATTATGAATATTGAGTTTGCTACAATTTTATGTCAACGAGAATGAAAACACAAAAAAGGAAGAAAGAAAGAACAAATTTTGGTCCACCAAGACTTATTTCACCTATGGGCAACACTCGAATATCCAAACGCACATAAATAAAATATAACATGATACTCTTGAATAGACCAAAACGAAAACGAAATTTGTATACTTCCCTTGACGTAACTATTTTTTCTACCATCAATTTCATCGACGTCATTCCTTTCTATATTATATAGTTTACTAATTTTCGGTAGACTTTAACACAAAGTCAAAACAATATTAACACAAAACTTAATTAAACAAAAATCATATAAACACATTAAAAATTAGTTTAGAAGTTATACATGACGACCTAATGCGTGTCTTGATAAGTATCTCTATTCACATCCACGTAAAAATGGCAAATGGCTATTTTATAGTTAACAAAAAAAATTAATTTATATTTTAGGTTTCAATTTCAGGTGATTATATATATTTTTATGTGGCAAATGGCTATTTGGGGATGCAAATTAAGTAATATAAAATGGTTGTTCCCTTATTGTCGAAGTAGTTAAAACCTGAAAACTTAGATTGTATCGGTGGAGTTTGGAGAACCTCTTCAGACAGATCAAACATGCAATTAAATAATAAATTGACAAATAGATTATAAAGTCAAATACCTTTTAAAATAATTACATTCAAATGTTTGGTTGAGAGTTCGAGCCGTCCAACGACAAGTGTTTCAACATGTGGTGCTTTGGTCATATTCTACGAATATGATTCCACTTTTGTATTTTTTTAATTTTCATTTCAATTCATATAATTTCTTATGATAACAGAAAAAAAGCACTTTTACTTTGCAGCTAATTTGTAAGGGTCAGTAATTGTTTATTCGGTTTGGTTTTGGAATGAGTTTGATTGAGTTAGAGAGGTGACATATTCCTTATGTTTGGTCTCAAATTTGTTTGGTTTTTTTTTTTTTCAATATTGGGCCACAACATGCCGAGTCATTAGCCAAATTCCTACATAATGTAGGCGGTGGGACTCGATCTCTGATTGTGCAAGTGCGCATGTCTTATGTGGACTTACCGTTTGCCACTAGACTAAATGCCACTTACAAATTTGTTTGGTTTATTATAATTGTTTTTTTTTATCATTCTTACTCAATTAATATGACTTCCAAAAATAGATTTATTTACAATTTCCTAACATTATAGACTATAGTAATTTGCTTTATAATTTAACAATCTAGAAATAGAACAGAGAGAAAAAACTCGGAACATATTTAGAAGGTGCTTCTATGTAAGGAAGAAAAACTATCCGCCCATTTGGTAATTAGACCATTTTCACGATCTCTGTAAAATTTGTCGCCTTTACTACTTCTAAAATCCATAAGAAGATCATGTAAGCTATTGCCCAAAAGCCAACGTCAAATTCAATATGGAGAGAAGAAAAGTTGGGCCGAATTCCGCAAATAATTGTTTTTGTTTGAAATCAAAACAATGTACACATAACTATATAAATTAATATCATAACAACGACTGTAATATTAAAAATAGGGATTATATTGATGTAAAAGGAAATTTATTCCGGTTAGAATTCAAGGAACATTGGTTTAGTTAATTCGGTTTTGAATTTGATAAAATACTATTCAACGTTCAATTTCTAATAAATAGTAAACTAGTCATTATAATATCTTAAACCCAATGACACTTGGATTTTATAATGCGTATAGTTCTGTGTCATCTCTGGCGTGTATGGACTCTGAAAAAGTCGTCGTTCACTTTTACACTAAGAAAAATAAAAACCCAAATCAACGTTAACAAATAGCACATGATTCCAACTTTCTTGGTAATCCAACGGCTCTTAATCAACTATTCGGTATTTTGTCATATCGTGCCGACACGATAGTCTGCAAACTTTAGAATTTTTTTGGATTTCAAATGGTGAATGCAAAAATAAATACATTATAGAAAACTAAAATAGATTATTTTCTCATATTCAGTTTTTCTAATTTAGATTGATTTTGGTTTGGGTTTCGGGCGCGAGTATAGTTCTAGTATTATATTATTTCAAAAGAAAATCAGAGATAATTAATTATTATAACAACAACGATATTAAAATATATTTGAATTATTGTATCTAAAATAAAATAACTGATTGTTGGTTTTAATTTTGCAAGTTTAGTGACCATATATGATTTTGTGCGTTAAGTGAATCAACAAGTGATTAACGTTCAATGGACGTATGAATTTTAATAATTAAACAAGTTTGAGTGCATAAAAAGAAAACAAAATGTGCAGATCAGGCGGACAAAGTCAGGTGAGTGTGTATTCTCTTTTCTTTCTTTTATTTTGATCTGCAACAGATCAATAAATATTTTATTATTTTTTAAAACTGTATTTATTATGTGTGAATGAAAACTTTAATTGCAGATTGCCCTAACTACATTTACTCTGCCAGAGTATGCCAACCATTCAAAGCTTTATTCTCTCTTCTTAATTTAATCCAATTAACCTAAACCAAACCTAACCGAGCGGATATCAACAAACCAAACCGGGACTCAGATTTTAGTTTTATAAAAATTCTCACTCTAATAAAATAAAACTCAAACAGTTATTCCAATATCATTTCCTAATTGAACTAAACCTGATTCGAATTAGTGATAACAAAATAGTATAATACAATGAACCGGAAATTAAATAAGCAAACCAAAATAAACCAAGTAAGCAACACGTGTCATATAGTTATTGGAAATAAGATTTGATCGGCGGCGTTATAGGCACCTGAATAGGCGCGACATTAGATTACTCGGCAAAGGACAATTTTGTCATTTTGTGCTGAACACGCTAAACTCATCTCAAGTTTAAGCTGACGTGTACATGACAACATATTAATGAATAGTTATTGGGCCAGCATTTGATGACGTGGGCAGAGCCTTTAACCACTCCCCTCGAGAAAAAATTCATGGAAATGGAATTTAAACTCTTTGTTTTAGGAGCATCTTCTAAATCAATAATGCCTTCCACTTTTAAGTCTCAAAGTCAAACTTCAAGCCACAAATTTTCAAATTATTGGAATCAATGTGTGTACTTTGAGCATATTATCGAATGGTCCATTTATATCTAGTGCACATTATGTGTATATATATATATATATATACTTTGTTATATCCCATATGACTTTTTAGATGTGTAGGCAAAAATATTATAGAACAAGTAAACAAATTGGAATACGTAGTGTGATAATAGTATAATAATATGGGTGATGTAATTTCGCATGCACCTCTTCGAGTATCGAAACGAATCTATAAACATCCTAACATAATCTAATAACGAATTAGTTTAATTATCTCTAAGATTAGGTCATAAGTTGACATTTAATCGTGTTTATCCATTTACCTTTGGCTATGGTGACCATGAGCAATGAACTAGTGAAATATACATTCATTTTTTTTAATGTTAATGTGAAATATACATTCTTCAATCCGTATTCCTCTTTTTATTTTTATTTTGCAACTTTCGATGTTTTATTATAATTTTCAAGGTATTTTTGTATAAATTTATTAATTTATACATTTAAGTTTACCGATTCGTTGGCTTTTTGAAATACCAAAAGGTCTTGTCTTGTGACAGCTGATCAAAGTATAAGTAGGCAACCAAATTTGATTATTACAATTTTCATCTTATCTTAGAAGGTAAGAATGTATAATTTGTTACTCTCACCACATCGATAACTTTCCATTGGGGTTGGACAATTTATTAGATAATTATATACTATGTATCAAACATATGATTTCAAAATATATTTCTAATTTACATTTACAATTTGTAAACTATAGCATCATAATTAATATATTTATAATTTACATACTCTTTCCTAAATAATGATACTAGATAGGTTTCGGCACGTCAGTGCAGTTTAATATTTATAAAAAGATAAAAAAATTTTTTATTAAAAATGTATAATAAGTGTATTTAACATTTATTGAAAAAAAAAAGTGTATTTAACATTAATATATATATATATATAACATATTGAATATTTAAACATGAAATAAGTTAAATAATAAGAAAATCAATTGATTATTAATTTTATATTTTAAACAAGAAATATGAGTTAGTATCTATTATTAAAATATCATACTGTTCATGTTTATTTGATTAATATTGTAAAAATATTACTATTATTTGAAATAGTTTAAATTTCAAATTAACAGTAATACCTGATAGTTATATTTATGCATCATCTTTTAATAGTATAGATTAATGCAAGATACACAAAGATACAGTAATGATTGCATTAATTCTTAAAAATTAATTGAGTAAATATAAAAAAGAAGAACAATATTGTTTCCTTTTTTTTGGGTCAAAATACAAGCCTCCAAATTTCCAATATAGCAATAGTCTTATATATTTTCCTTTTCCAATAACATATATATATATATATATATTTTCTGTCAACTTTACTCATAATCAAATTGACAGCTCGATCCATAGTGTAAGTCGACATCTTTAAATCTCTTTTTTTCTTCCCTTTACATTTGGAATAAATTGAACTTCAGTGTCTGAAAATTTGTAAAGTGATCACTATCAATGACCACCTATCCTCGGTAGAATATATTTTTTTTCAACAATTGGATCGACAAAGTCCAATTTATAGCTTAAAGTCCATTTCTATAACTTTTTTTAAGCTACCATAATGCAGCAGGTATGAATCGAACCATGTGTCAAGTCATTAACTGAATCATTCTAACCACCAGACTAAGAACAACTTGGTACAAAATATATTTCTTTATTAATAAAAAGTAAAATAGAAAACGGTTTTGACGTATTCAAAACAACTTGAATTTAATTCTTTGTAGTATACAAAACATAAATCATTAAGAGCAAGCCTCCTAAAAGTCGGTAAAACCCTTATCCTATATTCGTCTCCAACCACGCTCCATTATTTACTATGTCAAATATCCTCATTAATTAATAATTTTGTTTTTTTTCATAATAAACTAAAACCCCATTGGCCATTAGGTGAAAATGTGCGCATTAAGCAAAAAACCCTAGACCAAATCTGTATATAATGATGGTTATACCTCTCATTCCAAAAATTCTCAATTTCCTAATATTACAAAAATTAAAATCCTTGATCTCTATTCATGCTTAGCATATCATGAGCAACATCCCTAGATCTCTCACCGACTCAGATCTTTCCTTATTTCTTCTTATAATTTCTTCTGCTGTTGATCCTTGGCCTTTCAATATCGCTGTCTTCTAGCATCAACCTCTCCGTAAAATCTCTTGAAACCACCGCTTAACTCTTTCTAATCTTCATTGTAAATCAATCGTTGTGTTTCTCATTAGGGTTTTCGGTTATAAAGATCGGATATTTTTAATGGGTTTTGAAGAAATTCAGAACCAGAGTCCAAAACAGAGTCCGAAACAGAGCAAACAGATGGTGTTCAAGTTTCACTTTCATGTTCCGCATCTCCACATACTCCACCATAACCATCATCACCATCATGATGTTCCAAAAGGCTGTGTCGCGATCATGGTGGGACACGAAGGAGATGAAGAAGGTCTACATAGATTCGTGATTCCGTTGGTGTTTTTGAGTCATCCTCTGTTTTTGAGACTCTTGAAAGAAGCTGAAGAAGAATATGGATTTAAACATGAAGGTCCAATTACGATTCCTTGCCGTGTTGATGAGTTCAAGCATGTTCAGGAAATCATCGACGAGGATACTCATCGCCGTCACAATCACGGTCACGGTCACGGTCACGGTCACGGTCATGGCCACAACAACCACAACAACCATCTGCGATGTTTCTGAAAGCCTAATTCGATTTGTTGGTTTAGTTTGGTTTGGTTTGGTTTGCCATGTAATGGTTTGGATCAATTGCTTTGGTTTGACTGGTCTCTCTTTTGAGATTGTTTGGTTGTTTTAAATATTTTTTCTTAGTTTAGTTTGATGATGATAATGATGAAACAAAAAAATAGAGTAATTGAATGTGAATGCTTTTTCCAAAGAATAAGGGATATTGATTTTATTTTTATGGAAAGCAATTGTTTATTTTTAATTTTTAATTTTATTTAATTCATGTTAACGCGTTTAGTTTGAGTATTGGTCGATATTATTTCGTTGTTTTTTTGCTTAAAGAGATTGGTTTCCTCGTTCGCCAAGTGTCTCGAATATTTTTTTAACTTTTTTTCAAAAATTGAAAATCCAGCATATCTTAGAATTGCTTAATAAGCAAGAATATCTTGATTTTGATTTTGCTTTTGATAGCGTAACTAATTACTATATATCTACCTCAATTAGGGCAACTAATTACTGCAGTTAACACGGTTAAAATAAATTAAATAGAATACATTGACCACTAAAATTAAAATATGTTCACATTACTCATCCTTGATTTTTTTTGTTTCGACCTCATAATTGATTTTAATAATACGTAGATTACTCACATTACTGAGATGTCTAGAGATTGCTCGTAAGCGGTGAGTTCTTGTTTTATCCGTGACCTTATCATTTGATTAGTCTAAAGATTGTTTAATTTCACTCGTACTTTCTTAAAATTCTCATGCATTATATTTGTCACCGTCACCGATGAAACAACGAATGATTTAAGTCTTTCGGTGAACGATATGATGATACTTTATGAGTTACATCTATAGTTCAATATGATTTTAAAGCCCTTTACTAAAACTTGAAGTGGAGTAGAATTATAACTAGTCCTTGTTGCAAGTAATGTGTCCATACAGATTCATTGTTCTGAAAACAGTTGGTTGATGGAAATGTCGAGTCAGAAATTAAAGGAGGATAGGCTCAGCCAATTACATAATATTGTGGAAGTCAGATAGTTAATTTTCTTCCCTCAGATGAAGCTTTTAGGACCAAATGAAGAAAATATTTGAGTTTTGGTTCATATTTGGAACTGAATTCCCAAGTGCTCAGATTTCAATGTTTTTGCATAGTCCTGAGTTTTGCGGAGAGAAACTGAATTTGACCGAACCGACCAAACCATTTTTTCAATTTTCGGTTCAATTTTGCTTTCTTCACATAAACCGATCAGAATTGATTAAATTTTAAAATCGGTTATCAGTTCAATCGGTTTGATTACCACATAACTGTTCGGTTTAAAATAAACCAAAAATATAGTATTTAATTGGAATTTTTTATATGTTTTAAATAAAAACTGGAAAAAACCGAAAAACACCTAAAAAACAAATCGAGAAAATTAATTCTAAAATAAAACCGAACTGAAATATTTTTTGATTTATTTCGGAATTAAATTTTACAAACTGAATAAACTAAAAATCGAATAAACAGAACCGATCAATTCAGTTCGGTTTGGACCGAAGGCCCATGGCTACTTTTGTGAGTTTTGGTGACAAGTTTTTGGGTGCATCTTTTTATGTATCAATAATCTCAAGTTAACTATCTATCTATAAACATGATGATGTACATGACCGCTTGGCCCGGATTAATGTGTCGAAGATATTTTGGCCCAATAGGCCCAAAAGGATCTGAAATACCTTCTTCCGTACTTACGAGTAGAAAATTTGCCAAATGATTGATTCTGTAATTTCATAAGTTTCAGGGGTCTCTCTCTCGCACTTTTGCTCGTCTCTTCTGTGTCAAACATGTCCACCATCTCCGTTGCTTAAATTTTTCTTCATTGCTTACTTTCGTTATTTGTGGTTTTTATTTCACTGTCTTCATCTAAGGTTTAGCTAGAATTTCTAAGCTATATACTTTAGGATTTTTTCGACTCACATTTCTTATAAACCCTAGTTTCAGTGCGATCACTAGTACTGGAATTTGAGTCTCTTCAGTGAGTGTCTTAATAATGGAGACCGCTTCGAGCGTAGCTGCACCTCGTGGCGGTTCCCTTCAGAATCCGTCGCCGACTCCGTCCAGGAAAGAATGGCGTGCCGTTTCGGATTTACAAAACGTTGGAGACGGGTCAGACTATGTGGTAACGTTTATGCTTCTAGGTTAAGTTAATGAATGGGTAGACTAAATCTGGACATTTTGATATTCTGATACTGTTATATCTGTTGTTCTTCACTTCGAATAGTGTTCTCATTATTTCAGTTTTAGCTCAATTTTTAAGATTTCACTGTAATTTTGTCTGCTTAATTTGGCGTGGAAAAATGTGGTGTTCATTAAGAGAATTGAGAGGTTTGTTTTTGGTTGTTCCTTGGTTCTTATATTGACTGTCTTTGTCAAATTTGTTTTAGAATTTGAAACAATGAAAGTTAAACTGAATAGATGAAAGGAAGATATATATGAGATGAATTACTTGAGTCTTACAATGCCAATTAGTTTTAAACTTTTTGGAGAGTGGAAACAACATTTTTGTTGGGGTTTCTTGTAGTGCAGAATGGAAGGGAGCAGGATGGTTTTTCAAATAGTGAGATGTTGCAGCAACAACTTGTTGATGTTTCTAGGAAAAAAGGAGAGCTACAGCAGTTGGAGATTGAGCTTCGAGCCCAAATGATTGCGAGACATGAGATAATGGAAATCCAGAGCAACTATGAATCTCAATTTACGGAGTATGCTAATGCTGCTGCTAGAATGCAGGTTAGGTTTTCGTTCTCCTGATGTTATTAGCAGGGTTTTTCTATCCTTGATTTGTTTGTCTATTTCATTGAGCAAAGTGTTGCATGGAAGATAATGGAATCTTGTTAATATTTTAGGAGCAACTTCATGAGAAAGAGAGATCTATTCGGGAGGCAGAGAGGAAGCTAGAGGAGAAGGAAAGAGAGCTACATGCGATTAAACTGGATAATGAAGCGGTTTGTTGGTCTATACATTATACCTAGAATTTTCTTTTCGATATAAATTTGAATGATGTGTTCTTAAATTCTTATTTGTACTGCTAATAGGCCTGGGCAAACGAGGGTATCCTTAGAGAACAAAATAAAGAACTTGCAACATTCAGGTGCTGTTCTTTCTTGAAACTATTTTCTCTTGGTTAATTCGTACCTATCTACTATTTTACTTTACATTACAGGCATTTATCTGTTACTCTTTTGTATTATATTGGGTTCTTCTGCTTTTTATTTCTCCTTTTTAAGTGTTATTTGGGGTCTTTAATTTCTACTTTATACGGCCTTAGACATAAGGTTTTGGAATGTGTAATTGAAGACATTTTTCCTTTCTTAATTTGCAGAAGGGAGCGTGATCACTCTGAGGCTGAGAGGACCCAAAATATACATAAAATATCTGAACTTCAGGAGCATATTCAAGAAAAAGAAAGCCAGCTCAGTGAATTTCAGGAACAAGTCAGTTTTCCCTTGTTATGGATCTTGTAGTTATGTCTCATTGTCATGTTTGAAATGGTATTACGACTAAACAGTGCCCTTATTCTTAATGACTTGTAGAATAGGATTGCTCAAGAAACTATCTTGTACAAGGATGAACAACTAAAAGAAGCGCAAGGTTGGATTGCACGTGCCCAAGAAATGGATGCTTTACAATCATCTACAAATCATTCATTGCAGAATGAATTGCGAGAACGTACTGAGCAGTATAACCAGCTCTGGCTTGGTTGCCAGAGACAGGTTGGTTCCCTAATTATCTTCGAACTCCCAATTGATTTCATCTGAAATAATTATATTTTTATCTTATATTTTCCTTTTTCATTGAATTCAGTTTGCGGAGATGGAGAGATTGCATTTGCTTACAGTGCAACAGCTTCAGCTTGAACTTGTCAATGTAAGGGAAGGAGGTGGCTCCAAAACAAATTCAAGTGGTGCTTCCCAGATTATCCAGAACAGTGTGAACCATGAGGCTCATGGAAACAGCGCCGAAAGTGCAAATGCTAACGTCCATACAAATGGAAAAAGCACAGAGAACATCTCATCGTTTGCCTCAAGTGATGATAATGCTAATCAGGTACATATGTATGTGTGTGTGTTTTTTCTATAGTGTGGATTCTCTTTAAAGATTACCCTCTGTTTGGCTTTTCGTGTTAGATTTAGAGGATTATAGGTTATGTTGAGATAAATATGTGCATTTATATTATTAATTTGGGCATGTCAGCCAGTATATTGTTAAACTTTAGAACTGTTTAGCGAAAGTGCAATAGTTTTATGCTCCTTGCAGCCAAAAAGTACTATGTTGGAAATTAAGAAGGCCCTTATAGAAGTTCGGTGATGATGTATTTAAAAGTGGTCACTTTTCTAGTCAATTTAATGCGATTGTTCAAAACTCTAAATATGTTGTGCTTCACATCGTAATCTTGGCAATGAAACAATCCAAGCTGAAACACTTGAAATTTTCCTCAACAATAACGACCTTTTTGTCTTGTAATTATTTGTAGAACAACCGTGTTGACGGGGTGTCATCTTCTCATCTTGGGATGCCTGGGTACTCTCAAGCGGGTCAGATGAATCCTTTGCATTCTTTTATCATGCATCAACAAGAGAATGCACAGCTGGTTCAGCCTCGGGGACCTTCACTTGTTGCACAATCTCTGTTGCTGCAGCAAAAGGTGTGAGCTTAGCAATGCTTCTTTTGTTTCATTTTGTTACAGTTAATGACCAATTGTCATTTATACTTTTTGCAGGGTGTACCAGATAGTTCACAGATGCCTATGCAGAATCATGTGCATCTATCTCAAGGTGTTCATGGTTTTGTAAGTTCTGATGCTAAGAGTGAATATCAAGTGCCTGCCAATGGACAGTCTTTTGGTCAAGGGTATGGAGATGGTCATATTAGCCAAGGAGAACAGGTAAGGGATGTTTTATTACTCATGTGGTATACATGTTCGATTCAACACTGTCTTAGAAAGTACTTCTGAACAGGCAATGGAATCTGGCAATGGAGATTATCAGGGATCTAATGACTCGGATAATAATTTCCAAGACATTTCTTCACAGTTCCGTGATGTGCTAATTCTCAATTCCCATGCCAAAAATCAGAAACCTGAGGTATGCAATAATACACATATTACATGCCTAATTCTCTTGGCTTGTAAAGCCTAGTTGGGTTGACTATAAGGAAAATGTTCTGAAAGTGTTTTCAATTACTCTCCCCAGGAAGCTAATGGTCAGATTTCACCTGGTGAACACAATGGTGCTAAACCCACTGTGCCTGAAACTCTAGTCTCATCTGTGAAACCTGAGAAAAACTCAGACCGTGTTCTGCTGGATGAAAGGTCGCTTTTGACGTGCATCCTCCGTACTATACCAGCTGGTGGAAGAATCAGAATTAGTTCAACGGTGAGAGAAAACAAGCTTTAATCACAAAGAGAGTGTACGATGGAAATTTGAATATGGGGTTTTCTTTAATGTCTGTTTCATATGTGCAATACAGCTTCCAAACCGTTTGGGCAAGATGCTAGCCCCTCTGCACTGGCATGATTACAGGAAAACGTATGGGAAGCTGGACGATTTTGTTGCTAGCCACCTCGAGGTATGTCTCATCCCAAACACGAACAATTTTTATGCTTTTTTCAGAAATTCAAAGTGCTAAACTGATTTTGGCTGCAGTTATTTGTGATAGAGGACGACTACATTCAAGTTAGAGAAGGCGCACAGAAAATGGTAGCAGCTTCGGCAGCAGCAGCAAAAGTGGCAGCAGCGGCTGCAGCCTCTTCATCTCCAAACTCGGTCTATGTGGCTATGACTCCAATGGCTCAGTCTCAAGAAGTAAAGAAGAATGACAAAACAATCCAAAGAGGTAGGCAGAGCTCTGATTATATGGCGCAGCAACAGAGAAAGCTCTGATCGAAGTGAAAGCCATACAAGAATGAGGCGTAACAATCTCCTTGTCTTTTTCTTAATTATTGGTTGTATTAAGTCGCCTATCTTCGAAGCTATAGTCTATACATTCGATTTTACTTTTCCCATAGCCATGCCCGAAATCGTTTCATATTCAATTTGACCTGCTTATAGTCGACCAATTAAAAATCAGAGAACTATCAGTAAAACACAACGCCCATCATCGTCTAGACTTACGTTTCTTGCCTCTCAACGAAACCAATCTAACTAAAGCAGTGGAGAAACCTTAAAGAAGACCAACAAAGATCCTGCACACAAATCTTTGTTGCTGTGAGTTAATTAACACAAGGGAAAACTAAAAGATTGGCGGTTCACAGAGGTGAGAGAATTATGAGGTTTAGCAGATTCATCACCAAGATAAAGAGATTTCAGATTCTGGCAACTCTTTAGAAAAGTCTTAACCCTTATAACTGGACGTGCAACTAAATTGAGGCTGTGATTTTGCTTGGAGTATTTTTCGAGTATAGAAACAAGACTTGGTAATATATATATAAGTAATAACAGAATGTTGGTTAGAAACCTCGATATGTTTATGGACTAAAAGCACTAACAAAGTTGCCTTCAAATTTTACTAAAAGCACCAAGTCGTATAGGGCTATGTTTGTTTGTCCATCCAGCTCCTTCATCCAGATGGTCCATCTGAATGCACCATCTAGATAGAGCAGCTGGATGTTGTTTGTTTCGTAAATTGACATCTACATCTAAATGGACATACCTATAAAATGACCAAAAAAATGATTAAAATAGAGTAAAAAAGAAGACAGCGTAAAAAGAGGAAAGAGAGTAAAAAAGAAGAGAGATAGCAAAATAGAGGAGAGAGGGTAAAAGAAGGGAGAGAGTAAAACGAAGAGAGAGAGTAAAACAGAAGAGAGAGAGTAAAAAAGAAGAGAGCGTAAAAAATAGGAGAGAGTAAAAAAGAAAAGAGCGTAAAAAATAGGAGAGAGAGTAAAAAAGAGGAGAGAAAGTTAAAAAGGAGGAGATAAAGTAAAAAAGAAGAGAGAGAGTAAAAAGAGGAGAGAAAGTTAAAAAGGAGGAGATAAAGTTAAAAAGGAGGAGATAAAGTTAAAAAGGAGGAGATAAAGTAAAAAAGAGGAGAGAGAGTAAAAAGAGGAGAGAGAGTAAAAAGAGGAGAGATAGTAAAAAAGAGAAGAGAGCGTAAAAAAGAGAAGAGAGAGTAAAAAAGAGGAGAGAGCGTAAAAAAGAGAAGAGAGAGTAAAAAAGAGGAGAGAGCGTAAAAAGAGGAGAGAGCGTAAATAAGAGGAAAGAGCGTAAAAAATAAGAGAGAGTAAAAAAAAAGGAGAAAGAATAAAAAACAGGAGAGAGTAAAAAGAAGAGAAATCGTAAAAAATAGGATAACGAATAAAAAAAGGGGAGATAATAATAAAGAAGAGAGTAAAAAAGTAGAGAGAAAAAAATATGAGAAAGAAAAAAAAAAATTGTATTTTGGTATTTTTAATTTTTATGAATTCCATCTACGTCCAATTGCTTCTTATAAACACATCTAGAATATCTAAAAATTTGAACTAAATTGAAATGCTCCATCCAGCATGTCCATCCGGATGATGCACAATTATGCATTTAAACGAACAACAGTTTACATCTCCATCCAGATGGAACTCTGGATGGACAAACGAACAACACCTAGGTTATTCTATCTGTAAGCAAACCTTAACCCTTAAAAACTAGAGTAGAGGAGCGTCACTCACAATATGTCGCAAATTGGTTTATGCTGATTCTTTTTAGTCTCTGAGAGGCCACTACTAAGACCTTTGAATTATCATACCAATGCATGATGATCGTTCAAATCTTCCAGAGCTAGAGAGTATGAGATAATATATAAGACACACTTCAAATTAAGTAAAATCGAATGTTTCTTTTTTACTCGATGATTGCTGACTTCATACACCGAAAAAATAAAATAACAGAGATTGTGGGAATTCATTCTTATATGCCATTCATATTTCTTCCCCACCCAATCTCACAGTTATCAGTTTGAAATGCTTTGACTTGCTACAGAGAACAAGAGCTTACTTTGTTTGCAAGCTATTGTTTCGCCATATAATCAAAGCTCTGCCTACTTCTTTGGACTGTTTTGTCATTCTTCTTTAACCCTTGCGACTGAGCCATAGGAGTCATAGCCACATAAACCGAGTTTGGAGATGATGAAGCTGCAGCTGCTGCTGCCACTTTTGCTGCTGCTGCGGAAGCTGCTACCATTTTCTGTGCACCTTCTCTAACTTGAATGTAGTCGTCTTCTATCACAAATAACTGCACTCACAATCCCCAAAAACAAATTTAATATTTCTAATATTTGACATGACATGAATGTTTTGTCAACTAGCATGTGTAGAGACCTCGACATGGCTAGAAACAAAATCGTCCAGTTTCCCGTACTTCTTTCTGTAATCATGCCAATGCAAAGGAGCTAGCATTTTACCCAAACGATTTGGAAGCTGCAATTGACAGTTTAAACACATGTTATATACAAAAATCCCATTCCCAAACTCAATTCACTCTCGCTGTTATTAAAATAATTAGCTCTCACCGTTGAACTCATTCTGATTCTTCCACCAGCTGGTATGGTACGGACAATGCATGCCAAAAGTGACCTTTCATCAAGAAGAGCACTCTCTGAGTTCCTCTCAGCTTTCCCAGTTGAAACAAGAGTTTCAGGCACAATGTATCCAGCACCATTCAGTTCACCAGGTGAGACCTGACCATTAGCCTCCTGAAGAGAAACCAGATTGAAAACACATTCAGAACATTTTCGTCATAGCCAACCTAACAAGGCTCCACAAGCCAAGAGGATTTGCCAGATAATATGTGCATTGTATACCTTGGGTTTCTGATTTAGGGCACTGGAATCTAGCCTTAGTGCATCACGGAACTGTGAAGAAATGTCTTGAAATTTATCCACCGATTGATTGGATCCAAGATAATCTCCATTGCCAGATTTCACTGCCTATTAAGCAGTACTTTCTAAGTCAGTATCGTATCAAACATGTATAACCACAGGGAGTAACAAGAACACCCCCTTACCTGTTCATTGACAGAGGGTGATGGTGTAGAAGATCTGTATAGTGCTCCATGGCTAGCTTGAACATCTCCATACACTTGACCATAGGACTGTCTACTGGCAGGCACTTGGAATTCACTCTTCCCATCAGAACTAACCAAGCCATTAGCACCGTGAGATGGATGCACATAATTCTGCATAGGCATCTGTGAACTATCTGGGAGAGCCTGAAAAAAAAAAACAATGGTCATTAACTGTAACAAAATAAAACAAAAGATGCATTCTTAAGCTCACACCTTTTCCTGCAGCAACACTGATTGTGTAACATGAGGTGAAGGACCCTGAGGCTGAACCAGGTGAGGACTTTCTGGTTGATGCATGATAAAAGATTGCAGAGGAGTCATCTGTCCCGCTTGAGAATACCCATGCATCCCAAGATGAGAAGCTGACACCATTATAACACCATCAACACGGTTGTTCTACAAATAATCACAAGAGAAAAGGAAGTTACAGTTACACTTAAAATAAGATTTTTTTAAAGTGTTTTAGCACAGATTGTTTGATTGCCAAGACCACGAACAATAAATAAATAATACACTCGTTAATAGACCTGCAGACAGATGGTCTATGATGTGCAACACAACAAAACTAAAATTCCTACCAATAATCCCAAACCTGTATAGACAATTATTAAATTATAACATCTAAACGCCTGACAAACCAACTGAATAATGCAAACATTAGATTCATCTCAACATATACTAACATTGTATTGCAAACAGGCAACAATCTTGTAGAGCCAACACAAAAAGGAATTAACGCAGGTTAACTATAAGAGCATCAACGGAATCATACATGTACCTGGGTAGCTCTATTATCATTTGAAGTAAAAGATGATCTGTTATCTGCAATTTTTACATTTGCATGGACATCAATGGTTGCACTTTCTGAGCTATTTCCATGAGCCTCAAATTGGTTTGCAGTGAGCTGCATAATCTGGGGGCCACCGTTGGAATTTGTTTTGGAGCCACCTCCATCCCTTAAATTGGCAAGCTCAAGCTCAAGCTGTTGCACTGTATGCAAATGCATTCTCTCCATCTCCGCAAACTGAACTCAAAGACATGAAACAATATAAGATAAGAGTATAACTGTTTTAAGCAGAAATAATAAATACTAGGAACTCAGGTAAACAACCTGTCTCTGACAACCAAGCCAGAGCTGGTTATATTGCTCAGTGCGTTCTCGTATTTCAGCCTGCAATGAGTGATTTGTAGAAGACTGTAAACCATCCATCTCTTGTGCACGGGCAATCCAACCTTGTGCTTCTCTCAGTTGCTCATCTTTGTACAAGATAGTTTCTTGAGCAATCCTATTCTACAAGCCATTAGGGAAAAGAACACTGTTTTAGTGTATTAAAATTTCAACATAACAATAAACATCATAGCAAGATTGATAACCATGATATTATTAACAGATTTTCTTGAGTCAGAAAAAACACGGGAAAACTAACTTGTTCCCGTAGTTCAGTGAGCTGGCTCTCTTTCTCTTGAATATGCTCCTGAAGTTCCGATATTTTATGTATATTTTGAGTCCTCTCAGCTTCAGAGTGATCACGCTCTCTTCTGCATATTAGAAAGGTCAAACATGTGGTCTGTTATGTATTCCAAAACGAATATAAAAAGCAGGCTATTATCTGAAAACTAGTAAGACCGTAAACAAGAGTAAAGATTGTCAAGAATTTAAGGCACCTGAGAGTGGCAAGTTCTTTGTTTTGTTCTCTTAGGAGACCCTCTTTCGCCCAGGCCTGGCAGAAGTACAATAACAGCTTAGATACCCATTCAAATGAACTTATCTCTTATTAAATACGTAGGAATGAGGCAAAAATAAACAGACCGCTTCACTATCCAGTTTAATTTTATGAAGCTCTCTGTCGTTCTCTTCTATCATTCTCTCCATCTCCAGAATAGATCTCTCCTTCTCACGAAGTTGCTCCTAAAAGTTCAACAACATTCCTTTATCTTCCTTGCAACATTGAAGTGCTTGATGAAATAGTCAAAGAGAATAGAAACTTTGGTACTATATCAAGTGAACAAGCTGTGGAATCCAACCTGCATTCTAGCAGCAGCATTAGCATACTCTTTAGATTGCGATTCAAAGTTTCTCTGGATTTCCATTGTGATCATCTGAGCTCGAAGCTCAATCTCCCTCCGCTGCAGTTCTCCCTTTTTCTTAGAAATGGACTGAAGTTGCTGCAACAGCTCGCCATCAGAAAAACTACCATCCATGGTAATCGAGTAGAAATCCAAATCAGCCGGCTCTCTCCCATTCTGCATTACAAGAAACCCCACAAAATTGCGTTTTACACTCTCCGATAAGCAAGAAAACTAAGTATAATTGGAAGACGGAAGCAATCTACCTCGTATATGGCTCTCTCATCTGTCTGATTTAGCTTTAACTGTTCCAAATCCTGAAACATATTTGACAAGGGCTATCGAATGTGAGGTGGGAAACAAGTAAAGGCAAACTATACAAACAAACATCAAAAGCGTCATTTCCAGAGAGCACCAGAGTTACAGTGAATCAGTGATATTATTGACACAACGAGAAACTGAAAAAAGAAAAGATTCAGAAGCACATTATTACATAGTCTGTGGCGTTTCCAGAGTTATGAGAATCCGAAACGGCTCGCCACTCTTTTCTTGATGGAGTTGGCGAAGGATTCTGAAGGGAACCGCCACGAGTCGCAGCTACGCTCGAAGCGGTCTCCATTAGTAAGAAACTTACCTAAGATCCACTGAGAAAACTAGGGTTTATCGGAAAAGTAAAGAAAAGAGTCAAGAAAATTCTAGCTAGAGCGTAAACAGAGATGATGAATTAAAACCACGATTAGCGATATGATGGGATGACAAAACGTTAAAGGAACGAAAATGGTGGAAATGTTTGACGCAGAAGAGACGAACAAAGTGCGAGTGAGACGACCCGAAACTTGTGAAAATTACAGAATCAATCGTTCCGCAATTTTATACTCGTGAGAGTGAAGATTGTGTTCTTGGTCCTTTTGGGTCTATTGGGCCGAACTATATTCAGTCCATTAATTGGGTTGGTACTTCGTTGAAAATTTGTCTGGTATCTCCAAATGTGTTTTTATTTTTTAACCATTTATGGAAAACTACTACTCTACTCCGTTCACAAACGATGTCGTTTTAAACGTTGGGTTATTTAGCTAGCGATTCCTAAAACGACGTCGTTTTGTTTTGGTCCGAAATGGCTCATTTAAGGAATTCGTAGAATCGTAAGAGATTTGAGAGGAGAACGAAGGAGGAGGAAGAAGAAAATGGGATACGTGTTGAGGGTAAGATTGGCATCTTTCTTCGCCGGAGCTGCGACTGCGTCTTTTATCGGCCTCTCTGTTCTCTACAAGGATTATAAAGTCGCTCACGAATCGATTTCTCAGCAGGTTAGCAATCGCTTCGAAATCTATTTTCATCGATTCTCTTTTGGGAACAAGTTATTTCACCGTAAAAGAATAGAAGAAATCGATACACTGCGTTAGTTAAAAGTTGGCGAGAAGGGGATTGTTTGATCTGACTAAGAGTTGGGAAATTCTGGAGATACTTAGAGCATTCTAGGGTTCTCTTATCATCTCTGTGATCCGGTGATTCTGCGATTCGTTTGCAACCTGATAAAACCATTGTTGAGGAAGAAATCATTCAATTTTGATTATCATTTAGGAATTAGGGTTGCCATTTAGCTACTGGTGAGATTTGGTTCTGGACCATGAATATGCTTGAGTTTCATAGCCACCTATTCGTTGAAAATGCTCTTATATTATAATAATAACATTCTTTTGTAATGTGAGTAATTCTTGCTATAACATGAGAAAACCTTCAAACATTTGGTAATGCTGAGAATCTTAAGATGCCAAAGTGTTAGCATGAGAAAACTGCCAAACATTTGGTAATGTGAGTATGAGTTGAGTTGAGACATAACAGTTATCATTCTTAATGCCCATAGCATCATTTTTTTATTCCTGTAGCATTAACGGCATTAGGATACCGACATGGCTATTGACTGTAGATATGATATCTGTTTCTACAGGCAAAATTTTTTCATGACTCTCTGGATAGAAGGATCTCTGTTCTTGAAAGCTTGAGACAAAGTGAAGCTCCTCAGCTTGCTGAAACAACTGATTAGCATCTTTCTCAACATTAACACTTTCTGCTTGGTAATGATGTTTTGAGTTGAGATGCTCTTTCTCGCATTTATGAATAACTTGGAAGTTCTTGTATGACTACTGTTTAAATACAATGAAGCTTTAGGTAGTCTGCAATGTGGCTTGAAACTTGCTGTAACACTTATCATGAAGAATCTGTGCTTGATTTATTATGTTGGATCTGAAACCAGTAAAATACTGTTCTTCAGGCAGATCAACTTTTATCTAGACCATCTTCACAGCCTAGGGATCTACTGGTAGTTTTCTGAACATCTGAAGATAAGCAAGATCATTATATACCAAGAGCAGTCTGATAATATGTGGGCCAACCAAGGAGTCCAGTATCTCTATATGGGCTCTTGATGGATTAACATATTAATACTCATTGAATAGAACAGAAATCCCATCTCTCTCTCTCACACTCATGGTTTGGAATTTATGGCTTTTCATATCAAAACGAGAAAGGTCTTACCAAGTTAGTTAAAGAGCTTAACCGTAAACTTAACTAGATAAACACGCTTAAATATTAGCAAAGCCTCTTAAGTGTCTTTATCTTGTTAATTAGATGAAGACAAAAATATTTAAATATTACCAACGCCTGTTGACAAATATATCACTTTTATCAATAATTAAATAAAAAAACCTTATTCATAATGTAAAATTCACACTTTAATTTTATTTTTCAACTTTTTATATCGTAAAAGAAATTAAATTTTTAACACCAAAATTATTAACTAAATCATTTTAACTAAATAGATGGAGAAAAACTGGGCATAGCCTCTCTTGTTCACCAACCATACATATATAAATGGCTTCGATTGTTACGTTTATAAGAGAAAAAGTTAAAGCAAATGACTAAGTTTATAAAAGGATAATTTCTGCAAAATCGTCAAACTTTTGAGAAAAGTCAACAACAAGAACATGTTCATCTTTAAGGCCATTTTTTAATTGCAAAGCTCTTCTACAAGTTGGTCAAGTCCCGTTGTACAATATCATCTATTTTAACAAAAACAAATCTAGTTTCACATAACTTATAAGAAACACAATAAATAGGTAAAAGAAGGAAGAATTCATAATGGAAATACATGTCGAGAGCACATGGTGTTTTGGATGGGGACAGATTCCAATGTATAAATAAAATAAAGAGAGTGATGCATTTGTCTCCTTGGCGGTGGTATGGTGGCTTCACTATCACCCGACACCTCTTCAAATTTAAAATACACCTAATACTATTTCATAGTTGTATTTACATCTTGTTCCATCATTTTCCTCTTTCTATAAAGATGATAAAACATTTTTGAAAACGTAAATGTTGGATGAGTCTTTGGGATCGCATCCCAACCACTTAATTTTCTTTATCGATTATATATTTGTTTTATTTTTTTACAATAGTTAATAGACAGATAGATAATAGGTCAGTGTCAAAACTGGTTTGATAAGAGTTTTTTACTTCATTTTTTAATGGTCAATAGAGTCCAATGATCTCATATGTCACTTTTAATTGGATGTGAAAGAAGAGAAGCATTAGGATTTGAAATGGCAAAAGACTGTGAAGTCAGAAGAAAAATTAATAAAAACAGAAATAAGTGGGGATATGGGGTCCTGAAGAAGAGAGTGTCCACATCAACTTTTCGCCAATTTTAATTTTGTCTTTGGATTCAAAGCTTGAGACAAATAGAAAGACGTTCGTTACTTAGCTACCCAACAACTTCACTTTCTTTGCTCTTGTCACTATCTTAACCCATTTCCTTACTGCTAACGTAACCATTGATTCTTTTTCAGAATCTCGATTGTTCAATTAATCTTATCGGGTTAAATTAGTTTTCTTTCTGTACCACTTAAACTCGAATTCGTGACCTCGATAATCTGTAATAGAAGGATCTTTTTGTTGTCTTCCTTAAAAGTCAACATGAGATGATTATGAATAAGCCTGGCCGGTGATTTTAGACAATGTCAAAACTCAGGAGAATCTATGACAAAAACACAAGGGAAAATGTTAATGGGATTATGAGATAGACTAAGAGTTATCAAATTATATGGAGTCAGACTATAATAAAATATCTGTATAATCTTACATTAGTAGCTTAGACCCTTTATTGTATATCAGTCTATAAACTAGATTCAGAAGAAACTTCTCCAACGTTAGATCGTTACATTACATTTACATCAGCTAATTGATATGATAATGGTGTGAAGATGGGTCTGTCTTTTTAGGATTGATCCAAATGTCGGAAGCATGGAAGCATTGCATAGGACAATCTTGGCGGCAACCCATCACTACTCCATATCTATTGTATCAACCCCAATCTCTCTCTCTCTCTCTCTCTATATATATATATGTTTGCTAAATTAGCATGATATGAAGTAAATGCAAGCAACGTTTACTCATTATCTTCATTTTCGAATCTTAAACCATCATGGACTTTCTAAGAGTTTCGGACAAGACAACAATTCCATGTAGAAATGATTCTCTGATTTGGTTTGATCAGCAACAATGCAAAGAACCCACTCTTGGTTTCAGAGACATGGACATTCATCCACATTCTCATCTCATTACTCCTTGTAACAACTTCTCTTCTCTACTCTGTTCTTTTGGTTTGAATTCTCAAAGCAGTGCATAACTAAATTCTTCTCATGATTTGTTACAGATGCAGGAAATGGAGTTTTGGGTTGTTATTATTATTACCCTTTCACAAACGACCAATTGAAAGAGCTAGAGAGACAAGCAATGATTTACAAGTACATGATCGCATCTATTCCAGTTCCTTTCGATCTCCTTGTTTCTTCATCAACCTCCTCTGCTTCTCCTTGCAATACTAAAAACAAAACCGAAGATTTAGAACCGGGACGATGCCGAAGAACAGACGGAAAGAAATGGAGATGCTCGAAAGAAGTCGTCACTAATCAAAAATACTGTGAGAGACACTTACACAGAGGTCGTCCTCGTTCAAGAAAGCATGTGGAACCTCCTTATTCTCGACCTAACAACAATGGTGGTTCTCCAAAACACAGAGATCTCCAAAATCTTCCTCAGAAACTATCTAATAGTTTCGTAAAAGACACAATACTTGAGCCACTCGAAGTTTCCTCATCCCCCTCAAACTACATAGAATCCAGGTATTGTTCTAACTTAGAACATGCTCTGTTTCAAATCTGTGGTATTTGTCTTGATTGTGTAAAGTTTTGGTTTTGAATTGAAAACAGAGGAAGTGAGATATTTTCTATATCGACGAAAGCGGAACAAGAAAACAAGTATCTGAATTTCATCGATGTTTGGTCCGATGGAGTAAGAACATCTGAAAAACAGAGTACATCGTCAACCTCTGTTTCTTCTTCCAATGGCAATCTTTCTCTTAACTCGCTTGATCTTTCCATGGGAGGAAACAACTTAATGGGCCAAGAAGAATTGGCCTTAATTCAAATGGGCTTAGGGGTAATTGGGTCGGGTCGTGAAGATCATCACGGGTATGGTCCTTATGGAGTATCTTCACTAGAAAAGATGTCGAGCTGGCTTGCTCCGATGTCTGCCACACCCGGCGGACCATTAGCTGAGATACTGAGACCGAGTCCCAATTTGGCGATCTCCGGTGACATTGGATCCTACAGCTTGACGGCGACTCGGACTCTAAGCTCGTCGCCATCGATGAAGAAGATGACTGGTTCAGTGTCTGACGAAAGCAACCAGATTTAGTTTGGTGATAACGATTTTTTGTGTGTAATGTTTTTTTGGCCTTTCTATTAATCTTGTTCCTATAAAACTGTAAACGGTCACTTTTAATCAATCTATATAATAATAATAATTAGTTTAATTAGTTGGTGTTAATCTAGGATAATGTTAATAATTTCCCACAAAACATGACTTACCCGTAAATTTATGTTTTTTTATAGTACTTTTCAATAATCTTATAAATATGAGTTCGTTGTAAATATTTATCACAAAAATATTTCTGATAATTTCTTATAATTCGTATTTCAATTAGGTACAACATTACTACTTCACCAATTAATTTGTGTAATTTTTTTCTTCTTATATATAATATAATTTTACAGACCGGATCACATACAACTTTTTCTTCTAAAGCTCAAATCCAATTGCTAAACCTTCTTTTCACTGTTAAAACACTTTGAGAGAGACATGTCTCAGCCAAACCACAACAACGACACAACATACACAAGGGTATATGTGGGAGGTTTGTCTTGTAAGTGGCCGTAAAGTAATGTTGATGTATTTAATAAATAGTATTATATATGTTATATAAAAGTTGGATAGTATATATATATATATATATATATATATATATATAAATTAAAGTCTTTTCTGCTGTATTTTATAAATTAGATTTATTGTATTATGAAATATTAATACAATATAAAAGATTATTTACCCATTAAAATTTTATATTTACATTATATGCGACATGTTGATCACCAAAGTGGTATTGTCATATTATATGTAAATGTTAAAGTGAAAATATTAATTGATCATGATTAAAGAAATGCTTAAATGACATAAAAGTTTAATACAAATAGATATTACGCGTAATTACTATTCCTGATCAATAGAAAATAGATATTACGTAACCACTTAGAAATTTTGAGCAAAAAACTATCACTAGTATAATTGAACAAAATGATGGAAAAATACTTCTAAATTTTGGATCCTTTAGAAAACCTTCCTCCTTAAAGATTAGTTCTTACTATCTAAGATCCTCTTTCTCTGATTATAGAACTGGTAAATCTAGTAGTGAATCAGAAGAAAGTGTTGAACAAGTTTTAACAAAAAATTTAGAGAAAAAACCAATTAACTTTCAAGCACCCATAGCCGAACCTATTCAAAATACCGAAGTAGAATCTAACTTCCCTACCTCTCCAACACCCTCAGATTTTAAAAGCATAAATGTTATTACAAAAAATTTTGAAATAGATAAACAATATCTTAAAAATGAATTTTTATCTAAAAAAATGAAAACAAAAGAAAATGGTATTTTAAAACCTTCGATAAAGAAACAACAATAATTTATCGAGAAAAATGGTATGACTATATAAATAAAATAAAAACTAATATTCTGTTCTTCACATGGTTTGAAACTTATTCTCAAAATAATAAAATAAACTACCCATATAAGAATGAATCCATTAACACTAGTTCAACTTTATATTATACATGGGAATTAACTAATGGAGAAAAAATTAAATCAGTTCATCCACCATTAAAAGACTTAAAGGTCTATACACCCCAAAGACAAATAATAGCCATCTCTTTTAGAACTGATGCCAATAGAGATGATAAAGATATAGTGACTATGTCAGATATAAAAATAGTTTATGAACAAAATAACTATCAAAGTCAAATACTACATACTATATCACGTCAAATAGATCACATAGATAATAAATTAGAAAAGGATGAGCATAACTTAGTTAAAAATCAACAAACACTCTCTTATCCTTTTAGCTCAATTTTAACACCCCTTTTTAAACCCTTAACTCAAGCCATTAAATTTCCATAAAATGAAATTCTAAAATCTATATCAACTAGACTAGAAAAATTAGACAAAAATAAAGATATTAATAATATTGATGAAAATAGCCAAATAGAATCTAATGAAGAATTAGAAATTAATCGTATAAAAAGAAAACTCCATCAACAATCAAGAAAACCATATTATCCTAGGCACTCTCCACCCGACTTGTTATTTGAAGAGCACCATAAATTTTTAACTTCAAACATGTACACATGGGATGGTATATATGAATGGAATATAGATGGTAGATCAGAATATGAAATGATGAACTTATTTCAAGAAATGGGGATTGCTGGTTTAGCCTACAAAGCTAAAGGCTTGTGAGACAAACAAATATGTGTCCTCTTAGTTTCATGATTTAATGGAGCATTAAAATATTGGTGGGATAATGCCTTAGATACTTTAGCACAAGATTCTATAATAAACCATACTGAAACTATACGAATAGAAGGAGATGATGGATTATACGAAGAAGAACAAAAAAAGAAAACGCTGTAGAAGTTTTACTACACACTATGACTATGCATTTCGTAGGAAACCCTGCAGAAGAATTAACAAGTAAAAAACTTGTTTTAACAAATCTTAGATGCCCAACCTTAGGAGATTTTAAATGGTATAAAGATATATTTATAACCAATATATTTCAAAGAAATGATTGTAATCAACCTTTCTGGAAAGAAATGTTTATTGCTGGATTACCTTCATTCTTTGCAGAAAGACTAATAAACAAATTAAAAGATTTCTCCGGAGGACAACCAATTCCATGGGATTCAATCACCTATGGACAATTGTTTGCCTTCGTCAAAAAAGAAGGATTACAAATATGTCAAGAACATAAAGATAAACAACAAACTAATAAATTTAAGTTCGGTGAGACTATGAGCTCATTTTGTGAGCAATATGGTTATAACCGCCTTACACCACCTTCTAGACAAAAACAAAAAACTCATAAAAACAACAACTTCTCACATCCACATTCGTATAACAAGCATAATAAATTTTCAAAAAGATTCTCCAACCCTTACTATACTAAAAACAAGAAACCTAACAAACCAGTTAAGAAAGAAAAAATTATTTGCTGGAACTGTAAACGTCCATGTCACAAATCAACAGAATGTAAAATGAAGAAAAAGATAAATGAAATTTTTCATGATCAACAAGACATCAAAGAAAAATTATTATTATCAGAAACCGAAAATTCTGAAGAATCCAGTAGTGAGCCCTCTTTAGATATTATAGAAAACCAAAATGAGTCATCCTCTGACTATTCCCAAAATTGTTCAGATGATATCTGCAATTGTAAAACAATAAACGTCATTACGAAAAACATAGATAAACAATTTCTAATAGACATAATTGATAAAATAGATGATCCAGAAACTAAAAAAGAATACTTATTAAAATTAAAAGATATCGTATATAGAAAAAATCAATTATCCACGCTCCAACCTTTTAGTCTCAATAAAATACTGGAAAAATACCCTTCTCCTACTCTTTTTAAACAAGTAACTACCCGAGAATTACAAAGAGAAGTAAAAACATTAAAAAATCAAATAAAAGAATTACAACAAATTGTTCATCAACAACAATTAGAGCAATTACAACTAAATGCTACATTAACCTTAATAGAACCAAGAATACAACAACAACCTACGACAACTGATCCAACCCTACCATCTTCAAGCAACCCTGAAAACAATAAAAACCCAACCCATGAAGAAGAAGAATATATTCAAATCATAGATAAAATAAACTATCAGAAGTGGTATACAAAAATTATTTTACATATAAGCTATGATTTTAAACTAGAGATAATAGCACTATTAGACACAGGAGCAGACTATAACTGCATTAGAGAAGGAATAGTTCCTACTAAATATTATGAAAAAATATATGAAAAACTCAGTGGAGCAAATGGTAGTAGTTTAAAAGTTAATTATAAATTACCACGAGCAAAAATATGTAATAAAAACTATTGCTTTAAAACACAATTTATACTTGTAAAAAACTTAAGTCAAGAAATAATATTAGGAACCCCATTTTTTACACAAATATATCCATTCAAAGTCACCGAAATAGGAATTAACACTAAAATTGTAGGAAAAAAATTATTATTTGAATTTTTATCTCCTATGAAGACTAAAGAAATATTAGCTTTACAAAATTCTACCATAGAAAAATCTATTAACTTAATAAATGGAAAACAACAACATATTCTATATTTACAACAAAAAATAAAATACCAACAAATAGAGCAACAATTAAATAATCCATTAACAATAAGTAAAATTAAGAAATTAGAAAATGAATTACTAAACCAAATTTGCTCTAAACTCCCAAACGCATTCTGAGAAAGAAAAAAACACATTATTGAAATACCCTATGAAAAAGATTTCAATGAAAAAAATATTCCAACTAAAGCTAGACCTATTCAAATGAATCAAGAGCTTTTAGAACATTGCAAAAAAGAAATCCAAGAACTATTAGATAAAAAACTTATAAGAAAATCCAAATCACCTTGGAGTTGTTCAGCCTTTTACGTAAATAATCAAGCTGAAAAAGAAAGAGGAATACCATGACTAGTTATAAACTATAAACCACTAAGCAACGTTATACAATGGATAAGATACCCAATACCTAATAAAAGAGACCTATTGAAAAGATTATATGATGCTTGTATATTTTCAAAATTTGATATGAAAAGTGGTTTTTGGCAAATCCAAATAGCTGAAAAAGATAAATACAAAACAACATTCACTGTGCCTTTTGGGCACTATGAATGGAATGTCATGCCGTTTGGATTAAAAAATGCACCATCCGAATTTCAGAACATTATGAATGAGATATTTAATCCACATTCCACATTCTCTATAGTATATATAGATGACGTATTAATATTTTCTAAATCAATTGATCAACATTTTAAACATTTATTTACATTTTTAAATATCATTAAAAAACATGGACTAGTAGTATCTGCAAAAAAGATGCATATATTTCAAACAAAAATAAGGTTTTTAGGACATAATATTTATCAAGGAACTATAACACCAATATTACGCTCTATAGAATTTACTACTAAATTTTCAGATGAAATTAAAGAAAAAGCACAATTACAAAGATTTTTAGGATGTTTAAACTATATCTCAGATTTCTTACCTAACATACGTAAAACAATTCAACCCCTATTTCAGAGATTGCAGAAAAATCCAGTCCCATGGTCTAGCATGCATACTAATATAGTTCAGGATATAAAGAAAAAGGTCACTACATTACCATGTTTAGTCATCCCACATCCTAGTGCATTCATGATAGTAGAAACAGATGCATCAGAAATAGGATATGGGGGCATCCTTAAACAAAAAGTGTCTGAATCCAGTCATGAATCTATAGTACGTTTCCATTCAGGAGTCTGAATAGGACCCCAAAAGAATTATTCTACAGTCAAAAAAGAAGTTTTATCTATAGTAAACTGTATTTCTAAATTTCAAGATGATTTAATCAACAAAAGGTTTTTATTACGTGTTGATTGCAAATCAGCAAAAGAGATTTTACAAAAAGATGTTAAAAATCTAGTTTCAAAACAAATTTTTGCAAGATGGCAAGCTATATTATCCATTTTCAATTTTGATATACAATATATTAAAGGAAAAAATAATTGTTTACCCGATTTTCTAACAAGAGAGTACTTACAGGGAAAAAATCAAGATAATCAAAATGAGTGAACAAAAGAAGCCAATGACGGCTACAAATTACATCAAGAATCAACCACACCTCCAAGGCAAACAATTATCCATTCAAAACCAGTTTTCTGCATTAGCAGAATTCCCTCCTTTATCATACGCAAAAGCTGTCAACCCACTACCACAAAAAACACTCACCACTTCCCCACAAAAAACTACTGACTAAAAATCTTCTTACTTCCTTAAACCGCAACGCCAACACCTAACCACAACATCCTTTACCAAACCAATATCTCTCAAAGACCTAAACACCTTTACCAATAGACTCTTCTATGAAGACAGTCAATACTTTACCGATAACCTCACAAAAAACCGTATTTTCTACGAATTTATTCTCGTAGATACCAAATCAGTTGAAATAACCCATTACCTCGATACAAAAAACACAAACCTTACATTCTACTCCACCTGCAAAATCCTACGAATATGCACCGCCTCCGAACTCGGGTTTATCAACCTCCACACCACAAAAGACTTTTCCATTTCGGGGTACCATATTCCAGGCTTTACTTATATAGACTACCAAAAGGCCTTTTTCCATATCCTTTACCTACGAACCTATGACCACTCTTGGTTTATCTCCTTTGACTTCCATTGTCCTAAATCAATACCAGGATGGTTCTATGAATGGTGGTATTGGTTCGGACCCTGTGATCAAATATACCCTCAACAAATACCAAAAGTCTCCCTACCTTATTATACCAAATATGAAAAATACCAACCATCGGACCATTACCAAAAATTGCCTTCCATATAGATATGGGAATACCCTGGATATTATCCTGGCACTTCAACATCGCACAATTTCTACCAGATATGCCATACTCTCTAGTCCGCGAATACCGGATTAAATGGTGGGACAAATACAACTTGATCGTTGTTCTATCACCAACCTAGAAAAGTGGATCAAAACTCATCAAGAACTAAAACAATCAGTCACTGCTACATCAAGAGCCATACCTCTACAAATTACAAAACCCATCCAAATACCAAAACCATCAAGCCCAACAGGATCTACAACATCCACGGGATCAAAGAAAAAAGGAAAAAATAAACTCAAAAGAATTTTGGAAGCCATTGCTATGCAAATATCCTCTGACGAAGAAGATGATAATATTACTCAAGACACTTCTACATCAACAGCCGATCCAAATGAAGAGCCATTAGCCAAAAGTCCGTTCGACGATTAAAAAAAAAAAAACGTGAAAAAAAAATATATTTAGTTTTATAAAAATTATCTCCACTTTCTGCAGGAATTATGAAGCCACAATAAATAAAGAAGACAAAATGAAGAAAAGACAAATTCATCTATCAAAGCTACAAGACAATCTTCTCAATTATGGCAACAACAAGTTTTCACACATGCAAGAGACAATTTGATGAGTCATCTATCAAAATCCTACGACAAAGACACCGAGCTACACTTAGTTACATATATATAAATAAGAATTTGTATGATGAAAGAGGCAGAGTGAATTCCAGTGAGAAACAAATTCCCTCAAACTCTCTCTCTTGTAAGTTTACAAGTTTTAAAGTTTGTAAGTTTTAAGTTTGAAACGTACTATTTCATACTTGTATTTCTATTAATCTTGTTCCTATGAAACTGTAAACGGTCACTTTTAATCAATCTATATAATAATAATAATAATTAGTTTAATTAGTTGGTGTTAATCTAGGATAATGTTAATAATTTCCCACAAAACATGACTTACCCGTAAATTTATGTTTTTTTATAGTACTTTTCAATAAGCTTATAAATATGATTTCGTTGTAAATATTTATCACAAAAATATTTCTGATAATTTCTTGTAATTCGTATTTCAATTAGGTAAAACATTCCTACTTCACCAATTAATTTGTGTAATTTTTTTCTTCTTATATATAATATAATTTTACAGACCGGAACATACAACTTTTTCTTCTAAAGCTCAAATCCAATTGCTAAACCTTCTTTTCACTGTTAAAACACTTTGAGAGAGACATGTCTCAGCCAAACCACAACAGCGACACAACATACACAAGGGTATATGTGGGAGGTTTGTCTTGTAAGTGGCCGTAAAGTAATGTTGATGTATTTAATAAATAGTATTATATATGTTATATAAAAGTTGGATAGTATATATATATAAATTAAAGTCTTTTCTGCTGTATTTTATAAATTAGATTTATTGTATTATGAAATATTAATACAATATAAAAGATTATTTACCCATTAAAATTTTATATTTACATTATATGCGACATGTTGATCACCAAAGTGGTATTGTCATATTATATATAAATGTTAAAGTGAAAACATTAATTGATCATGATTAAAGAAATGCTTAAATGACATAAAAGTTCTAGTGATTAATTAAATTATTATTTACGTCCTTGAAGATCATCCAAAAGTAGATTATTAGATATATTTAATAATACAAAAAGAATTAATTATTTTCATTATAGTCAATAGTATGTTTACCCAAAGGTAACATATCTGTTTGATTTATACGTGTGATTTGATTAATTATAAAATTATTTAAAATCTAAAAAAATAGCATCACTTATTTTGCGTGTATATTGCCCAAAGATTGCTTAAACACATGCTTATAAAGTCTAGAATAAAAATTTATGAATCTGTATAAAAGTCTCAAAGCGCTAACGAGTAAGCATGTATAAATGCTTGCAACTTCATCTTGTATGTATGCATCTTGTAACTCTATTGTAAAGTTTAACGGGCTAAACTATGAGGACCCCTCAACCATTACATATGATAGCTCTGAAGCTGATAAGCCTCGTTATGAGACTTGGGAGCGATCTAATAGGCTGAGTCTAAACCTTATGAAAATGACGATGACAGAAAGTATTAAGCCATGTATGTCCAAGACTGAGAAAGCTAGGGAATTCATAAAGAAAATTAATGAGTGTTCACAATCGGATTAGGCGGACAAGTCGATTGTAGGAAATCTCATGAGTGAGCTAACTACGAAAAAGTTTGACTGGTCTCAGCCAATCCATGATCATATGACGCACATGTCGAACTTGGCATTAAAGTTAACGGTGTTAGGTCTTGAAAGTGCCAATAGCAGCAGAAAAAAATCAAGTGTTAAGGATAAAAAGATGTACAAAGCTTTCGTTAAACGACCCGAAAGTCAAGTTCAAAAGGAAAGGAAGTGTTTCCTTTACAAGAAAATGGGACACTTCAGAAAAGATTGTTCGAAAAGAAAAGCGTGGTTCGATAAGAAAGGTACAAAACATTTATATGTTTGTTCTAAATTGAACCTTGTTGAAGTTCCTAAAAATACTTGGTGGTTAGATTTTGGTGCATCTACTCATGTGTCTCACATTGAGCAGGGATTCATTTCAATCCAACTCATAAGAGAACTTGAACAATACTTGTTCATGGGGAACCAAATGAAGGCACGAATTGAAGGCATTGGGACTTATAGATTGATCTTAGACACTAGTTGTCATGTAGATCTTGAAGGGTGTCTCTTTATACCTGAATGTGCTAGAAATCTTGTTTCCGTAAGTAAGTTGAATGATTTAGGTTTTGATTTTAAGATTGGACATGGTGTTTTCTCTATGTACCGAAATGATTACTTTTATGGTAGTGGTACAAAATTTGATTCACTTTATAGGTTCAATCTTGATGTAATGTTTTCTGAATCCTTGTTTAATGTTGAGAATCAAGGCATAAAGTGTAGTGCATCTAATGAAAGCTCAGCTTTCTTGTGGCATAAAAGATTAGATCATATTTCCAAAGAAAGAGTTATCAAGTTGGTAAAGAATGAAATACTTCCTCCATTGGATTTTAGTGATCTAGATGTGTGTATACACTACATTAAAAGAAAGCAGACTAAACATATAGTAAAGAAACCAGCCACAAGAAGTACTCAACTTCTTGAGTTAATACACACCGATATGGGGTCCATTTGATGCTCCATCTTGGAGTGGTGAAAAATACTTTATCACTTTTATTGACAATTACTCAAGTTATGGTTATACTTATCTATTGTATGAAAAGTCCAAGTCAGTGGATGTCCTAAAGGTGTTCATTGATGAGGTAGAAAGACAGTTAGATAGAAAAGTAAAAGTAGTGAGGTTTGATAGAGGTGGTGAGTTTTACAGAAAATTCAATGAAAGTGGACAATGTCCTGGTCCATTTGTAAAGTTACTTGAAAGTAGAGGCATTTGTGCGCAGTACACAATGCCTAGAACACCTCAACAGAATGGTGTAGTTGAAAGGTGAAACCGTACTCTAATGGATATGGTTAGGATTATGTTAAGTAATTGTTATTTATCCCTTTCGTTGTGGATATATGCATTAAAGACTGCAACGTATATGCTGAACCGGGTTCCCAGTAAGGCAGTTCCTAAGACACCTTTTGAACTGCAGACGGGAAAGAAACCTAGTTTAAAACATTTATGTGTCTGGGGTTGTCGAGCAGAAGTAAAGCCGTATAACCCACATGAAAAGAAACTTGATTCTAGGACTGTCAGTAGATTTTTCATTGGCTATCCTGAAAAATCGAAAGGGTATGTATTTTATTGTCCTAACCATAGTACGAAAATAGTTGAAATGGGGAATGCTCTGTTCATTGAGAATGGTCAAACTAGTGGCAGTGGTGAACAAAGAAAGGTGGACATTAAAGAAGTTCTCTTTGAAGCTCCTTCACCTATTGTTGCACCTTAAATTGTTGTTCCTATTATTTCAGTAGAGTCAAATGAGACAATGGAACAACACAATCAAGAGCCAATTCCTCTAGATGAAAAAGTAGTCAATGAACCAGTTACAATTCAAGAAGAGAGTAGTGTATCACAAGAACCATTAAGGCGATCTGTAAGGGAAAGAAGATGTGCCATTCCAAACGACTATGTGGTTTACGCTATTGAAAGTGAATGTGACTTAAGCCTTGATGAAGACCCGAGCATATTCCGAAAAGCCATGGAAAGTGTCAATTCTGAAAAATGGTTAAATGCCATAGGAGACGAAATGACTTATATGGGTGTTAATTATGTATGAGACTTAGTAGAGTTGCCTGATGGTTTCAAGACCATTGGTTGTAAATGGGTATTTAAGACTAAACGTGACTCGAAAAGTAACATTGAAAGACACCAGACTCGCCTTGTTACTAAAGGTTTCACCCAGAAAGATGGCGTTGACTATAAAGAGACCTTCTCTCCGGTATCTAAGAAGGATTCTCTAAGGATTGTTTTGGGTTTGGTAGCTCATTATGATTTAAAGCTTCACCAAATGGATGTGAAAACAACCTTTCTAAATGGAGATCTTGAGGAAAAAATATATATGGACCAATCTGAAGGTTTTGTGGTAACAGGAAAATAACATCTGGTGTGTAATCTGAGAAAGTCAATATATGGACTGAAACAAGCTTCCTGACAATGGTATTTAAAGTTTAATGATAGCATTACATCATATGGTTTTGTAGAGATCATTGTTGATCGGTGTATCTACATGAAAGTCAGTGGGAGCAAGTTCGTTATTTTAGTCTTGTATGTTGATGATATCTTACTTGCTGCAAATGACATGAGCATGCTATGTGATGTAAAGAAATATCTTTCTAAGAACTTTGAAACGAAAGATATGAGTGAGGCATCTTATGTGATCGGGATAGAAATAATTCGAGATAGATCACGAGGACTGTTAAGTTCGTCTCAAAAACGATATATCAATAAGATTTTAGAGAGATATGGGATGGAAAATTGCTCTGCAGGAAAAGCTTCAATTTAGAAGGGGGATAAGTTTAGTAAAATGCAATTTCCAAAGAATGAATAGGAGCGTAAAGAAATGGAAAGAATTCCCTATGCATCAGTGGTTGGGAGTTTGAACTATGTTCAAACATGTACTCGACCAAATATCAGCTTTGCTATTGGTATGTTGGGTCGATATCAAAGTAATCCTGAAATGGACCACTGGAAAGCTGTAAAGAAAGCTCTCTAGTACTTGCAAAGCACCAAAGAGTTCATGCTTACGTACAGGAGATCCGACAACCTAGAGATCGTCGGATATTCAGATTCTAAATTTACCGAATGTGTCGATAGCAGAAAATCGACATTTGGCTACTTGTTCCTATTAGCTGGGGGAGCAGTATCTTGGACGAGTGGAAAACAATATGTCATTGCTACTTCCACTATGGAGGCCGAATTTGTGGCATGTCCACAATTCATGCATTGTGGTTGCAGAACTTTATCTCAAGACTTGGGATTGTTGACAACATAGCCAAGCCGCTGAGAATTTACTGTGATAATTCTGCAGTTGTCTTCTTTTCTAAAAATGATAAGTACTCGAAAGGAGCTAAGCAGATGAAGTTAAAGTACTTGTTTATGAAAGAAGAAGTGCAGAAACATAGAGTATCATTTGAGCATATTAGGACGGACATGATGGTAGCGGATCCGTTAACTAAGGAACACCACCCAAGATGTTTATTGGCCATGTAGAGCGTATGAGTGTTATAGATAAGACCTTGATATTTTAGTTGTGCTATGCTCATTGTACTTGTAAGACTTTGAATTCACTTAAGGATATGTTTCTGTTTTATTGAATGTGTTATCACTATAGTATATGTATACATTTTGGTTTAAAGATAACATATGTGTTTGAGAATTAATTTATTTATCAATATTAAAGAAAGAAAAGAATAAAGCTAGAATTGGTTTGTAATACATGGAAGGGAACTTGTCGCACAATGATGGGCAACCGCCATGATTCAACATTTATTACAATATGTAAAGGATTAATGAACTTGTATAAAAGCGCACATTATAGATTTTAAACCATTAAGTCAACACAACAGCCAAGTGGGAGAATGTAAGAATATTTTTCGTTATGTGTGACCGATGTGTTTATCGGTTTAATTATAAAGTTCAAATTCATATTAAAATCTATGGATTCTAATATAAAAGTCGATTCGCGATGGATCGGTTTCGAGTAACAACATTAGATATATATGTCTCTTTATATAAGAGATTATAGTTTAACACAATTAAGGGAAGAGAGACACGATTACACCTCTCTAAAAGGTTCGATCTTTTGTCCATCGAAAAGAACGATTAAAGAGATAAAGGTTAAGGGAGGATAAATCAATAAGAAAATTTGATTCATAACATCATCAAACAATGAATCAATGTTAGTGTTTCTTCTCCATTGAGAAATTGTTTGTTTGTTGAATTAACACAAATCTAGAATGTCTTGAGATAGATTTCATAAATGGAAATCATAAAATTGAATAAATATTTCTTGGACAACAAGCAACCATAGCCTGAGAAGCTTCTACCAACAATTTGGAGAAATTAGTCATGTTAACATCGTTTATGATAGAGCAACACACCGATCAAAAGGCTTTGGTTTTGTAAGTAACCAAAGAACAATACAATATTTTTGAAAAATTAATCTTGTATACACGAAATTTTAATTTTTTTCTTTTCCGTTTCAGATAACTTTTAGAGACGCTGAATCAGCAAGAAGAGCTTCTGTGAATCCGAATCCATTAATAGGAGGAATAGTCAATTGCAAACTTGCTTCGAGCGGTGTCAATGTTAACCATAAGCAACAAAACTTAAATGTCGATAACCAAACCAACTTAAACCCAATCTACTCTGATGATCTTTGTTTTCTTTCCCCAAGTTTTGGTGAATACATGCAACTACCTCCATTGCCTCATACAATATTAAGAGCATCCACATCAACCTATTGGTATTTTTCTTACTACGATTGCAATTTTTTGCAATTTTTGTTTCTTGGAATGTAACATGAAACTAATGTTATTTGTTGGATTTTAAATGTTCAGGAACCAATCTTAGCCGCAGTATCGTCCACCATATTACAATTATCAGCAGTATCACTTGCAATAACACGAGCCCAGGAATAATATCGACCCAACGTTGCAAGCTCAATCTACAAACGTTGTTCTTGAGGAATCGAGCAATCAAAGTTAGGCTTTTGGAGAAGGATTATGATTCTTATGTTATATTTTAATATATATAAATGTTAATTCTTTACTAGAACTACCAAATCAAGATGTTGAATTGTTGATTGAACTATTTGAATATTGATTTGGAACTTTTAAATCAATTTATTTATTTATTTATTATAATTCTATGGATCTAATACTTTGGTTAGAGTGAAGAATGATTCTATGGATCTAATATTTATTTATTATAATCACAGTGATTCTGAGATTTTACAAAATCGTTTCTAATTCCTTTGTTTCGCTATGTATGAGCAAGGAGCTGGAGGTGGTGCGGTAGCACCGGTCGTGACAGTGCCGCCTTAGGCTTTTGGAGTTGGATTATGATTCTTATGTTTTTTTTTTTTTTAAATTAAACAATGTTAGTTCTTCTTTAAAACTACCAAATCAAGATGTTGATTGAACTATTTGAATATTAATTTGGATTTTTTAATCAATTTATTCATTTATTATAATTCCATCGATCTAATACTTTGATCAGAGTGAAGAATGTTTTCTTGTTTTATTTGTTCACATCCGAGAGTTTGTACTAGCTCTAGGCATTCGGTTTTTTTGGTTCGGTTCGGTTCAGTTTGGTTTGGTTCTAGAAATATAATAACTAATGTGTGTTTATTAAATTTTGGTTCGGTTTTGGTTTCTTCAGTTCTGGCGATATGGTAACAAATATATACCTATTAAAATTTGATTCTTTTGGTTTTAAAAAAGTGGAACCGACTTAGTCCTAAAATAATATTGATTCGGTTACGATTGGTTACTTTTTTCAAAAAGTAACCAAATACCCAAAAAATATGATTGCTTGTAACTAAAAGAAACCAAAGTATTTTAGTACTAACTAGTTTCAGTTTCTATTTGTAACTTTTGGTTCTCAGAACCGAATTGAGAACCGAAGTTACCTAAAAATTGGAACCGAACGGTTCATTTCTAGGACTAAAATCTAACTGAACCGAAAACTAAAGTTACCTAAAAATTAGAACCAAACGGTTTATTTTTAAGAACCAAAACCGAGCCTAACTAAATTTTTTGGGTCGGTTCAATTTGGTTTTTCGATTTCAGTTGTTATGCTCAGGGCTAATTTGTACATATCTTATTATTAGATAATATGGCATGTAAATATGTAATACATATTAATGTCTGTGTGACAATAATATAGTTAAATTTAATTGTATAATTTACATGTGGAAAAAATAAAATTACATAACTATGCATCTCCTCTACTTAAGCATACAAGATAAAATGACAGTAAAAAAACATTCCATAAGTTTTTTGTCAACTCAAATTTCATTAAACTAAGCCGGCTGGAAAGCTAAGTCGAGTTGCTCTCAGTCTGGTGGTTAGGATGATCCAGCTAATGACTTGGCACCAGGGTTCGATTCATACCCGCTGCATTATGGTAGCTTAAAAAATGGATTATTGGGGGTGGGCTTTAGGCTATGGATCGGGCCTTGTCGATCCAGTGTTGACCAAAAAAAAAGCCGGCTGGAAAGCCAATAACAGAAATATTGTTTACAAAAGATAAAGGGATAATTGCAAAACTAACTCAAAATTTGATTTTAAATACAAAAACTAACCTCTTTTGAAATCAATTGCAAAAGTAACCTATTATGGTAGTGAAATTATAATTTTGCCTTCCTGATCAAACAAAAAAACTGGAAACGCAATTACATATATACCCTTCTAGGTGTATTGCAGACTTCGCGTGAAGTCTACTTTGAAAGCAGACTTCAAGTGAAGTATACTTTCGATGCAGACATCATGTGAAGTCTCTACGATGCATACTTCAAATGAAATCTACTCCTTAATTATATTTATTATTTTAAATTAAAAATATAATAATTATAACATGATTAAACTTTTGGTTAAATAACCTTAAGATAAACAATTATGAAGTATAAAAAATAAAATCTCACATATATGAAATATACTCTAAATAAGCTAACTACCTATATTATTTCTAAAATTTACACATACTTAAATATAGTATATAACCATCTTAAACTAGCATAGAAGCAAAAAAAGTATCAAACATACATAGAAAAAGTACCAAAAAAAAAATTAAAACATGCTTTAAAGGCATTTTTACAAAATCAACGATGGAAACTTCATTTGAAGTCTACACATGAAGTCTGGGTTTAAAAAGTAGACTTCCACTGAAAGCCAATAACAAGTACATATGAAGTCTGCAGATATAGAGTCGACTTCTGCTCAAGTCTGCGCTAATTCCCAAGAAAAGTACATATTTTCGCAGACTTCGCGTGAAGTCTACTAAAAAAAAGAGGGGTTAGTTTTGCAATTGACTAAGTTTTACTTTTATTATGAAGTTTGCGCCAAAAGCAGACTTCAAGTGAAGTATACTCGAAAAGTAGCGCATACTTCAAGTGAAGTCTACTTTATTTTAATAAATAATGAACATTTTAGATTTAAATAGTAGACTTCACTTGAAGTCTGCCTCTGAAGTCTACTCTTCGCGTGAAGTCTGCGGTTTTCTTGGTCAATATTTACTATTTTTGGTTAATTGCAAAACTAACTCCCTTAACAAAAAGTAGATTTCAAACAAAGTATGCATACATCATGTGAAGTATGTAGAAAAAGTCAAGTTGCTGGTTAATTGCAAAACTAACCCGAGTTTACGTAGACTTCTAGTGAAGTCTGCGAAAAATATTTTTTTGTGTTCATAGAAAAGCGTGCAGATTTCTAGTGTAGTCTACTCTTGTAACCCAGAAAATTGGTCAATTGCAAAACTAACCTATGTGTTGACAACATATTTCATATGAAGTCTATTTTTAGCTACTGACTTCACATGAAGTCTGCTCTCTGTAAATTTTCAAAAATCTGCAAGAACTTAGGTAGATTTGAGTTAAGATCATGTTTACCTTTTTTGAATGTCCAGAAAATTGAACTAAACTTTAAATTGTTATTCTTAATTTCAAATAGCAGCAAAAATGAAAGATTAAGAATTTCAAGAAATAGAGAATGAAAATTAGTGAGTTTTTTAGATAGAATCGAAGAGAGAATGAGAGACTGTGAGGTTAGAAATGGTAAGGAAGCATCATGAGGTCAAAATTGGTTGGTGATAGTGCATTTAGAGCTTCAATTTTGGTTGGTAATGGTGGGTGAGAGAATTGAAAAAGATGGCAATTTTGTAAATAGTTGAGATTTTATTAGTATTTTAGTCTTTTTATGTTTTTATGGTTTTAAAAAAAAATAAAGCTAATGTCAAAACCGAAAATATGAGAAAAATAAGGTTAGGATGGGAAAAAAGGTTAGTTTTGCAATTGACTAAATCAATGGGTCAATTATGCAAGTAACCCAAAGATAAATGATGTTTTACTCATGTTTAAGGTTTTTACACATAGATTAAGGTTTCATTTAGGGGGTGTATTGAAAGTTGAATTTTAGAAGGTTTGATAAAATTTAGATTTTAAGAGATTTAGTGAGATTTGAGTGAGTTTTTAGAAATTTTTGGTTGATTTACTTTATTGTTTAAACAAATGATTTGGTGATTTGGTGAGATTTTAATATTAATTCTGGTGAGGTTTTGTGTGACTTATGTTTGAAAAAATAAAAGACTCAGACAAGAAGATTCAGAGTGTTCAAGACATCGACGTGATAGCTCATTGCGTGGAGATAAGCATAGTATCACCAAGGAGTCTCCGAACTGCGACAGAAAATCCAAGGGTCGAACACGGTCGAGGTCATTATTTTCTGCGGGTAAGCGACACTCCAAGTCAAGATCAATAGAGAAAGGGTCAAAGCGTCATGCAAGATTGTGGTCATCTTCTCCTGTAGGCGAAAAAGGATGAGGAGATAGATCATCTTCTCCTATTAGTTCAGAAGACATATAATATCAAGAAAAGACACTCTGGATTAAAATCTGTGAAAGAGAAATCCCATTTAGATTATGAAAAAGATGACAATAGAGATGCAAATTCAGGTATTTAATTATATAAAGGATTGGATAGTTTTGTGCAATAATTGCTCCTGTATAAACAACTAGCCTACAGATGAGGATTTGAAGGAGGCCTTCTGACTCAAAAGTAATGGTTGAAAGTGTTAAGAGTGCTAACCCCGGAGCCTACAACACTTGTTCATGATTGAGAAGATCATTGAGTTTGACTGAGAATTTACCAGTTACTAACATATACCATTTGTTTTACCAAAAAAAAAAGAAAAAACATATACCATTTGTATCCAATGCAGAACCAGGGACATTTGTATCCAAGTCATTGAGGAACCTGACAAAACATATCTCAGGGAAGACCGTCCTGATCGTTCTAAGCCTATTGAAGAAACCAATCGTTGGGACCGTTCAAACCGCTTAAGTATGATGATAATGAAACTTTGGATCCCACCAAAATTCAAAGGCATTGTCCCCGATAACGTTACAACCGCCAAAGAGTATTTAGCTGCAGTTGAGAGTTGCTATGATAATGATGATCTGACAATAGAGGAGGAAATGGAGTTTAGGAGGACTAAAGAAGAGAATGAGAGTGTTAGAGAGTATATAATGATGCAGATGACCATTGCACGTAAGAGGCTTATTCCGAATCATGATATAGCACGTGTTATACTCAAAAAACTCCCCTCAGATTTTTGTGATCTTAAGGTTTGGTTTAGAACTCAGACAGAGGAATTTTCGACTAATGATCTCATCTCTCAGTGTGTGCTAAAAGAGGAGAGTATAAACTGGAGAAAGAAGACGGCTGAAAATGAAGGTAAAGGAACTAGTAGTAGGAAAAGAATAAAGTATGAAGAATATTGATTCAGGGTAACACTAAAGAAATCTGCCTAGGAGATGATGATATTTGGAAATTAGATGCAACAATGGCGTTTTGGAGTTTTTTTTTTGTTGTTAGTTGTTTTCGGGTTTGTCAAAACAGATAATTTTAGTTGCTGTCTTTAGCTTAAACATGAACTCATTGATCGATCATCGGATTAAACCAAAAAATGTTACCTCTGTTTTGCCCTGTTTTTGGCTCTGCACGCTTATTATCTGTAAACATTTTCTCCCAAACAACACGGAAGCACAAAAAGAGTTTTACTTACATTGTGTTTTAGAAGCTAATATCAACATCTTTTATAGTACAATGCCATTAGACATAAACCCAAAATCCTTACAATTCGGGTGATTCATGAATAGATTCAAGCCTTGGGATCCATTTACTCTCATCGTCAAAACATCTGAGAGTAGTTCTCTGATTCTCAAAAATAAGCTGCTCCAATGAAACTTGCTTGGCCAACAAGCGATCCAGCTGTCTTCTAGTTATCACCACTTTGATTTTCTTCCTTTCCGTGATAGCCTTCTCTTCAGACACCAAATCATCCTCTGGACATACAGATTCGTTGTTGACCTCAGTGTTAGAAACTTGAATCTTCTGACTTCCAATATGTTCTGCGCAAAAGCATGAATTGGAGAAACTCACCAAAATTTGCTTCAAGCTTAGTCTCTTATTCATCACAGTCTTCGTGATTGGATGCCTTAGGAATAAGCTATGAGATTCGTCTTCTTCGTATTATGTGTGTATATATAGACAAACACACAAAAAAGGTTTCATTTTGAATATCTATATAAAGGAGTTTCAATTACTAGAATCATGGGTTGTGTTTAATTTGGAGTGGATAGTAAAAAAGTAGGTGGGAATGTAACAGATTCGGATTAATGGGTATCTTAATGAACAAAAGAAATTTGGAGATGAAGTGTTGAAGATGTTAACACGTGTGTAGATATTGCACTTAAAAACATTAATTTTGGACCGACTTTTTATGATACAAAATCATATGGCTTGTCAAATACTTGGTGGTATATCATGATGAAACCTACTTAACATATAAGATGATTAATGCTGATCACTATAATTAATTTGTCATTGACCTATTTTTGTTGGTATCTATTAGCATTTGACTAAGTATATCAAGCTTTTGATATGTTAAAATTTTAGCTAAACGGTTTAACGTAAACCATTAAAAAGGCGTATATGATGATGTATTGGAGAGGTTATTTTGATAGAAATGATAATCTGAGACGTTATGGATTTGGTGAACTAGATAAATGTCATATTCTGAATATATAACATGAAATGTATTTATAAAATATATTTGGAATTTTTTTAACATATACTGCATTTGATCTTCTTATATGTTAATGTTTGTTTCTAAATTTTTTTAATAATAATATATACTGAAAATATCTAACTACGTGTAATATAAAAGATGAAAAATACAATTAATATGATAGAAGATAGTTGGTATCAATCTTTTGCTATTAAACTTGATTGGTTGGTTAAGATTTTGGGAATATCTTTCTTTCACCACTGGGAATATCTTTTAAAAATTATATAATTCATGTTTATCCTAATAAATTTTATTTAACAATAACAAAAAATTTATTAAGCATAAACGTGAATTATATCTCATGCATGATTTAAACTGATTTAGTACTAATTTATATTTCATAATTTTATAAATAAATTTATCTTTTAAAATCTTATAGTAGTTTTCTTATATTTCATCCTCCATTAATAACATTAGATGTGTTTAGAGGTAAATCTCACTTATTATTTTCTTCCATTCTAACTTTTTCTTTATCGATTACAGTTATGTCTCACCCAAACGATAGAGAAACAAAAATATATGTTGCGGGTTTGCCTTGGATTACAACTACCCAAAGTCTTAGAAATTATTTTGAACAATTTGGAGAAATTGTTTATGCTAATGTAGTTTGTGACAGAGCAACAAGACGATCAAAGGGATTTGGTTTTGTAAGAATCTATAAAACAATATGTAGAATAATTATTGATATAGATTATTTTTCTTTAACATAAGTTTGAATCAATATCATTAGGTCACGTTTAGAGAAGCTTCCTTTGCAACGAGGGCGTGTGAGAATCCAAATCATATCATAGATGGACGATCAGTCAGTTGCAAACTTGCTTATCTTGGCGCTAGGGTTCATCACAACATCCAACCAAATCAAAACGGTTAGTAATATCAATTCTATAATTTTGCTTTCTGTTTTTGTTTTTCAATTCGATTTAAGATTTGTTTACTGTGATGTCTATTTGTTACTTCTTTTTTGTAAACTCAGGTCAATCGCTAGCTATTTATGTACCCTACTGGTATTTGTTCATCTATTAAAAAATTTCGTTTAATAATTAAAAGCTAACACTTATGTGGTATTAACAATGAATTAATATATTGGTTTTTTTTCTTCTTTTACTTTCAAATTCAGGGATTGGTATTATCAGCAGTGGGTTCTCATGGTCAACTGGGTTTAGTTTGTCTGACTTTATATTAACTAAAAACAATTTATTATGTATGTCGACTATAATTAATATATCATCTTCTTTTCATTATTCTCTCTTATTCAGTAGAAATTTTTTTTGATACACTGTTGGTTATTAAAGTTGCGGCAAAAGAAAGAGAATAACTAACGAACATAAAAGAACATATTCTTACAATAAAAATTTCTTTCAGTTGCAATATTCTTGGATATTCTGAGTCTAAATGAATCCATGAATATCTTGTTCTGCTTCCTCGTATCTGTTGAACAAACATAGAAATTCGAATAAGAGAAAAAGGCTTTACTTGATTCTTCCCAAGCAGAGTGAAGACACAAAAAGAAAAAAGAAAAAAAGTAAATTGTTTGTTTAAGAAACACACAATGTATATGGACCCAACATCCTCAAATCTTTATGTGTAGAGCTCTAAACAATGCAAGAACCATAAATTATTGAAGGAAAGAAGAAAAATAATCAGGTGAAATATAGTAATTCAATTTTCCTCTGTTTTTAACCAAGGATATGCTCTGTTCTGTTTTATGTTTGATATTATACTATATATTGTATATAAACAGTTCAATATAGCTTTACAAGAAGTACTAATTACCAACACTAAAACATCATCAAAGTACAGAAATAACAATTACAAATAAGTAAAAGAAACTATTGTGTATAAATGTTTGATTATTCTGTATATCTTAAATAGTTGTTGAGCAACGAGTCCCTTGTAATGAAGCTAATGGAGGAGTAGTCATGTTGAATCCAAAAGCCACAATTGCAATACAATTCACATTAAACCGGTATGCACCAGAAACCCATGTACCGATCTTCCAACGTAGCTTCCCATCCATCTTCAAACCGATGATTACTTTACCAACTGATCGATCACGATTGATTAGATAACCAAAGGACTGAGCAACAGGTAGCTCAGTCCCTTGAAGAAAGGCTGTCAAAAGATTGATTTCTTCGTGGGATTGATAAAAAGGCGGTAAAGAAGATTCTGATGTGATTTGTTGTCCCCTATAAGCTGCATATACGATTAGCTTGTCGTAGTAGATTCCTACTTTTTTGTTAGGGTTTTTGGAGAAGAGAGTGAGTTGGATTGAGGAGTTGAGGAGATGAGTGGATGAGGAAGAGAGATTGAGACTGTATATATCGGTTTCGGTGAGGGAAAACTCGGGTTTTTCAGGGTGGAGAATGAGCCAAACAAGGAAGATGATAAGGAGGAGGCCACTGAAGAAAGTTGAGAATGTGAAAAAGAGTTTCTTGTGGCGATTGTTGATGTTAATACCTCCTTTCTTAGCGCAATGTTTTGGAGAAGTTACAGAGATTTGAGACATTTGAACAGAGAGAGAAGAGAGAATTGAAGAAGAAGATGTATAGAGAAGATCAGGAGAGAAGGTGAATGGGTTAATAAAGAGAGGAAGAAGAAGAAGAAAGCAATAAGCAGTTAACCGGCACTTGTGTTCGGGTCTTTAGTAATGCTTTTTTGACTTAGTTGTTGCTTGTGAAGGTCTGAATATCTTGACCGTTGGATTAACTTATTTATTGAAATTTGTTTTCTTGCTGTCTTTTTTTTCTTTCTTTTTGTATATATATATTTGCGTGAACGTTTAAATTACTTATATTATTTACATGATTGATTAGTTAAATAAAACATCAAATTATCAACAAAGTTAACTAATCATGAGACTTTTGAAAGGTTTAGAGAAAAACTTTTTTTTTTTCGTTCTCGCACACTTTGCATAGTAAATTATATGATATTAAGTAAAGTTATCAAAAGACAAATTTCATGAGAAGAAACCGAGTTATGTAATAAGTCCACTATATAATATCGATCATTTTTTAAGATTGATCAAACGTAGAAACGGGTACCAGATTTTCTAGAGGTTCAAAACAAAACCGGAAAGCCTTTGAAGGATATCATGTTTCAGGTCTGAAGGATATCATGTTTCCGCTCTGAAGGATATCACGTTTAAATTATTTCGTGGGATATTCTTCAGATCAAAATAAAGGATATTCTTCGGATCCATGGCTCACATGACCTTCCAAGGCCAAATCTTCCTTCAGACCGAGTTAAGCAAATATTAGTCTTATACCACCTTTGCTTTGTGAGAACCATTGGGGGAGCCAGACCACATGAAAGCACCACAAAGCCTTTTTATTTTATCTAGACACATTGCAAGAAGTTGGAAGACTGAAGACCAAAAATTGACAATGTTCTTCATTACTGTGGTTATGAGTTGTAGTCTCCTTCCAAAATAGAGATTTATTTGCCCATACCAACATTTTTGATCTTATATTATCAAGCAGGGGTTCATAATCTGTCTTTTTTATTGTTTTAGTGGTTAGAGGCAGACCTAAATATTTGATTGGAAGCAAACCAATTGAAAGACCGGCTTCAAGAGATGCAGCTTTGATGTGTGTATATTTTATAGGCAAATTTATTGTTTTATTTATTTATTATTAGTTTAATAAAACAGGCAACATAATAAGAACTTTTCTATGATATAGTTTTATTCATATGAATATACATGCTAATGAGCCATGGGTACGAAGATCCTTCTGTTGGAAGTTGGAACCTATACCATTATTCGTACGGTCTCTCGATCGGTTTGTTGTATTTACATGAGACAAGCCACGTATTTCATTGTTTTTAAAATTTCAATATATATATATACTACAAAATCAACACAAGTACCAGAATCAACGCTTCCAAATTGCTCTAAAAAGGTTTGTCCTATGGAAAGCCTAGATTTTTTCTTTCCACAATAGCAGCTTTTTCGATTTTTTTTAAATTGAATAAAACCTGATTTATTATATCTACCAATAAGACATCATGCTAAATACATTAACTAAATATTTAATTGGTAAAGTTTAAATCATCTCCAATAGTTTTTTTTTTTTTTAATATAGAGTACTCCAAATATAGAGAAAGAGTTTGCTCCAAATAGTCGACTTCATATTTTACTCCAAATAAATATTTAAATATTATTTTGATCTATCAACTTATTATTAATTTCTAAGATATTGTTTTACTTTTCAAATCTATATATTATATTTATTTATATTAATTCTATTGACTTGACATGTCTAGGGATGATTTTCGAATAGATCTGTGCAAGGAAAGATAGATCGAAGTTGTTTATGGATAAAAAACATATCCTAGAAGCCAACATGACCATCGGAACGTCGAATCTAAGTATCTGTTGGGATTGTGTTTAAGTCTACTTTTGCTGTATTTTTTGATCAATTCTCCGGTCAATTAAAGATTTTTGTTCAAAGTTTTTAACTATGAATGAATTTTTCAAGGAGTTATTTTTAGCAAGATCAGAGAATAACATATCATCTCTCAAGATCAGGAGCGGAGTATTACATGGAGAGTCTAATTTGTTTGAGGAAAAGAATTGGATGATTGAGATTGAAATTGAAATTTGTTTCCGCCACCGAATTCTGTATCTCTACTTAATTTCTACTTGTAGAATCCTTTTATATTCTAAACGCTCTTGAAATACGTTGACGTTATATATTTTTCTTGTTCAATTTGGTTCTATAACTATTCGCCAAATTATTGAATTTTGGAAATTTAATCCAAATTAAGAAAAAAAGAAAAACATTTTCGAAAAATAATATTAACAAAATCAAACTTTTAATTAAAATAGTCCATAACAATATTAACAAAATCAAATCAAGCTTATTTGAGTTTTTATTTTAGTTTTCTAGTAATAGGTATGTATTTTGAATTTATCTTTATTTATTTAAGTAATATGTCATTGTATTTCTATTATTATATATGTTATTGATGATTTTATAATTTTTATAAATTTGATATATATTTTAGTATAAAATTTAATAGGATGCTTTTGTTTGCTTATAAAGTGATAGCATATCAAAAGTAAATGATTAATTTGTACTGAAAATTTTTTATTCTAAAAATGAAGAAATGAACATTAGAACTCCAAATATAGAGTTTGAAATAGAATTTAAAGTACTATTGAAGATGCTCTCAAAATCACTTTCATCCATAGGTTTTTTTATGGATTTCTTAACTTAAACGTAAATAACAAAATAATACATAATAATATTTTATTGAAAAAGTTATTGGAAAGGGACTCAACTTTTTCCATTTCTTAGAAACTCTTGTAATAAAATATTATTATTTATTATTTCTTTTTAAGTTAAGAAACTTGTATAACAATCTGTAGATGAAGATGCTCTAATGCTCTAAAAACTCAATCAATTTTATTTTAATTAGTATAAATTAGAGTATAGAGGATATTTTAATGCTCAATAATTCAATACTCCTAAATTTGACATTTTACTAAGCATGTATAATTAAAATACAATTTTACCTTTTATTGATTCGATGAATATTTCGTAGATAATATTAAAAAATTTATGATGTCTAATACTTCATATATCATAAACTTGATATAAAAAACATATAACCTCTTTAAAAGCATATGTAGCTTCTTATAGTCTTTCTTATGCTTATCCTTTTTCATGCTATAGTTCTAGGTTTTGCCTGGCCTAAAAATCTCTTTCTTCGTCTTTTTTTTTAATTTACTTTTCCTGGATTAATATAGATATAATTTTCTAGTGTTGTAATATGAAGAAATATTCACCCAACTATATTAGTGAATTTCACTAGAATCATTACGTATCATCTTTCAAATTGTAAATAAAAGAAACACAATGGTGTTATCTGGCTACTGTTTTTAGAATAGATTTTTTGGTTTTTGATTTTCATAAAATCTGTTTCAAGCCATTTAAATTTTTCAAAAATTAGTTTTTAACTTTTGAAAACTGTCTTTTGTTACCATTCAACATTCAAGGGTTTAGTTTTTAGATTTTTCTAAAAAGTAAAAAAAAACAGTTTTTAGAAATTTAACGTTAGTTTCTTAAAAAAACTAAAAACCAGATTTTAGAATTTTTGGAAACCAAAATCAATGAAAAAATCAAAACTAAAAATTAAAAAAACCAAAAACCAAAAACCAGAAATTACAAACTATCGTTCGATTCATAACCAATATGTCTAAAATATGTTAATATAATGGAAGACATGAGGAATCTATAATTCGCTTTTTCATATTTAAATTTTTTTAAAAAATATTGTGAAAAAGAAGGAAAAAAAACCGTGGAAGCATCTTTAATCATTTCATGGGGGACTTTATGTCTTTATATGTAGCCGTTCCTTTTACGCTAAGGAAAAGATAGAGCAACTCGTGTATGCATCCAATTTTCTTTACATTTCACAATAATATTTTATAATAATGTTTTTTATTTAACTACTCTCTTATATATATTGAACATTTGTACTTATATTACTTCATAGATTTTAATAAGTAGTTGTACTAACCTAAGAATAAATAATTTCTATGCTCAAAAAAGTAATGGTTCTTGGAGTCTTTTTTAAGCCTCTTTCACTAATGTATATTGTCAATTCTGAACGCATATTCTTGAGTGAAAAAAAGTGTAGGGACTTCTAACTCTCAGGAGTTGGGAAAAAGGAGAAATGAAAACAATGCAAGATAATGGTTTATATAAAGCTATTTTATGGATTAAATTATGCATATATGAAGATTTTTTTAATATAATTATATGCTTTATGGTTCATGGACTTTGGTAGTGTGTGATTTATAATCTTTTTCACTTTCTTTGAAATACTTTCTGAAAATTGTTCATCATTATGGTGTTCTTTGCTTTCGACCTAACTTTTTGTGTAATATGGTTTTAATTATTCAAACAATGAAGTGTGAAAAAGAGACTATGCTTTTCATTTAGTTGGGTATTTAAAAAGTCACCTTTTGTTGATTTTTTCCCACATAGTTTCAAAAAAAAAATGTTTAAATGAAAAGTAAGTTATTTAAATGAGACTAATGTTATATGATTAGGAAACTTAATTAAACTCTTGCAAACTAAATATATGGAGTTTAAACTTAATATATATACACATATAAATTTATAGAAGTATATTAATTTGTATGAGTCTTATATGAATTATAAAATACAAGTTAAATACTTAATTGTCTTTTGGATTTGTCTTTTATTGCGGGCCAACCGGATGGGGCAGCATGATGTGAACCGGATTTGTTGTGGAGCTAAATAAACTTTTATGCAACTTCGAATCTTCATTACATCGTTCTATACAACAATGTAAAAAGTAAAACTTAGAGAATTTAGAAAGATATAAGAAGAAGATATAAACACAAAAGTAGTCAGAAGATTTGTTGATAAGGGATCAATGATAAGAACATCCAATTTATTATTTGGCAAAAAAGAAGAAGATAAAACCAAACTGACTGGTTAGAAAATATGTTTTGTGTTAAACAGAAATAAGGCAATATTTCGGTTTGTGTGTCCTCTTTTGCGCAGAAACTCTTAGTCTTTTCAATATAGTTTTAACTTGATCAGATATTTCGAAATGTACAATAATAGTTTTCTTAGATGTATATATATAGCAGATCTAAAATAATTTTTAGTATGGGGTACTAGTCAGGGGAGGATCTAAGGGTGTGCAAGTTGTATAGAACCCAATATTATGATTGAGTTGGCCCTGGCACTAGTGTTTAAACTTTAAAAGATAAAATAATTTAGGAAAAAAATAAAAGTAGAAAAATATATGAAGAATTTTTTTTATATGAAGCATTTGCCCCAGTCGACCCTATATAATTTGATGCCTAAAACAATTTTAAAAATTGATGTCCTACTTTTTCTTCGATGAAAATAAAATCGGCCAATACAAAAATGAAATTATACTTTACCTCATCTTCAACAACTTCTTATATATTCTTCTCATCTAAATATCTTTTCATACTAACAAACTCTTCTTTTCTAATATTTATCTCATCTCTAGCAGTCTCATTAATTTCAGTATTTCGAATTTTTTTTGTTTTTCTAATTCGTTGGATTCTACTTCTAGATGACATTGCTCTGCACATGAAATAGATAAAAATGAAATAAAATCAATCAATATAATACCAAACACTCATGGTCCAAAAAAAAAAGATGGCCAACAACAATAATACAATTTCGGTTATAAAACTAAGTAAACAACCATACAACTTCGATCTCACTTACTAAGAAAGCTAACCAATCTAATGTAATTTCTCAATTAGTGCTTCATTCCATTCATAAATATAATTTTGATCACTATTATATATATATTGTATTTGTGATTTTGTGAATTGTGAATCAGCAATGCACTAATCATTCCTTTAACTTATTAAGACTAAATTGTTAGTTGTTTGAGAACTAACTGAGTTATTTAGTCATATTTAGTCATGTTTAAACATATCTTGTCAAAAATTTGATGTTTTTGACTTGATAAAGAAAAAAAAAAGACAAGTTATGCAGATTTGAAGCAAATAGAAATTGATATTAGAGATTAAAAGAAGATGAATAGGAGAGAAACTGAAAAAAAATTATATAGCTTTTGGTGATGTACAAAGGAGAGGGAGGAATACAACTCGTCAGGTTTTTTGTTCCTGTAAATTCATTAGGTTCAAATAAATCAGTTTAGATATGAAAGGTTTTAAATTTTTTTAAAAAGTTACACTAGATTTGAATCCAGACTTGAACCCGTGAACTTACCCTTTTAAAACATAACTCTTAACCATTAGGCTAAGCTAATTTTTTAGAAATTGATGCCCCTAAATTTATTTATTTTTCTTGATATCTAAAACAAATGCTTGTTGGCCTTATGCCCAGGGCCGGCCTATGCCCCAAGTCAATCTTTATGTACGTCCACGCTATCGGTAACCAAGTTCCTTTAGTCTAGTGGCATAACTATTTAGGATTGTACATTTCTTTGGTTTCTAGAGTTTAACTCTCTCCCTAAGAAAGATTAAAAGTATGTATGCAGTTAGACTTGTGTTAGCTAGCCAAGCTGAGATTACGAAGTGAACAAATTATGAATTACGTACATTATAACAAAAAAATGATTGATTGTATATAATCTACACATATCTCTCGATAAGATATTAGAATTTTTGTTGTTTGTCAAACCATGACATATCTAGTCCGTTATTTTCTCATCGGCCCATCCAAGTATTAGCCTTGAAAGCATCATTTGAAAGAAATCATGACGACCCATTTCAAACATTGTTTTTCTGCTCTTCGTGGTGAAGAGAAATAGAAGAATCTTAGTATGATCTCAACGTACACATAACCTAACTATGATTTAGAAAATAAAACTTTTAACTTGGTAATGTTGGGGTGAGCCTATAAGCCCGTGCTATAGTGTAACGCATGGACGACTCGCAAAAGCCTAAATAGCAAGCTATTCTAATAGGCTTCTTCCCTTAAAAAATAAAGTTAATATTGTGTGGACTAATAGCCAACATATCAGATATTAAACTGATAAGAACATATACTATATGTCAAGAAATCTAAGAAGATGTAAAACAATTTTTTATTGTATTTGATGGAGGGTAAAGCCTTATGTATACAAAGTATATAGTCAACTTTATTTAATCTAAATTACATATTTCCTAATACCAAATAACTAACTAGTTTGTGAGGTCCACTAGGGCCCAATACCCCCTTCCTGGAGCAAGCTTATATATAGTAACACGTGTGAGATTAGACAAGTCTTCAAAGTAGCGGCATTTTATCCGGCTATCAGATCATTATTGATGTTTATACTCTGTTGTAAGATCAAAGCGGCTACAACATCCAGCTGCTAGGTCATCGACATTTATACGTAGTCATATGGTCAAAGCGGCTATAACATCCAACCGTTAGGAAACCGACGTTTATACCTAGTCGTAGAGTCAATACGACTACAACACCCAGGAATTAGATTATCGATGTTTTATACCCAGTCAAAAGGTCAATAAATCACAAGTTTAGGTCGTTATTCGAACATCTTATTCATGAAATAATTTGTGTAGTTAGATTCAAATTCATCACCATCAAATCAACATCGTATCCATTGGAGTCATGTAACCTGCATATTCTTCTCTAAACAATTAGAGAAATTAAAGGTGGTCAGTTTTGACCAAATCAAAGTACACGTTCGTTTTTTTTTTTTACCTTTCGTTTTTTTGGAATAAAAAAACAATAAAAACAAGCCTAGATAATAAGAATGAAAAATTCACGAAAACTGATACCATTTTTTTTACAATGGGAAAATAGAAATACTTTAATAAAAGAAAATGAAGAAAGTATTATAAACTGAATTTTTTTAGAAAAACAATAAGAAGAAAAAGAATAAGGGAAACGTATATATAGGGTTTTTTTTTTTAATAAACGGGACTATAATTAAAGAACCAGATCAAGTCTCTATCTATAGATTCAGAGAAGAAAGCCTAAATCTATGGTTTGAATTTCCAACCATGAAAAATAAAGGTGTAACTTGATAAATTAATCAAAATTACAAAGATCAAATCAAACAAAATAAAAGAAAGTAGAAATAGAGTAAAGAATTATTTACATTAGACTGTGATACCATGTTAAGAAAGCTAAAAAGATTTAAAACAGTTTTTTATTGAATTCGATGGAAGTTAAATTCTTATATATATAAAACATATAATTAACCTTATTTAACCTAAATTACATATTACCTAATACCAAATACCAAATAATTAATTAGTTTGTGAGGTCACTAGGATTCAATACTACACTTACTTGATCTTAGCCAAAAGGCCGAGAAAGGTATGCATTCGTTAATCCTAATCCCTTCTATTATATGGCTCTAACTTTGGACGTCTCATATGGTTTAATGACTCTCGATGTGTGTGGGATATATACTTTGAACTTAACTCATGATTGGCACTTATTTATATTTATGTTACATGAAAACTCTTTCGAAAGTCCGTTTTCCATTTCATAAATGTTTTAGAAACATAAATTTTCGGAAACGTAGTGGAAACACAATTCCTAAAATCTTTGATTTGGAAACACGATTCCTAAAATTTTTTGGTTTGAAAACACGGTGAAAACATTAATTTATGTTTTAGAAATGCGACAAAACTTTATTATCATTTTTGAAAATACAAGAATATAATTAGGATTCTTTTAAATGTAAGTTTAAATTTTATTCGAATTCGAAGTTATGATATATTTTCTTTAGTTTAGTTACTATTTATTAATTGAATTTGAGCTGTTTGGTTTTTCTAATATAAATTGATTGTTGAATGTTTTAATATTGTTATATATAATATATATTTTTATATATGATATGCGTTTCTAAAATGTATATGTTTTCACGTATCTATATCCGTTTCCGTTTCTATGCAATATAAGTTACAACAATGTAAAAGACTTATTGTGAATCGTTGAAGGACTATTATAGAAAGAAAAAAAATCCACATCGATCACATATAGCTGTAAAGTTTTCATGAAACTATTATTTTAAACCTCAAGAAAATGAGTAGGTTTTGTTCACAAACCCTTCCAAAAATAGGCGTATGCCTATTAAGAGAGGAGAGGAGACATAGGACATGGTATTCTTTAGTAAAAGGCAAAAGAATAATTCGCTCTGCCTTCACTGCACGGCTCTGTGACATTTCTATGTGATTTTATTCTTACTTTGTCTCCAAACTTATTTGTTGTTTGCTTGTCTTGAGTGATATCGGTGTGGGATATTAAAATCTATTAAATAAACTGAGAAGAAAAAGTTGAATTGAATATGTTTTCTTCATTAATTGAGAAAGAGTAAAGTAGTTTGCTTATATACAGTAATCAGGGATTAAGCTACTAATCCAATAGACTAATCTAACGACTAACCAACTTAACAACTTAAGTAACAGAATCAAATAATCAAACATCCAATACACCCCCCCCCCCTCTCAAGTCTCTTGATCTAAACTCGATAAAAAGAGATTTGAAATGGATAATTTATGCATGTTGGCACTAGTAACATGAAAGAGTTTCAGGAAGCCGTCTTTGACTTGATCTCTCACAGTATGATAGTCAATCTCTATGTGTTTTGTACTCTCATAGAAGACAAGATTTGTTGCAATGTGGAGAGCTGATTTGTTGTCACGATAGAGTTTGGCTGTAGAGGAACTATTGATCTTCAAGTCACGCAGTAGTTGATTCAACCATAGTAGTTCATAAGTGGCTAAAGCCATGCTACGATATTCAGCTTTTGTGCTACTTCTACTCACTGTGTGTTGTTTCTTAGATTTCCAGGAAATCAAAGATTTTCCAATATAAACACAAAAACCAGTGATGGATCTTCGTGTATCACGACATGTTGTCCAGTCTGCATCAGCAAAAACATTAAGGCATGGTTCAGAATCAGCAGCAAGAAACAGACCTTGTCCTGGATTAGTTTTAAGATATCGTAAAACACGATAAGCAGCTTCCATATGAGCATCAGTTGGACAAGAGAGGAACTGGCTGAGATTGTGAACAACAAAGGTTATGTATGGCTTCGTTATTGTCATGTACAATACGCAACCTATTAGTTCTCTGTATGATGATCCATACTCAAGAGTTGTACCAGTATCTCGAGCAAGACGAATTGAAGGATCCATCGGAATAGAAGAAGGCTTGCATCCTAGCATACCTGTTTGAGAAAAGATATCCAAAGCATATATACGTTGACAGATGGATATACCAAAAGAGTTCCAAGCAATCTCAATTCCCAAAAAGAACCGCAGAACTCCCATGTCTTTAGCTTCAAAGGCATTATGAAGAGCTGTCTTCAGAGCTTGTAACTCCTTATCATCATTAGAAGCTATCAAAATGTCATCCACATAAACGAATAGAGTAGTAAAGGAAGCTCCAGATTGGCAGATAAAAAGAGTGTTATCTCCAAGAGATTGTTCATAACCAGCCTTTAAATCCACAGAGGAAAAGCATCGGTACCATTGACATGAGGCATGCTTTAATCCATATATGGATTTTAGTAAGCGACAAACTGGATTAGGTGGAAGCTCTCCTTCTGTTGGTGTATATCCTTCAGGGAGACTCATATAGATTTCCTCATGAAGATCTCTATGGAGAAAAGCATTGCTCACGTCCATTTGAGTTAAACTCCAGCCATAGATTGAAGCTAAACCAAGAATAAGCTTGACACTAGTTAGCTTAGCAACTAGGGAGAAAGTGTCTATGTAATCTACCCTCTTGCTGGGTATATCCCTTGCAACAAGACGTGCTTTATGGCGAGAAACTGTCCCATGTGGATTGTATTAATAGTGTAAACCCACTTACATCCAATGACGTGCTTCCCTAGTGGTAAAAGTCTGAACTTTCCATGTCTTCTTATGCTCAAGAGCAGAGATCTCCACATCCATAGCCTTGGGAAAATGAGGATGGGTCATGGCTTGTTTAAAGTTTTGTGGATCTGTTTCCATTGATATAGCAAGAGCAAAAGACTGATAGGAAGGATGAAACTTAGAGTAATCTAGAATAGAAGATATAGGATGAGATGTGGAAAGTTCTTTGTTAGAAAAAATTTGTGCAAGAGTACAATGATAGTCGGAGAGGTAACCTGGTGCTTTAGTCTGTCGCTTTGGCCTGGCTATAAGAAGTGAAACCCTTGAAGTATCAGCTGTAACATTTCATTTGGTAATGATATGGTACTAGGATGCAATGCAATGACATCATTTGAATGCATATCATTAGCAGTTTCAACATCAGGTAAATGCATATCATTATCAGTTTCAAGCAGCAGAGATAAAGGAACATGGACAGCTGATTCAGGAATCAAAACATCAAGAGCAACATGTATAGGAGCAGGAAGAACAAATTTAGAAAACACATCATTATCCAGAGAATCATATTGCATATTCTTGAAAGGAAAAACATTCTCATGGAAAACAACATTTCTCGAGATGGAAATCTCATTAGTTTCTAAATTCAACAGTTTATAACCTTTGTATCTCGAAGGATAACCAAGAAAAACACAAGGAAAAGCACGGGCAGTGAACTTATGTCTGGCAAAGAAGACACATAGCACAAACATCCAAAGGATCTTAGAAATTCATAATCTGGAATTCTATTGAATAATAACTCATAGGGAGTCTTCTTTTCAAGAACCTGAGAAGGAGTACGATTAATAAGGAACACATCAGCAAGCACACAGTCAGTCCAATCAGCTAAAGGGACATTAGATTGAAAAAATAAAGCCCTAGCCACATTCAACAAATGATGGTGCTTCCTTTTAACTACAGAGTTTTGCTGCAGAGTATACGCACAAGAAAATTGGTGGATAATACCTTTTTCCTTGATTAATTGAGTAAAAGATAACTCCGGAGCATTGTCTGTACGAATTTGCTTTAACAAAACAATGAAACTGAGTTTGAACAAGAGTGAGAAATTCAAGAAACAAACGAGAAACTTCACTTTTATTACGCATCAGGTATAGCCAAGTAACACGAGTACAATCATGTACTATAGTATGAAAATATCTATAACCATCTACAGACTCAACAGCAAAAAGACCCCAAACATCTAAATGCAAAAGATCAAATGGAGAATCTGAGAAATGATTATGGGATACAAATGGTAACTTTTTCTGTGGGACAAATTTCACAAAGAACAGAATGAGAAACAAGAGATTTAGGTAAAGACAAAGCAGTGGACATTTACTCTAACTTGGCTGTTGATGGATGTCCCAGACGTTGATGCCAAAGCTTCCCATCAACAATCAAGGATCCACAAAAAGCAGCATCAGGCAAGAGACAATCAGGCTTCAAAATGTATAATCCATGCAATTTACTTCCTTTACCAATCATCGAGCCTTGAGTAAGGTCCTGAAGAATGCAACAATTTTCATAAAAGTGAGCAGAACATCGAGAATGTTTCAACAAATAACTGACATTCAAGAGATTGAATTTAAAAGTTGACACAAGTAAAACATCATGCATAATCAATTTATCTGAGAAATGAATGGTTCCCATATGACTAATTGGCAACCTAATACCATTAGGTAGAGAAACAGTTACACCAGATACATGGAAGGTTTCAATAAACATTTCCAAGTCAGAGCAAACGTGACGAGTTGCACCACTGTCAACAATCCAAGCACCATTAGGAACAAGAGAATGAAGCTTAAGGGAATGATTTTTAAAGGTAAATGTTTTGTTTATGTATTTAAGGCTGGTAGAAGGAAAATCAATAGAAACAATACCATATGTGGATTGAATTGCCATGATACCATTCTCAGTTATCTTAGCTGTAGGGAAAGTTGACATTTGCTCTAGTACACGAGCATGGACATTCAGCTGACGGATAAGAGAGTGCACTTGGTCTGGATGAAATTGACTAAGATCAAGAGTCATAGTATTAGAACTTGCAACATTGGAATTAGTAACAGCATGTGCCATTGCAGAAGACTTTGGATAGTTATAATTCTGATGTTGCTGTCCTGATTGAGCTTTGTTTCTAGTCTGCATAGTTTGAGTAGGTGCGGAAGTATTGGACTGTTGATATAAATGATGACCATGAGGATATCCATGGAGTTTATAGCACTTCTGAATAGTGTGACCACTGCGACCACAATATGTACAACATGGTCTCTGTTGAGACTTGTTCTTGTTATAAGAAGCTGCACAAGCTGCATTATCATTCAAATTGTAATCTGCATACTCATATGAAGTGTTATCAACAGGTCCAGTACTCTGAAAAACTACATTCTCTGATCTTGTAGAAGGTCTAATAGACTTTTGTCTTTCATCTTGAGCTACAAGATTGAAAACATCCTCAATATTAGGAATCGGTTTTAGCAATGTGCCTCCGAGTTCATACGCATTAGTTAACCCCATCAAGAACTTGGTTACACAGCTCCTTTGTTGAAGTTTCTCCCACAGAACTGCAACATTACACTCACAACGACCACAAGTACATACAGGAAGTTCCACATAGTTTTTATGTTCTTCCCATAAAGTCACAAGTTCAGTATAGGATGTACTTACATCCATATGGCCTTGCTGAATCAAACTCAATCGCTGTTCAATCTCATACACACGAGGTGCATCATCCTGCTTGAATCGGGATAGAAGATTCTTCTAGATTGCCTCTGCAGTTGACATAAAGAGGAGGCTCTGCCCTATTTTCTTAAAGACAGAGTTCATTAACCATGTAGCCACCATATCATTGCGATGTGACCAAAATCCAGAGTCCCTATAACTACTAGGAGGTTGAGGTATTGTACTGTCTATGAAGCCTAACTTGTTGCAGACATTCAAGGCCATGCGAACTGATCTTCTCCATGAATGGAAGTCAGAGCCGGAGGTTAGCCTATCGGAAACAAGTACAAGGCATGCGTGATTTGATGCGTGAAGGAAGTACGAATTCTCGTACTAATCCATTGCTGTACGATTCGGAGAAGCTGATCCCATATTGATGAAATTTATGAAATCGAGCAAGAAATCAAAGCTAGTGAGGTGAAATCAAAGATTCTAGCGTTCGATTGAGGTCAAAGAAAAGGAACTCAGAAAGAAAGAAAAAAGAATCACAATCAGCAATGAAAAATAAAGAAAACAAATGACAGCTGATAAACTTCAGAGCTGTCGAGCTTGAATCGGAACAATCCGAAGAAGCAACGATGAAGAAACAATGGCGGAATCTCTTTTCATCTTTTCTCTCTAGCTCTGATACCATATTGAATAAACTGAGAAGAGAAAGTTGAATTGAATCTGTTTTCTTCATTAACTAAGAAAAAGTAAACTAGTCTGCTTATATACAGTAATAAGAGATTAAACTACTAATCCAACAGACTAATCTAACGACTAACCAACTTAACAACTTAAGTAACAAAATCAAATAATCAAATATCCAATAAAATCGATGAATAATTATAAAGCAATGTATCCATGGGTTGATTTTAACGAGACATCATTTGACTCTGTTGGATTACAATGTCTAGCAAACATATTTTGTCGAGCAGTTTTATGCTCACTAAGACGATTGAGAAGTAGCAATGATATAGAGCATGCATACCTCATGTTTACTTAACAAAGTAAACCGTCAAAAACATAGATTTCTTTTCAAATCACTGTTAAAAATGTAAACATATATTCAAAGGTTCTCTCCCCGGCTGGTGCACAAGTACATAGTTATTTCTTTTATCTATTAAAGCGAATATGTTAACACAAAATCAAATCAAAGGTTCTCTTAACGGAGGAATAAATTGTAAACACAACAGTTTCGTCTTAGTCTTACGATGTTGAAAATAAATAAAAACAGGAAAAAAGGAACTTGTCAGTATATAATTTTTGCTGTTACAAAATAGAAATGTAACATCATTTGAATGCATCCAAGTTACTACAACCCATGGACTACAACGTTATTGGACCGGGCTTGTCTGACTTACCGTGCCATGCAGCCAATACTACAATGCAGCTGATATGGGGACTAAGCTCGAATAGTGAGAACATGTTCGAAGTGGAAACTCAAATGAAAGAGATTTTAAAACTCAAATCGTCTGAATATGTTTCACTTGCTCAGCACAAGCTTTTGGAAAAGAATATAAGAAGCTAGTTAGTGAACATGAAAACTTAATCAAAACGCTCTTCTCATACTTCATTTACAAATGTTTGTACTGAGCAAGTGGAACATATTCGGACGATTTTTAAGATTTATTTATTTACCATTCAGTATCCACTTCCCAAACATCTTCTGCTATTTAAACAATCTCTATGATTTCTTTAATTTTACTTAGAATCATCAGCAGTTCAAAACACCAACTAGGGAAGCATTATAAAATCTAGAATTAAAGAAATCATGTTTATATTCTTACAAAGTTTATTTTTAAGCGGATAATAATTTTTGCAAAAGTTATCTTATTTTCTATATATTTTATCCTTCTTATCTACATTTAAACTCAACTAGAATTATATAATTCTTTTTTTGTTAAAAGAATTTTTTTTAAAGGTGAAAGATTTACAACACGAGTTACAAAGAGAGTGATGAGATTACGTTTGTGCCAAACCGGACAACACGTGTTCCTAATCCCAAGTACCAGCAATAGAAGATTTATGGTTTGGTTTAGTCTTTATTTGTATTTTTCTGTTATTTGCTTCAGTTTAATTAAGATGAGAATGTGCTCCTGGTTTGTAGGAACCACTTCTCACGATTCCCTGTATTTCAATGTAGATCACTTTTAAGAGTCTTCGGAGATAAAGGAGCCTCTACAAGTTATTCGTATTTTTATTGACGGTAACTATATTATAGGAAAACAAAATCTTTATGTAATTTTATAATTTTCTAACGTTCGAATAGAAATAGAAGTTTATGTAAGACATCTTTCTAAAGTTTCTTAAAACAGAAACATTATGCCGGTCTTAAAAGATTGTTCTACTGTTAATTTTTATGATTATTCCATCATTATAACAGGATAAATGATTTTATAATGTTGATTAGGTCGTAGATAGAAAGTAAGATGAGAAGTGGCACACGGTTATGAGTTGACATTATTGCTATACAGGAATTGGACAATGATAATTGGCACAAAAATCGTTAGCCTGAGATACAAACACAAAGATCAACTAAATGTTTACAAAGAGATACAGGTAAGAAAAATCTAAATTTGTGTCAGTAAATTATGAGAAATTACCAATCAGCAATCTCCGATTAACAATCATAGACGAACCAAATAAGCAAACACACCGACCCCATTTGTCAATTCTTCTAGAATTCTCCAAGAAGAAGATAATAAGCAGCAAGAAGAAAGCAAATTAGAAAAGAGACGAAGAGGAAGAAGAGATAAGAGTATGGAAACAAAAGAATTATAATTAAGAACAAGACTACTGAAATTGTTCCACAACTCATTTTATTTGGTTCCTAATTTGCTCTTCGCAAGTAAATTATCTATATTAAGCTAAACATGATAAAATAGTTTTGACTTTTACAAATATTTGTCGGCAATTACTTCCTGATTAAGTTTTATATCTTAACCCAACCAAAATCCCGAATCCGAACTTTGTGTTTAACAAAAAAAACAGAAAATAATTTAGTCAATCAAACCATAGAAGTTGACCAAAGTAAAACTTTCTTTTTCGCTAAATGTATCATATCAGTTACACACCAAATAACACTGAAGCAAGGTTTGATCTGAGATGTTCTCAAGCAGCTAAAATTAACTTACACAATAATGTACATAAGAAGTTGCAGAGTTTAAGAAAAGGAGAACGGAGGGAGTTATCATTAACCTCAAGATTCTATTTAGAGCGTAATTTGTCAGCCACATAAAGCATATGACTGATGTTTGTCGGTGGATAGTTTTGGAGAAGTTTGAGGTTTGATGTAAAATCTCCAGCAAGCAAACGCCTTCGAACTAGAATCAACATTGCACAACATATCCGTAGTAGCGTTTCCTGCAAATTCACTTGTCAGCTTTTCCATGTTACACGACAACAACTGACTCAATTACCTCAAATTCATAATAAGAAGATATAAACTGAACCTATCTCCACGACTATACATATATAAATAGTTATCTTTGTCGAAGTCTGTTAATGCTTCCCTAATGCATATGTTTTAATGTCCTAAACTCAGTTGCTCAGAGATATTGAAACCTTCAATGACTCACAAGTCACGAGAATCACAACTTAAAAGAAGCTAAGCAGTAATAAACTGAATACTACCTGAGGACCTTCGGGGTCGCTTAAGAGTGTGTCCCAGATGTGAAGGCTTTCCACGAAGTTGAACTCTTGAGTCAATAGGAGTGTGATCCATCTGAACGCATAAAACTGGGGGTTTATCTGGAAATTGACACAGGTCTCAAATGTCATAACACAGAAACATTTAAACAGAAACTCAAAAACTTGGAAGGTTTTCAAAACTGATGGTAGTACCATCATGGTACACACTTATATAGAGACAAAATTAACGTACTTAAAAAATGTCTATCAGCCAAAGTTGTTTAAGAAATCTTACTTTAGTTGTGACTTCTAGATGACGCCATAGTTCTTCATCATGATGCTTCAAGAGTGACGACAGCCTTGTTATAGTGTAACGTATACCCACGACACTGTTATCAAGTTGTTGACAGAAATTATCTCGGAACCCACTCATCAATTCAACAAAACAGAAAAATGCATCTGATTCAGCATATGCCTGCAATTACTTAAAATGCTAGTGTTAAGCAAATAAGGCTAACTAGGAGTGTGTTACCCATAAGAAGAGAGTGCAAACTAAATAAGAAAAAGAAATGGTTCATTCGCAAGCACTTACTGCATTTCCTTTATCCGGATCGTTCTTAAAGATGTAGTAAATAGGTGCCAATATCTCGTTCATCCCTTGCACATATCTGATGCCAGGATTCAACTTTGCGAAAATACTCAACACGTTCTTCAAAGCATCCTGGAGATGCAAGACAAGTATAAAATCACCCAAAAAACTATAGTATAGGTACACAATTTTTCTAACCATCCCAAAAGTTTTAAACTATAACATGACCAAAACCCAACCTGGTTAGATTTTGCAACCGCTGAATCGCCAGAGAAAAAGTGCATGTCTGGATGAGTACGCATCACATCGCGGACAATTTGTTCCAGGATTTCAGTGTCCTGAACAGTATTAACTTGAAATCAAGAAGACCATTTTGCAGCTTTAAATGCTACAAGAATGGAATTACTATACTAAACAAAGAAGAGAAAATAATCTTTTCGTCATGTACATAATTGTTGAGTCATGCTTTTTATGCACTCAAAGCCTTGAAAGAACTAAAAGTTTCAATCAAAACCCTGTCTTTGTGGATGTCAGTGTAATAATAGTCTGCCTATGCATATTTGCTCAATGTGACAAGGCACCCTATACAAATACTTAACCGTAGTAACGTTAACTAGCTAATCCAAACACCTAACAAAGGAAGGTACAAAGTTTACAGGAAAATTGTTTATCAGGCATTAAATAAGAAGTTATACTTTTCCTATGCCTATGCATCTCTTAAATCTGCTTCTAAAACCGACTGAGAAACGGCAAAATCATATTTCGTGAATATTAATCAGATTTTCAGCATTGTGTATGTCAGCAATTACATTCCAATATCTGAGAACCATAAAACTCACCACAATCATCCGTAAAACTTCTATAAACTTCAGGAAAGAGGTAAATCGATAAGTTAATAGCATCTAAGCATGTCCCTTTTCTCCCCAATAATGATAATATATGTGGATAGCACAAGCTGAAAATCTAAATACCTTGAAGAAATTATTCCACAAACTTGTTGTTCCAAGACTTAAGGGATGATCTTCATGAGTTATCTCTGACCTTGAAAGGACACCAGGGCTTTCGATTTTTGGGTCATTATTATCACAATCCTTGGATGTATTCATCTTTCTCGTTATTTCTGACTATCTAGGCACAAAAATATATAGAAACCTGGTTAACCTTAAATTTAGAATAATAAAGAAACTCAAAACGAGAGTTATCATCCGAATAACATAAGCAACTACGCTCTAAAATGACTCACTTATTCATCATTAACTAATTTATCTTATAATTGTACCTTTAGGATGCATCACATACCCAATGGCCTTGAAACAGTCTGATACGTCAAATTGATGACACCTATTTAGCTTTCATCACAGTATACTAATACATGGTCAAAATAATCAGAATAGCATGCTTCGCCATTGAGCTTCCCCGAATTCTACTTGGTAAACAGATCGCTTATTGCCAGTCATCAACTTCTATTGGCAGTGCATTTTCATCATTATGCCCTTACGTAGTTCCAACAGCTAGGCCACTATGTCTAGTTCATTGCTCGTTTTTTTCCCAGGTTAACAGAGATGTGACTGTATCCAATCAATCTATCTAGCTATCAATCTATAAGAATGACATCCATTCTAATCAGAAGTTTGATGGAAAACCTCACCATTTTTCTTCTCAATACAATCCAATCAATACATCGGTTGAGTATCAAATCACACAAATGGACTTACAGGGTTCATCAGAAGCTCCTCTTTGAATTGCTTGTACTGCGACCTTTTCTTAGCTAACTCAAAAGACCATAAGGAACGATCCGGTGACAGATAACCCAATAACAGCTGTCATATTCAAAACAACAATATGAAACAAAAAACTGATAGATACGACAACTTGGAACCTATATCATCTACGTCTTTCTAAAACTATCCTAAGGAGTTCACGAAACCTCAAGCAAATTCAAAGAAAACATAACAAATCATACTAGATTACACTACTACAAGCACAGTAACAATAATGATCCATTAACGTGTGCCCTACATATTACCGTAAAGAAAAACATCCGATAGTTTTTTGTTAGAAAAGAACATATAATATATACGTTTCATTTCCTTATCTAAACAAAGGAGCTTATGCGAATGTGTTACCTTCCAGACATGGGAGCGAATTCCAGCATCATCAGGTAAGCCTTGAGAAGCAATTTTCCTCAATTCTTTCAAGTCTATAACCTTCTTTGATAACTGGCAATATCCATACCCAAATGAAGTAAAAATCACAAAAAGCAATCCAATTAAAATGCACAAAGCATGAGGTTTTCTTAAAGCAACAAACCTCAGCAACGACTTGCGCCTTTCGAGAAACATCCTCAACAGAAGAAGTTTGGATAGTTTCGCTTCCAGCTACACAATCACCACGCCCATTCTGCATATCGTTAATCCCAGATTTGGAAGGAGGATGAACCGGAGCAGGTGCGGTGGAAATCGCAGAGGGAGAAGGAGAAAGATGCGGACGCTCGACGGTCGGAGGAGATGGAGGAGCAACGGCAGTGGCGGGAGGGTGACGAAGAAGACGATCGTCAACAGGGGGAGGAGGAGAAGTGGTGGAGGACCAGAGAGAACTGTTGAGCCACTCAGGGATTCCCTTCTTCGCCATGATTTTGAGGTTTGATTTGGAAAAGTTTTGAGTTCTCTTCTTTCTCTCAAACTCTCGGACACGGAGTTAGGGTTAAAAAGGAAAGAGTTTGGAGCTTGCAGATCTGGCACTAAAAGATCTCTCAGGGATAAAAACTAAATTTTGGCAGAGAATTGTGAAGATGATATTCACAAATTATTTTTCATGTGAAGAAGACAACTACACATAAATCCACCAAATGCTACCCCTAACACGAACTCCAAACTGAGCCATAGTTTTTGTATTAAATGTGAAGCAAAATAATTCCAACAAAGTTTATTGGGAGAAACAGTTTATCAGTAATATGCACATTCTAATACCATTGTTCATCAAAATGATGATCCGTTTTCTGAACCCCTACAAAACCTAAACTATTTTATAAGAGAGAAAACGAAAAAATTACTACATGCAATAGACCTGAGAACATTCACAACCAAACCCCAACAGAAGCTTTAAACCCAGAAATTTTGGTAAATTTCGAAACAAAACATATTCGTGGACCTTAAATCTGAATTTGGTAGTAGGCATAAGCTTGAAGGGTTTGTTCGACTTCAATGGTGATGATGCTTAAGTTGATGACGGCTCATCACATTAAAATCAATCATGTTATATATTGATTATGATAAGACCAATACACTTAGAACACTCAAACTTGAAAACATCCATTAGAATTTATGTATATGTACATTCAAACAACTTATTTGAATTCATTGATGAAGTTGAAACCTCTCAAAACTTATGTTACTCTCTGTTTTTAAGTGTAACATTTTAATGTTTTAATTGAAACGTTGTAATAACAGACGACTAGTAAAGTGTAACTCTCCGTACAAACTCACTAAATTCCTTAATGTTACACTATAAATTGTTCCTTTCTTCTGAACAAGACAACACAATCTTAACAAACCAACTCTTCTCAATATAGCAAAAGAAAGTAAAAAGATTTATTTGACACTATGGAAGGTAGAATTCAAGCTTCTTTCTATGCGATTCTAGTTGTGGCTCTGTGTGCCACTACTCTATTGAGGTCAGTGCAGGCTGAGATTCTAGTTACACCTCCATTACCTTCCATTCCTGGTTCTCCAATTGATCTCACAAAATGTTGGTCATCACTCCTCAACATTCAAGGTTGTGAAACTGAAATCTTTAAATCCGCTTTAACTGGTAAGTTTGAAAATGTTGGACCTGCATGTTGTAAGGCGTTCACGGAAGTGGATGCAAAGTGTTGGCCAAAGATGTTTCCCTTGAATCCATTGTTCCCTCCTCTTCTCAAGGATGGTTGTGCTCACATAAACGCAGCTGCTCCCGCACACATGATACCTCAATTCCTTGTTGTCCCTGGTTTTCCAGTAGATCTCACAAAGTGTTTGTCATCAATTATCAACGTTCAAGGTTGTTTAAGTGAACTCTACAAATCAGTTTTCACAGGAAAGTTTGGTAATGTTGGAGAAATGTGTTGCAAAGCCTTTTCAGCTTTGGATGCAAAATGTTGGCCACAAATGTTTCCATTAAACCCATTCTTCCCTCCTCTACTCAAAAATGAATGCTCTCGCATCAACGCAGTTGCACCTACACACAAGTGAAGTAGCTATTGGACGATCATCTGAAATGCTTTAAATTAGACTTATCATTGTAGCTTCTACTTTCAATATTCATGAGTTTGCTCTATTCCAATTAGTCATGGAAGATATTCATGGTGTGGTTGGTTTATTCTAGGTTTTATTATTACAATAAAACATCTAAATTCAAGATTCTGGCTTTGATCTAACTTTTCACTCTCATACTGCTTAAAAGCAACGTAGAGCATTATCTCAAAAACTAAAGCATTTCGTCGAACAACTCATCTACAATGTTTACTCACTAAGTAACGGATAAAAAAAGGAACCTGTCAGACCGCCGTGCGACCACCCCGACTTGGTAAGACCGAGCCGAGTAACGATCCTCTACAGCACCGGATGCATCCGAAGATGATCGTGGCCGTTAATCACGCTCTGATCGCACGGTCATGATTCATCCACCAGGTTTAAGGGCCTGTCTCTTTAGAAATAAAGGAGACAGAGGTACGAGCCTATAGAACAGATCCTGTTCAAGTAAGGTCGTGACCTTCACTGTTGCCTTCATCGTATATATATTGCAAGTTTCGTTTTCAGATTAGCGATGTGGGAGTTCTGCAGAGCACATTCATGGTTTAATTGATATATCGGACATGGGCCATTTATTTGTACCTAAAGCCCATCCTAATATCCAGATTGTTTTGCTTAAAACCGGACACTAAATCGAGTTTGCCTTCGGTTTTCTTCTTCCAATTTTTTTTTTTAAATCTTTTTTGTTAAAGGGTTTTCCATTTTCCTTAAAAACTAGAATAGTATCCGCGGTTATAGTGAATTTTGTTGAGATAGATTAAATCAATTTTTTGAATTGGTAAGTAGATGTAGTTTGTAGTAGGAGTGGGCATTCGGCTTAATCGGGTTAGTCGGTTCGGTTTATTCGGTATTCGGGTTATTCAAAAATTGTAAAATTTACCGAATAAACCGAATAAGTTATTCGGATCGATTCGGTTCGGATCTCGGGTTATTCGGTTCGGTTTCACTCAGAAAATATTGGTCCGAATTGATCCGATTCTTCACTTGGTTAAATGAAATTGGTTAAATTAAATTAAATTGGTTAACTAAAATTGAATTGATTAAATAAAAACCAAATAAACCGAACCGAATAACCCGTTTAAACCGAATAATTCGATCAAACCGAATAAATCTGATTAAACCGAATAACCCGAAATAATTCAGTTTATTTGGAATCCGAATACCGATCCGAATAACCTGAAAATCGAATATTTAAAAATTAACCTCCGTTCGGATTTTAATTCGGTACTAACTCGGATTCGGATCAGGTTTATTCGATTTGGACCGAACCGAACCGAATAACCCGATCCGAACGTCCATAGCTAGTTTGTAGATGTGACATTCTGTTTGGTAGATCGGTTTAACATTATAGTAATAGTGATTCAGATGAAAAGAATATACATTGTTTGTGGTTCTGATAATAAAGTTTGTAACCTTATCAATAGTATGTGGTTATACTAATCAAACTCTTTTAAAAGGAAAATAATAAATAGAGTTTTTGTTTATTGTTTACAAGTAGAAGTTGTATAGGTTTTGAGTCTGACGATGTAGTTCATAATTGTGGAAATACAAATAGTTTTTCCTTTCATATAATTTGAAAGAGGAAATGACGCATATTAATATAACAGTAATACATAGATATAAACAAAAAAAATTATTTTCAAAGTATAAAAACATCGTCTTTAAGTATTTCAAGCAAAATATTGTTAATGGTGTTAAACTATTTAGACATTTTATTGCCTTTTCTTCAAACTATTTAGACATTTTATTTTCTAGAACACTATTACCATATGAAAATTGCAAGTTTGGTATTTTTATTGATGTCAACATTATTGTTATTCTGTATAGCTACCATTTGTTTCTCTCTTCAACGTCTTTTTTTGTCAACAATGGGATCAATAAAGCTCAATTCATAGTCTAAAATCCACCCATAAAATTATTTTTTTAAGCTATCATAATGTAGCGGGTAGGAATCGAACCCTAATATCAAGTCATTAGCTGGATCATCCTAACCACCAGACTAAAAGCAACTCGACTTTCTTCAATGTTTCATTTAAAAAATATATTAGTACAATCTTTAATTAATTAGTAATGTATTTTTAGAAAAGGAAAGGCAACATAAATATAGCAAAAGACAACAACTAACTATAAAACTATTATATGCTTATTAGACAATTAAACTGAAAAAAATACACTCAGTTGTTTTTTTTTCAATACACTCACTTGTCTAATAATCAAAAATTAAGCATAGATCAGATTTTATCAATCTAATTATTGACAAAAAAAAACATATATGTGTTTTCAATTATAGAAATAACCTTAAATCAATATAATAGGCCAAAATTTTTACTTAGTATAGTAGGCCCAAATCCTAAATTAGTAACTAACAATCATATTCCATATTATCACCGTATTTCTTTGCCTCTACATTTAAGAATTAATCAACTTATTAATGAAAACAATAAATTTGATTAGTATATGATCTTTTGTAATTTTAGATAAACGTATCTTTTGTAATTTTAGATAAAGGTATACAAGTGACATTTAGTCTAGTGGCAGGCGGTAAGTCCACTAAAGACAGCGCACTTGCACAACCAGGGATCGAGTCCCACCGCCTACATTATGTAGGAACTTGGCTAATGGGCCGGTCAGTTGTGGCCCAATGTTGACAAAAGATAAAAGTATCTTTTATAATGAAAACAATAAATTTCAAAAGTTAGTAATCAACATGATTTTTCCACATGTCAAATCCAACGATCCAGAATTTTGCAGTATTTTAAAATATCAAGTTTTATAATTTTATTATATAAAGTTGGATTTTAAAATAAACTCGTGCATCGCACGAGTCCATGTCTACTCTTTTATAAATGAATGAGTAAAATTGACAGAAAAATATTCTATGATTAAAAATATTATTTTATTTATTAAAAATCATATAATTGTCTATTGTTGTTTTATTAATATGTTAAAAGAATATATGTTTTTATTCAAAGCATTAAGAAATATTTTGGTCATATATGTAATCTTTTGTTATAATGTAGAAAATTTTTATTTTATTTTTATGTTTAAATAAACAGATTTCAATGTCATGTATATATATAATATAGTTAAAGTCATCATGCATGTAAAACAAATTGGGGTTAATGATAATTAGCTAGCAAATGAATAAACTTGCAAGTAGCAAATACAACCCAAAAGGAGAAGTTACAAAACTTGGCCAACTTGTTCCCTTACGTACCACTTTTTAAGGTTCTGGAAACAACAAAACAAGAAAACGTGTTTTTCTTTCTTCTTCTTTTTTCACTTCGAATGACATAACGAGACAAAGGTTGGTACGAGTTATGAGTAAATTGCAAAGATATTTTGGAAGTACTCTTGGCCTAATTAGTTCGGCTTTTTTTCTACTTACATCTTTTTAGGATTAAACTATAATTTGATTTACATGAGAGTCTTCGACTATTGAGTCTCTGTTTATAATTTAATTCTTACAACTTTAAATCACAAAGCTAATAAGATATGTAGAGAACAAGAAATGATAAGATATTCTCAAATTTGGATAAAGATCTTCCATACATACAATTCAGACCATTGAAGTAGAAGCTAATGAGTGATTCCAAGCTCAAGCTCAAAGAGATTTTTGGATTTTAAATCAGAGTCGTACCTGAATTTTACGGAGTTTCATTCAAAATTTATAAACAATAAAATAGAAAATTAGAAATAAATTACATTTCTGTTGAAAAAAAACGGTATCATAAATTTAAAAAATAAGAAGTTAACAACTTTGTTTCTAAAAAACAAATCTTCTTGCATTTTTCTCTGCAAAACCATTCATCAAAGTTGCATAATCAAGATTTTTAAGCATGCTTTTTTCTATCTATAGCATAGCAATCCATTTACTCGTTCTTGTGATATAGTCGATCGTATGTAAGACTTTACCAACTTCAATAGAGAAACTTCTTTCAGCTGAAATAAATAAAATCGGAATGGTGAACATTATCCTATATGTAACTTATACATTTTTTTGTCAACCAATATAACATTAGGATAACAATCCTTGAATCTCTTAAAAAAATCAAATAGTTTAAATGTTTTGGTAGAATTTATCTGAAAACTTTGATTTTCAGAAATAAATCATTAATATATGAAATTTCTTTGTGCTTAAAACATTTTCAAGCTTAGTACATAATATCCTCAAACTATGATTACTTGTCGAATTTAACTTCTCTAAACTGAAAAAATATCCAAAAATACCTTCATCCTCTTGAAATTGTTCTAACCTTGTATGGAAAGAAATCAAAGCTTGATCTTGATGAAATAATTAATTCTGAAATCCACCTCCAAGCTTAGAACAAAGTTAGCATCATCACTTTTTTGTGGCTCCTCATCAAAATGTGTTCTTCTTTGTAGAAGTCGCTTACTCTTATTCTGAAATATAGGTTCAATATCCATGGCAACAAAAACTTTCAAGACTTTACATTTTACTTCATGAAAACCAGTTTCTCTAGTTTTGGAAAAAGAAACTAACCCTTTTAATTGAAAAATAGCATCACTATTACCCTATTTTGTTCATATTTTTCTTTTATTTAAATTTTACAAAAACGTAATTATACATATCTATTTGGAAAAAAAATTTTGAGGACCCCTAAAATTTGGAGGGCCCATTCAAATGTTTCATCTTCATGGGTTAAGGTCCAGCAATGATTAGATGGTGAGGTCTAGGTTCAAACAAGCAATATCTGGGGAGCGGTGGCTAGACCGACAATAGGCGACCCGAGTTTTACAAAATATCGATGCTTTGTAGATGGATATGAGGAGAATTCCAAATATATTTTTGAAATTGGTTGGTATTGTATTTCTCATACTCTACATGACAAGCTAAGGGGTGAAGGGTGTCTTTAGATGTCTATCACCACTTTATACAGGGTTTAAAGTAATTATATGGGCTATAGAGAGTCTCTTAGTATTGGATATTAGGGAAGTTCAATGTGTCACATACTGTTCTGATGATGGTGGAAAACCTATAAAAATTGCCAACTTTTTCGCAATATCTAAAGAAGTTCAACATATTTATAAGATTCTTCTTTTCACTTCACCAAATTCCTAGAACGCTGAACAATATGAAGGATTAGTGAATTTGTAGTTTATGTAGGAACCGTGCCATATATATTTTATGCCAAACTCTTGGAGATGAAGATTAGTATAATATTTATATGTTGAAAAAGAATATCACAAAGCTGATAGATTGAATGTGGTATTTTTTTTGTAAACTATTTGCATCCGATTATTGACATTTTTTATAATATAATGATGAAATTTTTGACAAGAAAAAAATGTACGTAACGGCTGAGAACAAAAGACAAACGTGAAGGGAATAAGATAATATGACCAACCCGGTGACAGCTTGTTAGAGTTAAAAAGTGAAATTAAAATTCAAAAAGTGTTCATTATAATACTCACAAAAGTTCATCCCTTTATGCATTTTCTTAACCAGATATCACAATCACATAAGTTTATCAACTATAAGAACCTAATCATATCATTAGGTTCGACCAATGATATGGATCATGGATAACATATATACTATATCGTCACTTTCAAAAAGTAAATATAAGTCATTAACTTTTATATAAACATAACTATCTATTATAGATATTTTATCTCTTCTTCCAAGTTGTTGGATCACACCTATCTACGAACCATTGGTTTACAATATCTTATGACACGAAAGAGTTTCTTTTAATTCAGACAAATTAATCAGTTTCGTTTGTTGGGAGAAGAAGAAGAAGAACAGATCAAAATACGAGGTGACCTTCAAGCAGATTTATCATCTTTAAGTAAGTCTATTTATCAAGCTCATAATATTAACATAGCAAAATACACAAATATATCTGTTTATATACATATATACACCTCGTTTTTGATTCTTTAGATATGTGAATAAATACGTTTTTTTGTTCATCTTACTGAACTCTGTTCTATTACTTCGAATATTTTCCGAAGGTTCTGTAGAGAAACAAAGTTAGTAATTATACAGAGGTGAATTAATATGTAATATGTGTTATACAGTTTCTAGCCATTCCCTTTTTATTGATTCTTTGGTAACAAAAAAACTAAAATATGTTTTTTGTCCCTCTAAAAAAATTTTAAATAGTTAATCATTAAAAATAAAAAGGTAGACATTTTCAATTTCTGAAACTCTTCCCACAATGAACTAGATGTAATAAAAATATTACTTTCTTTTATTAGAAAAAGGAATAAAATCAAGAATATCCAATTTACATTGTAGAATTTCCAAATTGTTCTTCCAATGTTAAACTTGTGTGTGACCAATATATTTTTTTTTGACCAAAAAAAAACTAGTACAAATTATTTGAAGATGCAAGCATTTTCAAAACGTAAAAATTCTTCTATGCCACAATGATTTATTTAAATGAAAGTAACAAACAAACAAAATCCAGTAATATTGTTAGTCAGTAATATTTCAAAACCAATAAAAAAACAAATCCAGTAATATTGTTTCACCACTTAACAATTATTAAAATTAAATTTCAAACAACATTATATAGTAAAAAACTAAATACAAATAAATATGTAATACAATTCACAACAAACAAAAAAGGTAAAAAATCCACCTGTACACAGCCATATAGACCAAGTACTTTACACGCTGCCCATTCCTCTTCTTCTTTATAACCACTCTCCTTCTTCTCTCTTCTCTCAAATCTTCTCCTGAGAAACCAATTCTCATTTCTCTTCTTGTATGGCATTAACCCTTTTGTCTCACGAGGTTTCCGATCTCTGTATCGGTAAGCCACCATTACGGTGTCTCTCCGTCGATACAACCACCGTTGCTGACGCTATCGCCGCTCTCAAATCCTCTGACGAACCTTTCCTCAGCGTATGGAGCTGTAATCACAATGAAGAAACTGATGATAACAACAAATGCGAGTGTTTAGGCAAGATCTGTATGGCTGATGTTATCGTTTACCTGTCGAATTTCGATTCCAACAAACTTTTGTCTCTTTCTTCTGCTTTGGATGCATCTGTCTCTGTTCTTCTTCCTAAATCTCGTTCCCTCGTTGTTCATGTTCAATCTTCCTGCAGGTATTTGGCAAATTCAGATAATGGGTTTCTTAAATTTCTGTTTTTTATTGTTTTTGATTCATAAAGGTGAATTTTTTTTCTTCTTATGTAGTTTGATTGAAGCTATCGATCTGATCATCAGAGGAGCACAGAATTTGATTGTTCCGATTCAAACAACCTCAATCACAAAGAGAAGACAACAACAAAAACTTCTGAATCGAAACGTCGTCGTTTCGCTGGGCACAACCACTGCCACAACTCACAAAAACAGCCTCCAATTTTGTTGGATCACACAAGAAGACATAATCAGATTCCTTCTCGATTCAATCAGTGTTTTTTCTCCTTTACCTTCACTTTCTATCTCTGATCTCGGGGTAATCAACAGTACACACACTATCCTCACCGTCGATTATTACTCCTCCGCTTCATCAGCCGTCTCTGCAATCTCTAATGCCATCGTCGACAATGTCTCCGTCGCTGTGGTGGATAATAGTGGATGCGACGAAGAAGATCCACATATGGCTTTAATCGGAGAGATTTCACCGATGACACTCGCTTGCTGCGACGAAACCGCCATCGCAGCGGTTGCTACACTCTCCGCCGGAGATTTAATGTCATACATCGACGGTAGTGGTCCACCGGAGAGTCTAATCGGAGTTGTAAGGAATCGTTTGGAAGATAAAGGAATGGTGGGATTGATCTCACTGATTGATTCTTTATCATCATTGTCTGGGTCTTCGTCGGATGAAGAATCTCAGGCGACGAGAACGAGAACGACGAATTCGTATGGGAGATCGGTGAGTAACGCGGCGAGGATGTCGAGAAAATCAGTGGCGATAGTGTGTAATAAGAAGAGCTCGTTAATGGCAGTGATGATTCAAGCGGTAGCTCATAGAGTGAGTTATGTGTGGGTGATTGATGAAGATGGTTGTTTGATTGGTATGGTTACGTTTGTTGATATTTTGAAACTTTTTAGGGAATTTTTGGATGGTATGAACTAAAATCATATATGTTGGTAATACTTCAGTTTTCTTGTCATTATTGTTAGAAATTATTAAAATTCAAATGAAAAACAATTGCTGTTAAGGAATTTTGAGTTTGTGAAATAAAAATAAAATCTTTATGAATTGGGGTATTGATCAAATGGTTAACTTCATCTCTCATTCAAATTCCAAGAACTCGTGTATTCATACATTATATTGTTTGAAGTGACTTAGTTTATGGATCAGACTTTGTTCAATATATTTTTTAAAAATATTTTTTTGTCAATGATTGGATCGACAAGACTCTAATCTCAAATCAACCTTAAAATATCTTTTAAATTTTTTTATAGTAGAGAAATGTTGAATGTTTGTTCATGATTCTATGATACCATGATTATTAGTTGAATAATCTACCAAATAGATTAAGAAGAACTAGACGATTCTTTTTCCACTAAGAACTATAAGAATTTATTAGATTCATTTAAGACATTTGTATTATTTATATTTTATTTTGTACAAAATAAATCAGTAAAAGTGTAAGAGGCTGGTAGTAGTTAGTTAGACCACATATATTGGCTGCAATTTCAATTTTACTTCGATGCCTAAAGAATACAAGCATGATGAGTGTCACGTCTAATTGGATTACTCAAATTGTATTGTTGTTATTTAATTCGTGACTAAAAAGTCTGTGATTGATAAATTGAATTAGAAACAAAAGAAGAAGAAAAAATGCCATCAATAGCACGTAAATGGGTAACCGAGTAGACTTGAAGCATGGGCAGAAGTCTTATTTGAATTCGATCTACCTACTAAAAAAATTACGCATTTATTGAGACTATAAATATCAAAAATACTTGAATTATAAATATATAAAAAAAGATTGATTTTACATTACTTTATACACACTTAGCAAGTACAAAAAAATTGAAATAATACCGGAGAGATTTGGTTATAGATTTGGGGAAGTCAATGGTTAAAGTGTACAGCTACCTGAAAATGCTATTGGTCAAATTCCACGTGATATTTAAAATTTTATATCGCGTTTGGTCATGTTCGATCTTGGAAAAGGACTCGTAACATAAAAACTAAAAGATTTTGTAATTTTGTATGTAATGATGATGTATGTAATATGTAGTTCCTATAACGGTAAAATGAATATGTATACGACATGATTTGGGAAACTTAAGCTTGGAGCTCATTGATTTTCTTGTCATTTGCTTACAAAATCTATACGAAGCCGTGGGAGCAAAGAATATCACGAAACTTTGTATACGAATGTTGAGAATTTCATCTTTTCTTTTTACAGTCGTGGCTTCTTTTGGTCTCTTATATGAATCTTTTTGGATTTGTTCTGGATCTCCGTCCCTAAAGTTGGACCAACAAGAATACTCTTTTATGTGTTTTTTTGTTTTTGGGTTTTAGCACACTTTTGGGTATTAAAGCTCATGCCAACTATAAATTTCGATGCATATATTGACCCCAAAAATGAAATAATTGTGTACTTAATTGTGCCCCTTTCTTTAGTAGTAACAATTTGTGGTCATACTGTTATTGGTTGTTTGAAACAACACTTATTAATATGTGAATTTTGTTTGTTAATTGAAAACATGAAAATAGGAAAAAATACGTTGTTTCAATTTATGTTTGTTACTAAATGAGCATTAAAACCTTTTTTGCAATGTCCACTGAAATGGCCAATCATAGCCTTTTTTAAAAAAATATTAAACATACCAAATAATAAATTTGGTGGTCCTGAAAATTTAATTATTGTATTAAAAGAAAATAAATGATCCTTTTCTTATTTCATTAATTTGGTGACCCAAATCTTTACTTAGCTAGCTTGTCTTCTAGTTGATATCTGCGTATGAGTCTCCTTCACAAGTAACCTCATGATTGATCAGATTTCTTTTCCACAAAATATGCATGAAACCATTTTGATTATATAAACTCATTCAATATTTTCCAACAATCTTCGTGTTGAAGGAGACGATCCTTCCCCATAAATTCACTACTCTCTCAAGTCTCAAGAACCAAAGTGTTTTCACGCAAACTAGATTGCTCTCCATCTGAAACCATGTGATTCTGACAGTGGTATGCATAAATATGACTAGGTTGAGTCCAAAGTAGAGGTTAAGCAGCAATCAAGTACTTGCTAATTTTTTAAATATTACTTTCTTCGATTTATTCAAGTAATAATGTTTGATATGTAAATTGTCTTGTTCAGGTCAAGTACTTATCAAAATAAATACTTATTAAATAAAACAAATGCAAATTATTTGATTCAGTTTATTATTGTTCAAAACCACTATTTAAATTTAATATTTTTGTTTATTTTATACAATAATATAATATCAAGTATTGTTCTTTCAATTAAAACTTCATACCTTAAACATTAACAATTTAGGTTTTTTGATATATAACTAAACATTAAATTTTAAATATTTGTCTATGATCTAGTGACCTACTTAGTTTGTTTCTGATTTAATTTGGCATCCAGTAGTGAGTTCGTATACCACTCAATTCTAGATAGAACATTTAGACTATAAATCGATTTTTGTTGATCCAATTGTTGAAAAAATAAAAATTTACCATGTGAGTACTAATAAAACTACATATATATTAAAAACTATGTTGATACATATTACTTGATATGTAATTGTGAATAATGAAATTAACTTATTTGTATTTAACTGTTATAAGTACTTAATTTTTTAGTCAAGTATAAATTGAGTAACAAATGCGAACTAAGGCCTTGATTGGTAAGACTTTTGGTGGTGCATAATGTTTTTTAATAGTCAATTAGAGGGGTGCGAATTCGGGTAATTCGGGTAGTAGAAAACCGGTCCGAAATAACCGAATCAAAAAATCGGATCGGTTTGGGTAGGATCATTTTTTTTTCTTTTTTTTTGCAAAAATTTTTAAAAAAATCAAAAAAATCCGAAAAACCCGACCCGAACCATCCGAAACCCGACCCGAATTCCGAAAATGATTCTTTTTTTATTTTTTTGGAAAAATTCTAAAAAATTCGATCCGACCCGACCTGAACAACCCGATCCGAATTCTTCAAAAAAATTCAAATCCGAATCGACCCGAATTCGGTTCGGGTCGGGTCGGAAAATCCGGATAGGGTCAAATACCCAGTCCTAGTCAATCATATTAAAAAAAATTAAATGGACAAATATGATTGGATTTAAAAAAATATTATAATTCATCAAAATCTTACCAATCAAGACCTAAGATATGAGTAGATATGCTCAACTTTAATCCAAAGAGATAGAAGATCACTTCCACCTTTTTAGGCTTTTACAAGATCTCTTAGATCCATGAGCGGGATGATTAAGAAAAGAGAGAAAGAAACTACATATGACCATAAGAAACACTTATAAAAACTGTAAGGGAAAAAATTAGAAGAGTTCATATTTATTTTGTCAATTTTATTTCAATCATAATAAGCTACTTCAAAAGTACATCTACAAAAAATTAATTTCTGATATTTTTTAATGTTACGAGTCAAAAAATCTACTTTATAATTAATATTCCAGAAATTAATACTAAGAAACAATTTATGAATAAATTTTTGAGTCTACAAAAAATTTTAATGTAAGAATGGAAAGCAAATAAAGTATGTGGATCTTCCACCATCTTTTTTTTTATCTTTAAGCAGTATATCACAAAATTCACTTCTAAAATTTGAAACGATACGATACTTAGTATTACTCAGAAGATGGCGTCAAATTATGAATGAAGCCTTATTATCCTTATAATTTTTGTTGGCATGTATGTAAGTATCTAACTGTGGAGCCCTCCTCAAACCTCTTGCGGATTTTCGCCTTTTTATTTTCTCATTGCACTTACACGTTGGGTCTCAATGGTCCATAAAAGCTATGTCATTTCTGTTATAAAATACTATGGCTTAAGTATTTAAAAAATTAACAAAATAAAATAAAAGTAACGGGAGTTCCAAAAACCTCATATTTCAATGCAGTTATTGGATTTAGGTAGCTTCCAGGTAAGCTTCTAGAGGACTTGGACACTAGAGACAGCTTATTTCAACATCATTATTATTTGTTAATTTAACTTCTATCACTTTATCCTCTTATCTAGTTAAACACTAAATAATAAATTCGAATTGTACTATATTATAGTTGAAGAACTTAGGTTATGTAATGGACATCTAATTATTATTTATTGATAAAATAAAATAAAAACTTTATTTATAAGATACTTTTGAGAAATATTTGTATTTTTTTTTGTCAATTTTACTATAATTGGATTAAGAAAACCCGATTTATTGTCAAAGTTCACATTCTGAAATCTTTTTTTCTTTCCCTTTGTATCAACGAAGAATTGAACGTGGTGTCTAAGGATTTATAAATTTACCACTACCATTGATCCACTTGTCCACAGTAAAATATTTGTACTTTTGATGAATTAGTTTAACACTTTTAATGTACAAACAAATAAGGAAAAGAAAAAAAATTGAGGAGGAAGATGAGATTTTGCCGAGGATTTGGTAGTGGTCATTTTATATATCTTCAGACATCAGGATTTGGTTTTTTCTTGATGCAATGAAAAGTAAATAAAAAAATTTTAGGGTGTAGACTTAGGTTATGGATCGAGTCTTGTCAATCCAATTACGAGTAAAGTTGATAAAAAAAAAGTCTTGTGCATAACGGAAAACGGGATGGAAAATCATGGGTATGGAATGGGAACAATTAGTTCGGGAAATTAGATTTACTTTCCAAACAATTCCCGCTATATAATGGGACATAGATTTTGGGAATCGTGAACGATACAAGAATTTTGAGACTCAAAATATACTTTCCAAACTATTCCCAAAGTCCTACTAAATCGGAAACTTATAGTACATGTACGGAAAGTAGTTTGGGAAATACGAGTAATAAAAAAACTAAAAGTACTACTATGAATTATATAATCAATATAACAAAAATAACAATGTATAAAAGATATACCAATGTTAAATACGTAAAAAATTACAAAATTATAGTGTTAGAATTTGTAATTAAATGACCAACATTACTATTTTTTATCAAAAATACTACTATATCCGTATTGAATAATTTGTATTCATTGTAAAGTTGTGAAAATTTGAGTCAAATATTGTTATGTGCATGATCTTAATTATTTGAAACATATCTAATATTTGAATCTAATATATTTTAATATTTTGTTAATGTAAACAAATATCCAACGAGAATTCTCGTACCCATTCCTGATCTCTTTTTTTATCTGTTTGGATATTATTTTTAGATCCGAACAAAAATTTAAAATTTTTAATTTCCGAAAGGTATAAGAATTACAGGATGAGAACGAGACGGAGTGGGAAAGAATATCGATATGAATAGGGCTAATAAAAAGAAAGAGAACGAAGAAGGGACCCACAAGAAGAGTGAAAAGCGAGAGTATCAGATCATGTGCAGAAGGTTGTTTTCGGTATCAGTCGAATCTTCCTTCTCTCTGCCTTTCCTTCTTTTTGTTCCCTTTTTTTATTTTTATTTTTATTTTTATATTGGTCGGCTATTTGTGTCCAAAAATGAAAACAATTTGCACATAATCTTGTCTGAACTTGAAGTTCATGAACTAGTGATATCACAACATCTTTAGATTTCAACAGACTGATTTTACTTTTTAAGAATAAGAGTTCGTATATTCTCTCTCTCTCTCTCAACGACCTGTATTGTGTACGGTGCTTCCTCTTCATGGTGTTCCCTTGTCTCTCTGATTGAAATTGGAATCTTCATTAATTTCAATCTCTCGGTGGATTGATCTGGGCTTCTCCGAGATCATTGGAGTCGAGATATGTTCTCTTAAGGAGTTCAGAGTTTCTGGGTTTTGAGGGAAGTAGAAAGAATATCACTTTATCTTCCAATTGGCACTTCCAGAATCAAAGAAGGTGAACTTGCGTCCGAGTAGTTTCCAATAAACTTTCGTGTGTTGTGCATAACCCAGTGGAATTTGGGCAAGAGAGGAACTTGTTTTGTGTGAAGAATCCGATTTCTAAGAAATGGAGTTATTGGAAAAGGGTAATGAAGCAGATTCAAATGAGAGATCTTTGGGATTGTCGCCTACTTGGTCTGTTGCTATTGTGTTGACTGTCGTCGTTGTTGTTTCTTTGATCGTTGAACGCTCCATTTATCGTCTTAGCACTGTGAGTATAACCTCCATTGAATTATATAACTTCTTCAGTGATCTCATCTTCTCCATAATCATTTTTTATTGTCACAGTGGTTGAGGAAGACAAAGAGGAAACCAATGTTTGCTGCTTTAGAGAAGATGAAAGAAGGTTTCTGAATAAACAAAAAAAAAAATTCTATCTTTTTGTATGTGTGTTTGGTTTCTGATGTATTTTCAGAATGGTAACTTTTTTGTTTTGTTCTGTTTCCAGAGTTGATGCTGCTTGGCTTCATATCACTTCTTTTAACAGCTACATCTAGTACAATAGCTAACATATGTGTCCCTTCAAGTTTCTACAACGACAGATTTGTTCCTTGTACAAGATCTGAGATTGATGAGGAACTTGAAAGCGATTCAACTGTCAAGCGTAATCTTTTAACTAAATCCCTCTTTTTCAACATCTTTAGGAGAAGATTGGGTGATATAAAACATACTACCTGCAGCGAGGTTCTTTTCATCTATCTGAAAATCTTTAGCCTTAGAATCTATTGGTGTTTTCTTAGGTAATAATTCAATCTCGCAGGGGTATGAGCCGTTTGTTTCATATGAAGGATTGGAACAGTTGCATCGCTTCATCTTTATAATGGCAGTTACACATGTAACTTACAGCTGCTTGACCATGATTCTTGCAATTGTGAAGGTACTAATCTGAACTTATAACTCATTAATCTGAAATTGTCGCTTAGCTGCTTATTCGTTTCAGAAATTTCATTATGAATTCTCTGTTTTTGATCTGGGAAAACCTCTATTATTAACAGTTTTTTGATTGACTGTCAATTTCTAGATTCATAGTTGGAGGATATGGGAAGATGTAGCTCTAATGGATCGACATGATTGCTTAACTGGTGAATTAAATGGTTCTCTTGTTCTTCCCAATATGGCATAAAAGATTTCATCTGCTCCATTGTAGAACTAAGAACGCATATAAAGTGCTGGAACAAGTTCTTTTAGCATTATTTGGGTTTGTTCTGGTTCAAGGCTTCCATTGTTCATTATTTGTTCTTCTTTGTGGCAGCGGTGGCACGAGAAAAAGTATTTCGAAGGCAAACAACTTTTGTCCAGTATCATACATCAGCTCCTTTAGCCAAGAATAGATTGCTTATATGGGTGGTAGGTTTATTACTTCCTTTCTCTAGAAAATATGAAGATAATTCCAAAATATTAGTCTTCTGGGATTTCACTTTGTTGGAAGTCATGGAGTAGATATTGTTTAAATACTAGTTCAGATAGACCAAGATGTTTTTGTTATGATTGCAGACATGTTTCTTTCGGCAATTTGGACGTTCTGTTGTTCGCTCTGACTATCTTACCCTCCGAAAAGGATTCATTGTGGTGGGTCACTCTATGCCATATGAACATTTGCTTTGTCCACAAACAATTTATGAATGAAAATAATGTTACAACTACTTATAATTGATTCTATTTCCTTTTCCTCTTTTATGAGCAGAATCACCACCTCACATTAAAGTACGATTTTCACAGTTACATGATTCGTTCTATGGAAGAAGAGTTCCAAAGGATCGTTGGTGTGAGGTGAGCTACCTCACCCTGTAGAAACATTTTGTAGTATAACCACTTAGCTTTTATATCCATCAGGTTCCGAAACATCGTATATATGAATCATAGAAATAGATGGATGCATTATCTATTGACTGAACAGCTTTTGTTTCAATGATCTTCTGCAGTGGGCCGCTTTGGGGGTTCGTAGTTGCTTTCATGCTCTTTAACATAAAAGGTATGTCTAAGCACATATGTTTTGCTTTAGATCGATTTAGAGAGATCTTCATATCATAAGATTTAGTTTCAACTCTTCTTTCTTGATACTCACTGCAGGATCAAATCTCTATTTCTGGATAGCGATTATTCCTGTTACTGTAAGAACTACATTTTCAGCATTCTCGCTTCGTGTTTATAAACATCACAGCTTAGTAAAGAGATTTTCATTCTTAATTCTTAATTTATCAGCTTGTTCTTCTGGTTGGTGCCAAGTTGCAACATGTGATAGCAACATTGGCATTGGAGAATGCTGGTGTAACAGAATATCCTTCTGGAGTGAAGCTGAGACCGCGGGATGAACTGTTCTGGTTCAATAAACCAGAACTTCTCTTGTCCCTTATTCACTTCATTGTGTTCCAGGTTTGCAAAATCTTTACTCTCCATCCTTTGCGCCGAGCCAATTTTCGGTCTTAGTAAAACTAACAGCTAATGGTTTTCTAAATCCAACAGAATTCTTTTGAACTGGCTTCGTTCTTCTGGTTTTGGGTATGACATATCAACCATATCATAGATTAGTCTTTCGCAGATTTTCAGATTTGGGTTTGAACTTACGATACATTTCTTCTTGATTTTCTTCAGTGGCAGTTTGGATACAACTCTTGCTTCCTTAGGAATCATTACCTTGTTTACTTCAGACTTCTATTAGGGTAATCAAAATCTTTTCTTTCTTTCTGATTTAGCCTTTGGACTGTTGTGCATTTGTCTTATAGTTCAATGTTCGTAGTTTTGCTGGACAGTTTCTATGCAGCTACAGCACACTACCACTGTATGCATTAGTTACTCAGGTAATTTAGAAAAAATCTCTTTGGAACCTTCGCCTTTTGACAGCTTCCATAAGATCCTTATGAAGATAATGGTATATTGTTTGATTCTAGATGGGAACGAACTATAAAGCGGCTCTGATTCCTCAGAGGATAAGAGAGACGATTCGCGGTTGGGGAAAAGCAACCAGAAAGAAAAGAAGGTATGGATTGTATGGAGATGATTCAACTGTTAGAACAGAAACAAGCACTGTTGCATCCCTTGAAGAATATGATCATCAAGTGCTTGATATTACTGAAACTTCCCAAGAACAACAAAAACAAGGAGGAAGAGGTACTGAGCTTGAGTTACAACCAATCCAACCTCAAACTGCTTCTGTTTCTGTACCTAATGAATCTTCAAGTAGAGTTGGAACACCTCTTCTTCGACCTTGGCTCTCTATTTCTTCGTCAACAACAACTACAGAGTTGAGATCACCTGTGGAATCACTCGAGAGATCACATTCACTGCCTGTGAGAAGAGAGTGAGATCATATATACTAAGCTGAGTCAGGATTTTGAGATTGGGTTTAGTGAAATATACTAAGTCTGTAGGAGTAATTTCAGTAGTAAACAGAATGTCTCGATGAATATGTACTTTTTTTAACATCATACATTGTAATAAAACAGAATACAAAGTTGTTTAAAACGAAGCCAATTATTCATTGCATACTAAATACTTTGTTGTTGTCGTGAAATCCTCAAATGAACATATTATGAGAGAGACAAAAATATAACTTTACTCCATTATAATTTAAGAAAATTAAAACTACTCTATATATAGTGTACAAATTGTGGAATTTGTTTGATAAGTACCCCTTAAAGAATTTAAAATTACTGTTGGCAAAAAAAAAGAAATTTAGAATTACTTTGTTCGTTGAGTTGTTCTCAATTTGGTGGTTAGGATAATCTTACTAATGATTTGACACTAGATTTCAATTTCTACCCAAAATTATAGTGGTGGGATTTAGTCTATGAGTCCGGTTTTCTCGATCCAATTGACAAAAAAAAAAAGAAAAAAAATTACTTTGCTCATAAATATTTTCCTTTTTTTTTTTCTTTTGCTAAATTAACTTATATTTTCCCTCGTTGTCTCCTCTTTCCGAGTTAGCACCTCCTCCCCCGGCGGCTTGGATCGAAACCCTAAAAACCCCATCAAAAGGTTTAGCTTCCGTTGATCTTCAATGGCGTCTCCTGCTAAGACGGAGGCTCCAGTTTTGTTGTACGATACTCTACCCCCATTATCTTTCTCAGATTCGAATCAATCTCCGGAAACTACGCATGAAGATTCGCACCAATATTCTGTTTTCTGTAAAGAGATATCTGATTTCACTGTCGATACCACGCCTGTGGAATCAGATACGGTGGATTTCTTTTCTCTCGACGTCGACGCCGGTACGAATGAGAACGGCGGCGAACCTGTAACGCCGGTTGTATCGAAGAAGAAGAGTAAAAAGAGGAAGAAAAGTGAAGAAGCTGACAAACCCATATTGGAGAGTAATTGGTTTAGTGAGAATAGTTGTTCTAAAATCCCGATGCTTCAATTGCATAAAGGTAATATGCAAAAAGTTTTGAGTCTTTTTTTTTAGTTCAGTATAATTTGGTCAATGTAGGGTTCTAGTTAATTCGATTGCTTGCTTTGTTACTTCTTCAAATTTTGGTTCTTCTAAATAGTTTTGTATAATGCCATCGATTTTTTAGGTTTGTGTTAGTTTGATTGTTTTGTTGAAGTAGCTAGTTGCTGGATTGTATTATAACATTGATTCTTCTTTTGGTGTTGCTTCACTAAATTCGATCTTGCTTTTTGCAGAAATTGTAGATTTCTGTGATTTTCTGTTGCCAACTCAAGCAGAAAAAGCAGAGCGTGATGCAGCAGTGGAAAGTGTGTCAAGTGTTATTAAATACATCTGGCCGACTTGCAGGGTACAACCTTCACAAATTTCATACTCTGTGATTGTTCTTTTAATTCAAAAACTCTAATCTCTAATTCCTTCATATACTTCTGTTGTAGGTTGAGGTTTTTGGATCATACAGGACAGGGCTTTATCTTCCAACAAGTGATATAGATGTAAGTGTACTCGCAACACTTTTGTTTGGTTGGGTATGTGATATACAATTAACTAGAATACCGCAACCTGTAAATTTTTAATGTTTGAAGAGATTTTCATGTCTAAGTCTTTTATTCCTTTTTGTTGTATATACAGGTGGTCATTCTAGAATCAGGTCTCACAAATCCTCAATTAGGTCTACGGGCACTCTCTAGGGCGTTGTCACAAAAAGGAATTGCGAAGAATATTCTGGTATCTTTTGAACTTCTTTTAGTTATATGGTATTATCTTAGAAAGATTGTGGCTCATAATTAGCGTTTTGATTGTGTAGGTGATTGCCAAAGCCCGTGTACCAATCATCAAGTTTGTTGAGAAGAAAAGCAACATTGCGTTTGATCTAAGGTTTTATATTTTCTTATTTACCTACTAGCTTCCCTTTTAGAGTCAGTCTGCTTTTATCTTTAATAGATTGTAGGCAGTGTACTCACTGATTTCGTAGCAAGTCTTAGAGAAACTTTGAACTTAAGGCTATTAGATATTCTCAACAAAAGCTTTGCACTCCATGCTTAATTGTATATAGACACACAAATGATTTTCTTTTCGTGATATATGAATTTTGCTAGTATTAAGTATGTCACTGGCTTTGCAGTTTTGATATGGAGAATGGACCAAAGGCAGCTGAGTTCATACAGGTTTGTGACTAGGCTTGGGCATAATAACCGGAACTGAAAAACCGAACAGACCCAAAAATTTCGGTTCGGTTTCGGTTCCGAGAAAAGAACCGTTCGGTTCCAACTTTTAGGTAACTTCAGTTCTCGTTTCGGTTCGGTTTTAGTTTCTAAACAGAATCGTTCGGTTCCAATTTTTAGGTAATTTCGTTTCTCGGTTCGGTTCGGTTCCGAGAACTGAAAGTTATCAAATAGGAACCGAAACTAGTTAGTACTAAAATACTTTGGTTATTTTTGATTACAACTAATCATATTTTTTTTGGGTATTTGGTTACTTTTTAAGAAAAGTAACCATCGGAACCGAACCAAAATTATTTTGAGATTCATTCGGTTCCACTTTTTGGAACCAAACCGAAACCGACCGAATTTTAACATATACCCATTGGTTACCACATTTTTAGAACCGAAAGAACCGGAATCGAACTGAACCGAAATTTAATAGGTACCCATTGGTTACCATATTTCCAGAACCGAAAACCGAAAGAACCGAACCGAATCGAAGAATTGAATGCCCAGGGCTATTTGTGACAGTACATTTATAATGTGTTCGGCTTTATTTAAACAATGAATCTGGCATTTTGCCTCAGATGGTTCGCAAGAATTTTGTGATTTTTTGGCGGAATTTTACTTTTCAACAGCTTATCATGTTTGATTCTATGCAATCTTATGACAAGTCTCAAATTATTTTGTAGGATGCAGTATCAAAATTGCCTCCTTTACGACCATTATGTCTAATTCTGAAAGTATTTCTACAGCAGAGAGAACTCAATGAGGTCTGGAAATAATAGTTTTCTTTTCTTTATAATATATCATCCCCCTTCACAGTGCAGCATATTCAAAAAAGTTCTGTAATGTTTTTGTTCAGGTGTACAGTGGTGGAATTGGGTCATATGCACTTCTTGCAATGCTCATTGCATTTCTTAAAGTAAAGTGGTTACTTGAATTCACATGATCAGATCTTTCACATTTTAAAAAGGGTACATCTCTAAATTAGAGTTTATGTGCCTTTGTTTCTTTTATGAAACAGTACCTCAAGGATGGTCGAAGCCCACCTGAGCATAACTTGGGAGTTCTGTTGGTATGTATTTGTCATTGTGACTTAAAGCCTTGATCGTATAGCTTCATTTCTTGGCTAAAAAACTTATCTTCTTGTAGGTTAAATTCTTTGATTTTTATGGACGTAAATTAAATACTGCAGACGTTGGTATATCTTGCAAAAAGGGAGGTTCTTTCTTTTCAAAGGGCAACAAAGGGTAAGTAAACTAAGACATGGAGAGTTTAATTACTTGATTCTCATCGAACTCAATCTTTATATGTTGTCTTTTATTTCAATTGTTAATATTTATATGTTGTCTTTTATTTCAATTGGTCTCTCCAGTTTCCTGAACACAGCCCGGCCAGGGCTTATCTCTATCGAGGACCCACAGGTTAGCTTTGAGCTTTGGTTTTTTATATACCAGAAACATAAAATGCATCTGACAAAAGATTAACTTGGTTTTTTTTGTTTTTGTTGGAAAATCAGACACCAGAGAATGACATTGGGAAGAACTCATTCAACTACTTTCAGGTTCTTCTATTTGCTTCTCTAGTTTATTAACAGAATATATATACTTGTCGATACTTATCAGAGACGGCTTCCTTATATACAGATTCGATCAGCATTTGCAATGGCCTTAAGTACTTTAACAAACACAAAATCGATCCTAGCGTTAGGACCGAACCGAAGCATTCTTGGCACAATAATCAGACCAGACCCGATCCTGTCCGAGCGCAAAGGTGGGAAAAACGGGGACGTCACTTTCAACAGCTTGCTTCCCGGAGCAGGAGAGCCATTGCCAATGATGAGTAATGACAAAAGCAATGGTGGGCTTTTCTGCAATTGGCAGCTAGAAGAAGACGAAGAAGGTTCATTCCCAAGAGGGGATACCGAGAATGGGGACATAACTCCGATAGTAGATACTCCTGGTAAGAAATCTAAAGAGTCGTCTCGAAAGAAGAAGAAGATGGTGGATGAAGAGGAAATAGAATCGAGTTCGAAGAAGAAGAAACGACGGAAGAATAAGTTGAAGCATGAAGGAAAGGTGTCCAACTCTGGCCATGCTGAAATCAGCTGGAGCTACTAAGCAAAAAAGAGGCTCCATTGATGGCACTTGGAACCAGAGAGCTGCTTTTGTTATGGACAGAAGTCAGAGGCTTTTAGTGTAGATTATAATTTGGTAAAACAGATCTTTATGCTGTTGTAAAAAATTAAAATTTTGCCATCAGTTTTGAATAGGTTTATAAACTAAAAATGTTATTGAACAATTAAGTTATTAATGAATTAAACTAAAAAGTTTTGTTGGTCTTCTTTCTTTGTGTGGTTCTTTTAAACGACCTCATCTAGTAAAGTACTTCCAAGTCTTAAGCTGTCCATATCTTTTCAGGATATCTGTTTTCTTTCAATACGTATAATTTGATTTATTAATCTGATCATATTAGTAAGGTAAAACACGAAGAAGTCATCAATCATTATCGTGGTCGTCACCAACATCACCATCATTATTGATCATCGTCACAAGCCTCTCTACTGTCGAATCCTTAAGATATCTATCTCCTTACGCCTTCTTTTGGATTTCGAGGTTTCTATAATCGTCGTCTCCGATTCGGTACGTTCTCTCTTCTTCTCTAAATCTCTTCCGTATCGTCTATGTCAATCAGAAGTTTTGATGAATGTAATCTCAAGGAATTTTCTCTCTGGATTTAGGAGATTTTGTTTTCTTTATCCTTTTTTTCCTCCTAGAGTATTGGAATCGTAAATTTCGAATGGAATCCTCAACGGTTTGTTTGTAATCGTAAAGGTAGTTTCTTTCATTCTCTAATGGAAAGATTTTTATGAAACCCACAAAATCTTATTCATATGATGCTTGAGGTAGATGATAAAATCACCATTCTATGTTCTTACATAATCCACAAAGTCAAGACAAGCATGACTCTCTTTTTGCTTCTTATGAGCTCTTCATTAACTTAACTTTTGTATCCTTTCTTTAAATTTTAGAAGTAAATTCATTCTTAAAGAGTTTGTATGACTGTTGGGTTCTCGTAAAGTTGTGTGCTTTGTTTTTTAAATGACCTAACTTTGTTGTTTCCCCTGAATTCAGGACCTTACTTACCCCTATGGAAGGAAATCTCTTCAGGTTTGATGCTCAACGAGGACATGTTGATGGGTTTGTACTGACACAAAAGCCTAATCTCATCACAGTTCCAACGGAACGTAACACTAATGAAAGTGGCTGTTTCGACTGCAACATCTGTCTAGAAACGGCTCATGATCCAATTGTGACTTTCTGTGGACATCTTTTCTGCTGGCCATGTATTTACAGATGGTTAGATGTGCAGAAATCATCTTCTCTCTCCATTGTTCAGCAGCAAAACTGTCCTGTCTGCAAATCTAACATCTCCATCGGTTCATTGGTTCCTCTTTACGGAAGAGGCATGTCTTCTTCATCTTCTTCAGAAACTAGGTTAATACCCCAAAGACCCACTTCATCCCCTCTAAACAATCTTATCAATTCAGCTTCATCTCTAAACCCGAACTTGCAACACCACCATCAAGCTCAGTCACCTCGTCATTATGGTGGCTTCGCTGCATTTGAATCATCAACTGATCTAGCCAATGCAGTCATGATGAGTTTCTTGTTCCCAATAGGAATGTTTGGGGACATGGTACACACGAGGATATTTGGAACGTTTACAAATACTTCGACTCATCCTTACCGAAACGCCCGAACCATCTATGGTAACAACAACCAGAGGATGGTGCAGGTAGAAAAGTCTCTAAATCGGGTATCAATCTTCTTCCTTTGCTGCATTATCCTCTGCCTCTTTTTGTTTTGAGCCAACTTGTGTTTATTCTTCTAGCCCCCCTTTTATTGTACAGTCTGTGATATAATTATCTTGCTTGGTCCAGAGCTTTATAAGCCATTGTTTGTCTTTGTCGCTGTTGTATTTGCCTAAACTATACATAGTTGTGCTTGTATCTATATGTATGTCTGCTCCAGAAACAGATGATGATATATATGAACATAAGTCTTTTTCAAAAATTGGTTGGGTCTTCGGAAATACATGCTAAACACCAAACACGATCACAGTAAAACATTAGAAGATGCCAAATGACAAATCAAACATGAGGATTAGACTATATTTGGTAAGAACCAAAGAGGCCAATGATGGAGTAAAGTGATGGAATTCCCGGAACCAATTTCGTAATCACCGAGGCCATGAGATCAAATCTAATATATAGAGTTACGCTTACGTCCAGGATATTTGCTTGCCTCAACAGATAATGTCTCATTGTTGTCATAAGCTTGTACAATTGTCTCAGACTCTCAGTGGCCTCGTCACTAATGGGCTTTTGTCTAGTACAATAAATTTCCAATGAGCTTTAATCAATGGTGGCCCAATTTAATTTTAATACTATTTCTCGAATTTACTTTTCGGATTTTAATGGCTTATCACGCCTTCGAATCAGGGCCTAGGTCACTCGCCGGAGGTTTAGCAAGATGGGAAGAGACCACGATGGTTCTCAGTCGGAGAATACGAAAGCCGACGTGGAGGATAGAAGAAAATTATCGCGGGAGAAATCTAGCGGTGACGGAAAGGATTACGACGAAGAAAAAGATGTGAGTCGCCGCCGTGAATCTAAGAGGAGATTAAAAGACAGGAAAGAATCTGGGTCTGAATCTGGTTTGGAAAGTGGTAGCGATTCGGAAGATGAGAAACGTAGAAGTAGAAAGGCAAGAGGGAAACGGAAATCAGACGGGAAATCTCGGAGAAGACGCCGTGATTATTTGAGTAGTAGCTCAGAATCATCAGAATCGGAGTCGGATTATTCGTCAGAGTATTCTGATTCTGAGGAGAGTGAGAGTGAGAGTGAGGATGAGAGGAGAAGAAGGAAGAGGAAGAGAAGGGAGAGGGAAGAGAGAGAGAGGAAGAGACGGAAACGAGAGAAGGAGAAGAAGAGGAGGAAGTCTGAGAAAGGAATTGATGGAGATAGAAAGAAGAAGGAGAAGAAGAAGAACAAGAAGAAGTCTGAGAAAATGAAGAAAGGAGCAGTCACTGAATCATGGGGAAAGTATGGAATCATCAGAGAAACTGATATGTGGTAAAGTTTCTGTCTCTTAGTAACAATTTAACCTCCTTTTTGGAACTTCTTAGGCTATGCACTCTTGGAAGTGATTTTAGTCCTACAATGTTGAGTCTTTGTGGAGACTTGAATCGAGAATATTGTTGAATTTCCTGTCTGGATTTTACAATTGTGTTTGCTGTTTCTGAAAAAAATCTGGATATTGAAGTTGTTGAATACACTCATATACGTAGGAATAAACGGCCGGAGTTCACAGCATGGTTGCTTGAAGTAAAAGAGGTAATTTAACATACTCTGTAGCCTTTATGATCCAATTTTGCTTTGTTATTCAGACTTGTAAGAATTACAGAATGTTTTCGGCACCTGGGAATCGATTTTGATTATCTGTCTGTTTCAATAGGTCAATTTGGAAAGCTTGCCACCTTGGGAAGAGAAGAAAATGTTTAAAGAGTATGTGCAGTGATATCAGTTCTATTGTTCTTATGGAGTTAATGTTCATATCAAGTTCTTTTGGGTTTTAAATAATGAGCAATTTATTTTTTTTCTTTTCCACAGCTTTATGGAGGATCACAATACTGGTACATTTACCTCCAAAAAGTAAGCTTCTTTTGTTGTGTGGATGTTTATATGTTGTTGAATACTTATGGTTGAGATTATTTGTTCATCAAAGATCTGATTTTTCGCAGATACTATGACATTGACGGTTACTATAGACATAAGTTGGAAAAAGAGATGAAAAAGGGTTTGAAGAAAGCTGGAGTAAGTGAACGTACTGTGTTCAATGACGAGGAACAACGCCGGTAACCAAAGATTCTTACTTTATATCTGCAGTCAATAAAATATAGTTATACAGTTGGATGAGTTTTCTTAAAAGGGCATGTCTTGTTGTGAATGTTTCAGCCTAGAGATGCAGGAATTACGCGAAAAGCAGAAGGAAGAAGAAGTTCTAGCTCTAAAGCGATCAATGGAAAGCGGAATGGTCAGTGTTTTATTTGAAAACTCACTGTTCTTTTTGACATTAATCTGCTTACTTGCACAAATCTTATGAGATTATAAAACTATGGCAGGCGCAAGCTATGAAAGAACAAGCTCGGTTAAAGGAAGAAATGGTGTATCTATACAAAATTGGAGACATGGAGGTTTAATACAAAAACCCTACTTTTGTATCATCTCTGGGCTTTGGATCATCGTAAGTTCCATTGTTCATTTTCATTTGTTAATGTAACGTTTTCGATCTTGATGCATACAGGGTGCAGCTGCTATACAGAGAAGGTTGGATCCAGATTTACCGAGTTGATGACAAAACTTTTGGTTAAACTACATCATCTTCTATATCATGTTCCTAAATTGCTTTCCAAAAATCAAACTTTTTGTAACATGACTATATACAACAAGATTTTGTAAGCATGACAGTTTTTTTTTATTTTTTATATATCACTTTATTCACCATAATGTTACAATGCACATAATAGTTCACACTGATAAAAAACATTGCGAAATGTAGAAAACGAAAGATCATCACAATCTTACACATAAAAACAAGAGATCACACACAATTATTACATCCCAAATGTATTGTAGTTGTCGAATCTACTTAGAAATTTCGATGACGGAAAAGTGAAAAACAGAACATACAATTTCACAACGAGAAAAACCGGAGCTAAAATCTGAAACTCAGAAAGAGATCTCTCCTTACTATCAAATTGTGTTAACATTGTCATGTCCATACCAAACACAATGTTAGACCATATGTCTCCACTCTTTGCTTCGTCCGGTGTTACCATTTCCACTACTATCACTTTTCCGTTTTCCGGAAGACTTTTCCAACAATTTTTTAGAATTTTCACGCATTCTTTATCACTCCAGTTATGTATTATCCACTGTAAAAAATTCGAGGTTATTATGGTGTAATATATAACTTGATATTCATTTTTTTAAATGTTATTATCGGTTAGTATATGTATGGGACTTACTTTCATGAAAATGGTATCTCCATATGGAATCTTTGTAAACATATCTCCCCTACATATTTTATACCTGAAACCAGTTTTATTATTATTATCACAATCTAATTCTTTTTTCAAAATGTTTGGATTTCTAGATTATGATAGTTCTTTCATTTTTTAAAAGAATTTTTAGATTGTTTCATGAAATAACTATCACTATCTATCAAGTTTTTCCTTACAAATATATCAATGTATATATTTTTATAATTTAAAGAGAGAAAGTTTTATTTCTAGCACGGAAGTTTCATATAATATCAATTATACCACTGTTGACATTGTAATATAATTGCATCATAATCCAAAGTTCTAAACGCGATTGCACCTAAAGTAAGTGTTCAGAAATCCAATTCCACATACGTGTTAGATAGGTCAGGAATCAATGGTAAACTATATACCAAACGTACAATTAAACCATGTAATCCATCGTTAACCATAATAAACCCAAAATAGATCCGATTAGAAACTCGTTTAAGTGATTTGACAACCCAATTAAAAATTAAGACCCACTCAATTGTGATTAAAATCAAATTCCTCAAATCTTGAACCCTAGATCTAGTGTTCATCATTTAAGAACAAGAGAAAAAAATAACTACAAAGCCAATCGATACAGTAGGAGGTGGAGGAGCACGTCACGTCGGTGATGATCACAAAGGGATTAAGCCTTCGAGCTGCTGTCTACGAAGCACACAGTGAAATTAAAAGCATCAGATTTGAAAGTGAAAGCCAAACTCTGGTGTATGCGATCAATAATCGAAACCATCTAGCAGAAATATATGCTATTGTAATGGACATTTTTCTTTTATCTTTAGAATTTAAAAGTTTCGTGCTAGTGTTGTCTCATATACTGACGTGAATTTGGTAAGTCCAAAATCCTCTTTACTGGTTGTTTATCTTGAATGTCTAGTTGCCTTCTCAATATTGTTTTCAATGTGATTATCTTTTAATCTGAGTTGTCACTGAATCTTTGAGTTTGGTGGATTGGAATATACCACTTGTTTTCGTGAAATAAGAACTCTGTTAGCTGTTTGGGCGAGTTTCTTTTACGTTTTTGCCTTTCAAATTTTTATTCTTTGATTTTAATAAATCTCAGACATCACTGGATCTCGTGTCCAGAAAGATTCAACTATGGTAGCTCGTTCTTTAATCATGAAACCCTAAACTTGGCAAATATTTAGTGTGCGACGTTTAAAAATTGGGTGTTTGGAAAATTTTCTTCTTTCATTTTGGGTCAAAGAATGGGTAAAGAAAACAAATCGGGTCATTTAAATGGGTAAGTAATATGGATTTGGGTGGGTTTCAAGTGACCTTTACAGTTAACCAACAACAAACCGAGAAAACCATGGTTAAGATTCAAACCATCAAATTTGTGCAATTGCGTTTAGAACTTTGGATTATGGTGCAATTACATTACGATGTATAACATGTGGTGTAAGTGATATTATACGAATAATAAAGATGATTCTTACCGGGATAAAGATGAGCACGGGCTATAACCGGAGGTAAATCGAAATTGATACCCAAAATATGAGGATACTTTGCAGTGATGAGACTCAGTACGTGACCGTTTCCTCCTCCAACATCCACTAATGTCTTCACATCATTGAATCCATCGTAAGTTTCGAGAACTTTGTTCATAACCATAATGGAAGATTCCGACATAGCCCGACCAAATAGTTTGCAGTATTGTTCATCCGACTTAATGTATTCAAACAGTGTCATGCCATGAGCAGAACTAAATGCATCTTTACCTTCTAATATCACACCCTTCAGATGTCTCCTATTTTAAATAAAAAACATAGCTTATTAGTCTTTTGATGGTGTAAGCAAATTATAAACCGTTTCTGTAAACCGGCAGGTCTAGTCAATTTAAGAATCAACTATATATATTTGATTGTAAATTAATCTTCAATAATAATTAAATGTACCAAGAATTGACGTTGACTTCAGTAAGGTTCATCATGAGTTGAGGCGCAAAAGAGCCCGAGCCTTCACTATCTTTCAATAAATAAATAGCAGACCGGTTAGGCTGCATATACCCCCCCCCCCCCCCTAAATTTTCCGGTTTAACCGTTATCATGTATTTCAACATTACGACATTCAAGATTGCATAACTAGCGAGAAACCGGAGCATACGGTCCAGCAACATTGGAGCCTCCGGGTTGCTAGGTTTGGTTGAGAGTCTTCTTGCTATCTCAGAAGGTGAGAGCCACACACCATCAATTATGGTGGCTATGATATCGATGACACCGAGCTCCAAGACAGCTCTAAGAACCATGGGGAAAGCGGCTAAGTTCGAGAGCCTTGTCGCTAGAAAGCTTGCGTCTTCAACTTGTTGAGCACCTTTGGTTTGGCTAGATTTAGGTTCAGGGTAAGTAGTTGAGGACATTGCAAATTGGTTTTCCATTGTTCTTGTTTGAAGAGAGTGATGCTAAATATGTGGGATGGTTTCAGATTTCGACTTTGTGCCAATTTATAGAGTGAAATTCCATAGACTGATCCAGATATGTGGTTGGGTAACCAATAAGCCAAGACTAGACAGATATGCAAGTTTGCAACCACCGACTGATCCACGTTGTTTTTTTTTTGTGGATGCACTTAATTGAGACCACAAATTTTGTTTTTCTTACAATTTTTAGTGTATATCTTTTATCAGATTTTTAAAAATGTCTCTATATTACTGTTCTCTTTTATGTTTGCCCCACTAAACATAATTTCTAAATCTGCGCATGTAATGCAACCAAACGTTATGTCTATTATTTAGATTTTTATAGTTAAGTTATAAGCAATAATGGAGAAAACTTTCATTCAGTTACATTAACTTCACTAAGCTGGTATTGAGGTCAGCCATCCTTTACGAAATAAGAAATAATATAGAGACAAGTGTCAAAAATCGAGCAAATCAAAATGGTTTAAATGCAGAGTGATAAAAGAAGGTGAAGGACGAAAGAAACAGAAAACAATATGTGATAGTAAGTATTTAATGTTTTGTCTCCCAATTTATTAATTGTTTATACATATATTAGTTCTAATTGCATAATTGTTTGATAGAAAAAACAAAATAAAGTTGTAGAATAAAAATTACATAATAAAAACTTGCATAATAATATACTGCAGAATGAGATGGTGATTGGATAACTTTTGCTGAATGACATAATATAATTTATTATTAGTTTTTAGTAAGTTTTTAGTATATTATAAAAAATATATATATTTAAAGAATTAATAATTTATAAAATTAAATTATATAATTAATATTTGAAAATATATTTAGAAATATTATAAAGAATAAATATGTCAACATTCAAAAATAATAATAATAAATTGGTTGCCTGGATTAGATATAGTAAATATTTATTATAAATATTAATTAAATTTAACTGTTAGTTATTGGTTGTATTCTATATTAATAATACTTGTTGAATTTACCTAATTTACTAATAAGTGGTTATCTAAATTAACAATTGATTATGTTGTAGTTTAGGAATTTATATTGGTTTTATATTAATAAATAGTGGTTGTAGTTTTCTCTTGGTCATGTTATGTCAATTCGCTGGGAACAATTAAAAAAAAATTGAAAATGAATATTATTTTATTAGTTTTTATTGTTTAGGGAAAAAAACAACAAATGATTTATTTGTTTAATGAGTTTTTCTTTGTAAATATTTAGGCAAAAAAAGTTGTAGAATTGCATTACATTATACTATTATGCACATTATGTTGATTGACAAAACTTGTGCAAAATCAGATTAGAAAATGTCATTAGGCGATTATGCAATTACCAATCAAAGTTATTATATGAGTAACACATAAATTATCTGCTAACACATATATTATTTGATAAAATTTAGTTAAATATTTCTACCAAATAAAGAAATAGTTAAAAATTAAAAACTGTAATACTTGTTGATGTAAAATCAACTCTATATTATTAGATATAATAATAATTAAATGATAAATAATTTTAACACATATAATAACATAGATATAGTGGCTCCATCGCACCCAAATCTCTGCATAACAAACTAAAATAATGATAGTAACAATCTTGGGGGCTTAAATCAGTTGTTAACAAATATGTTAACTAATAAGTGGATAATTATTAAATAAAATAATAATTATTGGTTAAATATTTCTATATTGCATGATAAAAAAATTGTTAGATGTTAAAAATTGTAATACATATAATACTTTTGTATCATAATTACACATTATATTTCTAGGTTAGAAAGAACATCAAATATATTTTTGATATTCATATCTAATAATCATATATTTGATAAGCGGATATGTTATAGTTAAATTTTTATCTTTATTCTCCTAGATTTTGTTTCGCCTAGTCAAATTTCTTTGATGTATTTTGTGTGAGAGGAAGAGTGAGAAAAAATAGATACATTTTAACCCATAAAAAAAAGACATGAGAGAGAGAAAGAAGAGGATATGGGGGAGAGCGTAGAAACATCAGAGTCCTACTCTTTTTTTTTTTAACTCAACAATCCATTCCATTCAACCAAATCAATACAATGTTTATCTCTATTCAAGAGATCAATACACCAATTAGGGGAAATAGAATAAAGTTTTGGGTCATGTCGAAACCAGGGAGGTTGAAGACAAAGACATTAAAATCACAGCTAGATATAGCTTCCTTTGCTATTCTATCTGCCACCATGTTGACCTCTCTTCTTCTAAATTGAATAAAGCCATTCTCAATCTCAGCCAATGGCATCTTCCATAATAGCATCAACCACTTCTTTTGAATCAGTCTCAAATATAATATTCTCAAAGTTCAAGTTTCGAGACATCAATATTGCCCACTAACACAGCTTAACATTGGCTTGTGAATGGCCTTCATCCCAATCCATTGCATTAGAGTCCTACTCTTGTATATAACAAACTACTAAAAGTAAGTTTTTCAATCACCTAATTAAAGTAAACATTTATGCTATTCAGTGATATTTATGTTTAATATGCAAATGCATAATAGAAATAGGCAGTTTTTTTATAGGAATTGTAAAAAATTGAAAATAATAATTTTAAGTAGTGATTATGGGTCGCAAGTGGCAGACGGTAAGTCCACATGCGCACTTGCACAACCAGGGATCGAATCCCACCACCTATATTATATAGAAACTTGGCTAATGGGCCGGCATGTTGTGGCCCAATGTTGACAAAAAAAAGTAGTGATTATGGATTTAAGTATTTTTTGACATTTTTTAAATGATAAAATTAAATTTTTGTACATAATACTAAACCCTATTTCCGTAGTTAAAATAATCTACATAGAGGTACTAATATTTTTTGTGATTTTTGGTTTTATAAAATAGTGTTTTATAATTGTTTTTGTCAACTTTACTCAAATCTTATAAAGGAGCATGAAACCTGTTTGTGGGAACATAGTTCACAAAATGTTTATTCTTGGAAAACTTACTAATATTGCATACGAGAAAATCAATTTTATGATTTAATTCTCTAAGAATCAAAGATATGGAGAACAAGAAAAATAATTGCAGAGTCTTGAAAAGTCTTTAATATAGGACTAGAAAGATGGCCGCTCTGTCGGTTTTTCCAACATCTGCACCACTTTTGAACAGTCCATATCCATAGAGACTGTTGATTCTTTGGGTAAAAAGGCACATCACTGTCCACAACAATGCTTCAAATTTCGTGTGCAGTGCAAATAGACTCCTCATACGCTCCCATGAGGTTTCGGTTTACTTTGCCGTGAAAGAAATCCATCCAAATCCGAAAAATAGGTCAAAAACTTTCCAAAACATGTCTACAAAACACCTATATCTCGTAAAAGCTGAAGATATAGCTAGTGGCCTCGATAGGGTATCATTTTCACAATTGTTACCTAAAAAGGCTGATTGATAAGGTAACACGCCCCCTTCTTATGCCTTACACAAAAGTTCTACCTCTTCCTCAACTAAATTTTTTTTAAAAACTTTTTATACATCAAAAATGCTGAACTCCTTAATAAGTTTCCTTAATTTTAACTGGTTCTAAGTAATTAAATCTAAAAGATCATCTCTCCTAAACATTGTATTTTTGGTTATACCTTTTGCATCATCTTCATCAACGTTCGATCTACGGTTTGGTGAATGATGGTTGGTGGTTCTAACAACATCCCTGTCGTTCACATGTTCTGTTTGACCTTTCGAAAACTCTTTTTCCAAAAAGCAGGACTAATTAAAACAAGTTTGGTTTTCGTTTGTGTGGAGCTTCTTTTCTGTTATTCTTCAACAGTGGTTAGTTTTCTTTTTCAGATTTGTCAGACGATCTTCTCTGCCGGAATGGATTTGAAACGGAGGGTTTTCCTTCTTGGCTTCGAGGCAGATCAAGCGAGCTCATTACCTTTTCACTGGCAGGTTCTCCCTTCTTGTCAGAATCTAGGCCCTTCTCTTCAAAGATTCTCTCGGCAATGCTCCTCAGGTTTTAGATCTTCACTCGGTGTTTTCCACTATTTTTATTTGTAGCTCTATCTTATCTCGTGTTAGGTGGCGTAGCTAGGAGCCTTAATTTTGGTTAAAGTTGGTCTTAGAACCGGTTTAGGTATGGTTAGCTCTCTTATGGTTTGGTTTACAGTTCTTGTTTCCCAGAGTTAATCATTGGTATTAAGGAATGTGATCTCAAAGTATCAGTCATTGCATGTACTTGTTACCGTAATTGTAGACATCACCTATTTAGTATTTATTGCGTAGATACTCTCCTCTCTATATAGAGAGTTGTAAACATTTCGATGGATATACAAAATATTCTGAATCTCTTCATGGTATTTGAATGATTTCCATATTCTTTATCTTCCAAGTCTTCTTGCACCATACGCCAATGCCTTTCTTGATTTCGGTAGCTATTGTGCCTTTGTTTGGCTTCAATTCTTCCTCGGCTACAAGCTGATCCTTGGCTCCATGCTTGAGACTACTCAGTATCATATCAACAATGAAAGATAAAAGACTCAAACACAGACTGAAACATAAGAAGAGATGAGAATAACTTGAAACTAGAACCTTAAAACACATTTAGATTAAGGATACATAGGTGATGGATAGATGGATTCAAATGCTTTTAAACTCTTTTTTGGAGGAAGACTCTTCTTCTTCTGCATCCCTCTTTCTTTTTTCGGATGCAGTAGAGGATTCAACACTATGGGAGAGTCGGTTAGGAAGTGCAAAATCCAACTCGAGTGGCAATAGATTCAGAGTTGGTAGCATTATATCTTCAATGTTGGCCAGGAGATCATCAATGGTGATCCTGATGTTATAGATGAAGTTGTATGGTTCATTTTCCACGGCAGTATGCGAGCTTGGAGGTTGAGTGACAAGTGAGGCTACAATGAGAGAGTGATCCTCAGTGGAGTTATGGATATTAGAGCCCTGAGTTTCCCCTAGATCAGCTACCAAAGGATTGAGGAAATACTCTGCTTGCCTAGGAATATAGGGACAATACGTAGTATTGTGAGTGATTCGTTGACAGTTGTAGCATAGCCTCGAAACCCATTCATAGTAGAACTCAGACTTGAAATTTGTTTCCTTTTTGGCAATGAATCGTCTTGTAGTACATTAGCATGTCTTCAATGTTAACTTTAACCTTAGCTGGACCAGTTTTTTTCTTGATTTGATCTACCTTTTTTGGTGTGATTTTTTTTAATATAGCTTCTCTCTTTTACGCATGAGTTTTTGGAAATATTCTTGTATTCCTCGAGTTCTAATATTTCGGTGATGTATACCTACATTCTAAAATTTTAACAATATGTTATAATTAGGGTGGAAAATAAAAAGAAATTAAATCTAAAAAAATACGAAACGTACAAGGAACATCACAATCGTAAATATGAAAAAAAAAAAAAAAGGTAAGACAAAAGCATTACATACCAAACAAGATTAGTGGCATGTGTCCAATTCTCTACTTTGAGATTTCGATGACGGAAAAGTGAAAAACAGAACATAGGATTTCACAACGAGAAAAACCGGATGCAGAAGCTAAAATCTGAAACTCAGAAAGAGATCTCTCTTTACTATCCAATTGTGTTAACATTGTCATGTCCATACCAAAGACAATGTTAGACCATATGTCTCCACTCTTTGCTTCCTCCGGTGTTACCATTTCCACTACTATCACTTTTCCATTTTCTCGAAGACTTCTCCAACAGTTTTTTAGAATTTTTACGCATTCTTCGTCACTCCAATCATGTAATATCCACTGTAATTAATGATTCAACATTATTATTCTTTGTAATTAATGATTCAAGAATTATTAGATCGATAACCAAATCGATCCATAGTCTTAAGTTCTCCAAATAGAGCATGATGAAATTTGGAGAACTTATCTAATATTCAATTTTTATATATGTAATTATCGGTTGATAATATATATATATAAAAGGACTTACTTTCATGAAGATAGCATCTCCATCTGGAATCTTTGTAAACATGTCTCCCGCCACATGTTTTATACCTGAAGCCAGTTTTGCTAATATCAGAACCATAATTAACCATAATAAATTAACTATGTATCAAACATAACTTTTCCTACATATTTGGTAGTTTCATAAAGTATTCATTGGATACAACATTTCTTATTAGATGTAGAGACCACTATTGGTATTTATAATTTATAAGTAAAAAACAAAATCTATCATATAGTTACAATTTTTTTTGGTAAAACATATAGCTATAAATTTTCCTAGTGAAATTATTATTTATGACAAAATGTTCTTGAAAATGCAAATTTCGTATTTTTGTGATATATATTTGTGTGTGCGTGTAGTTAAAACTTAAAAAGTAAAAGTAAAAAGATGATTCTTACCGGGATAAAGAGGAGCACGGGCTATAACGGGAGGTAAATCGAAGTTGATACCCATAACATGAGGATACCTTGAAGTAATGAGACTCAGAATGTGACCAAGTCCTCCTCCAACATCGACTAGGGTCTTCAAATCTTTGAATCCATCGTAAGTGTCTAGAACTTTGTTCATTACCATAATGGAAGATTCCGACATAGCCCGATTAAACAGTTTGCCATGTTGTTCATCCGACTTAAGGTATTCGAATAGTTTCATCCCATGAGCAGAACTGAATGCATCTTTACCTTCTGATATCACACCCTTGAGATGTCTCCTATTGTAAATAAAATTAAAATCGCATATTACTCATTTCGATAGTACAAGCAATTATAAAGAGTTTGTTGTAAACCGGCCGGTTTAGTCTATTTACGCATCAGCTAAATATATTTGATTGTATTAGTCTTCAATAAAAGTTAAATGTACCAAGAATTGACGTGGACTTCACTAAGGTTCATCATAAGTAGAGGTGCAAAAGAGCCCGAGCCTTCACTATTATTCAAAAAAAATTTGCAGACCGGTTCGGCTGCATATACCCTCCCAATTTTTCCGGTTAGACTGTTGTCTTGTATTAATCCATTACGGCACTTTAAGATTTCATAACTAGCGAGAAACCGGAGCATACGGTCCAGCAACATTGGAGCTTCCGGGTTACTAGGTTTGGTTGGGAGTCTTCTTGCTATCTCAGAAGGTGAGAGCCACACACCATCTCTTACGGTGGCAATGATATCGATGACACCGAGCTCCAAAACGGCTCTGAGAACCATGGGAAAGGCTGCTAGGTTCGTGAGCTTCGTCGCAAGCAAGCTACCCTCTTCCATTTGTTGTTCAGCTATGGTTTGGCTAGATTTAGGTTCGGCTACAAATTGGTTTTTCATGGTTCTTGTATGAATGGAGTGAGTTTCAATGTTGGTTTGGTTTTAGATTTCATTTTGTGCCATTTTATTGGGTGAAATTTCCAAGGATTGTCAGAAACACGTGTTTAGCATACAAATATCCAAGATTTGACAGAATAGCCAGCATTATCTCTATCATTTTTTTTTGTATTGTTTATATAATACAAGCCATACAGGAAACTTTTATTTATGTGGCATTAGGTAACCACGTGATTAACGATATCAAAATATAATATAGAGACAAGATATTTTATTCGATCTAATATAAGACACAATCGTATTAATTGGAGCATGAACATGAGTTCCCGAGGAATACGGAGATTTGATTTGTGTGTTTTTATGACTCAAGATATACACACATGTCCACTCACATTATCGTAATATTTAAATCATTATTTATTTATTTTGTTTGTGAAATTATTGTAATGAATGTGGTGAGTAAGAGATGATGGAGTAATATACAACTCACAGAAGATAAAGACGGAATGCTTCTTTTTAGACTATTTACAATGAGGGTGTTGAACTAAAGATTCAACAGTTGAGTGTTTGTAATGGAGCTGTTGAAAAAATTAAAAAGATGATGTGGATTCATACATGTTAAATAAATTCAACATGTTGAATAATAAAATGGGTGAAGATACTAAGCCACGTCAGTAAAATTGGTGAACCAAAGAGAGAGAAAGTGTTAGAAACATTAAAATATAATATATTAGGGTGTTGAACTAATTAACCATTGTACATAGCCTTATATGTAAATAAGAGACAAGCATGCATGGGCCCACCTTCACTCTCCATTATAATTATTTAATTCAATTATGGATTTATTAACATGAAGGCAAATATAGCAAAAAATTTAAAAAATTATTTTCTTTTATTGATTAAAAAACTATCTCAAAACTTAACCAAAACTCTCTTGCTTGTCTTATGGAACAACTCTCCAAAAGACCTTATTTATAGACTAAGCTAAACTTTTTATTCTATTAGGAAATATGCTAACTCCCTATTCTACTAGGATTTAATTTACATAACCTTATCCTTTTATTTGATCTAATCTCTAGAAGCTAACTCCTTCTAGAAATAACTTCCTATTCAAGTTAGGAATTATCCAACATTCTCCCCAGTAATTCCAACTTGAACTCCGGGAAAGATGATCTCGTTAACTCCGATCTTGTTTCTCATTTCCTTGAACTTGATTCTTCCTAATGGCTTTGTGAGTATGTCCGCCTTTTGTTCTTCACCGGCTACATGCTCCACTTCGATTTGATTGTTCTCCACTCACTCACGAATGAAGTGATATCTCGAAAGTATGTGTTTGCTTCTTCCATGAAAGACTAGGTTCTTTGTGAGTGCAATGGCTGACTTGTTATGATCCTAAGCTTGACCTTCTTGTCTTCACAACGATCTCATTCATTAGTTCCTTAAGCCAAATTGCTTGTTTTGCGGATTCGGTGGCAGCCATGAATTCGGTTTCACACACTCCCTTGGGTTTATCAACAAGCTCCCATGTGTTCTTTTTGATGATGGATTCTATCTCGGCTTTCATTACATCAACCCATTCTTGAAAGTCTTTTGCTTCTAAGTAGTTCTCGGGTTCTCCATCTATAGTTAGAGTCAATTTTCCTCCTTCTATTTCAGCATCAAGGCTTTCTTGGTTAATATGTTCTTCTTCGGTTTCATCTAGGTTCTCATATTCATCAAGATCATCTTGTACTTCATTGACTCCTCCTCCAAGATTTTCTTGATGAATTTTGAACATACCCGCTTCACCATCGGTTTCTTTTGTCAAAGTCCAATCCCATGCTTTTCCTTCATCGAAAATTACATCTCTACTTACAATCACCATCTCTTTCTTTATCATGTTCTCCATTACTCCAACACTCATATGTCCTAGCCGTGAGTGCCAAATTTGAGTGGTGTTAATCTCCTTCACAAGTAAACACCTATGATGACTTATCTCAAGATTTGTCTTGTATAACCGGGTTGGTGATCGAGTTACTTGAAGAAGAAGTCTTCCTCGTGGATCTCGAAGGTGAAGTTTGTCTCCTTTCATCTTGATTTCACACCCATTCTCCGTTGTTTGACCGAGACTTATGATGTTATGTTTTAAATCTGGTATAAAATAGATGTCTTTAAGTTCTCTTTTTTCACCGCTTTTTACAACAAATACGATGGACCCTTTCCCAACTATGTTGACGTGAGAGCCATCTCCAAACTTTACTTTTCCTTTAATGTTTTCATCCAGCTTAGTAAAGAATTCTTTGTTCCCCGTCATGTGATTACTTGCTCCATTGTCAAGGTACCAAACTTTCGATCCTTCATTACTTGTGCCATAAGTTTTCGGAAACACTTTGTCCTCATTCAAGAATACAACTTCATGAACATAGAGAGCTTCTTCCTCAATTTCTTCCCCTCCTTCTTCATGTTCATTAAAGTTTGCTTCTTGATTCTCTCTAGGTCTATCGGGAAAAGCTAAAACAAAGTGACCCGGCATGTCACATCTCCAACATATTACCCTAGATCGATCTTTTCTTCCCTTTTGGCTATAGCTTTTGGTATCTTCTTCTTGGTCTCGGTTATTGAATCTACCACGACCTCTCCCGCGGTCTCGTCCGCCTATACTACCTCGGCTATAACCTCCTCGAGTTTCACCACTCTCATAATCATTGTTTAAAAACATAAGTTTTCCTTGTTCCTCCATGTGTCTATTGCTAACATTAATTCGTTCTTCAAACGCTTTTATTCTCCCAATTATGTCTTCGAGACTTGTTGTCTCAAGATCTAAGACTTGTTCAAGAAAAGCCACAATTTGAATATACTTGTTCGGTGGTAATCCATTAAGAAATTTCTTGACTAGCCTTGTTTCATTAATGGATTCACCAAGAGAAGCCGATTGAGCCGCAATACCGGAAATCTTTCCCGCAAACTCATCAACTGTGTCATTGTCATTCATGGTTAATTTTTCTAGTTCAGCCTTTAAGGTTTGTAACCTTGCTTTCTTCACACGATCAGCTCCTTGATACCGCGATTTAATAGCATCCCAAAGCCCTTTTGCCGTGCTTTGATCTCCGATTTGCAAGATTAGTATCTCAGGAATGGATTGGAACAAGAGAGCTATGGCCGTAACATTCTTCTTTACGTTCATAGATCCTGGTTCAATTGTCTCCCACACTTCACTAACTTGAAGCATGACTTTCATTCTCATCGCCCAAACCGTGTAGTTTGTCGATGTCAACATAGGACAATGAATCGATAACATTCCAGGGTCTTTTCGTGGTGGTTGTTGGTTCACGTCTCCCATCCTTGACTACGCGGGGCTTCTCCTTTTCTTGATCAGAACTTCGACTCAAGATGCGAGACTCCTCCTTTGCTTGATCGGATCTTCGACTCAAGCTATGATACCAATTGAAGGCAAATATAGCAAAAGATTTAAAAAACTACTCTTCTTAATTGATTAAGAAACTATCTCAAAACTTAACTAAAACTCTCTTGCTTGTCTTATGGAACAACTCTCCAAAAGACCTTATTTATAGACTAAGCTAAACTCCTTATTCTATTAGGAAATAGGCTAACTCCCTATTCTACTAGAATTTAATTTACATAAATCTTATCTTTTTATTTGATCTAATCTAAATATAACTTCTTATTCAAGTTAGGAATTATCCAACAACATGTTATTATCGATTTCAATAATTTATATATATATATATATATATATATATATCGAAAATTCAATTAACAACAATCTTGTACTACAAACTAAATTATTTGTTTTTTTTTATTGAAAGTACGTGGAGTCAGCAAGTGACTTTTGATTTAGAGAGTATTTTACTAGAGATGTTATGAATTGAAATCTATTTAGAAAAAGTAATTTACATCTTAAACATAATATTATTAATAGTTAGTTTTGGACACCGCGAGTCAAAGATTGAGAGCTCCTATGATTTATAAAAAAAACAGACATGAAATCAATATATAAAAATATAACTAAAGAATTTTCCTATTTTTGAGAATTCATCTAAATACGTTGAATAAACATATGATATCATCTTTACTAATTTATAATTATTTGTAGTACAATTTACCACTTTCTTCTGTTACGACGACAAAATACACCATGATTCAAAAATATATATTTATGCTTATGCGTGTAAAAGTGATAAACTTTTACCAATTTCTATAACCCCATGAGTACCATATTCACAGTATCTACAAAATATCATTCAAGACCTTCAAATAATTTTGAATCTTTTTGAAAATCATCAATAAAACACTTATATTAATTTCAAAGATAAACTTACAAAATAACCATTTGATTGACACAATCCGATCTATAACCTTAGTTTATGCATTGCTTTTAGATATCCAATATTATTGTGCCATTAAAACGGAGGATAGTATTGGCATTAATTAATCCTTCGTTATAAGATCGGACGATAATGGATTTGATTAGACGTATAACCTCTTAGTTCTTTCTCAATAGTTATTGTGATTAAACATATATGATTCAAGTGCAACATTCTCACTGCAATTGGATTGATTGATTCAAGTGCAACCACTTGTTGCAAAACTAATCACAACCTAAATTATGTAGATGGTCTCCATTAAATCTCATAAACAATCATAAATAACACTAGAGTTCGTGAATTGAAGAAGAGAAAATAGATTTTGATTGCATTATTCGTCTTGAGTCGTTATCGATAACAAAGTGTTGTAGTGCAATACTAAAGGTACGATATAATTAAGAGGAGAGAAATCAAGTCATGGGACGTAAAATTGTTGTTGAAATAGTGAAATGATTCAATAAGTAAGAAAATTTTGCAAGTATTAGAAAATAATTTGTTTGGTTGGGCTGTGGAGGCAAAGCTTCGAACGTGGACCGACTTATAATCTTCCGAATTGCTATCCAATTATGGATGGGTTTTTGGTCAATACGGTTGAGTTTCTTTGTCTTTTTATGCATGACCAATTAATTATCCATTAATTGTTATTTCTTGTATTATTTGATAAACCAATCGAGAGAGCAACAACAACCTTAATTTATACAATCAGCATTCACGTGTTTTTCTAGACACAACATCATGTAGCTTTCATCACCATTGTCCATTTAAAACTTCAATGCTAATAATTTAAAACACAAATGGGAGTTTTTCTTTTATTATATGCTAAGTTTTATTTTGTGACGACAATCGTCTCTAACTAATTCTGAAGATGATTTTGTGTTACTTTTAAATAATTTTTTTTATTAAAAAGCTATTGCAATCATTACAAATATTTTGATTTATTGTTGATTTATTGTGACAATGGTATTGTAATTATAAATATTAGTAATAATTTGTGATATTTTATATACAGTTTTGTTACAAATTTTATTTATTATGAATAATTGTGATTCTATTCTGTAACAATTTATATCAAATTTTTACTAAATTTATTCGTTACAAGTATATTGTGATGTTTTTGTTACCAATATATATATATATATATATATATATATATTTATCATACTTTTAGTGTAACTATTTACAAATCGTCACAATTTCGTAACAATATTTTTATATTGTGACAAAATATTACATATCAATACAAAATTTTTCAGAAACAGACTCCAATGTAGTAGTCTAGTGGTTTAAAGGCATGCATTAATTTTGTGTTGCTAGTTTGATTTTTGATTCACTTACATATTTCAATCTTTTAGTTATAACATCAAACCGAAATGCAAGTGATTTTCGTAAAAAATAAAGTTACAAGTTACATTCCTATAATGGATCTAATTTTTTAAAATTAAAATATACATAAATTTAAATATTATACTTAGAGATGAATATCAATTCTAAATTAAAATATTAACAAATCTATAAGACTTTCATCTGGCTGATCTCTTCTTAGTTTTATGGTTAAATATTTTAGGTACCCTACTAGATATAGTTTATATGAGATTTTAAAGATGTGTCTAAGTTATGGTTCATATCTTTTCGATCCAACTATGGAAAAACAAAACTTCTATATTAAATCTTGATCTCAAGTTGTAGTCTCAGTCTATATCGACTTGTTTTAAGACCATCTCATCGATCTCCCAAGACATCCCTTATTAGAAAATATTATAGTTTTTTTTTTCATTTGATAAAATTTGTAAGATAATAGTTATATATATACCTCACACGTGTGCATGCGTGGTCTGATCCTATATCAAGCGTGAGAGAAATAATCATGTAATATCCAAATTTCTTTTATATTTTGTTAAAAGTATTCGTCCAACTTATATATAAAAGCACAGTCTCTTGTTCTTAATTCCACATCATCTCTCTCTCACTCACTCTTTATTACGATAATTAAGAAAGCCATTCGTGTGCAAAAAGCATGAGAAGTAGAACAGTCCAGATTCGAAGAAGAAAGAGAGTAATAGTTAATATGAGCTCAAGGAAGCTCATGGCTCGTCTTCGGCGAATGGTTGCTCCGGAAACTAGTTATTCCGACGAGGTTGATGGTGAAACTCTTTATCGTCTCACGGCTGATCACATTTTCCTACTCCAAGCAAAAATTCAACTTCTTCGTCATATTTCTTCTCTATGTGGTCTTTAGTTCTATATCTTTAGCCATTATATATATACATATACGTGGCCTAAATTGAACGAAGCAACGGTATATTTATGGATAAATTGTCTATTTCTTCTACTCTTAATTTATTATTTTATAAGTACGTCGTATATTTATCACTCCGGCCGACGCTATAATTTAAATGTATTTTGATTATTTATATGAATTCATATTTGTAATGTATTTATTTGTACACGCATGCAGCTTTGACCGCTTTTATATCCACACAGACTAATAAATATCTTATAAAGACAAAATTAAGTATATAAACATAAGGTTAACAAAAACAGTGTCTAATAATCATAATCTTTTTGGAAAAGTTTAATACGAGATGAGTAATTAGGAATTTCTTTTTTTGTCTAATAATCATAGTTCAAATTCAATCCCTATTCACATAAAGTAATTAGGAATTCATGCAAATGTGCAGAAAATCTAAAAGAAATTTTACGAATTCGATTTTGTGTCAGACTCCTGTGATTTGTGTATGATAACGATCATGTAGATTGCTTTTAGTCAGTAAATCGATAATGACGTTATAAAACGTTAACTATGAGGACTAGTAATTATCATTGACTTAATTGTGGAGGATTATCTGTTTGGTACATATAACATATGGGGCTCCACTAATATCTAACCCTTCCATAATATGCTATGGGAAGGGAACAAGTAGAGTAATGTATTCAAATATTAAATCATTCTGAAAAATAGTGTGAGAGAAAATATTATGTGTAGATTGGAGTTAGTGATAAATTATAGGCTTCTAACTCAAAATTAATTGGCAATGAATGAATTGACCATTTGATCATATATAGTAGATTATAATGATTTCAACTTTTGATGTGGGAAGTCAATCATATTCTAACAGTTAGCAAAATAAAATTTTGATTCAACTTTGGGTGTTCCATTAGTAAAAACCATATTAAAACGAATGGTATTTTCTACAAAGAATTATTTCAAGAGAGTTGACAATAGAGAATTGCTAACGAATGCATATCTAGGTCTAGCTAACAAAACTTTCCTTCATTTTTGTCCATAGACACTTGATTTGTAAAGATCATATAACAAAAATTATCCATCTTCTTACTATATTTCGTTTGCAGATTTGGTTAGCACCTAAAAAGGCTAAAATCCTGCAAAAACGTATATAGCATCCATCACCAATACAATGATAACCGGTAGAAAAAAAATGAATATCCTCAATTTTTCTTTTCCAACATAACTCTTTATAGTAAAAGAAATAAGAGAACCATGTTGAGGTACAAAATTCACAAATGACTGATTTGTTGATAGCCGTCCTCTAATACTGTAGATCAAAAATTTGTGATTCAACAAAAGACAGCAAAAAAAGTTTGAAAATACTTTAGAACCGAACAAAATCCTCTAAGTATGGAGTAAATGTCGGCAAATATTCAGAATCAATCATTATCTTTAGGACTTCCAGACAATTTCATCGTAAACGTAACTTCAGATAAATTAAATGAGAAGAGAGAAGACATCGCATGTGATCTATTTTATCAATTATATTTTGCGGCCAGTCGTGAGTCATGAGTTAGTAGATAACCAACCATACATGTTCAATAGTTTTTATTTAATAAAATAAGAGATTTGTTTAATAAATAATTATGTTTTTAGTGCACGAATGTCGTATCTTGAGTCATAACCATGTGGTTCTAAACTCTTCTCATTCAATATAAAACTCTATACAATTATTTTTCCTTTTGTTTAATATTAGACTACAATTGACCGATTCATTAGTCAAATTCTTATATTATATAGATAGTCAGATTCGATCTTTAAATATGCAAGTACATTTGCTTTTAGTAGATCTACTACTTGTTATTAGACTAAAAGTCACATGCTATTATTATTTTATTTTAGTAACGCAAGATGTTTTTTTTTTTTTTTTGAAAATAATGCATCCAGAAAAAATAGACAAATTCTCTACATTTTGGTGGTATGTGCTCAAAGTCAATGACACATTTAATGATGTACTATTTTGTTTTTTTCTGTCAATATTGGACCACAACTGGCCGGCCCATTAGCAAGTTCCTATACAATGTAGACGGTAGGACTCGATCCCTGATTGTGCAAGTGCACTATCTTTAGTGGACTTACTGCATGTCACTAGACTAAAAGCCATTTGCCACTAGATTAAAGGTTATTCTATTCTTATTTTATTTTAGTAACGTCATAATTTTTTAATTCGAAAATAATGTACCTAGAATAAAGAAAAAAGAGCCGAATTCTCCAAAATGTTGGTTTTGGTAGTATGTGTTCAAAGTCAATGACACGTTTAATGATCTACTATCTTGCCACATGCCTTGTTGTTTCATTTTTTTTTTTTCAACCAAATAGTATTAAAAGCACTACCACATGAATGGAAGAAATGTTTACAGCACTAAGTCATTAGCTGACTCTCTAATAAAACGAACGAAAACATCAGTTTTATGGTTTAGAAATCTCGGAATTACATAGAGGAAGAAAACACGAAAAAGAAACTTTAACATGAGAAAGTCCTCCTGGTAGGGTTAGAAGGCCGGCCACTCTTCTAGATACATAAAGAGTTTCAAAACATCAGCACAATCTATAGCCATCTCCACCTCCAGGAACTGGGCCAATATCATTATTTACATATCAATATTTATACCTCTAACATCTATTAATTTTCCCACATTTCAAATATTTTAAATTTCAGAAGATCATCAGGAATTAACATTTGAAAAATGATTGAAAAAAAAAGATAGAAGTAATGGTAGGTGAATACGATTCTTGGATCTTTTCTAATTATTATGATTTTTGTGCAAATATATTAGTTATACATGTAAGCTTAGTGTTTGATCCTTTTTATTGCATTTCTAAGTTTTTCCCTTTCGATTGTTCGCCTTTCTAGTAGGTTGTGGTTTGGTTATGTTTCCGGAAATTAGTTATCTGCCGGTTTATGTTTTTTTTGTTTAAACTTTGTTTCCGGTGTTTTTTTTATAGTCGGCAATTGTATCTTGTGGTTGGTGAAATATCTCTTAATGAATATTTAGATTTTTTTAAAAAAATATGTGCTTTTCTAAATATCTATTTAACTTTTTTGTTTTGAGTTTAGTCAACAGTTTGTACATGTTTAACTATATGAATGTTTAACCTAAACATGTAAAAATTGAGTCTATTATATGGTCCGAGTTGACTCGCAAAAAGTTCAGGTAACTTAACTTATCTTCAAATAAAAGTAGCATACACCAAACAACTTAATGCACACTCTAAGATAACTTAACTATACAATTATTTGTTCATATGTATAAATAAAATATTAAATATGTGATTCTCTAAAAATACATGTTTTATTTGTTAGTTACGAATTTAGTTAATAATTTATACATTTAACCATACAAATGTCTAACTAAGCATATGAAAATTGAGTCTATTGTATCGTCAACTTAACACGCATAGAGTCCAAATCAAAATAGTATATGCCAAACACTTTGATGCACCTATCGAAATAATTTAACAATAGTTATTTGGAGGTGTTAAGAGTTTAATTTTGAAATCTCAGCCTACAAGACCATGTAGGGAAGATGACAGCACCAGGAATCGAAATGATAGATCCAAAACTAACTTATTCACTTTGTAAATCTAACAATTGGAGGTTTACAAAGTTTTCAAATCGCATGATAAAAGATAGAAGATGGAGAGAGAAAGAAAAATGATTCGCTTAGGATGTAAGGGTAACTGAGACAAGAGTTTGCTACAATCAAATTAGATGTAGTACAAATAATGAATATTGACTTCCTTTTTATGATATTTTGAGTGAAAAAAAACTATTTTTATAAATAGAAATTATATAGAGTTTGAATGGTTTCCGTAAAGCGATTAAATATTTATCTTTTACAATTTTCTCTACCAATGATATATAAATTTGTTTGAAAAACAAAAAGAGATTGACAATAAGATTTGGGAGGAATTGGACAATCCAATTATTAGCAAAAACATATATAGTAGTCAATGGGTTTTTTTTGTCGTCTTAATTATCATTATAACAAGTCAAAGGGCCGAGATTACACTGTCAAAATACACATTACCTTAAACAGATTGGGCTAACAAAGGGCCATAAACGTAATTGTGCATTACACGTGGATAGCAAACGGTGAGTGGTGGCCACGAAGCCAAGAATCTACTTTGAGGATGCCCACATGTCGACCGAAGAGGTTTGCCGCCATGCAGGCGCCGTCGAGAAAGCATCGCCGGAAAGTGGTTGTAACCGGCTTGGTCTATCCCAAGTCAAGCATGGATTAGAGGCAATTTCCGGCATTTTCCAAGAACGTACACCAACAGAGAAGCTGACCCTAATACATCTGGAATCTAATCAGTAATCTTCACTTTTGGAGACTCCGGCGCCGTCTGGACACAACTCGGTGGTCCTGAGCTTGATCACCATCCACTCCTCCTCGAGAATAGGTGAAAGCGTCGAAGAATTACAACACAAAGATGTGATCTCCGATAAAATAGCGGGACAACATACTTCATCTGTGATGATAGAAGACTCTGAGGGAAGCTGATCTAATACTTATCACCTGCAAAGAAAGGCCAAAGAGCCACGAATTGAAAAAGAAAAACATAGCCTGCGAAACCTGGAGAAGATACCAGCAAGATTTCGGAAAGGTACCGGCGTAAGCCAGAATGAAAAGCTAGTCTTCAAGTGAGATATCCTGCGATTACTCTCTGAAGAATATGAAGGAGAGAAGAGAGAATCATCGGGAAACTTGTCGGAAACTAGAAAGAAAAACTCTAAAAACTTACCCGGAGAATTTTGATTTTCTTAATTTAGTTTATATGTTTTGAGAATGGTCAATGGTTATAACTTGTACATTTATTATTTTAGTTCTTTTTGGCATATAATGGTTTGGCATCATGTCGAGGATTAACCCCAAAAATTCTCAACTCTTGCAAGGGTTGACGTATAGTTTGGGTTTAATTTACTGATCAATCTACTCTATTATGAAGTTTGGTTCAGCTCAAAAAAAAAAACAGAAGTTTGGTTCTGTTTACTCGCAATCAAAGGATTCATGGCAATAGTGGATTTGAGATCTTAAGATGTAGTTGTTTTGAAGTTTCTTCTAACTAATTCTTTTATTATTTAAGTTTTGATTAATTTACAAACCATTATTGTAGATAATTTTTTGTTGAATCAATAAATTTCACGTTTCGATAAAAAAAAAATCACTATTTCGAGCTAAATTTGATGTGTATTATAAAATTACCAAAATGCTGTTTTTAGAATATTGGGAAAACTATGCATTAATCAATCATAAACAATTTTTTAAGAGCATGCAATCATGCATAAAATGAATAATTAAATACATATTTTCCTGGAAAATGGAATGGTTTACAAGAATTGAGGATCCAAAAAAAAAAACTATATTAGGACATTGGAACAAGTCTTCAACGGTTCTGCTTGTCCCATGGTCAAAACCTTCCTATCCGACCGGAGAGTACCAGTCTACAAACGCCACGTGTCAAAAAGTAAACAGGTAACCAAGAATTAAACTCCACTGCAAGTATATAAATCCCTCTACGCTTAATGCTTTTTCATCACAAGTCACAATTACAAAAGCTTAAAAGTTTCTTAAAAATCAAATCAAACAGTTTAAGAGAATGTCTAACAACAGTCAGAGCATGAGCTACAACGCTGGCCAAGCTCAAGGCCAAGCCCAGGTTTCCCTTTTACGACACCGTTTTGGTCGATCTAATTTTTATTAAATGAATATCGATACTAATTAGAGTTAAAAATTTAATCAAAAAAAATACTAATTAGAGTTGTATCATTGTATGTAACCATGAATTAATTGTTGTAGGAGAAGGCAAGCAACTTGGCGGACAAGGCCTCTAATGCAGCCCAATCTGCTAAGGACTCTGTTCAACAGGTTTATTTCTTTTTCTTTTATCTCATGTCTTCTTCCTTTTTTGATAAATTATTAAAATTATTTTTTTTTGAAAATTCATAATTATTTTTTATCGAAATTTATAGGGAGGACAGCAGCTGAAGGAGAAGGCACAAGGTGCGAGTGAGGCCATTCAGGAAAAGACCGGCATGAACAAATGAGAACCACTTTGCAATAATAATTTCTCTTCTTTTTTTTAACAATCTAAATAATAATTAGATAGAATTGTCTATCTAAGGCTAAGAAATATGGATTTCGATTGAAGCCATTTAGGCTATTTTCTTTTGCCTTTTTATTTGATAAAAAATATCTATGTAAGGGTTTTTGATTCTTGTCTCTTGATAATTCGTAGCCATGCAGTTATTTATATATTTAATGAAATTATAGCTTACATAAGCAATGATTGCGGCTAAATTTATTCTCTTTGTTACAATGATTAGACAATTTGGATTATAGTTTCTATTGGTTACATATCAAATAGTGTAATGGTGGAACCTATCATTTCAGAAGAAAATAAATCAGACATTGTTATGATTTATGATGCAATTGTCATTTTTTTTTTTTAAACATAAAGCTAGACTAATCTCCAAAATCAATTAAAATGTAGAATTTGTTTTTGCCACTGAGTATATTGACAGATGGTGAGGCGATATTGTTACAAATCAATTGATTTTTGATTAGTTTTACCATCTAAGTGCTATACGCATGCAAGTGTCGAGTACGGAAAATCATCTATTGCACTTTGATCATTAATCTAACTATAAACCGATATATAATTGGATTTATAAGTACGTGTTTTTCTGTCAATTAAATCAACAACATTTTATTTATAACCTAAAATTCTCTTATAAATTACTAAATGAAACGTACTCTACTAAATATATGGAGAGGGATCGAAACAGAAGCGGAAGCATGTACATTATAAGGTGGGGCATGTACCTTATACTAAGAAAAAATTGGTTTTAACTTTTTTTTTCATTTCATATTTTTATATATTTTGAATATGATGTGATGTGATACAAGTAATATTTTTTCGGATATCTAGTTACATTTAGAAAAAAATAACTATTTGGAACCGAACCAATATTATTTCACGACTAATTTGGTTTCATTTTTTCAGAAGTAAAACTGAAACCGAACCAAATTTTAGTCGGTACCTATTGGTTATTATATTTCAAAACCGAAAGAATCGAACCGAATAACTGAATGTCCATAGCTTGTGCCCCAGATTAAAAATGCTTATAGATCCACCATTGATCGAAATTTTGATGCTAGAGTCATTTAGTTAGATCATATTAACCACCAGTGTGAAGAACTGGATAAATAGATATTATTTCAAGAAAAATTAATTAAAAACCCTTAATTATTTATATAAATAAGATCGACAAAAAAATCTGCTTGCTTTGCATGTTAATACAATAAGAAGGAATCTTTTAACCACTTGGGTTCTAGAAGACATTAATGATTTGAAGTTTGAAAGAATTTGATCCCTCATATGGAGGGACGACATTTTTCACCAATTGGAATTCGAGTCCCCACAATTTTCACTTTTTATCTTATTCCTTTTTTCTTTTTTTGGTTTATTAATTTTGTTGTTTTTCCATTAGTATTGAAATATTTTAAACAACAAATAAATAAGAATTGGATACGATCTCCATTTTTAATCTTGTTTCCTCATGTGCTCACACCGGCTTGTGTAAATGTTATTGTAGGTTGTAACTCACAATATAAAGAACATATTCGACACTAAGGAAATATATTTGTACTACAATTTCTATGTATTAAAATATTTTTAGTACAACATCTTTTCAAAACTTTGACAGTTATACTATATATATTAATCTTTATACAAATTGAAATATAATTTAGTACCAAGTCTTGTCAAAAATTTGTATATGCTTATTCACACACACGATAACTAACTGATTTGATTTAATATTCCTTTTTGGGTAAGGAAACAAGTGGGTGCATATCAGTTGAAATCTTTGAAGTACAAAATAATTAAAGAGAATAAATACAAGAGAGAAATACAAAACAACCTGTGATATAATTAAAATATATAAATAACAACCTTCAATGCTTTTTATCAAAAAAGGAAGAAAAAAACAACCTTCAATGTAGCAAGAAAGCAAATAATCATGTTTGTGGTGTCGTATATGTTTTTGTCATAATTTTAGATTTCTTTTTCTTGTGAATTTAATTGGTGAATGTGAAAATTATATAAAATGAATTCATGTAGTAGAGATCAAGGGTCCAGTTCTAATCAACAAAGTTAAATATATTTTAACTTTTTTTTGTCAACAACTGAATAAATAAATAAGATGTACAATCCATAGTCTAAATTTATCTTTAAAATTCTTTATTAACTACCATATGTAGTAAATACAGTCGAACTTCATACATTTGAGCTATAAATTAGGACATTTAACCACAGAATAGTTCGACAAATATTTTCAACTTCTAGAAAATAACATTTTTTAATTCAATCTATTAAGATTTAAGTTGTGTTTTCATACACAAATTATAATAATAATATATATATATATATATATATATATATATATATATATATATGTCATAAATTGTAGCTCATTTGATGATGCAAGAAAAAAAAAAATTGGTGTGTGAATTTTCTAAAAACAACTAATCCATATCTTAATAATAATTTCTTTAAAATTATATTATTGTCAAACTAGGTGCAGCTTATTACGTGAGTTTTGTTCTAAATACATTTTTTTTTCTAAAAAGAAGGCTAGGTGATAGATATTTAATGGGAAAACTATCAAATAAATATTTTTTTTGCGAAAAATTATTGATTAAACACTGAACTTCGAACGTTTTTGATTAAATATGTAATTAAATATCGATTTTTTAAAAAACATCAAATTTATAGTTGACTTGGCCAATTAAACACTCCGTTAATTTGATTAACAGAATTAATAAACACCGTTTAGTAACGTTAACGATCAGTTAAATGATACGGTGTCTTTAACATCATCTGGCTCAAAAAGAACAACTTTTCTGATTCCAAGGCGTTCTTCGTGACTTAACCTCTCGTCACGGACCAATCATAACACTCCGCGTAGGCTCAAAACCTTCGATTTGGGTCACCGACAGATCACTACCTCATGAAGCTCTTGTCGAAAACGGTGCCGTTTTCTCTGATCGTCCTCTTGCTCTCCCCACAACCAAAGTCATCACCAACAACCAACACGATATTCACTTCTCTGTTTGCGGCTCTCTCTTGAGAATCCTTCGCCGGAACCTCACCTCCGAGATCCTCCAACCGTCACGCATTAAAGCACATGCACCGTCAAGGAAATGGTCTCTTGAGATTCTCGTTGATTTATTCGAAACAGAGCAGAAAAAGAAAGGGTATGTTTATCCATGACGAGAGACTAAACGCAGCGTGTTACTTAACTGAGATCGTTAATGTTCACTTAACGGAGTTTATTAATTCCGTTAATCAAATTAACATAGTGTTTAATTGGTCGAGTCAACTATAAATTTGATGTTTTTTAAAAAGTCAATAATAAATTACATGTTTAATCAAAGGCATTTGGAGTTTAGTGTTTAATCAACATTTTTTTGCAGAAACAATGTTTAATTGACAGTTTTTCCGATATTTAAATGGATATTTCTTGTTTGGATTTAGTTATTTTGTTATATTCATGCATGAAGTTATTATTTGTATATGAAAAAATGTACCATATTGATAATTTGAGTCAAAAAAAACTTTTTTTAGTTCATCACATATATTTAACTGCTTAATAATCTCATTTAAGTTAAAATAAAATTCGGCACACATTAAAAAATATAGTGAATTTAAAATTTTAGTTTGTGTATATTTATATATGTTGTTATAATTCGTGTATGAAAATACTTATAGTTTGAGTTGGAAAGTTAGAAAGTAGTGTTTTCCATTTAACATTCTCGTTAAAATGACGTAATTTTACTTTCATGAATGTGTTTGTTCTAAAATTTAGATTGTGGATGTTTTATAATATATATATATATATTCGAGAATTTATAATGAATTGATCTTACATAATTTTGACAATTGGATCGGTAGTGTTTTCCATTCTTCCTAGATACAACGTTAAGTTTCTAACGAGTTGTTAAGTTAAATAGGTCCAAAATTAACAAGTTCATGTATTCGAGTTACCATTTGTGACCATGAATATTTGCAAGACAGAAAATATATCACAATCTCATGTGGGGTCATAAATCATAGACTTCTAGATCTTATCCGTTTATTGTAGATAAACAAAATTATTTTAATTATTTTATTCTAGAGCGTAATAATTTTCTAACGTGTGCTCAATATAATCGGTAATTATTACAAATTGCTTAAATTAATCATGTAAGAATTACAGACAAATTGCTGGAAATGTGGAATTAGCTAGAAGGAGCAAAATAAGCATGTCAAAATATTTAAGAACATCGCATAGTTAACATTGAGTATAGATTCTGAAACAAAAATCTCAATTATTTGTTCATAATTCTACCTATAGGAATTATTCTAATATCATGGATTTGGGCGTCATCAAATTCCAAAATAAACAGAATATATATCACCATAGTTTCAGACACATGATTTGATGTTCTTTTATATACGATTCTTAGTGGATATCCCGAAATAAGTATGTATATATGTCTTTCATGCCATGAATTTTCATGGTTTTTATCTCCCAAATTATTATTTTTACAAATAAATGGTACATTTGATAAGATCATATCCGATTTTATTTTAAAGGCTAAGTCGGACCGTAGCATAAACCACATAAATCATGGCTGAGGACCCTATATATTAGGGTCTAAATTTTTTATAATTTATAAAATTTTATAGTTATTAAGGCAAAAAAATTTGTACTAACTAGGCCAAAATTTTTAATGTTTTTAATTTTTTAGTAATTAGGAACCAAAATTTTAGAGTTTATTGATTTTTTAGTAAGTATGGTCAAAAAAAATTTTATTGTTTTCTTGAGTTTGAAAAATTTGCTTTTAGTTATAATATTTGATTATATAATCTTATCTTTTTACTTTGAAGAATTTTTTCGTATAATTAATAATTTAAAATAGTTTATATTACTAGATGATATCCTGAAAGAGAAAAAAAACATTTTTGAATAGAATCTTCTCTGTTTGAAGGAAAGTATCAAAAGCTCATATGTTATTTTTGGAAATTAGTTATGTGTATAAAGTGTAAACTAGTGTAAAACTGTAAATAGTTATCTCATTCTCACAAAATCCACCTAGTCATTTGAACTTAATTAGGTCACCTAACAGTAAATTATTCTAACAACGTAAATTGAACACATTAAGGATTTGTGAATTGAATCATTAATTGTGAATGTATTTAAACTATTTAGTTTGTGTGAGGTTTTAAATTACTTTAGATTAATTTAGAGAAATTCTTATGATTTCCTATAAAATCCACTACACCTATGAAATTTAGATTTTTATATTTTTAATAAAAATTCTTCTAAATTATACTGTAAAAATCTTTAAAATGTACAATCAAACACTTAAAATATTTTTAACAATAGTAGATTTTAATTATAACCATCATTATTTAAATAACATTAAATTTTAGAAGATTTTTAGAATTTCATGTTTGAACAACACATAATTTGTCATTTTAACACAAATCACATAAAATCCAGGACTGAATACACCCTTGAAACTAAGACCGAATCCAAAACTGAATACCGCTTAGATGTTTATAGTAAAACTATATATGAATAAGTAATATCTTCTACGTCGAGGACAGGTGGCCCAGTGGTAGTGGTCATTTTACAAATTCTCAGACATCAGAGTTTGATTCCTTCCCGATACAAGGAAAAAGAAAAAAAAGAGAAATTTTAGGATGAGGTTTGGCTATGGATCAGGCCTTATCGATCTAATTATACAAGTAAAGTTGAAAAAAAAAAAAGTAATATTTTCTGCAGTTCTTTTTACTAAAATTCAATTTCTTTTCTTTTTTTTGCTAAATATGTCAATATCATTAGTCTGAATGTTTGGTTACAAAAGATTCGCGCTTTACAAGTAGCATCTTGGCAAAAAAATATAAAAGCAAGATGGTAATAGTTAGAGTCAGGTATTTAAAATTCAATTTCAAATAGTTGTATAAATTCGTATGATAACATTTATAATATAGATCATATTTTATCGTTTTAATGAGCTCAAAACGAACACCTCCTAAACTAATTATCCCGATTTCCAAATTATCTAGAAAAAAAATATCTTCATAGATATTTTCAAACAGTTGTTAATGATTCGTATAAGAGAAGTGACGATGATGATGTTACGTGTAGATTCATACAGAAGAGAGACTTAGGAACACAAATCTAACAAATTAGGTTTTTTAAAGAGAATATTAATTTAATTTCTTTAGAAGAAAAAATAAAAGTTCCAATATTAGAGAGGAGAATGAGATGGGTCCATGACACCTCACTTTAAAGTCTTTTTAAAACTAAAACACAACATTACACATAATTCACATCAGCAACTTCCACTCTTCTTCTTCTTCTCCTTCAATCATTTCGTCTCTCTTTCCCTCTTATACACACATCAGAGAGGTCTCATTCATGGAGGTTTCAACATCATCCATGTCTTCAAAACCAGACCAAATGCAAAACCAATCTCCTAGGTTTCATCAGCCTCAGATAAGATCTGACCAACATCAACATCTCTCAAATCCTTATCCAACAACATTTGTTCAAGCAGACACTTCCACTTTCAAACAAGTTGTTCAGATGCTTACCGGTTCCTCCACTGATACCGGAAAACACCATGAATCTTCTTCTTCTCCGGTGAACAACAACAAGGGAAGTAGTAGTTTCTCGATTCCACCCATTAAGAAGACCAACAGCTTCAAGCTTTATGAGAGAAGACAATACAACAACAACAATAACGTGTTGGCTAAGAATGATTTAATGATCAATACTTTAAGACTTCAAAATTCTCAGAGATTGATGTTTACAGGAGGAAACAGTAGCCATCATCAAAGCCCAAGATTTTCTCCGAGAAACAGTACTTCATCATCATCAGAGAATATACTTATGTCTCCAAGCATGTTGGATTTTCCGAAGCTAGGCCTAAACAGTCCTGTTACGCCATTGAGAAGCAACGATGACCTCTTCAACAAGTCATCTCCTTTATCATTAGGGAATTCATCTGAAGAAGACAAAGCCATAGCTGAAAAAGGCTTTTATCTTCATCCTTCTCCAATTTCAACTCCAAGAGACTCTCAGCCAATTCTTCTTCCTCTTTTTCCAGTTACTTCTCCGGCGAGCAATCCTTAATAAAAATGTCTCATTTTTTTTTTTGTAAAATTTATGATTGAATATAAGATCAAAGTATGTACAAACAAGAAATAAGAGTCAAATAAAACGCTTTACCTAAAAGAAATTTTTTAGGGATTTCACAAAGAAGACAAGAGTTTTAGAGGTTAAGAGCCTCTAAAGCATAATGTAGGAGAGTTTTGGAATCATGGAAGGTGTTGGCAAGCCAAGCAGAGGTCACGAACCTTCCTATCTACGATTTCGAATAGTGCATAAGCCGGAGTGGATATGTTATTGAAAATCCTATCGTTGCGTTAACGTCATATGTGGTATGTGATCGCTTGAACTGCTAGAAGCTTAAGAGTTCGTTCAGCTTCAACCTGATGTGATCGTCGAAGCCATTGTAGAAATGGTTGCCAGGTACCGAAGCCCATGTAGAAATGGTTGCCATGTACCGAAGCCCATGTAGTGGTAGTTTAGTCTCTCCATACATAATCTCCATTGGTCTTGACTATAAAGGCATCTTAGGAAAAGATGATCTCTTGATTCTGTGAAGATTTCACAAAGCACACATGTGTTGCTTGTAGTCACTTCCCAAGACATTAAACGATTCGCTGTGGGGAGCCTGTCAAGACACGCAAGCCAGAACATAAAGGCATGCTTAGGTACAGCTCCAGGGAACCACACTTCTTTATGTCATGGAACAGATTAAATCATGGGAGCAATTTGTAGCTTAACCTTGCAAAAGTTAAACTCATCATTACCCGGACTAGAACCATTTTTCCTAAAGTAGACATCATGCGTGTTTGGGTTGAGCGAGATTGAAGTTAGATGGGTTAAGAAAACTTCTGCATTCTGAGACCTAGCACCTCTTAGATCCCATCTATCTCCTTCAGCCGTCGAACATACCGAAGAATCAAGTGGTATGCCTTATATACGCAGGCCAACACTTCCTATGAAGTCTATTAATTTGCCGAATGGGGTCCATGAATCCAGCCAGAAGGAACAACGCTCCCCATTACCCAGTTTACAGCAAATGAAATCTTGTGCCAGAGATCGCATTTTGAGGAGATGACACCAAATGGAGGAGCCATTGTTATTCTCCGGAAGTGACCAATAAAAACACCCATTCATCTTGTATTTCTTACACCATGCAACCCACAAAGAATCCACATATGAAAATAGTAGCCATATCAATCTGAGAGCAAAGATTTTGTTTCAGGCAATAATGTCCTTTAAGCATAGTCCACCAGCTGCTTTTGGAGTACATATCTGTGACCATTTAACCTTTGCTTTTTGCAGAGCCTGGATCTCCAGACCATAAGAAGTTCCTGCAAAGGTTGTTAATCTCCTTAATTTAATGATTTGGAATGATGAAAGCTGCGCACCAATAAGCGAGTATACTCTGAATCACAACAGAGAGGAGCTGTAGTCTCCCTGCAAATGAGAGATACCTAGATGTCCAACTCTGTAAGCGGGATCTTACTCTTTCAATTAGAGGTGTATAGTCTGATCTTTTGAGTTTACCTGGTAGAAGAGGCAAGCCCAAATACCTCACTGACAGTTTTCCTTCTTCAAACCTGAAACTTGAGGTGATAAATGAGCGATCAAATAAAAGGACGCCAGCTAGAAACAGTATGAGGTCCAATCAACAAATACAAGATGAGAAACAATGTGAGGTCCAGACCATAAGAAGTTCATGTTCATTGTGAGATCTGATATGGAGGCAAAGTGATCCAACATATTGACAATTGATTGTAAGGAGGAGTAATTATGATCAAAGAATATCATGTCGTCAGCAAATACAAGATGAGAGATTCTAGGATTGGTGGATCTTGGGTGAGGTCCAATCAGCCTAGATTCGAAACGTGAGTAAAGTAATCTTGAGAACATATCCATTACAATCACAAATATAGGAGGTGATAAAAGGTCGCCTTGTCTAAAGCCTCTAGACCCTTTAAAACACCCACATAGCTCTTCATTTACTAAGATCGAGAATCTAGTTATGGAGATACACTACCGCACCGATCCAATAAATTTATGCGGGAAGTTTGTTGCCCTAAAAAACATCCAAAATGAATCTCTAGTCAACAGAATCAAAAACTTTCTTGAGATCTATCTTTAGCATTCCTCTCCTTGAAATACTTGGCTTATTGTATCCCTGAACTAATTCTGATGCCAACAACACATTTTCTACAATCTGTCTACCTCCCACAAAAGCAGTTTGATTCTTAAAGATCATACCTGGCAGAATACTCTGTAATTTGCAAGCAATAAGCTTGGAAGACACTTTATACATTGCATTAATACATGATATAGGCCTGAAATCAGTTAGATGTTCAGCATTCGGCGATTTGGGAATCATAGTAATGGCTGTAGAATTCTAATGCGGCTCCATTTTTCCTTTGGAGAAAAAAATCTAAAACAGTGTCTGATACCTCAACCCCTATGATTTCTCAACAATGTCTGAAAAACTCTCCGGTGTATCCATTCGGACCCGGTGCTTTCTCTGATGGGAGTGCAAAAAATTCTGCCTTGATTTCCTCTCTGGTAAACTGCATGTCCAACATTAGTTTTTGCCCTTCATCACATCTAAATGGATGTGCTTCCAAGATCAGACATATAACATAAGGCTTTGGAGTTACTTGTGGCCCCAACAAATTGTTATAAAAATCAACACAAGATGCTTTGATTTGCTCTTTATCTGAAATCCTAGAGCCATCATCTAGAACCAAGGTGTGGATATGGTTTGATGAGTTTCTGGCAGCAACACAATGGTGGAAGAACCCTGTATTTTGATGCCCTCTTTGAGCCATCTGAACCTCGACTTTTGTCTCAATAAAGTCTCTTCAACAAGAGATAATTCCTTCCACTTCTGATGGGCATATAATTCAAGGTCGGCTGCAGTTGGAGACGGGTCATTCAACATTGTTGCTTGTGCTGAGCGGAGAGCTTGCAAGGCCTATACTGATCTGTTTTGAATTCCTTCCAAAGTGGGCCAAGTTTCAACAATTGAAGACTTGAAATTTGGATGAGACAGCAAGTGTTTGTTAAATTTGAACAACTTACTTATCTTTGGACCTTGAGCCGGAATTCAAATGCAACACGCTGTATGATCTGAGAAGAGTTGCTCCTCAAACCTGACTTCTGTTTCTGGGAAAGATAACATGGTCATAAACATGTCTCATTACATTCTATATATATATATATATATATATTCAATTAAATATTGCCGGATTTTCTTTTAACAATTAACATATATGTATAAGTTCGTTCTTAGTAATGGAGTGACTGTAAATTTTTGCGAGGTTTATTCACTTTTAATTTCTATAATTAATTGCAATTGAATGAGATATAAGTATATATTCATAATGATAACTGATTTTTTTTTGTTGGGAGATCAATTATAGTTTTGGTCATATGATTGTGTAGTTCAACGTGTGCCACTCAATATCGTGATCCAACATAAAGAATCCATCCATGTTTATACTCGAATTTATGATATAGACTTTATATTCTTAAAAATCTGTTTGATGTAAAATAAAATAAAAAAACACTATAAAAATAATACAATATATAAGACATGGGCAAATGGAAGGAATGGTCTTTGTCAATAAGTATTAATCAGAAGTTGGACTAGTAATGTGAAAAAAATAAAAAAAATAAAAGAAAGTGTCAAAGAGACAATATTGAAAAATTCTGAGGAGGTTGGACACGTAGTAAGGACCATTTCGATATGATGACTTTGAAATTTGATGGAGTCATCATGGAAGCACGTTTGATGTTTTACTACTACATTTCTTTCGACTTTCTCTTCTTCTTCTTCATTCTATTTTACATAATAAGAAAAGAAATAGACTATATGTTAATACTGTTCTTCTGTTGCTTTGTCTTTTGACTTGAAAGGACAATAAAATATATAAAAATATTGTTTGAATGAAAATAAAGATAAATATAAAAGAAAAGGTGGAGAGAAAAGAGTGTACAAAGAAAGTGAAAAAGACGAAATAAGTAGACATGAATGATGAGAGTTGAAAACCAAGCAAAAGTCGAATCATCTTTGCTTCACATTACAAGCAACTCCACTTTCTATTTCCTCTCTTTTTTGTATTCTCATAAAATCGGAAATTTAAATCAACAATTTTTCAGATATGTAGCTGAACTTTATACTTTTCAATACATCTGAATTTAAGACAAGTTGGTGTTAAATTTTCCATAATTTGCCACTAATAATACTTTTTCTTTGGCTTTTTTCTAATCTCCGAATTGTTAAATAAATAAAACTAATGTATCAATAAATAACGTATAGTCAACTGGTACTCATTCCATTTTTCTTTTTACTTTCGTCAACTAAACTCATTAAGTGAAAAATTAAATAAAGGACAAGGTCGAGAATAGAGTTCTGAATAAATTTTGAAGAAAAGAAAAACTAGCATTTAGAGGTGAGCTCAATCCTTACGTTTTGCCAGTTATATGCATAATAGAAACTCTGTCGTGGAAGCAAAATAGTCAAGAACCACACTTTACTTATTTCACTAGTGAAAACCGACTTGAGCTGTGTTCAAGCTCTACAGTTTAGATTTGTTATTAAGTGTTTTCAATGGTAAGTGTGCTCAAATCAAGCAACCACACAAGTAAAAACATACATATATGAACCTCTAAATTTGGGAGAATGATGAGACAGTCTTGAACCCGTGATTCTCTGGTAGAGGAGCGTTTCCCGGTCGAATCGATATATTCGCCTCCAGACCTTTCACCGGACACAAAAAAAACTCAGTTTCTTTAGAAACAGGGACTCTAATTTGAAGTAAAAATGACACTGAGTTTTGTTTGTTTTTACCTGCGGCTTTTGCAGCTGTGGCTTCTTGATAAACATCTGTAACAAACAGGATCTCAGAAGGATCATCCACTCCTAATGTTTCTGTAATCTCCTTGTAACTTCGGCTTTCTTTCTTGTTTCTGCAGCCACAAAGCGTATGAGATTTGTAGTTGGATCATAATTCTATTGAAAGAAAAGAAAAGATAGGTCTTTTATATACCCGATTGTTGTGTCGAAAAAGCCAGATAAATACTTTCTTAGATCTCCATTGTTTGTGTTCCCAAAGAGAAGCCTTTGCGCTAATCGACTACCACTAGAATAAATGTAAACCTATTCACATAAAAAAATGTTAGACCTTTGCAAAAACAATGTCATTTCTCTTACAGCAACATGTACAGACCTTAATTCCCGAAGAATGCCATTTCTCTAAAGCTTCTGCTACATCCTCAAAAACTACAGATTTCAGCTCATTGCACTCAAAGCCCGTTCGCCATATGTGACCCTGCAGACAAGAATTTCACATCATCTTCATCACACAATTTTGAAGTCAAGGAAAAATAGGAGGAAAACAGAATCCTTTTCTCACTTGCAACTCCTTCAAAGCAGTGATTTTTCTATCGGCTCTTATCATTGCCTCTACGTTAGCGACCACAGCAGCAATCACCGCTTCTTTTCCTTCATCAGTATGAGGGATGGAAACAGCGCCAGGTACACCCTGTCTCAAGTCTTCCTCAACCTACAACATATACCAGTCATGAACTCTAGCCATTTGTATATGAGAAGACATGATAAGACAAAAAAGAAAGTTTGTGGAGGAGATTAATTCATTAGTACTTGAGAACGCAACAACTTGATGTCTTCTTGGGTTTCTGTGGTGTCATATGTCAAATTCAAATGCTTTCCAACGTTTTCACGAGCATACGGAAACAGAACATCTGTGACAAATGTTATAGGTGTAGTTGTTCCTTCAATGTCGAGGACAATGCATCGCTGCCACCAGACACAGTTTAGTTAGAATTAGACTTTATGATGTATATTACGAGAGACAACACTTCAATTTTACCCGAGGTGATTCTGTTTGGTTTTGTGAATCCTTGACTCCGGACTTTACAGATAGTCTTGTGGAAATTTGTTCATGTGAATGTATGCTTCTACGAATAGGCCCGTGCTCAGGGGTAGCAGAATCCAGACCTAGTTGATGAAGCTTGATGGCAGCATCAAACAGATAATGGTAACATTCAGCCTGGAATTTAGAATCGAAATTTTATCAATGGAAGCAAGCAATATAAAAAAACGATATTGAACTTATTGTTGGTTTCTCAACTTTCAACCACATATTGAAGTAATTTTCACAAACCTGTGTTTTAGCATGGATCCAAGAATCACCCCAAATATAAACTCCGTGATTGCGTACCAACACTGCTGTTGCCTTTGGATAGGCCTCTATCTGAAGATGGGAGCCAAATATGTCAACACTAATTAAAACATCATTCCTTTGTTGCATATAATCAATATAAGCTTCCTCAGAAAAATTAGACATACAGCTTTGGTGAGTGATTCTGTTAGTTCATTCTCATACGCTGTGTTCTCTATAATTGGGACAACAAGTTCATCATAGTATCCGTGACCTTGAATCCCTTTTATCATCTCCATATGGGTTATCTGCAAAATGTCGAAAAGGAAGAAACAATAAGCTGCAAAATTTAAACTGTATGGAGGGGCATTTAATTGTCACCAAGAAGTAACATTCAGGCTTACACGAAATTCTTTGGCTTGTGGATTAAGCATTGTCACAAGACAAGATTCCATGCCATGACTGTGAATAACAGCTCCAGCATTCCGCATTTCATATGCCTACACCACACGGTTACGCAGTACCTCGTGAGAGTTTTCATCACCAAGAGGAAGAAACTATTTTATTTCATCAATAAAAAATGTTTTGACAATGTCAACTATCTTACTGTTTTAGATATCTATAAAATGAAATGGAAAATCATACAAGCAGAGCAAGGCACTTTGGTAGGACAAAAATGAAATGCTAAAGTATGTTAAATGAACGAAAAAAACTTGTTTGGAAACTGGAATCAGCAGTAAAACAGACCACGTACAACTTGTTGAAACAAAAGTCACTAAAACATAAAGTGATTGTCTTAAACATTGATTATGAAAATTTGCATTTTCATCTGTAGTAAGTCTATACATTACAATCAATGAATCTCGCGCTCGGACTGGTAAACTATTCCTATTTTAATTCTAAGGTGATTCTTTGATGAATAAAGAGAATTTCCAACCAAACATCCATTTTCAAGAATGTCTGTGTATTGTTCTAAAATCTGACTCTACATATCAGCTCATTTTCTGAGCCATCGTGTTTTATTCTAACACCTGACTGAATCCATGCTACCACTGCAACGTACTGAGTGTTATATGGGTCAAAGAAACCCACCGACACTTTCAAAGTGCGGTAGTGCTAAATTGGACAAGTTTTACCTTGTAACCGAGTTTTCGCAAGCTTTTCCCCAAAGAAAGCCGCCGGTTCTGCCAATCGACATTAGCAATCAACGTATTTGCCATTCCAGAATAGGATCACCAGCTAATTCGGAATAAAGGCTATACCACTAGAAAAGAGCGAGAGGCTCTAAAACTATATGTGTCATAACCAAGTTCTCTAATAAATCCTTCTTAGTGGAAGGGAGATTAACATTGAGTAACACCCTGTCTTTGTCGAACATAATCTAGACGCAAAACATAAAATTCGCCGAACAAGCCAAAGAAAATAACATAAGAAAAAATAATAATAATAACTCACCAATGTCAAAGTAGGCCAGCCAAGTTAATCAAACTACGTACACAGAAATCAAGTTTCATTACCTCGAAAGCAATAAAACCTTACCTTCATGAAAAGAGGAGCACAATCGGTACACTTGGGAGGCTTATTTGGGTATGGCTTTGGAGAAGGCGAGGATATGATGGATCCATTTGCAGATAAGATGTACATATCTTCTGGTTGCATCCTCTCCTTTTGAACACCTTCAAACACAGCAAGAATTAACGAAGCAAATAGAATTCGGCTACACATGAAACCAGCACTGCGATGCTTTCCTTTTCATTCAAAGTTTTGCATTTTTAAGTTGCCAATGAATTAAAGGCACAAGAACGCAAACAATTGTCCACGGAAAGAGTGTAACTAAAGTAATTTTAGGAGCACAGATACACAAAGATGATATCTCGGCAATAACAACCTCAACCTGAGCACAGAAGATATGAGAATCCAACATACATAATTCAAATAGCAAATTGAAATTCCACGAGAACAAACATACTCACTCAGCTACTCTATAGAGCAAAGGCACATACATAAGTTCCAAGAGGAATCAAATTCAGAATTGGAGAGAGAAAGAAAGCGACTTTGAGATGTAGAGAACCTGAAGGAGACATAATGATGAGTTGCTCCGGTTTAGGGATTGAAGCGTCATGAACCTTCATCGTTATGCTACCGCCTGTTCCAGATACCCAACCTTGAGTGTAAAAATGACGGCAGAGTTCAGTGACCAACGAACTCGTCTCCTTCACTTCTTTACCCTCCAGATACGCCTGTGGAAACCCGATCATCGCCGCTGCTTTACCCACAGCCACCGCCATTGATTCTCAGAGCAAAGTAAAAAGATTAAGCAACTGATTGAGAAAGATTGGAGCTTTCCACGGGAATGATCTTGCGAGCAATCCTTAGGCTGCTTTTGGAGAAAAATGATTCCTTTTTCCTAATATTCCCTTAATTTTTATTTATTTTAGAGGTCCAAATTTGCGTCAAGTTAACATTTTTAAGGACAGCATTTTTCTTGCTCTCTGATTTAAATCCAATTTTTTATACCTACCTCCATTACTGAAAATTTACTGGGAATACAGTTTAATTTAAAATGTCAAATGAATTTTTCGAATGTTCGTGTTGAGAATGTCGTTTTTTTAGTAGGTACATTTCAATCACGGCGTTCCTCCGCCGTATCATTGCCGCTAGAAAAGATGCTCAATTCGGCGAGCCTCTCGGTTTAAACTCCCCGTCGTTACTTAGACAAAAACGACACGTAGTTTAAAAAATTGGAGTATGTTTGGTAGTAAACAATAAGCAAGTCTAATCCACATTCGAGATAAGAATAGTGTAAAACCCGCTCTTGAACCCTCATCATCGTAAAACCAAAACCAGAGAGTGAGAAAAGCACTTATCTTCTTCTTCTCCAATGTCGAGAGGACCAGGCCGTTTAATACAGAACGTGACACAGTATGCTGATGCTCAATTCAAGCAATTCTCCACTCTTTATGGAGAACAAGTCATAGAAATTCTCGATTTTCCAATCAAACTTGTCTTGTCTCCTTTCACTCTCGCCTTTGGCATAGCTGGCTCTGCACCTCGCGGTTTTGGCATTCCTGAATTCATATCCAAACTTTCTTATCTCTCTGTATTCGTGAGTTGTTTTCTCCTGAATTTATGCTTCAGGGTTTAGAACTTGAAATTTAGATGTCGTAAGTCGTAAAGGCTGGAAATTGTGTTGGTTCTGCTGAGTTTCTAGCATTGAATTATCAATTTCTTTTCCGTTTGTTTATATCTGATGTTTGGAGAAACCAACTCTTCTGATGTTTGCTAAAGTTTTGAATTTTAGTTTGACTATGCCTACAATGCACAATTTAGTTTCCAATCACACATTTGCTAATTCATAATCATTTTATGAAACTGGAAAATGTCTGCTTAGTTACTCTTGGTTTGTGGAATCTTTTTTATAATTTAAGTTCATTGATTTCAGGTGGTTGCTACGCTTGGAACTTATGACATTGCATTGGATTTGGGAAAGAAAGTCATATGCCAAAGGTTAGCCTACAAGATTTGAAGTCAGTCCTAGTTATTGATGCTTTATTCTGGGTCAGATAAATCCTGAGAAACTGCAAATCTTACACATGACCACAATCATGATAAAAAAATTTCTGTTCATATATATGGTTACTGTTTGACGTCATCTAATGACATGAACACATTTCTTTGTTGGTCAGGGATTGCAAAACTTGTAATGGGTGGCAGGCTTTACGGTGCACCATGTGCAAAGGAACAGGAAATGTTCATTACCAAATCAAAGATTACAACTTGAGAAGGTGGGATTGTCTCTTGTTTACACAAGTTATTACTGCTTTAGCTACTAGACTTCATGTTATTCTGATAAGTCTCTGCCAATGTTCTGAAAATAATGTATGCTAATGTTGACAATCACATTTGGAAATGGGTTAGTTATCAAATGATATTCTAACATGCATGAAAGAGTTTAAAAGATTTCTCCTTTGTATTTTCTTGTAGTGGAGAGAAACCAACAGTAGATTGTATCGCAGATGCCATAGTTGATAATCGAGCTGAGTTGGTTCATCTACCCTCCTCCATCAACCTTAGTGCACCATTGCCATCAAAAGACTGTCCAACTTGTGATGGAACAGTACGCTTTTTTGTTCCCCTTTTAATGCTCTAGCCTACTGGTAATGTATTGACATTGCTTTATTTGATAGGGATTTGTTTTTTCTCTCTCAAATTTTTAAGTACCACTAATTTCATGACTATGTAATAAGGTACTAGTCTGTGTGATTAGGGTGAACGAGATAGTCCACTTTTACATTAATATATGCTAAATAATTTGATGGAACATCTACTGATATCGCAGGGTGTGATGAGCTGTCCTGAGTGCAAGAACAAGCTGCAAGTCAGGATCTCAGCTGATGATGTAGGTTATTGTGTCTGCTATTACTTCTTCTCAGCTTAACATCTACATAAATCCCCAGAGGGATGTATATATACTACGTAGTAGGTATTAAATAACCAAAGAGAGGTAGCTTGTTGTATAGAACTATCACTTGTTACATATCTTTACTGAGGATTGAATTTGACATCCATTTTGCAGATCATGGAACCTCCATGGAAAGCGTACAATGTGCTGAGGAAGATGGATTATCCTTATGAGGTGAGCACCACAAAGTCTATCTATATCTCCAATAGCTTGCTATGCTTACCACGTCTCATAGTCTTATGAGTCCTAATTTCTGTTTCAGCACATTGTTCACAGCATGAAAGATCCCAGCATTGCAAATTTCTGGTTGATCACTATGCCTCAGATTTTGGGTGGGTTTGAATACGATGAAGATGTCAAGAAGAAAATTTGGTATCAATACGAGGTTATTATCCTTTCTATCTACGTAGATCTCCTTCGGCATGACTTACTCTAATGTCTTCTACTTTACTGTCATTTGGAGGTTATGGTTTTCTAAAGGCTTAATCCAAGCATATCGTATAACATTTGGTCTACTCTTAGCTCAAAGTTAAATCTTTACAATCTTTATTTGGGATGATGGTGTTGCATCAATATAGTTTTTGTCCATATCTAGATACGTTTATGCATGGATTTTTTGAGAGTTTGCAGGATACCGAGGTGTATTGCAGAGAACTTTCTTTCTGCGCAACAGGAAACCAAAAGTCGACTTTTTTCTCCAAGTTTCAATGATAGTTAATTATTTATGTCTTCTACAATCAGGAATCTATGCGATATGATCAACTTCGGGACTTGGTGGCGAAAAGAAATCCTGGCTGGGAATATTTGCAGGATGTAAGATTACCTCTTTGTGGTTTTAAAATAATACACAAATCTGAAAGACTAGATCAAGATATGATAGTTGAAGAAGTTTAGCAATCACCGTTTAGTTCTCATGGTTTTACAGGCCTTATTCTCCATAGATCCTGTCCGTGCACGGGAAGACCCTATCGTAGTGAAAAATGTCCCTTTTTACAAGGCTAAGAAAGCACTGGAGGCTGAAGTCACGAAGCTCAGTCCACCTCCCCGTCCTCAGAATTGGGGTGTAAGCTCTCTTCTTCACTTTGGGTTTAGCATCACAAATTTTATTATTTTATGTTCCTGCGACCACGGGCATAGTCCAGAACTAAAACTACTGAACATGTGCAGGAACTGAATCTCCCACTGAATACGTTTTCTTGGAGTGAAGAGGATCTCAAAAACCCGTCAAAACTGTATGAGAAGACAGTTCTACTCAATGCTCAAAGAGAAATCGCTGAAAAAATCTTGGATGCTCAATGGGAAGCTAAGTGGCGTCAAGAGAAGGTTAGTCAAAGAACATTTTGAGACAATTCTGTTTTCGTATCACATTCATGATTCCAAAAGCTAACCTTTTGTATCTTTGGTTTGTAGGTGGAGGAGATGTTGGAGGAAAAAGTGAGACCTTTCATCCAAGACTCAAGCATTGCGGTTCTTCCGCAACCCATCTTGTTGAAGTCTCGGAAGAACGATCAAAAGGTAGCAACTGATATGGTTACAAGAATAAACCTACTTGATTTTCTCTTTCACACTAAAATAAAGTTCCAAACTAGATCATACAGGAAGCATCACATATTAACATGTTGAGTCTTTCAACATCCTCAATAAGTGATTCTGGAATCCAAAATATCTGCAATGATAATCAATCAGACAAAACCCATTTTCCATCAATTCAACTTTTATATACAGTATATCCTTATTAAGTCCAGACACCTATCATTGTTGTGACCAATATTCATTATTCTCCTTTTGAATTCTAAGGATTGATTTCTCTTTTCTGGCACAGGGAAACCGGCGAAGGAAGTGGTGGTTCTTTTAACCAGCATAATGTGTCGGACGAATCTAGATAAATGGAATTTTGTATTGAGTTTTTGCTTCATTGATGAAAAAGTGCTTTACAATAATCTTGATGGATCATATATTATAATTACACTTAAATTCAGTTGTCACTTTCCTTTTTTTCAGCAGACACTTGGCAGATTCATTACATACTACCACGTGTACACTATGATCTGTCTCTCGTTCAACTGAGCTTTCGTCATCTCCAATCAATGAGTCTCTCTATAAGCCCTCGTGTCTCACCGATACAATTCTTTTGTTTTCTATTTGACGAATGTGACGCTGATCTTACCTTACTATATCAATCATCATCTCGATTAATAGGATATTATCTTACCTTATTATACCAATCAATGGGAATATAAACAAATTGTGATTGTTCAATCGACAAACAAAATATCAAGCTCTTGTCTAATAAATTAAGAGTGATGAAAAGTTACTTCAAGGTATGATCTTTCTGGTTTTTTCTTTGTATGGATAAAAAGTTAAGGATGATCTACTCATTTTGAAGCAATGTCGAAATACAGCAGGACTCAATAATGGCAAAATAGATGACTTTTTCATGTGACTTTATTGTTTAAGGAAATTGGATGTTGTCAATCACTTACGTAAAGCTTTTTGGTAGGTTTAATAATTTAATATAGAGCGTGAGAAGTAACACACATTACCCTTTGCTTGTATTAAAATATTCTTTTCATGTCCACATGTGTTATTGAAAAATAGTGTTTTCTTGGAATTTTATTCTTGATATGACATAAATCCTTAAAAGAATATGAAATTACTTTTTTAATCAATTATGGTATTTCTCATTATCTTCGATCAAAATTATAATGATATTCTGGATGCTTGTTCTAGCCTCTAGGCAGGCGTGCATGCATAATAAAATTTGTTTGTATATTATGGATTTCTTTGTAATTACGAATTTAATTAAGCATAGAACCCATATGATCATGCACATCTACAATATCCAGTAATTATAATATCATTACGTCTACCAAAAAATATTAGTTATGTGTTGCATATACATGTTATGTGAAAGGGCAACATGTAGATGATTTTAACACTATATTTTATTATCTATTAGTGTAACAAAATCCTAAGAGAAAGTTATCAAACTGATTTTCTATTTCTTTAACCCATTCTGTATAACGTATATATATATAAGAATATAATCAAAACTTAACCGAACTATACAATTGAATTTAAGTTAACCAAGACTAAACCAATTTGATATATTGATATTTTCATTCAAGATGACAATTCAGAACATGGAGCACAGTAAATGTTGTGAATACTCATCTTGCTCATCAAATGCTTAAAGGGAGATGGATGCAACGTCTTTCCCTACAAGAAAACAGTCGATTTGGGACATCATTTTGCGATGGCAAAATAACGTCGCAAAATTGCAACGAATTTGCAATGCGATTGCGAGGCATATAAAACACGTCGCAAAAATATCGCAAATTTGCGACGTAATTATATGTCGCAAATTTGCGACGTTTCTGCGATGGTGTTGCAACTGTTTTGTGATGGTTGAGGTTGTATCGCAAATTCGTAGCAATTTTGCGATGATTTTGCGATATACAATATCCGTAGCAAAATTTCGACGCTGTTGCGATGTGTTTCCGATGTGATTCATCTCCATCGCAATTACATAGCAAATAATCACATTTTACCTATAAATAGCCTACAATGTGATTCTTACTTCAAACAAAATTTTAGAGAGAGCAAGAATTCGGGTAGAAAGTTTAAGAGGGTGATTAAATCTTATACTAAATTTTTGCGACAAATATATGTGTTCATCGATGTATTAAAGAATGAACAATTGATCATTAACAAATGGGGAACACCGTAATTCATTCTCTGACCCACAGAAACAACAACACTTTTCACATCATAATTCATTATCCAGAATTTGTTTCTAGCCACATTAACCGCTATTTCAATTTTGCGGTTTACCCAGTCGTTGCAAGTCCGTCGTAAATCTGCGATGGACTTGCGACGAAAATTAGGGTTTTCAACCCATTCGTCGCAAGTCCATCGCAGATTTACGACGGAGTTGCAACGTCTGGGCAAACCGAAATATTTTGAAGAGCGATTTATGTGTCTAGAAACAAATTCCGGATATATGTGTGTTCATCGATGTATTCAAGAATGAACAATTAATCACTAACAATTGGGGAACACCGTAATTCATTTTCTGATTCACAGAAACAACAACTCTTTTCACAGCTACCATGGTTACAATTTCGAGAAAGAGAAGACGGAAAATGTAAATATGGAAGCTGTGAAAATTGTTCTTGTTTATGTGGATAAGAGAATGAATTACGGTGTATCAACGGAAGATATCATACATACAAATCAAGGTACAGAAGACATTGTCGAGTCAGACTCGGAGGGGGAAAATGCTAATTTTGACGAGTTCGAGGAGACAGATGAAGAAGAAAATACGGAAGATGAAGACTCTGATTGAAGTTATGTCAAAATGCGTAATATAGCGAAGTGATGTTTTGTAATTGTTTTTTAAATGAAGTTATGTGAAATTTTAATTTTTTAAAATGAAGGTGATTCTGCGATGGCTCTGTGATTTCAATTGCATTTGGTCCGTGTAATTCTTTACAAAACCGACATACTATGTAACAGATTTGAAACACATATCTCTATAGTTTGTAAGTTTTGTGGATGCTTAAAGAGACATTCGTACATCCGAAACATTTAAGTTTTGAAAACACATATATATATCTGGACATCGATTGAAAACACTTAAACCATTTATTAAAGACACATTCGTCGCAAATCCGTAGCAATATTGCGATGGATTTGTGGCGAATATTAGGGTTTTCAAACCCGTCTGCCGCACATCCCTCGCAATAGTGCGATGGATTTGCGACGATCGTTTTAATTGTTAATCGCAAATCCGTCGCAAGGCACGAGATATATTAAAACCCACAGCCGCTGCTTCACTTCTACTTCTCTCTTTTCCTTCTTTCTTCTTGGTTTCTCTTCGGATGAATCCGGCGACTCTGGCGATTCCGCGTGTCCTCCCCCGTTGCTTCTCCACCGCATCCACGTCTTCAAGGTAAGGGGTTCTTCTCCTCTTCCTTTTGTTCATCCCTTCGTTGTTTTCCTCTCTTAACACTTTGCCTCTTCATTTCCTCTTAGATCTCCTTCCCCACAAACAAAAAACGGCTAAGGTATGTGGTTAAGCATTTCAATTTCATAGATTTTAGGCTTGGAATGTAGATTTAGGTTGGTATTTGTTGTAGTTTCGGATTTGAGAGATTTTGAATCTAGACTCGTTTTAGAATTTTTACAAACGCTTTTATATTTTTCTAAACGTTTTTCCATATTTACAAACGCTTTCTTACTTTTTCTAAACGTTTTTTGATTTTTATAAACACTTTTGGAATTTTACAAAACGTTTTTCTATTTTTCTATATTTAAAAACGATTTTTCAATTTTACAAAACGTTTTTCTTTTGAATGTTTTTCGAATTAAAAAAAAAAATTAATTATTGTTTGTGGGCCGTCGCAAATACGTCGCAGAAGCTACGTCGCAAAAACATCGCAACTTTCCCATGCAAAACTGTCGCAAGATTGCGACTTCGTTGCGACGTACAGAATTCGCACTGGATTTAGGATAGTCCTTTTCAATGTGCTTAGTCCTCTCGTGAAACACTGGATTTTGAGCTATATGAAGAGCAGCAGTGTTGTCACAGTAGAGATAAGCTGGGATAGTAAAAGGAACCTTAAGTTCTTGAAGAAAGTCAATTAACCAAATGAGTTCTTTAGTTGCCAATGCCATAGCTTGATATTCTGCTTTAGCTGAACTCATGGAAACAGTAGGTTGTTTCTTGGATTTCCATGTCATAAGAGAATCACCAAGAAACATTTCATATTCAGTGACAGATTTTCTTGTATCTGGATAAGCACCCCAATCCGAGTCAGTAAAGCCACGAACAGCAAAGTCTGCAGAGGCATAATAGAAAAGTCCTTGGCCAGTAGTACCTTTTAAGTATCTGAGAACTTTGTGTAAAGCTTTAAGATGTGGTTCCCTGGGAGCTGATGAATACTGAGCCAGTTTTGAAACTGCAAAGATAATGTCTGGTCTTGTTATCGTTAAATACTGCAGCTTCCCAACCAATTTTCGATAATGTTTGGAATCATCAGGTATATCACCATCATCTTTTGATAAAGATTGATTAGGTTCTATTGGAACTGTAGCAAGTTTACAACCAAAAAATCTTGTAGAAGACAACAGATCCAAAACATATTTCCTTTGACTGAGAGAGATACCTTCACTTGAATGAGCTATTTCAACACCAAGAAAGAAACGTGGGATGCCTAGATCTCATAATTTGAAGACTGCACTGAGCTGCAAAGTTAATTTTGTGGCTGCATCTTCATTGGTACTGGCTATAAGAATGTCATCAACATAAACTAACACCACCAAATAATTGTCACCAACAGACTTCACAAACATCGTATGATCTCCATGACATTGATCAAACCCTAACTGAGTTAAAGTGGTTGAAAAATTCAAGAACCACTGCCTGGAAGCTTGCTTAAGACCATAAATTGATTTATGCAATTTACAAACAATATTTAGAGATACGACTTCTCCTTGAATTTCTGAGTATCCTGGAGGTAATTTCATATAAATCTTCTCATCCAAATCGCCATTAAGAAATACATTAGATATATCTAATTGTTTGAGAAACCATTTCAACTTAGGTGCAAAAGCAAGAAGGTAGTTTAACAGTTCCCATCTTAGCTATAAGGGAGAAGGTGTCGAGAAAATCAATACCTTCTTGCTGAGTATATCCCTTAGCAACCAAGCGAGCTTTGAACCCCTTAACAGTACCATCTGGATTGTATTTCACAGTGAAAATCCACTTGCATCCAATAGCAATTTTACTCGCAGGTAACTCACATGTAGTCCAAGTATTAGTCCTTATAAAAGCTCCAATTTCCACACCAATAGCATCACACCATACCTTTAAATCCTTAGCTTCTCGAAAGTTTTGTGGTATGGGAATATCATTTAGTAGGTTAATGAAAGCTTTGAAAGGCTAAGATAGATATGAGTAAGAAATATAATTGTCTATTGGATAGGGAGTGGTTATATTTATAGTACTAGTAGTATTATAACAATGAAAATCCTGCAATTGTTTAGGTGTTTTTCTGGGTCGGTGAGACTTCAACTTAGAAGAAGCGGAAGCCTCGGATGATATCTCATCATGATGGGGAGGAGTATCAGAAGATGAGTGCACAAGAGGCACTAAGGCCATCTATTAGTGGTTCATGTGATGAAATAAGAGGAAAGAAATCTTTTGAAACATCTGTGAGAGTATATGTAGCAAAAGGAAACATAGCCTCATGAAATATGACATGTCTTGAAATGAAAATTGTCCTTATCTCTAAATCTAACAACTTATAACCCTTATAACCCGATGGATAGCCTAGAAAGACACAAGCCCGAGCACGAGGTTCAAACTTATTTCTAGACTTAGGTGAAGTAGATTTATAGCAAAGACACTCAAATGTTCTAAGAGATACTTACTCAGGGACTTTAGAAGTAAGAGTTTCAAAAGGAGTTTTCTATTCCAAGACTGGAGAAGGCAATCTATTAATGAGAAAAGATGTTGTCAACACACAATCTCCCTAGTATTCTAAAGGAATCCCAGACTGAAACATTAAGGCCCTAGCTACATTCAACAAATGTTGATGCTTTCTTTCTTCCACAGAGTTTTGTTCAGGGGTTTCAGGGCATGAATGATAAGCTTTAATTCCTTTAGATGCAAACGGATCAGTAAACTTCAATTCACAAGCATTATCAGACCTCACAGAACAAACTTTGGTATTATATTGAGTTTCAACCATATTCAAGAAGCTAGGAAAGACTTGCAAGACATCTGATTTGAGTTTAAGCAAATAAATCCAAGTGGTTCTGCTATAATCATCAACAATTGTGAGAAAGTATTTGAAATTATCCACAGTAGGAACAGCAAATGGTCCCTAGGTATCAATGTGAACTAATTCAAAAGGTTTTGTGCATTTATTATGTCTAGAAGAAAAAGAAAAATGTTTTTGTTTTGCAAGATGACAAACATGGCAACAATCCAAATTTTTATTATGCTTTTCTTTAGAAAACTTTAGAATATCAGACATAAAATCAAGTTTAGAAACTGAGGGATGTCCTAAACGACTATGCCAAGTAGAAATATCAACAAATAAGCTGGAACAAATATAAGCAATACCTAAAAAGACTAAATACGATTATCACTATTCTCATTTAGAACATAGAGATTGGCAACTGCACTACCTTGACCAATCATCAACCCACGAGTATGATCCTGAATGAAACAAGCATCAGTCGTGAAGTAAAAAACAGCATTAGAAACTTTGGTCATAGTACTTACACTTAGCAAATTAAACTTGAACGCAGGAATGAACAAAACATTGGGGAGAAAGATAGAATCAGTTAACTGAATGCAGCTAGTCCCTACTATTCTAACTGTAAAACCCTTAGGAAGAGTAACAAAATTATTGTCCAAAGATTTATAATCTATAAACAGCTCCTTATTGTGTGTGACATGGTGACTAGTCCTGGAATCTAGAACCCAACTACTTAGAGACATAACAGTTCCATGAGGTATAGTTGAAGTTAACATGTCATAGTAAGAGTTAGGATGATCACAAAATGTGAGAAGTGTACCAGTTATTTGAGCAACAATTGATCCAGAGTTTGAAGACGAAGCTTTCAGATTCTCCGAGCATGGTGTTGGACTAGTAGTGTGAGCTTAGAACTTAGATAAGAAATAATAGTTTGGATTTGCCCCATTGACATATTGTCTTTCATCCCTTATGTATCATTCTCACCAATGACATTTGCTGCAACATAAGTATTACCAGAAACAGAAGTTGGCTTCTTCCCCCTCATTGGATGACCCGGTGGATATCCATGTAATTTATAACACTTATCCACAATGTGTCCGAGTTTTGAGCAGTGTGAACACTTTGGCTTTTGTCCTCCTTGTGAAAAACACACAGTAGAAGACTCAGATGATAGAACTTGAGACTGAAAAGCAGAGTGATTAGGTACAGCTTGTGTAACATTGCTAACAATCCTTTGACTCTCATCTTGATCTAACATGTTGTAGATTTCACTCAAGCCTGGCCTTGGTTTTATACTCAAAATATGTCCTCGAATAGTGTTAAAACTATCATTTGATCCCATCATAAATTGAATTATTCTGCTTGTCTCAGTTTCTTCAAGTAATTCCCTCACCTGTTCACAATCACATCTCTTAACAGTATAAGATCGAGTATGAGCTAGTTGTTCCCAAAGTGTATTCTTTTGAGTGTAAAGGTTGACAGAGGGAGAGATCCTTGTTTAAGACTCATCACAGATTGTTCCTTCTAATATTTCGTTGGCAAGTTGCTAACCTTAAAACAACGGTAAGGATCATTCAACATCTCTACAACATCTTCAAAGTACAGAATGCTCCCATAAATCTCTTTATTAACCACGGTAAGTAACCAAGACTTCACCATATTGTTGCTTCTATTCCATATTTTGAAAGATCTATCACTATCAGATGGTCTAGGTAATGTTCCATCAACGAAATCTAGCTTGTTCTTAGCATCAAGACTAATTCACATAGGAAATGACCAATTGTTGTAATATGTTCCATCAAGTATGTGAGCAACAATAGATAGACCTGGATGATCCGCAGAATGAAGAAAATAGGGACTATGTGTACTGTCAAATGATTCAGAATCATTTGAGTTCGATCCAAAGTTATCGTGAGCAAGAGATCTTACAATACTCTGTTGTTTCTTCCCATTATCCATCAAATCTTCTGAATATGAAGTTTCCTAGCGATTACAAACCTCGGAATCTTCAATTTTAGCTGAATTCTCACGAGCTTTCCCTTTTCTACCTCTCCTTACCATTTTGAGTTCAAAAGAACCGTAAGATTTGAGCGATGAAGGAATTGAGAGATCAATTGGAAGAAACAAAGAGAAATTTGAAGATCAAAGAAGATAAATCAAAGTTTGAGATGAAGATTGCTCTGATACCATATTAGTGTAATAGAATCGGAAGAGAAAATTATCAAACTGATTTTCTATTTCCTTAACCCATTCAATTTTTGTACAACGTATATATATACAAAAATATAACCAAAACTTAACCGAACTATACGATTGAATTTAAGTTAACTGAGACTAAACCAATTTGATGTATTGCTATGATCCTATATATTATAAACACTAAATATGCATTTAATATCACTCTGAAGCATCATTTAATTTCCAAAGTCATTTTCCTTGCAAATTATATCAATAGACTTAACAGACCAACATATTTGGCAGTGAGACATTTATTTTGAATATGTGATACAACTTTAGAAACAATCAAATTTGAATAGTAATACAATGACGATATTAAAGCAAATAATTGTTAAGTCTTGGTCAATTTCTTTACAAGAGATCAAACAAGGTATTGAAACCCTCAAGTCCCAACAAATATTTTACCCAAGAAAAAAAAATCCCCAACAAAGCGATAAAGAAAGTTCTCGAATATTAGTAATGTTTCTAGTCACCATAAATTAATAAAAATATTGCACAAACGACACATGGTTTTACATTGAATCTGTCATGGTATGATATATAAATCTGTTATTGCAAAACTATCACATTGACCCGCAATTAAGGCAATAAATCAATATATATAATGACTGAATTTATTATTGTTTGAATGTGAAAAACACTGAAAATATTTAAATAAGCATATTTGAGATATATGAATGAACTTAATATTCCCTTCATTAACAATTATGAGCGGTTCAACCAAATTTAGGGTAACCAATTTATTATAAATGACATTCGGTCCTAATTTTACCCTAATTAATATCATAACAGTAAGACATAACCTGTATTATTGCCCTAATTAATATATATCACCATGGGCGGATGCAGGTTGAAGGCTGTGGGTGCAGTTGCCATCACTAATTTTTTTCAATCTCACTGAGTTAAGTAAATTTTTGCATAATTTAAATAATCTTACCATTAGAAAAATAAAAATTGCCTCCACCTTCTAAAGTCAAAGCCCATTTTATTAAATGTTAGTTCTTTATAAATAATTTCATTTATTATATATCCAAAATCCAAATTAAAACTAATTAAATCATCGAAATTTAAAATGTTTTTACAATTTTTTCAATTCATCTTTTTTTTTTTCTTATGTTTGCCCAGAAATTTCTAATAGATCATACAATAGTATTTTAAAACGGTACACAAACTCAAATTACCCAAATATTACTATATTATAATATTCCTTTGTAAAATAAAAAATTATTTTCTGTATTTTATTTGACAAACCATTTTGTGGAATAAGAAAATTGTTTTTATGCTTTCATAAAGGTCATTAAATAATTAGTTTTTTTTACATAAACGTTATTATGTTTATTAGCTAAACTATTCAGGGATCGAGTCTCACCACCTATATTATATAAGAATTTGGTTAATAGATCGACCAGTTATGATCTAGTATTGACAAAAAAAAAGGAAGTAAAGATGGTATTTTCGATATATATAGTTATATATGTATCAATGTATGTATACAATTAATTTTAGTATACTTTAAATTTTATGATTACTATATTTTATTTTATACTTACTTTAAGAAGTTATATTTTTGAATTCAGTTTTATTTTTAATAATATGATCGCGAAAATTCAATAAAGCTGAACAAATCATGTCAAAGATAATAATAAATGGCAAGAACATACTGAAATTGATAACAAGAAAACGAATAGTGGTAAATAACGAAATATCACATAAAAGAAAATAAACAGAAAAATGTAGTAACTTCAATAAAACTCAAACTCAGCAATAGAATAGAATAAAGACATCTAAAATAAAAACACAAAAACCAAATTGTTTAATCTCAAACGAACATCAAAACAGTAAAAGCCACACTTAATACTGCAGTCATAACTGAAGTAACAGCCACACCACTGGCTGAGTTTCTGGAACTTGGCGCTGGAGCCGTGGCGGTATCAGGGCTCGTATTTGCTTCAGAAGGAGAAGGAGACGAACTTGGAGTCTGGTCAGCCGGCGAAGAAGTCGGAGATTGATCAGATGGAGACGAAGACGGCGATGGAGAAGAAGCAGGGGATGGAGATGGTGTCACAGGAGACTGAGTTGGGACATCTGACGGTGAGAGAGCAGGTGAGTAAGAAACAGGAGATGGAGATTTTGGTGATGGTGATGGAGTCATAGGAGACTGAGATGGAGCATCAGACGGTGAGTGAGAAACAGGGGATGGAGGTTTAGATGATGGAGATGGAGCTTGGGACGGAGAGAGAGCCGGTGAGTAAGAAACAGGAGATGGTGATTTAGATGACGGAGATGGAGCATGAGCCGGTGAATGAGAAACAGGGGAAGAAGCTTGAGGAGATGGTGCAGGAGCAAAGCTGGATTTTGGTGGCTGTGATTTTGATGGAGGATTCACCGGAGGTTGAGCCGGAGCAATTGGTGAGACAGGGGAAGGAGATTTGGGAGGTTGAGCCATTGAGGGAGGTTTGGCAGGAGAAACGGGAACAGTTGGGTGATTTCTTACGGCTAAGACAACAACGATCAGCTTCTGTCCGTTCTTACAGTGATCATCATTACCACTTATGAAATAAAAAGGACCAGATCGATCAAACTTAAAAACAGATTCTCCATCATCAAAGTTCTTAAGCGGATTCCTAGTGTTGCAGTAGTCATAATCTGCTTTCATCACTTGTTGCACAGAATCTGATCCTTTCGCATACTTAAAATCTGCAACAACAAAAAAAAATCAAACCTTTTTTATTACAATCCGAATAAAAGCCTCTCCAAATCTAAAACCCTAAACAAAAAGATAGAAACTTACAGAGTGTATCATTGACTGAAAATCGGTTTCTTTGAGCCCAAGTATTGTAATTTTCCTTTGGATTTATAACCCAAGCACCATCACCTCCGACGTTAAACCTAACTGCATCAGAAACGGCGAAGAGGGTTGCAAAAGAAATGAGAATGCCAAAAGAAAAACATAAACTTTTGACGATCGCCGACATGGTTTTAGAGAGCTAAAAGTCAGGGTTTTTTATTGGTGTCTGTGTTTGTGATGAGTGAAGAATTGAGTAAAGTTATGTAATGAATATATAGAAGTTTCAGAATTCAAGAAATTCTGAATATTTTAGATATGGAAAACAAAGATTGGTGACAGACTATTTTCTTTCTTAATATAAAGGGAATTTGTTTTTGGTAAGGTAATTAGGATTTTGAACGTTGCAAAGGAAAATAATTAAAGGCATTTATGTTAAGACGTGTGAGATTTGACTCATGCATAAATTCATTTTCCATAATAAAAGTGATCTGAATGCTGTATTTTCCAAATTCATTATTACTACTTTTTATTGTAGAGTTAAATTTGTAAGAATATATTAAGAAAAATGGGGGTATTTTTCCATGTTAGATTTGATACCATCGTTTTTTTACTCCAATTGAAAGAGATTATAAATGAATTAATACTAGTGTGATTACTAATTAGTAGTGATTAGGGTCTAATATGATTATAATTAGTAGTGATTCAGGATATCCCTCAGCTATTGGACTGTGTCCATGTCTAGAATTTTCTTTGTGCGGTGTAACTTACAAACATTTTATTTTCTGAAAAGCAATGGTTTGTTTGAGCCCAATTTAAACTGAACCGAAAAGGCCTAATAGCCCAACAAAAGAGAATTGGGCCGATAAATATTTCCTCACACAACGAACACTTGGTGGGAAATGCTTCTACGAAATTCCAATTCAATTACCCAAACGAATCATATTTTAAAACTTTAAAAATCTAATTATCACCCAATAAACGCAAACATTTCTCTTTTGTTTGAGTTTACAATTTTCAATTCTAGTTACAGAAATGATTTTTAATTATTATAGTTTTGATAAAAATGGGAAACATATTAGATATCTTTCTCTAATTCTTTTTGTCACAGACACACAACGATCATGTGGATCCAAAATATGGAGTAATTGAGAAAAAGATTTGAGAGTTATTTTAGCTGCATAATAATGTTTCAAGCAATTTTTATACTAGAAAGACCATTGTTTATTTATGTTTTCTTTGGACTAAACCATTATTTTCTATGGGAAAAAATGGACCATCATTTTCGGTGATGAGTTAATTGATACTACTAAAATAGAAAAATTGGAATCTCTTGGAACTTGCTCGAAGGAATGAGGAAAATTCTTATATCGCATTCCAACTCCTAATCGATCCAAATTGGACTATCCAAAAATCAAAACCAAGAGAAAAAACGAAACTAAGACTTCGATATTTTGTTGAGATCTTAAATTTTAGTGATGTAGAAAATCACTAATTCATGCTTTGATCCATTTTCTAGTTTTCATCAGCAAACCTTTATATATCTCCACACCAAAATGAACTAAATTCAATTTTGATTTGGTTCATATACTTGCAAGAGAATAAACAAAGCAACCTCAAAACTAGGAAATGAAAACCATAAAGAAATCTCATAATTAGTGGGATTTATTCAATTAAAGGATGATTACGAAGAAACAAGAAGAGTAACTTCAAATAAGCCACATTGATATGATAAGAGATTAAACCATAAAAATTACATGTTATATTACTTAAACATTTATAAAATCATAGGTAGGATAATTGAAAATAAAATGAGATAAAGAATTACATTTTTGTCAGAGTAAACATTTATCACTCAGTTTTTTCAGCTTTAGTCTCTTCTTTCTTCTCCTCCTTCTTCTCTTCCTTTTTGACCTCTTCTTTTTTCACTTCTTTCTTCTTCTCTTCCTTAGGTTTTGAATCTGAAACAGCTTTTGGTTTGCCTGGCTTTGGTTTCATGAAGCAGAAGCAAGAACAACATGGACATTGGAATAAGAACTTCATTATCTCTTATCTCTTTCTCTCTTTTTTCTCTCTCACTTATCTTCTCTTTCTCTCTTACTTCACATTAGCTTATAACTTAAAAACTAAGCTTAATGAAAGTAAAGGACTGATTGGTTGAGTTACTTATTATTACTGTGCTTTTTCTTGACATTTCTGAAAGCAATGCTGTCTTTTTCTTCTGGTTTAGTAATGATGCTTTCTTTGGTCCCACTCCATTGAATTATAGTATCATTCTCTAACCAATTTTCAATCATGTTTCTTTCTAAACCGCATATACACACAAAGACACACACAAGAGCTTATGCTCGGCTGCTAGGCTGGAGTGATAGTGTACTGACGGTGGCTACTGTACTAATTTTTGTATTTTGCTACAACTAGACAAATTGTCAAGTATTCACACCATCGTTGGAAATTCACCAATTGGACCAATAGGTCACAAGCATATAAAATGATTTTAGACTATAGTTTATGACTATTATTTGAAGATTTTAAAAAGGGGAGTACAGTATATTAGTTTTGGATTTTTGTGTGAGTAGAATCATATGGTTGGATTCCACTTCAGTCCCTTTCAGACCTAGTGGATGGCTGCTCCTTTCTATGATTTATATCTTTATTTTTCTGGTAAATGTTATCATATTGGTTGATTGATTACAATGTTTTTGAATACTATGTGATTTAACTGAATTTTCAGAAAAAACCATAAATTTAATTATATAACTATTAAATTATTAAATGAAAATTATTGAATTTCTTATGGTGCAAACCTATCAATAAACTTGTTTATTCACTCTAAAGATCAAACAAATAACTACTTAAATGTTGGCTTACTAAATGCAGATGAGTGTGACTTTGTCTATTTTAAAAAAAAAAATTCTGAAATTATACAAATAGCTAATTATTTATCAACAGTTTTTATATTTTTTTCCAACAACCAACAGTTTTATATTATCTAGTTAAATAACTAAATTTTAGTACTCTTGAATATAAAAATTGTTTACAGCTACTCCCATTTGATATATTCACATTGCATAAATAGATATATATATATATATATAATGCTGTTTATTTTACATTTTTAATTAGGTTTTTTAATAAATTTCTTACAAATGAAATACTATTATTTCATTTAATTGTTTTACGCTATTAGTTTGGTCAAATAGAAGAGAAAAGTTAACATAGAAGATAAATATATCAATATTTTAAAACAATGCTATAAAAAATGGTACTTAGAAACATATTAGCAGTAGCCAGTAGGCCAGTAGTTTCCTATAAATGATGATAATTTTGTATTTATACAAGGATGATTTATTAAAATAGAGTAGATTTAATGAAAAATTATTTAAATAGAGTAAATGTTTTAAATTAGTAGAATAGTTTTTAAAATTTATAATATATCATTGTATTTTGTAAACAAAAACGTAATTACAAAATTGTTATTAATGAAATTTGTTATACTAAAATGAACTCTACCAAACTATAGTCTCACTAACTCTACCACACTAACATGAATTCTACAATAGTAAAATGAATTCTACCAAACTATATCCTAACGGTACCACACTAAAATGAACTCTGCCACACTAAAATGAACTCTATCACATTAAAATGAACTCTATCACACTAAAATGAACTCTACCAAACTATAGTCTAACTCTACCACACTAAAATGAACTCTACCAAACTGTAGTTTAACTCTACAACACTAAAATGAACTCTACCAAACGATAGCCTAACTCTACCACACTAAAATGAACTCTACCAAACTGTAGCTTAACTCTACCACACTAAAATGACTCTACCAAACTATAGTCTAACTCTACCACACTAAAATGAACTCTACCACACTAAAATGAACTCTACCAAACTATAGCCTAACTCTACCACACTAAAATGAACTCTACCAAACTATAGCCTAACTCATTTTAGTTTGGTGGTAAGGTGATCTCATTTTAGATTGTAGAATGTTGACACGTTGCCCATATATAATGTTTATTAAGATATAATCGTCATTATTTGTCACTAATTAAGTGTGTCCGTTAAATATTATGTGTTTTCAGCTACAAATTATCATCTTTAGTAAATGTCCTGTATTAACATGACTATATTGTAATGAATCGTTCTAATATTACGTAATAAATATAATTTTCATCACTTAATCACTTAATCGACCATTATATACAAAATTAAGTTGGGAATAATGCTATGTTATAAAATAATGAAATAAAGGTGGTTTAATTTGGGAAAAAATTATAGCCTAACTCTATTACACTAAAACGAACTCTACCACACTAAAATGAACTCTACCAAACTATAGCCTAACTAACTCTACTATACTAAAACAAATTCTACCACACTAAAATGAATTCTACCAAACTATAGCCTAACTCTACTACACTAAAACAAATTATACCACACTAAAATGAACTCTACCAAACTATAGTCTAACTAACTCTAGCACACTAAAATGAACTCTACCAAACTATAGCCTAACTAACTCTACCACACTAAAATGAACTCTACCAAACTATAGCTTAACTAACTCTACCACACTAAAATGAACTCTACCAAACTATAGCCTATTTCTACCACACTAAAATGAACTCTAACAAACTGTAGCCTAACTCTACCATACTTAAAACGAACTCTATCATACTATAACCGTAATTACGAAACTGCCATTAATGAAAATTTCACCCTTTCCTTCTTTTTTTTTTCTAAAAAAAATTATTTGAGTAATATCGAGATAATTAGCCATATTTGAGTAATTTTTTCTTTATACAACGTTACGATTTTAGGCTTTCACAATGTAGTTGTAATCGTTAAGACTACTACGGGCTGGGCTTAAAGAGTACGAGCCCAAATTAAACCTTCTCTATTTTCAATCTAAGAGCCCATATTCGTGTTATCAATGATAAATCATAATGGACAAAAATTGAGTAGAAATTCGGTAGCCTGATATCACATGAGTTTTTCATTGATCTCTCACGTACCAAACCTGGGTATTTCGGGTTGGGTTACCCATACCATATCCAAACTATCCGAATTGTTATCCAAAAAGCTATCCAAAAAAATTCGAAAAAATATATGTACTTTTCTAATAATTGGATCGATAAACTCTAATTTATAATTTTAGAAAAATTATTTGCATGGTGGAAAGACTCAGTATATATAAACACAATAACAATATATCTTGGATTCTTGACCAGTCAAATGAAAAAACCTGATCACAAACTCATCTTTGTTTTTAGGGTTTGGTATGTCACATATTTGTGTCTTTTAACTTTTTTTGTTTGTAACAGCATATATAACATACTTTTAACATAGTTTTAGTTGTATCTCTCTAAGTTCTTTGTACTAAGCCCAAGCCATATTATTAGTTTAACTATAAAGTTTTGAATGCTTTCGTATAAACTAAAGTTTCATATGCTTTTATATAAATTTTCATTAAGAAATTTACTCTTCTTTATTGCTTATAAATATATACTCAAAAACTAAACAATTCAAAGTATGCTTTGGTTACAACTTAACCAAAATATTTATAATAACACAACATAGTTATTTTCCTTATTCCATTACGATTAGTTCCTTTAAATCCTAAACTATCTTGGAGAATATCTTATTCTAGCTATCTTCATGCTTAAGATATAGAACCTTGTTCACCAAGATAATGTTGAATCCTTTGGACTTATCCAACATTTTCCCTCTTAAGCTCCAAATGATTCTTTGACATATCTTGTATACCGATCAAGCTCCTCATTTTCATGAACTTAAGCTGCGCCAACGCCTTTGTAAGTATGTCCGCATATTGCTCTTCTCCGGACACATGTTTCACATCAATTTGGCTGTTTTCAATACACTCACGGATGAAGTGATACCGCTTATGTATGTGTTTACTTCGTCCATGAAACACCGGCTTTCTTGTGACTTATATCGTAAATTTGTTGTCAATACAAATCATCGTCTTTTCACATGTCTTTCCCGTGATTTCGCTTATCAAGTCTTGAAGCCAAATAGCTTGCTTAGCTGCCTCTGTTGCTGCTATAAACTCAGCCTCGCATGAAGACAAAGCTACCGTGTTTTGCTTTTGAGAACACCAAGTGATTGGTGTATCCCCGAAATAAAATATATGACCCGTTGTGCTTCTCCCATCGTCGACATCAATGTTGTGGCTGCTGTCACTATACCTTATGATCCCTTTTGTTCCTCCTTTCTTGTATCTTAAACCATAGTTCAGTGTTCCTTGTACATACCTTAGAATTTGCTCCAAAGCTTTAGCATGAGACTCTTTAAGTTCTTTCATATACCGGTTTAGAACTCCCACCAAGAATGCAAGATCAGGTCTTGTATGTATAAGGTATCAAAGACATCTGATTCTTCTTTGATATGGTGTTGCATCTACTTGCGGTTCATCTTGTGCTTTTGACACCTTTAATCCAAATTCCATCGATACATGTGTTGGATTACATATATCCAAACCCGCTTCTTTCAAAACTCGGAGGGCATACGCTTCTTGTTTAATCGTAATTCCCTCTTTGTCTTGTTTAACTTTGATACCAAGGTAGTATGTTAACTTACTGAGGTCTGTTACCTCAAACTTTGATGACATTACCGCTTTAAACTCAGTGATGATCGACATAATGTTGCCCGTAACAAGGAGACCATCAACATAAATGGCAACAATGAGTAAATTGTTTCCTTGTTCCTTGCGATATACGGAACTCTCCTTGGAACACCTCTTGAATTTCATTGCTTGCAATATTTGATTTAACTTTATGTTCCATGCTCTAGGAGCTTGTCTTAACCCGTATAATGCCTAAGAAAGTTTGAAAACTCTATGCTCTTCACCCTTCTTTTCAAAGCCTTCGGGTTGAGACACATATGCATCTTCATTAAGTTCTCCGTGTAAGAACACCGTCTTCACATCGAGATGATGTATTTCTTAACCCTCAGACGCTGCTAGACCAATGAGTAACCAAATTGTCTCAATCCTAGTAACCGATGCAAAGGCCTCTTCATAGTCAATTTCTTGCTTTTGCACATACCCTTTGGCAACTAACCTTGCTTTGAATTTGTTAATTGACTCATCCGCATTTCGTTTGATCTTGAAAATCTATTTAAGGCCAATAATCTTTGCTCCCCTCGGTTATCAACTAAAAACCATGTCTTGTTCTTGTTAATTGAATCGATTTCATCAAGACATGCATTTGTCCACTCCTTCGACTCTTTTGCTTCTTGATAACACGCTGGCTCATCATTAATTGAGAGTAAGAGTTGCACACATTCTAGATCCGCACAAAAAACATAATCATTAAGATAACTTGGCGTATGTACTTGCATGCGCGTTCTCCGAGGTTACGTGAGTGTAGTCTCAACATCCTTTTCGTGATGGTCAACTTCTTGTTGATCATTACATGAGTCTTCTTCATTCTCTCGATGTTCTTCTCCTTCTTGTTCGTTAATCTCGTTATCATTAGAGAGATCATCATTGTTACTTACCTCCCAAGCTAAGCCAAAAGTTCCTGTATTTTCCTCATCTCATTCGTTCACTTCTCCCTTCCAATTCCAGCTTGTTGTTTCACTAAACACAACATCTCGGCTCACAATAATTTTCTTTATCTTTGGATTATAAAGTCTATAAGCCTTAGACTCTGGTTCTATTCCAAGATGTACCAATGTTTGAGATCTATCATCTAGCTTCTTGATGTTCACAGGTTCAACTTTCGCATGAACAACACAACCAAAAACTCGAAGATGCTCAATGCTTGGTTTCTTGTTCTTTAGACATTCATAGGGAGTTTGATTCTTCAAAGCTCTAGTAGAGACTTTATTAATCATATAGGTTGAGTGTCGTATTGCTTCTCTGCAAAGAAAATTCGGAACCTTCATGGCTTTATGTATACTTCTAGTCATCTCCATCAAGGTTCGATTTATTCTTTATACTACCTCATTTTGTTGTGGAGTATAAGAAGCAGTTAAGTGCCTTTTGATTCCATTCTTGGTACAAAAATCTGAAAAATCCCTCGATATAAACTCTCATCCTCTATCGGTTCTTAGAGTCATAATTGATTTTCCAATTTTCTTTTCTACCAAAACCTTTGAATCTTTCAAGTGCTTCTCCTTTTTCTTTCAACAAAAAAATCCACATGTATCTTGAATAATCATCAATGATCACAAAAACATGCTTATTTCATGCGTGAGTTGGAGGAGATATCGGTCTATACAAGTCAGCATGTAGTAGTTCCAACACCTTTGTAGCACGAAATTGAGCCCCCTTTGGAAAAGCTTGACGAGCTTGCTTTCCCACCAAGCAAGAGTCACAAATTTGCTTTTCTCTTTCAATTGTCGGTAAACCTCGAACCATTTTATGTTTTGACATATTCTCTATGGTTTTGAAGCTTATGTGGCCGAGTCTAGCATGCCACTTCCATGATTCCTCCTCAAGCCGAGAGTGTAAACAAATTGTTTTACCAATCTTGTAGAGTCTATTAGGTGTCTTAACACTTTTAGAGGTAATCTACCGTGTGAGTCATGTAATGTTAAGTAATCCTCTTTCATTCTAACATCATAACCATGTTCAGTTGCTTGCCCTAGACTCAATATATTACTCTTGAGTCCCGAAATAAAGTAGATATCCATAAGAAGTTTTTGATCACCCGTTTTTCCTTCAAACAATATCGAACATTTTCCTTCGATATTGACACAAGAACCATCTCCAAACTTTACTCTCCCTTTCACCTTTTCATTTAACTTCGAGAAGAAACGTTTTTCTCCCGTCATATGGTTACTTGCTCCATTATCCAAATACCAACAGCCATCTTCTTTATTTTCTTTCTCGTCGAAATGAGATTTTCTTCATTTAGAAATACAATCTCATGCATGTAAAGAGTTTCGTCATCAATTCCTTCATCTTTCTCTTCGTACTCTTCTACTTCCACCTTATGCATCTCTTCTAGCTTCTTCTTTCTTTCGGGACAAACCGAAGCAAAGTGTCCCTTTTTGTCACATCGAAAACACATAATTTGTGATCGATCTCTCTTTTCTTTGTTTAGTCTCTTGAATTAGATCTCCCACGACCCCTTCCTCGACCTCTACCTCTTACTCTTGTGCTTTCATACCTTGATCCTTGTCTGTATGCCTCGTTACTTGCATACATCATAGTTTCGACTTTCACTTAGAACAATTCTTTCTTCGTATACCTTAAGTCGATTAACAATATCATCATATGCGGTTTTGTTTAGGTCAAGAACTTGTTCTAAATATGCAATGATTTGTATGTATCTTTGAGGAGGTAAGCTATTGAGGAATTTCTTAACCATCTTTGATTCTTCAACCGTGTGTCCCAAGGTTGCCGCCTTAGAAGCAATCTCCGATAACTTCCCCGAGAAGGTATCGATTGTATCTGTTTTTCTTTATGCTCATTCTTTCGAATTCGGCCATAAGAGTTTGTAGTCTTACTTCTTTCACCCTATATGCACCTAGATGCCTCGATTTGATAGCTTCCCATATACCTTTGGCGGAATCTTGTTCGCCTACTTGTAGTATGAGACTCTCAGGTATAGATTGAAATAGCAACAAGGTTGCTAAGTCGTTTTTCTTAGCAATAGTTGATCCTGGTTTGCTTTCATCTTCCATAACTCGGTTTTGAATCATTTAAGTGATATATTAGATCGATTGCTCTGATACCAATAAAGTTTCGAATGCTTTCGTATAAACTAAAGCTTCGTATGCTTTTGTATAAACTTTGATTAAGAAATTTGTTCTTCTTTATTGTTTATAAATATATGCTCAAAAACTAAACAACTCAAAGTATATTTGGTTACAACTCAACCAAAGTATTTATAATAACATAATATAATTATTTTCCTTATTCCATTAGGATTAGTTCCTTTAAATCCTACATTATCTTGGAAAATATCTTATTCTAGCTATCTTCATGTTTAAGATATAGAATCTTGTTCATCAAGATAATATTGAATTTTTTGGACTTATCCAACAACAAACGATACTAATAATATGAAAATGAATACAATGGAGGGTGATTAGAATATAACTTACGGTAATTAATCAAAGACAGTAATGAAAATAGTGTAAATGAAGTGCGATAACTTCGAGGTTCGATCTTAAAGAGAATACTTAAAAACGAAACAAAGAAGGAGGCCGATAGGTGTACGATTCGATGACTTCACGTGATTTGCGGTATGTGACCAGTTGACTATATATTACTAGACATTACATTATCAATAGAGATCACTCCATTTTCGATGCTCCCTAACCATTAATACTTTATTCACTTTTTATTTTATTTATAACAACATTATAAAAACCAACACTTATTTTTATATTTATCGATCTTGTTTTCGGCACTCACAAATCACAATACTATTTACCATAATTTCCGCACTAAATTTATATGAAACTTTTTTGTACATTACTTCGGAACATAAGATTAATCATGAGGATTTTATTCACTCCCCCTAAACCAGCGGAAAACCATGGTTTGATTCCGGTTTAGCAAACCACTTTAACATTGAATTCATTTCAAAAATCCAAAATATATAGATTGATAGAGTAAATCATTAATGAAAAAATTAAAAAAGTCGCGTGGGACCCGAGAGTCTGGGAAACGATTCCACACATTTCACGGCATCGGTCCCGTGACGTCCGCCTGAAAGTCCAAATCGAACCCACACGGTTCTGAGGAACGTCACTCCCCACGCGACACGTGCATCGCTAGTAGCCATGATACGTCACAATTCACGAGAGGTCCGATTACAAATATCGGATTCTATCGGTTGATATAGTTTTCATATGCATGTATCTATAGTGATAAACAACTAGTTATGACATATCTATTCATATCTTTTACTTGAAAAAAGTTTTTTTTTTCTGTATTACTTTCTTTTCTTTTTTTTTTGTCAAACCAGTCCCAAACTGGGAGTTTAATTAAAATTTTGGTTCAAATTATACAGACCAATCTTGGCCAACCGGTCCGCTTCAACATTTTGAAGTCTCGGAATGAAATTAAAGCAGATAAAAGAAAAGGCAGAGAGATAGGTGGAGAAATAATAAACGACTCCATAAATCTCAGAGGGTTGCAAGCCACCATTAATGGCGTTGATGAGAGACTGAATCAGAATTCAGCTCTAGGTTTGTGAATCCCGCATCCAGAGCCGATTGGAGAGCTCTCCGCACTGCAATGGCTTCACTCAGGAGCGGTGAAGAGACTGAAGGGACTCCTTCGCTGAATCGGTGCTCTATTACACCATTTTCCATGAAGATCCATCCTATACCTGCAGAGGATGTCAACGGATCCCAAGCAGCATCAGTGAAGCATCTAACCGGAGAGGAGATTCTCGGAGTAAGGACATGCGGTCGGCGAATCGGAGGTCTAGGCACCGCAGATTGAGCCTCTGTCCACTCACGAGCAAGAGTTATCGCTTTGTTCAGAATTTCAGCAGCCGAAAAAGATAATTTTTCAAAAACCTTTTTATTCCTATTTTTCCATAAACTCCAGAGAATCCAAGGTGTTAGAAAGCCGCTGCTTAGCCCTGTTGGTGGTAATGATATACACTTCCTAACCTGATTCCATGACTCCTTGAAGGATCGATTCTCCTCTGGAAGGGAAAAATTCAAGAGAGGGGCCATAGACCAAACCTGTTTTGCCATCGAGCAGTGGAACAGGGCGTGCATAATGGATTACACTTGAGCACATGATTTACAGGTGGGGTCGAGGTCAACAATTCTTGAGTGAAGGCGATCTCCAACCGGTAACGCACCGGATAAGCACTTCCAGATAAAAAGTACAGTTTTGGTGGAAGTTTGAGGTTCCAGACTTCCCTTGCCAATTAAAACGCTCTGTAGAATTCACTTCCCTTTGTTGATTTGCTTGACTAAAAGTAGAATGATATCCTGTCTTTGTAGTGTATGCTCCATTACTTGTCTTGAGCCAGATTTTCTTATCTTTTGCTCCTATCTTGCTGAGGTGAATGCCCAAGATCTGGTCTTTAACAGCTGGGAGGATTGCTTCAATTTTGTCAAGTCCCACTCAGATGTGTTTGGATGTAGCAAATGAGACACTGTGAGGTTTTCCTGGCCTAGATTTGCAGGTCCGAAGACACGGATTGGTTGCGATGTGCTGAGCCAGACATCTTCCCATATCTTTGCAGATTTGCCATCGCCTAAAGCCCAGCCAAGATGATCGCTGAGTAAGTCACGGCCTGCCAGGATGCTCCTCCAACCATGGGATATACTGTTTCCAGCCTTTACATGTAAGAAGCTAGCCTCTTTACAGTATTTTGCTGTCAGTAGTCCTGCTAATAGAGAGAATTAGGCTTAGTCCATTGTTTTCTTAATGCGACAAATTTATAAAAGAAAAAGAAACGGAAAAGTTTTGACTAAAATTACAAACTTTTGTTGACTTTTTTTCAACTAAAAAAAATTTGTTGTTTCCCACTAATTTCAATCTTTGTAAACAAACTCTGTTTAACACGTACTTTTAAAATTCTGACAAATATAAGTGAAAATTTGTTGAAGTATTGTGAGTGAATACATAATTACGGTAAAACTATGAGGTTTATTAATTATTTCTAGAATGTATAAACTTGTGAGCTGCAATAAATAGTTGTGCAGGATTTTGTCCTTAAGAACTTAAATAATAATTTAAATTGACGATTATAATCTGTGAAAAGAAAAAAAAAAACAAAACAAAAAATTAAGTTAAGGAGGTGCACAAGACTTTTGAGACTTGTCCCTAAAAATGTTTGAGCAACTCTCACTGTTCTCTGTGAAAACGAAAGAATTTTCCTTTTCCGGTTTTTCTCAATCTTCTTCACTCGTCTTCTTCACTGTTTCTTCCTTTCGAAAATTAAAACATTGACAATTTGAGCCCAACAACTACTCTGTTTTACACCTTTTTGGATTGTTTTGTCTCGGATTCGAAAAGGACTTGCACTTGCTGAAGAGATGTTAAAAACCCTTGATAACAAATCTTTGGAATTATCGTTCCCTTGAAAAAAATTACAAAAATTAAGAGTTTCCCAGATCATTCGATGTTTCAATGGCGGCTGTGAACTCGAAAGCTCTTAGCTTTTTCTGGGAATTGGCAAATTTAGGGGTTTTATTGGCAAACTTGGTGATAGCTTAAACTGCTGCTTAAGCTTAACGGTATTTACATTTGCCTCTTCACTATTTTTTCATGTTTTGATTTTTATTTAATTTTTGCTCAAGTTACAAGTCTTGTGTAGTATGTGATTCTTAAATGTTGAGGTTATTTTTGGAATGTGAGCATTTAGTTTATTGTTAAATTAATCGAGAGATAGTAGTTTAATTTCTACTTTGATTTCATACTGTTTCTTGGGATTCGATTTCAGGAAAATACGTGTTGCTGATTTCAATTTGCTTCCACAATGTTGCTTCAACCACAAGTTGTGAAAGCTCGATTCTTTTGGGACATGAGCATGTGACTTATGAAAGCTTTAGTCTTTTATTTGAGTCTAAAAAAACTAAAATTCCGTGGAAATGCATAGTCTTTTGCTGTGATTTGCGCTGACTAGAAGAGAAGAGCCTTGTCTCTGTTTGTTAGTCATGGTGATCATTCTCCTGTTGACCTTCTTTGTTGGTTCATCTTTGAGCCTAACATGTCATCCCAGCGACGTATCTGCTCTCCGGGAATTCGCAGGAGCATTGACGAACAGGTCTGTTACGGAATCTTGGTTAAATGATTCTCGTTGTTGTGAATGGGATGGTGTGTTTTGCGAGGGGAGTGATGCTTCTGGTCGAGTTACAAAATTGGTTCTGTCTGAAGAGGATTTGGAAGGTGTGATTTCGGGGTCTATAGGCGAGCTAAGTCAGCTGCGAGTACTTGACCTCTCTCGTAATCAGCTCAAAGGTGAATTGCCGGCGGAAATTTCCAAGTTAAGTCAGCTTGAAGTTCTTGATTTGAGCCATTATTTGTTATCAGGGTCAGTTTTGGGAGCGCTTTCGGGTTTAAAGCTCATTCAGTCCCTGAACATATCCAGCAATTTGCTGACCGGGAACCTGTCGGATGTTGGAGTGTTTTCTGGTCTTGTGATGCTTAATGTAAGCAACAACTTGTTTGAAGGTGAGATTCATCCTGAACTTTGCAGCTTATCTAGTGAGATTCAGGTTCTTGATGTATCGATGAACCGCTTGGTGGGGAATCTGGATGGATTGTACAATTGCAGCAAATCTATTCAGCGGCTCCATGTCGATAGCAATAGATTGACTGGTGAACTTCCGAATTCTCTTTATTCGATGCAGGACTTGGAGCAACTATCAGTCTCTGGAAACAACTTATCCAGACTGTTAAGCCAGAACTTGAGCAATCTCTCTGGTCTTAAGTCTCCGTTGATTTCAGAGAACCGCTTTTCTGGTGCAATTCCAGATGTTTTTGGTAATCTCACTCAACTGGTACACCTCGACATAAGCTCCAACAAGTTTTTGGGCAGATTTCCATCAAGCTTAGCTCAATGCTCAAAACTGCAGGTGCTTAATCTTAGGAACAACTCGTTGTCTGGTTCTATTAATATTAACTTCACTGGATTCCCTGATCTTTGTCAGCTAGATCTCGCCAGTAATTACTTCTCCGGACTTCTTCCAGATTCCCTTGGTCATTGTCCCAAGATGAAGATCTTGAGTTTGGCCAAAAACGAGTTCAGGGGTAAAGTCCCCGACACCTTCAAGAATCTGGAGTCTCTTGTTCCTGTCCTTGTCCAACAACAGTTTTGTGGATTTTTCTGAGAAATGAATGTGCTGCAACATTGCAGAAATCTCTCGACCCTTATTCTCTCAAAGAATTTCATCGGCGAGGAAATACCAAGCAGTGTCACTGGTTTCAACAACCTCGCGACTTTAGCTCTTGGAAACTGCGGTCTTAGAGGCCAAATTCCAAGCTGGCTATTGAATTGCAAGAAGCTGGAAGTTCTTGATCTCTCTTGGAATCGCTTATACGGAAGTATTCCTAGTTGGATCGGTAAAATGGAGAGTTTGTTCTACATAGACTTCTCAAACAACACTTTGACCGGAGAAATCCCAGTAACGATAACCAAGCTCAAGAACCTAATCCATCTAAACAGCACTGCTTCTCAGATGACAGACTCTTCCAAAATCCCACTCTATGTAAAGCGGAACAAGAGCTCAAGCGGGCTCCCTTATAAACAAGTTTCAAGATTCCCGCCATCTATCTATTTGAATAATAACCACCTCAGTGGGATGATCTTGCCAGAGATCAGTCGTTTGAAAGAGCTCCACATGCTTGATTTGAGCAGGAACAACTTCACCGGGACAATACCTGACACCATTTCACGGCTTGACAATTTGGAGCTTCTTGATTTGTCTTCCAATAATCTCTACGGGTCGATTCCTCTGTCATTTCAGAGTCTCACTTTCTTGTCAAGGTTCAGCGTCGCTCATAACCAGCTCACCGGCGCTATTCCATCCGGAGGTCAGTTCTACAGCTTTCCACATTCGAGTTTTGAAGGAAACTTGGGACTTTGTCGCGCAATCGACTCTCCTTGCAATGTTCTTGCGAGTAATATCTTGACACCAAAAGGTTCTTCACATAGCAATAACAATGGCAGAAAATTGGGGAGAAGCAGCATTGTTGGACTTACCATAAGCCTCGCCCTTGGGATTACTGTCCTTCTTTCTGTTATTCTACTAAAAATTTCAAGAAAAGACACTGACGATGGAATCAATGATGTTGATAAGGAAACAATCAGCGGTGTTACCAAAGCTGTGGGGCCATCAAAGATCGTGCTATTCCATAGCTGTGGATGCAAAGATCTGAGCGTTGACGATCTGCTGAAATCTACAAACAATTTCAGCCAGGCGAACATTATAGGATGTGGCGGATTTGGTCTGGTGTACAAAGCCAATTTTCCGGATGGCTTGAAAGCAGCTGTCAAGAGACTTTCTGGTGACTGCGGGCAGATGGAACGCGAATTCCAAGCGGAAGCTGAATCATTGTCGCGAGCAGAACACAAGAATCTTGTCTCCCTTCAAGGCTATTGTAAGTATGGTAATGATCGGCTGCTTATATACTCGTTTATGGAGAATGGAAGCTTGGATTATTGGCTGCACGAACGAGTAGACGGGAATACGACTCTAAAATGGGATGTGAGATTGAAGGTAGCTCAAGGCGCGGTACGTGGGCTTGCTTACTTGCATAAAGTCTGTGAACCTAATGTCATCCATCGAGACGTGAAGTCCAGCAACATTCTGTTAGACGACAAGTTTGAAGCTCATCTTGCGGATTTTGGATTAGCCAGGTTGCTTAGGCCGTACGATACTCACGTGACGACGGATTTGGTGGGCACCTTAGGTTATATTCCACCTGAGTATAGCCAGTCTTTGATTGCAACGTGTAGAGGAGATGTTTACAGTTTTGGTGTTGTGCTTTTGGAGCTTGTTACGGGTCGTAGACCTGTGGAAGTCTCTAAAGGCAAAACTTGCAAAGATTTGGTGTCTCGTGTATTTCAGATGAATGCGGAGAAGAGCGAGGCTGCTTATCGATACAACTATACGCGAAAATGTAAACGAGAAAACGATTTTGGACATGTTGGAGATTGCTTGCAAATGCATTGATCATGAGCCTAGAAGAAGACCATTGATCGAGGAAGTCGTTAATTGGCTTGAAAATCTTCCCGCGGAGTCTGTTCAACAGTAATTAAAACTCGTTTCTAAAGAGCTTTCTTAGTTTCTTTGTAATGAAGCGTGTACGTCACTGGTTTTGATCGAAGAAACTTGGGGTATACATGTAAAACAATGAACTCTTTTTTTTGACCAAACACAGCAAAAGAATCTGACTTTTTCATGTGACAATCTGCATCATGACACGTGACAAACACCTTGACAAGCCACCTGTTGCTTCTCTGGACACTAAGTCGATGCTGAAGTACTTCTTTCATAGTATATGTACTTTAACACCGTCGTGTTTTGATGTCTGTACCAAAAAATGGCGGCTTTGTTAATTGCTAAGAGAGGATTCACAAACATTTTCAGAGCATCCGCATCGCCAAGATGCCACAACAACACTCTTCAATCATCTCGTTGCTTTGCCGCTCAAGTATGAGAATTTTAAGCACAAGGAAAAATTCTCTTCTTCTGCTTCTGCAGTTGTATTTTAACTCACAAAAATTCTGTACAGGGAAGCGATGGAGGAGGAGACTCATCTGCCAGTATGAACGAGGCGAGACAAGAAGCGATGGGGACTGTTCGTACCAGTCTTAGCACGCCTTCGGTACGCAAACGTTGTTTTGTGATTTTGGATGCACCGTTGATCGGCTGCCTACGTATCCGATGAGGAATCAAGCCTGCTCGTAGTTCTGATAATCAGTTGATCATGAGTCGATCAAGATTTTTTGTGGGTCGAGACCTTCGTGTAATGAGTCTCAGGTGATTTGTTGAAGATTGGCTGGCGCTCGTCGATCGAGGCGCTTGTCGATCGATTATGCTTGGTTAAATCGATCTCTGTTCGTCGATGTTTCTGGGATGAAGGATTGCGTTCGTCGATATGACACGCTTGTCACTATACGTCACCACTAGGGTGTTAGTACGAATTGCGTTCGTCGATAAGCTTCTCTGTTGGTTGCGCTCGTCGATAATTGTCTGTGTATTAGTGCTCGTCGAAAGCCTCACCACTTGGGTGCTTGGGCTCGTCGAGTGATAACTAGAGTTGTTCAATTGTATGGTCGTCAAGTCTAGTCTTCTTAGTTCTTACGTTCGTCAATTTGTGGTTAAAAGTTATGTTCGTCGACTAGCAGCCCAGTTTTATGTTCGTCAAGTGTTTCTTGAGAATTCAGATTTTCTCATCCCTTCTTTAAATGCCCTACGTTCCCTTTTATAGTGGTTGAGAATGATGAGCATGTGCTCTTCATTGACAGGTGTCAGCCTGCATGCGTGCGTCGAAGAGCCGTGTGTTGACTCTGTTACACGCGCCTGCTCGTCATTGCGTATGACTCGTCACCTGTTCGTTGAATGTGACCCAACGCGATTCGACGAACTGAAGCGCTCCACGTGTCACAACTTCGATGGGCGGTTCGCGTTTTCGAGGAAGTCGAGCAGGCACGTGTAACAGAGCCAACACACGGCTCTTCGACGCACGCATGCAAGCTGACACCTGTCAATGAAGAGCACCTGCTCATCATTCTCAACCACTATAAAAGGGAACGTAGGGCATTTGAAGAAGGGATGGGAAAATCTGAATTCTCAAGAAACACTTGACGAACATAAAACTGGGCTGCTAGTCGACGAACATAACTTTTAACCACAAATTGACGAACGTAAGAACTAAGAAGACTAGACTTGACGACCATACAATTGAACAACTCTAGTTATCACTAGACGAGCCCAAACACCCAAGTGGTGAGGCTTTCGACGAGCACTAATACACAGACAATTATCGACGAGCGCAACCAACAGAGAAACTTATCGACGAACGCAACTCGTACTAACACCCTAGTGGCGACGTACAGTGACAAGCGCGTCATATCGACGAGCGCAATCCTTCATCCCAGAAACAACATCGACGAACAGAGATCGATTTAACCAAGCATAATCGATCGACGAGCGCCAGCCAATCTTCAACAAACCACCTGAAACTCGTTACACGAAGGTCTCGACCCACGAAAAATCTTGATCGACTCATGATCAACTGATTATCAGAACTACGAGCAGGCTTGATTCCTCATCGGATACGTAGGCAGCCGATCAACGGTGCAGCCAAAATCACAAAACAACGTTCGCGTACCGAAGGCGTGGTAAGACCGGTACGAACAGGGACTAGTATAGATGCTAAGGCTCCAGATGAATCAGTCAGTTTTGCAGCGGATACTGCTAAAGAAGGGTTGAAACGAGCCACGAATTTAGCCAAGGAAGAGAGCGGAGACGCTCCCACCGAAGAGGCAACAATGGTTGCAGGCGGTGAAAACGATAGCGAAGAGAACGTAACACGTAACAGTGGGTGAGATTGGAAATGTTAAAGGGCAAAAGCAGTCTTCAAGCTGAGAAATTGTATATGTATCTTTTAGGACTTAAGAAACAAATCAATAATGTGCTTTTGAAAGTATCTTCAAATGTTAAAAAGAGTTCTGACATAAATCCAGAAACAATCAGACAATATGGTACATTACAACAACAGAATCGGAAGAAACACTAAACAGAGTTTGTAGAAAAGATAAGCTAACAACGTCTTTTGATCTGTCTTTAAACCTTAATCTTAAACATGTCAATGACCTCATGAACGTTTCCACAACGTCAGGGAACAAACCTGAGTTGCTTTCGGAGTTGTTCCTATACTACAGAGGTTGTTGCTGATCGAGTGAGGTTGATGATGAAGAAGAATCCATTCTTGCTGGTAGTGTATAACTTGTTCTAAACTTGTTGGGAAGATGCTGATGTTGATTTTCAAGGTTTAAGAACTCGTTCTGGTTTTCGACATTCATCGGTTCTGTTCCTGGTTAAACAGAAGCCTACTAGCACCATCTGCAGGGCCAGTTAAAGCATTGAACAGAGATAAACCGTTTGGCCATTTAATGTCATCTTCGTGTTCTTCCATTGGAGGAAGCATCTGAGGATGATGATGATGATGAGGATTGCTTTCTTGAAGGAAACCGTATCTGGTTGATGCAGGTAGTTGGTTCTGAAAGCTAGGGGAAGGTAACAATGGAGAGTGTGATCCCCAGTTAAAAGCTTGAGACTGAGGTATCTGGTTTGGAACTGAAGAGGAAGATGGAGTAGCGGTTCGGTTTGAAGAAAAGAGCTGCGAGAGGTAAAAACCGGATCTGTAACCAATAGATTCAAACATTTGCCTCATCCTCAGCACAAAATGAAGATCTTCTGGAATCTGGAATAATCAGACAATGACTGATCACACACTGTATAGAAACACAAGAATTCTGAAAAAATGAAATAAGAGAAAAGTAACTCACAATCTTGCATGAACCTAGCTGTAACAGACCATGTCCAGCTTGAATCACAGCAATTGTCTGGTCAAATTTGAACACTAGTGAGGTAAGATCAAGAACAATTAGTAATTAAAGAAGTAAAAGAAGGATGTTCTGAGTATGAACCTGAATGCCTGATTCGAATTGGTCGGTCCATTCCGGAGGAAGCTGCAATAAAGATGATAAATTCATAATCTAACTAATAAATAAAAAAATGAAAGATGTGCAGAAGATTGAGAAACGTACAGCATCGAAAGAACTTTGCCAGTAATTAGAAAGAGAAGTTTCAGATTCAGATGGTTCTTTGAATACCCACTTGTGACATTTATCAGAAGCAACTTTACCCATCAATCTGCAGATACAATATTTAAAGATGACAAGATCATAACTTATGCATCTTAATCAAAACTTTGCTAATGATGAAGTAATTAAGGGGTCTTAATTAATTACTTGTCCATAATTACATATAGATTATATATATATCTAAAAAAGCACCTCCCCAGTACCTACCCTTCTCCATAATTATATAACTGAATGGACATCTTGCTGAAAGCTTTTCTGACAAGATCTTCAGCTTCAATGTCTGGTTCCATACAAAGATCTTCACTTCTTCCTCCTCCGCAAAAGCCATCTTCCCACATCAACATCCTTTAAAACAAACAAATAGTTTCAGGAAGAGATCTTGAGTGAAGTAGAGAGGAAAGAGAGATGAGAGAAAAGAACTCACAAGCTGCCACTTTCATCACCAATCTTGCAGCCATTACCACCACGGACCCTCCTGAAATCAGAAAGAGGAACAAAACAAAAGGTAAAGCAAGAGAGAAAGAGATTGATGAAGAAGTGAAAGAGAGAGATGTTAGTGTGTGTACGGTCGGGGACGAATGGTCCAGAAAACAGAGTAAATCCAGTCGGAGTTAAGACAGACGCTTCTAAGTGCTTCGTGAAGTGCCATCATTCCTACAGCATCTTTGCTTCTATCTCCTGATCCCACCATGTCTCTCTCTTTACAGTTCTCCAAACACACAGTTTCTTTTGCTCACAACCATCAAAACTCTAGGTTTCTTCAGACAGAGTCTTTTTTTTTGTTTTTTTTTTCCCAAAAATATATTAAACTACTCACTGAAAAGAAAAGAAAAGAAAAAGAAAATATGTTATCTTTCTCTGTGAGAGGAAAAGAGTTTTGTCAACCACAGAGTCTCGTCTCTCTCTTACTTTCTCTCTATACTCTTTTTTTTGTTCCGAGTCTTTTAGTGAACAGAATTATTTTAATCGAAATCCCGGCGACAAGTTAGGGTTTACCTGTTTTTGGATATTTATATAAATTATTTATTATTTTAAGGTTATCACGACTGTCATTATGTCATCTCCACTTATATCGACTTGCATTTGCTTACATAAATATTTGGTCCATCTTTTTTTACTTAAATTTTAGTTTACATTTTAACCTTTTTTTCACTATAGTTATCTAATGACAACCAAAATTTATCTCTAACTTTTTTTGCGTGAGTATTCCAAGTTTTCAATGTTCTTTAATTTTAATTTTATAATGGTCTAATTGTTTAGATACCATTTTGTATATTTTTTTTATGACTATCATATATGTTATAACAATATGCGTCACATAATACTTAAAATTCAGATGGTAACACAAAATAATATTATCCCACCTCGAAAGTTGGGAAAGATCCTAACTAATATATATAAGATATGGATATCAGAATTCACGATCATGTTGTCCAACCCGCGATCCTGACTTAAAGTTGGTTCAATTATAGACAACTCATGTCTAAAATTGGTATCATCGATTCAACCCCAAACATATCGAGACCAATGATCAAAAGAATATCATTTCGAAGGGACGTATTAGAGAATATTATCCCACATCAAAATATGGAAAAATCATAACTAGTATATATAAGATATGAATATTTCTACTCATAGTCAATTAGTTTTGAGTTAGAAACTCATATTTTAATACACAGTAATACAAACAACTAAATTATATATTCATATCAATTAACTTAAAAATTAATTAAACTTTAATTATGGAGTTAATATAATATTTTTTTCAACTGAATCGACAAAATTCGATTTATATCTTAAAATTTATTTCTAAAACCCCTCATAATTTACTTTCTATAGTGAAAAAGAGTCAAATTCCTATTATTAGTCATTAGTTGGATCATCTAATAACTCTAATAACTCGACAAACAAATTTCTTTTTATTTAAAATTTTTATTTTTCTCTAATTTTAGACATTAGTAAACTTTTAAAATCTAAAAAAAAGAACTTTTCGAAAAATGTATATTTGTCAAATGATAAAAAAAAGAGAGATAGAAATAGGAAATATGAGAAAGTGGGGACAAGAATTATCTTCATTCTGGCTAGCAAGACAAATGTAGGTGTTGAGGGATGACAAAAGTTGTTCTGTTTTTGTTCATCACTATTCACTCTCTAGTCTCTGCCATCTCCTTTAAGTTACCTTTTTACCCATACTTTTCTCATAATTTACGAGCCAATCCTTTTTTATCCTTGATATTGTACTGAAAATGAAGGCTATGAATGCATGAAGTTTTAGTTTTTAATTTTTTTTTTAATTTTTAGATTTTAGATTTTGGTTTTTCTTTTTAAACTTTAGCTTTTGTTTTCAAAATCTTTAAAAAGTGGTTTGTGGTTTTTTGAAAAGTTAACATTGATAATCCAAAAACTAATTTTTAAAATTTACAAAAAATAAAAAGGCCAAAAACTTGTATAGTAGCCTCCAATCAAAAAAACTGTTTTATTAAAACTATAATTGGTTAAAAAGCTAGTTTTTGAAAAACAAAAAACAAAAACTGGTTCAGAATCTCTGAACATTCAACCTCGAAGTGTGGTGTGGACCAGTTCATCTCCCTCTCACATTGACACTGGTTCATGCGCAAGTTTCAATTCTAAAAGAATCAATTTTTGACAAAAGAGAATCAATTTAGATATTAGTCAACAAATCATGTCACGTGAAAAATGCAATATTTTTGGGTTTAATTAGTTACTGTTCATTATATTCTCCATCCTTATTTCTGACACTTGTTCTCTTTCTCACTCACTCTTTCATTCCAAATTCTTTTCTTTCTCATTTGTTCTGCATGATTTACATAGAAGAACATTAATCATTTTGTTTTGAATAGTGAATACACGTAAGAATATTTACAAAATTATGCAGAGCTTACAAAAAATAAAAAATAAAAACTAAAATTGAATAGTTTGATTTTTTCATAACAAAATAGAAATATTTTATCTTAAACTTGTTATCCAAAATTTAAAATGTTTGTGTAACAAGATAACATTCTTCTACACGATTTAGAAATAAAAACAAACTTTACTTTACAAAAAAATAAAATTTATTACTTAACTTAAAATAAGATTAAAGAAAAAAGACATACATTTATCTTAAGGTTAGTGTAGAAATAATGATATAAATTATTGGAATTTGATATTATATAATAAAATTAATTGAAAATAGAAAAGCAAAATAATATAATATATATATATATATATATAAATAAATGTGAGTATATTATAACAATAATATATATATATATATATACCAATCGGACCCTAACAGAATTTGATTCCATATATTTTGTTCATATTTAAATTTTTTTGTCAACTCTTAGATATTAAAAATTCACCCAAGGTGAAAAGACAAAGTTACAACACTAAACCATTAGTTGACTCCCTTATAGCTCGATCGAGAACATCAATTTTATGATTTAGAGATCTCGGGATTATATGAAGAGATAGAGAGCGAAAAAGAAACTTCAACCTGAGAAAATCCTCCTAGTATAGTTGGAAAGCAGGTCACTCTTCTGCATTCGTCATTATCTTCAAAACATCTGCACAATCCGTCACTATCTCTATTTTTAACAGGTTGATGGATAGAAGAGACTCCATAACTCAAAGTAAGGCTTCCACCTCATAATGCAAGGCTCATATGCTTCTTCGAATTCTACAGGCTCCTATACATCCACCTTTCACCGAATCAGGGAAACACACCCATCCTAGTCCTGTATAAAAATCAGAATTCTTCCACGAGCCATCAACAAAACATTGTAGCCAATGAAACTTGAGTGACTATAGAGGAGATAGCCACCTCTGACCACACTGACGTTGAGTTAATAATCAATATGAGAAACAACAATCTTTATGTCTGGCATTGAACCATTCAGAAATGGCAATTTTAGCTTGTAAGATTATATTTTGGGAATTATATTGTGTATTACTTTTTAGTTTGTATTCTTATGATTGACTTGCATTTTTTTCGTAAAACCAAAATAATTAATAGGAAAAATGTAGTAATATAATGAGATAAACAGAGAAAAAAAAAGGAAGAAGAGGAGAGGTCACGTGTGCACGTGGCATGAGTAGTGAGTCGGTGCGTCACTTATCGTAAAGAAAGCGAACCGCACGAAACGCGGGACTCTGCTTTCTCCGCCTTCCACAATCTTCACTTCCTCTCTCACAAGCACGCGCCATGTTTTTGAACGTATAGGATAACGCGTGGAGAAGACGGACCTGGTGATTGACCGGTTCAAGCCTGGATCTAACTTCTCCCACGACCGTATCTATGCTGGGTCCTACTTCGTATCTTCTATTTCTTTATTACTATTCACAAACCAAGTCTTAATTTTCAGACAGTCAGAGACCTAAATTATACTTAAACCTATATATAATATGCTTACTAAAAAAAAAAACCTAAATATAATACTAACAGTGAGACGACCCATTGTCAACTTATTTTTACTTTTTATATTAATAAATATTGAGTGTCATGACCGCAATAATTCTAGATTATTTTACTTTTAATCAATCATTATTGCTTATACATGAAAGTGTGGTTTATACAACTAGGTGATTAATTTGACCAATTAGTAATTATAATAACAAGATATTGAATTTAGTGGTAGTGCTATCTTAAAAAATTCTTTGGGTAGTAAGGTTCGAATTTCTTCTTTCGTCTAGGGATGATGAGATAAAAGTTCATTTGAGCAGTTAACAAAAAAAGAAAAAACCAGATATTGAATCTAGTCTTATTTACTTGTTTCACATGTATATAATACCTTTTTCTTGTTACCGACAATCGTTAAGTATTATAGAAAAACAGAAAAATACAAGTTTATTTTCCAAAGATTATAAGCTAAGAAATCAGTTTTGTATATTTTGAAAATACCAAAAATGATATATATATATATATAACTATTTCTACTAAAGTTTAATTTCATACAGTGGTGTAGTTTTGTATGATAGGCTATACGGGTTGAATTATGAATTAGATAGACATATTTACCATTACCTTTCAACTTTATTACTATGGTTTGTTCGTTGTATATTAAATTAATATTATTTATCAATATTGCATCAATTTATATGTATATATAGACGTTAAGAGATAAAATTAATCATGTGCATGACTTGGAAAACCATATTGTTGAGTTATAAACGTCCAATAATGGTAATTATCACTTTTTACAATCCAGTTGTTTTGTTTTTACTTGATGTTGGATTACTCAGATTGGAAAAAATGTTAATTGTTCTGTTTAAAATTTTTGCAGACACTTGATTTCTATCTAGTATTGAGAGTAGTGCTCATTTGCTACATTGTATCTAACAAGTCTTTGGTTTAAGATCTTTGTAATGGTAATCATATTGTCGTTGTCGTCTTAGTTATAGATTTGACGATGATGGTTAATGCTTAATATTTCTGACACCTCTTGTATGAGGAGAGTCTGATTCACTCTTCTTTGAGCAAACTATGCAATAGACTGATAAGAAATTATGATAACCGAAGAATATCACATAATATAATAATTGAAGAAATGGTTTGTGTTTTTTTATTGGACTGAAACCGATCAGATATATTGATCAGAATGACACAGTTCAAACGCTGTTCATCTAATTTAGAAATTATATTCTACGGTGCATAAAATACAGGAAAACCGGTAGAATATTAATTATAATATTGGTAGGTGATAAGAGAAATCGTAAAATATATATTCTAATAGTTGTTGGAAATCTATTTAATTTAGAAATTACATTATGCATTGCGTAGAACATAGAAAAAATGGTATAATCTAAATTCAAAATTTGGTAGACTATAGAATAAACCGTAGAATGTATATTATAAGATTTGTGAAAATCTACTTTATTTAGAAAGTATATTCTGTGATCTGCATAACAGAGAGAAACATGTAGAATACAAATTCTAATTTTGGTAGATTATAGAAGAAACCATAGAATGTATATTCTAAAATTTGTAGAACATGTACAAAAAATTTTTTTTTGAAAAAAATGTGAACAGTAACTATTAAAAGATATTTTAGTCATAATTTATAAAAGGTGTAGATTCACAAATACATAGAAAAATATTTTTTTCTAATTTTTCCATAAATTTATAGAGTTATTGATCTATTGTGTAAATGTTTAAATAATGTGATTTACTTATTATAAGTCTACATATACAATTTTCTACCGAAATTGGGTAATTTTGTATGATAGAATTTGAGTTATAAAACAAAAAATTTCGATTAAATTATTGAAAACTTTTGTATTTTTTAAATAACTTAACGAAATCAAAAATTTAGTTTAGAATGAAGTAAATACATCAATTTATGAAAATATTAATTTATAAAGATCTAGAGTATTTAATATTTATGTCAATTTTTATATAGAACATCTATTTATATACTGAGAATAGGTAAAGAAAAATAAAGTTTTTTTTTTATCAGATGTCAGATCTTATATTTCATACTGATTTTCAAATTTTTACAGAAGACATACATAGATAACAAAAAAGGCAAATTAAGAATTTTACGAAAAAGACTTATACAACAAACTAATAATCGACAGATAACCAAAAATCGGGATCAAAGAAGAGTAGTGGAACCGGAAGACCGAGATAGCAGGAGCACCAACACTGAAACCTAGCGATACTTCCCAAATTTGATTTGTTGTCGCAAGCGACCCGATCCAAAAGACAACCCTCAATGCTCGGACCTAGAGACGCCTAATTGATTGGGAGTAACCCACAACGAGTCTGAGAGAGGGCTAATGTGCAAACTGGCCGATAGTAACCACCTTCTTCAAGCAAACCCGCTAAGGCGACATAAATCCAAAACGCAGCCGAACGAAACAACAACGGGAACCGAGCTAGCATGACCTAAACACCGAAATCTGACAGCAACCAGCGCAAACCTAACCTGGAGGAGCACTTAAACTACCTAAACCCTCAGCATCCGCATCTGGAACATCGAACCCTAGATTTAACAGTCCTCTAGCTAAATCGAGATATGATGAAACCAGATATGAAGGAAAGGAGAGAAACAACGATGTCACCGGCGATTGACCCAGCCCACGACCCTTAGCCACTCAACGATGTCTTCAGACGAGCGTGGCGAAGGAGGAGCTTGGATCTGTTCACCAACTTGTCACCGGAAACATGTCCTCAGCTCGTCACCGGAAACATGTCCTCAGCTCACCGTCCTCACGCGAGAGAGGAATAGGACCACCACTGGGAATGAGCTTTACCGGCGACACAGCGGAGAAGCAAACAGAGGTGAGAGCATGAAGGAGACTTAACTCTAGATATTGGGCGCATCGGATAGCTGGCGATAGTGGGAGACCGGAGGGAAAAATAATATTGACAGTGGGCTTTCTTCTCTAGTGGTAGTGAGCCAAACCGGTCGTCGGAGAAAGAAATCGAAGACAAGAAACGGTGACTGGAAGAAAAGAGAGAGAGAATGAGTGTAACTATATTAAAATTCTCATTATTTACATAGTCAATTATTTCAAAACCTCATTTTGAAGTTTCACTTCCTTCACTTGAAGAAATCCTTATTGTCCAGATCTAAACAAAAATTAGATAGAAAAATCAACAAATTTGACAATTTCGTAAATGTTATAACAAAGAGAAAAAAACAACTCTTGATTTATAAAACAGGAGAGAAAAAACTATTTGTATTTCCGAAATTATAAACTACATCGTGAGACTCAAAATCTATACACTTCTACTTGTAAACAATTAACAAAAACTCTATTTATTATTTTCTTTTTAAAAGAGTTTGATTAGTATTATACCAAATACTATTGATAAGGCTACAAACTTTATTGTCAGAACAACAAACAATATATATTCTTTTCATCTGATTTACCATTACTATAATGTTAAACCGATTTGCCAAACAGAATGTCACATCTACAAACTACATCTACTTACCAATTCAAAAAATTGATTTAATCTATCTCAACAAAATTCTATGTAGCCCGCGCTACAAAGGCGGATACTATTCTAGTTTTTAAAAAGAAAAAATTGGAAGAAGAAAACCGAAAGCAAACTCGATTTAGTGTCCGGTTTTAAGCAAAACAATCTGGATATTAGGATGGGCTTTAAGTGCAAATAAGTGGCCCATATCCGATATATCACTTAATTAAATCATGAATGTGCTCTGCAGAACTCCCACATCGCTAATCTGAAAACGAAACTTGCAGTATATATAAGATGAAGATATCAGCTATGGTCACGACCTTACTTGAACAGGATCTGTTCTATAGGCTCGTACCTCTGTCTCCTTTATTTCTAAAGAGACAGGCCCTTAAACCTGGTGGATGAGTCATGACCGTGCGATCAGAGCGTGATTAACGGCCACGATAATCTTCTGATGTATCCGGTGCTGTAGAGGATCGTTACTCGGTTCGGTCTTACCAAGCCGGGGTGGTCGCACGGCGGTCTGACAGGTTCCTTTTTTTTCCCGTACTTAGTGAGTAAACATTGTAGGTACTCAGTGAGTAAACATTGTAGATGACTTGTTCGACGAAATGCTTTAGTTTTTGAGATTATGCTCTACGTTGCTTTTAAGCAGTATGAGAGTGAAAAATTAGATGAAAGTTGTGAGATCAAAGCCAGAATCTTGAATTTAGATGTTTTATTGTAATAATAAAACCTAGAATAAACCAACCACACACATGAATATCTTCCATGACTAATTGGAATAGAGCAAACTCATGAATATTGAAAGTAGAAGCTACAATGATAAGTCTAATTTAAAGCATTTCAGATGATCGTCCAAAAGCTACTTCACTTGTGTGTAGGTTAACTGCGCTGATGCGAGAGCATTCATTTTTGAGAGGAGGGAAGAATTGGTTTAATGGAAACATTTGTGGCCAACACTTTGCATCCGTAGCTGAAAACGCATTGCAGCATAGTGGTCCAATATTACCAAACTGTCCTGTTAAAACTGACTTGTAGATTTCACTCACGCAACCTTGAACATTGACAAGTGATGACAAACATTTTGAGAGATCAATCGGAAAAACAGGGGCTTGATTCATTGTGTGTATGGGAGCAGCTGCGTTGATGCGAGCACAAGCATCCTTGAGAAGAAGAGGGAATAATGGATTCAACGGAAACATCTTTGGCCAACACTTTGCGTCAACTTCCGTAAATGCCTTGCAACATGCGGGTCCAATGTTTTCGAACTTACCAGTTAAAGCAGATTTAAAGATTTCGGTTTCACAACCTTAGATGTTAAGAATCGCTGACCAACATTTAGTAAGATCAATTGGAGAACCAGAAATAGAAGGTAATGGAGGTGCTACCGAAACCTCGGCTAATCCCGGCCTCAATAGAGTGGTGGCACACGAAGCAACAACTAGAACCGCAGAGAAAAGAGATCTTATCAGACCTGCCATTTCACTTGTATATTGATTGTATTTTCTTTTAAGAGAAGAGGGAGATGCAGAGAGAATTGCTTGATAGAGATGATTTGAGTATCAAAAGAAAGAAACAATTTATAGAGTAACTCTAAGTTGGACGTATACGGTAAATTCATTACGAGAGTTACACTTTACAGAGTCGTCCGTTATCACAAATTCACAAATTTTCATTTAACCATGAAAGTGTTACTCTTTAACTGACCCACTTTATTATTGTTTTTTGATAACAGAACATCAATGAATAATGATGGGTTTAACTCTGGGATGGACTGAAAAATATATATACAAGTTATTACTATTAGACGTCCGACATCGCTTGGAAAACTCAGGAACAGTGAGTAAAGTGTCCTATATAAAGATGGAGAGCTAAATTTGCAACGTCATGGAACCGTGCAGTGAGGACAGAGCGAACTATTCTTTCGCCTTTTACTAAAGAATATCGTGTCTTCTCTGCTTTCAATCGGCATACGCCTATTTTTGGAGGGGTTTTAGGTAAAAATAAGACCCCAATCAAATATTGAGTTTAAAATTTTCTTAATAATTGAGTATAAAGAGTAAAAGTGGAGTATTTGTAACAAAACAAGTAAGGTTAACGCGCTATGGTCCAAGTTAGTTAATAATTTTGATTTCCAAATTCAGATTTAAGGTCAACGAATCCGTTTTTTTTCGTGATTTACCAAAATCAGGGTAGAATTGTGGCATAAGCCACATAAATCATAGCTTAGGACCTATATATTAGGGTTCAAATTATCTTTATAGTTTATAGAATTTTATAGTTATTAGGATCAAAAATTTTAATATTTATAGAATTTTATAATAATTAGAGTAAATTTTTTTAGAGTTTTTAAATTTTTTTTATTAAAGTCCAAAATTTGTAGAGTTCTTGAAATTTTTTAAGAAATAAGACCAAAAATTTCTTTTATTATCTTTCAGAATTTTGAATAATTCGCTTTTAATTATACTATTTGATTATATAATTATAATCTCATCCTCGTATTAAAATACTTTTTCTATAACTAATAAACAAAAATAGTTTATATTATTAGAGGAATATACCGAAAGAGAAAAAAGATAGTAATTTTGAATAGGACATTCAATAACGTCGGACCGGCTATGATTTGGGTTTAAAGTTTCTGTTGGGGTTTGGTTGTGAATGTCCCCAGGTCTATTGTATGTAGCAATTGTTTCGTTTTTCTCTCTTATGAAATAGTTTTGTTTTTCTAAGGGATTCAGAACACGGATCATCATTTTGATGAACAATGGTATTAGAATGTGTATATTTACTGATAAACTGTTTCTCTCAATAATCATTTTGGAGTTCGTTTTAGTGGTAGCATTTGGTGGATTTATGTGTAGTTTTTAATTCATGTATATTTTCTGTTTCCTTCACATGAAAAATAATTTGTGAATATATATCATCATCACTTAAGCTAGATTTAATAACGTTTCCTGGTTTGTTTTGAACTGTGACTGATTCTGAGAAAAATTAAAAAAATCATGGAAATTGTTTGAATAATGGGAACATGTTCAGGAAGTGGAAACTCAGATGACAAAGATATATAACTCAAATCGTCCGAATAAGTTCCACTTGCTCAGGCAAATGAAGTTTGAGAAGTTGGTGAGTGAGCATGGAAACTTAATCACAACACTCGAGCTTCTAGAGAACATTTTCGGATTAACTTCTAATCTTGTTAAGAAGCAGAAAGAAGCCTTAGGGGTGATGGAGGACAATGAAAAGTGGGAAAATAAGACTACTATAATAAGAGAACAATGAAATTGTTCTATAGTCAAAGAAACATGAAACTAAAAGTGGTCATATTTACTTGATCTTTCAAGTGTTTTACTATCTGGAACATATTGACCTATATAGCCTTGAGTAATATCTGCAAAGATTCCATTCAAAACAAAAAAATATTGGTTGTATTTGATTTGAATGAAATCCTTGCAGATACTGTTCAGGCCTTTACATGTCAATTTATTCTAGGTGGTAAAATACTCTAAAGATCAAGTAAGTATCAATTTTAATGTAAATGTTTTTAATTTCATGTTTCTTTGGCTATAGAATAATTTCATTGTTTTTTTAGTCTTCAAGAAATATTTCTGTTTCCTCTACTTCTGCTTTGAGAGATTTGATGTTGCAATATGGTCCTCTTGCCGCATGTAAGCTTCTTGAACTAATTGAAAATTCAAATGCACTATTTTTTGTCTTTCTTTGTTTAGTGTCTTATACATATACTAAGTTTACTTCCTCAACTATATCTGTTTTTCCTTTTCTTTTTATTAGTGGGTTGGATCATATGGTCAGCATTGTCATGGAAAACTATGCGAGGAATCTGGTGTTATGTTTTGTAAGTGATCTCTACAACCTCTATGAACTATTTTTGAGATTTTGAGAGTAGAACTCATTTCTTCTTTTTGTCCAAAAGCCAGCTAATGAACTCAGCAATCCTAATCTTCCTATGTACACAGGATCAGGCTAAATGCACTATAATTAATTTCAAAACCCTGGAGAAGAACGATAAGCCTCTGTTCCTCAGGAATCTAAGACTTTGGGGATTGGTTTTCAAATGGACTCAACTTCGGTCCCAATTGGCAATTGCTTTCGTTGTTTTGAAAAGCAAAAATCTTTGTAAAAGTTTGAAATTAAACCAATCATACTTTAGAATAAAAAACAAATTAGAAATATGATTGGTTTAATTTTAATGTCTTACAAAGATTTTTGTTTTCAAAGCAACGAAAACAATTCCCAATCGGGGTCTTCAGCAGGGGTCGGATTGAACCTGAAGACATAAATCTCACAGAATGTTGGACCACACTGACGAAGATTTGCTTATAAAAATCTAGGCTCGGGGGTGGATGATGCCAAATTCTGAGCTCAGGATGTTATCCAGTAAAACAAACTTGCACACCACCTATAAATTGCGGAAACGTGATCGACATACTCAGGCCTAGCTCCTATATCTGGTGCATTGTATTGGCTAATTGGCACGGCAAGTCACGTCACGCATTACTTCTTCATTGGTCTTGTTTGGGGGGGCGACATTTTCAATTCTCCAGAGGCTTTGTCCAACACATCATCGGTCATGATGGAAACCAAGCATTATTTAGTATATGTTTACATCTGTAGTAATGTAACAGAATATCACGAATGAAAATCAGAGAAAATATTCATGGAAAGAACGAATATTTAGATAATCTCTATTTTCTATTTTATTTCATAAAGATGATTTATTGGTTCATAGATATGGAAATATTACTATAATCTTTAATTTTAAATATCTGTTTGAGAATTTGAAGAAAATCATGTATCAACAAACACATACATACAAGTATAATATTATAAAAGTCTTTGTATTTTAAATGAAATACGCTGTAAAATCTATTATAAAAGTCGAGTTAAATCATGATACTATCGCATTTTAAGAGTATAATCGAGACAGTGATTTGTAGAAGGTGTGAACCTTATAAAATTACGTTATAGTCGATCTAAACTTACTATATATGAAGAAGACAGAAGAAGACAAGCAATGGTTGGACTCAATTCTCTTAGAATATACATGATACAATCGCGTTAAGACTATAATTGCGACAATCTGCAAACATATAAAATTACATTTATACTGTCGAAATTTACTGCATATGAAAAAAGAATGAGGAGTTTTGTTTGTTTACTTACTAGTTTTGTTTGCTTTATTTGTTTTGTAAAACTGATGATCTAAAGAATGATGGTCACATTTATAGCTGCAGAGTAAATTTGTCCCAAAGTCAAAAGAATGATCGATCCACGAATGTTTTGCGAGAATTTCGACTTTGTTCAAAGATAGAAACGTGATTCTTAAACTCAATCTCGTTTTAATATGATCTTAGCTGATTTTATGAACAATCGAAAAAAATTGATAAAACGCAACAAAATTTATCCCTATATATATATTATTTATTTATCCCATTCGACAAATATATATATTTATCCATTAAGATATTTATCCCAATCGAAAAATATATATTGGTCCATATAGATATTTATTAAAAATATCTATAGAAATTTATAGTAGTAAATTTTTGCATAATTAGTTAATTTTATTTCTTATTCAATTTCCCTTCGAATATGACTATTAAATAAATTATCTTGTTCTACAAGGAATCAAACAGTTCCAAATCCAGTCATTCCCAAAATATATTTTAGCCGTAAATTTTATTAGAAAACTGGCCTAATACATTGTGTCAAATTTAAAGTTCCAATAATTACTCATGAGTTTAACTTTGTTTGGCTGTAATCTTATCGGATCATAGAGAAACTTTTATTTTATATCTATATAAATAAATAAATACGTATATGTCTGTTAATAGATAATGGATTAACCATTAGCCTAAAGCCCACACCCTAAAATCCCTTTTAATCTACTAGTGTAGTGGGGAGGAATCGAACTCCGGTGTCTTGAGTCATTAGCTGGATCATTCTAAAATATGGTTAGATAATGCAAAATATTTAGATAATAATAATAATTCTGGTAATATACAAAACAAAATTTGTAAACCAATAGAAAAAGGAAAACTTTAGATTAATTAAAATTCCCAAATCTCTCACCCTACGTGAATCCGCAAGCATCGAGTATATAAGAAGGTCCCTATATAAGAATATCCAATCCTCTCAATATTTTATTCGCATTATAAATCTTCTTTTCACGTCTACACATGATCATGGATGCTATTCCAGTATTGACCTACCAAATTATAGAGAATTCTAAACCAGAAAAGATAGGCACAATCGAACTGTATTCAAGTTTCGACATACCTATGGACATGGAGCCAACAGAAACACGATCTAGCTTCTCATGTTCATTGCTTACCAAAGAGATTTTTGAAGACAACGAATTTCCTCACGAAGCAGAACTCTATAACTTCTTAACAGATTCCGGAGTTGAACATCACGATGCTCTCATGCTAATATCGAATTTCATTCAACTTGCTCGTGAAGTAATTTCATCGGTTGTAGATACTCCACATTATTCATTGTTGATTTTGTTGACTCTTTTTTTGTTTCCTTCATACGAGGAATCATATCTAGACAATTTTCAACTTGAAGATGAATATGAGACGAATAGGGTTAAGTCTTTGAGTAGGAGAACATACAAGAGAAAACGAGAGACCAGCTCTATTGTTCACATGTGCACAATTTGCTTAGGAGAGTTTGTAACCGGACAAGAAGTCGCAACTTTACCATGTGGTCACGAATTTGACATTAATTGTATTGTTAAATGGTTTAAGCTTAAGCATGTTTGTCCATTGTGTCGCTTTGAGTGTACGATTTTATAATTGCTTATTTGTTTGTAACACATAAGCTTTGGTTTACAGTCCTTTCTAGTTTTATGTTTTTTGGTTATAATTTTTAGTTTTACATTTATGGTTTTTGATTTTGGTGAAAGATTTAGTTTTTTTTTTTTCGATAAAACTGATTGCTAATAATATTCTGAATAATTTAGTTTTTGGAGAAAAAAACTTAAGTCCACAATATAGATGGTCATCTACATATATTCTATATTTTGGAGAATGTAGATTTAGGATTGTAAGTATTTTGTGGCTTTTATATACAACTTTTAAAATTATCTCTTGAATTTATAAATATAAGTTTTGTTATTACTATAAAAGGAAACAAAGATGAATCATACAAGAACTTTATATAATCTTTGAAATGATAATTTCTGGATTCATTCATCACGGATATGTCACTTTTACTTTAAACTTTCCATCAGAATTTCAGATCTACAATCAATACAAAAAATACAAAATATTAGTTTGTTCGAGTAGGATTTAGCACCAAATGTTTAAATCCAATTCGGAGATTCAAAAGAGAAGATGGGTAAAATTTAGCACCAAACCGTACCCGAATGGGTATCCAATTAATCCGAATACATGTGAATATATCGTGTAGTACCTAGACTCGAAAGGACACAGCGTAGACCCAAACCAATATATATATATATATATATATATATGAGTCCTAAATGGGTATTAAAATTGCATACTCGAAAGATCCGAACCCAAATGGAGTTCAGCAAAAACCAACTCGGATACATGAATGCCCAAAAGTACAATACATGATATTTTAAATTGGTATTGACTCCAAAATGTTATATATATCGGGTAAATTCAAAATAAGATTAATGTTAAATCGGTTGTATTTGTAGAATTAACAAAGAGTTATTTAAAAAAAATAAAAGTTAAAAATATTTTTTGAGCATTATCTTTTCAATCTTCAAACTAAAATATAGATAAATAAAAGTAGATTTGAGTATATTCTTTTCGATGGAAAAGTTGTTAGGATTTTTAAATTCAATTATCAGATTTAAAAGTATAGCAAAAATAAACGGTTAAAATTATAATTTACAATTCGGTCCAAATCAAAGTCTAATTTTGTCTTATAATAACACATCAATTAAAGTCCAAAATGTAAATGTTTTTCGCTTGAATATATAAGATTAGAATTATACATGCGCTATAACATGGGATTTGAATTTTTTTTGGGAATGGAAACTAATATATTTTTTTTAATCAATAATTTTTGTACATATTTAATTATGTATAATTGAAAATATGAATAATAATATAGTGTGGTAAGCAAATTGGTGATTTTGTTTTTTATGTATTTGAGTATATTCTTTTATGGATAATAGAAAATTTTTAATTTTTAAATTCAAGATTTAAAACTCACATTTCAGATCAAACGATAAGCTAATTTTAGCTTATGATTTGTTAAAAATTATACCCTCTAAACTTTAATTGTGAATGTTCTTGTTTTTTTTCCTAGTGACATGAAATATAAATAGCACATCAACTAATATGATTTAGTGTATTAGGATTCATTTCATAAGATATAGGAAGTATTCATATTTTATTTGCGAAAATATAAAAATTAAAAAAGGAAACTGAGTATAGAAAGTTTCTCTCTGAGCATAAAATCTGATACTCGAACTGAAATCAATCCCAACTAAACGTACTGAGCTCAAACTGCATCCGACAAATACCCAAATGAGTCTTAAATCTATGTAACTAAGAAATCGAACTCAAACATGAACTGGAACCAAATCAAGAACTAAATGGGTACCCGATATGTATTTTACTAAAATCTTAACTTTTAAGAGGTTTTCCTATTAAATCTTTATTAATTTTAAATTTTTATATAAAATATTTATAAACTCGAATTTGATCTATTGTGAACTGAACCCGATGCAACAAATAAAAATATTCAAATAAGTCTTAAATTAAAATAACCAAAAACTTGAATTATAGGAACTGAACCCAACAAAATACTCGAATGAGTCTTAATACTATGTACCCAAAAAACATAATTCAAACCCGAACCGAATTTGTATCCGATATATTTTTATTAAATTTTAACTTTTTTAAGAGTTTTACATTAAATCTTTATTAATTTTGAATTCTTATATTAATTTATAACAAAGTTCACATTAACCTTTTTATTATGGGCAATTATGGAACCATAAGCTAATTTTATCAACTAAAGTCAAAAATATAAGTGTCCTCCGTTTTGATATATAAAACTCGAAAACATAAAGAAACATTATTTAATAAATTTAATAAGGTGTAGTAATCACTTTCTCAAGAGAGAACAAAGTCTAAATATAATGGAGCTTCTATATATATAACATAGCTATCTAATATTTGTATTCATTTATAGAGAAATTTGGATGTATGATCCAAAAGTTTCATATAATTAGGTGGAGAAAAAGCATAAATTTTGTAGCTTATTGTTGCATATATTTGAACACTAAGACTCCTATTCAGCCCATTGACTTTCTCCTTCTCATCAACTCTTTTTTTTTTCTCATCTATCACATATATAGAATATATGGAAAGTATAAGGCCATCTCCAATCCAATGTCGCGGCAAAATGGTATAATTAGTGTAAGTGGAACTCCAACAGAATGGTATATAGTTCACGGCATAAAAATATTTTTAGTGTTTTGTGAAGAGTATCATGGTATAATTCATTATTTTATTATTTATTATATATTATAAAATAATTAATTGTGTTGTTTATTAATGTTGATCTAGAGGCTTTTTACTCGGAACATAATAGAACAGACTCAAAACTAAACCAATTTTCTACCAATTTTTATGTGAGTCCGAAATTCCCTTACACAAAATTACACTAGACTCGGAATCGAGAAGTTCTGAGCTTTGAAATGCATTAATTAAAAATTTATAATTTGGATATAGTAATTATGAAAATTATTACGGTGTAATTTTTTTTAACTATTTTTAGCTATCGAATGTAATATTATATTTAATGAGTTATAAGAATATTTAGTTGTTAATTATTTATCAAAAAAATTAAAAATTAAAAATTATATTAAATTTAATGATATAATAATAATAAATATATTTTTTAGTGTAAGATTTAGTGTTGTAGTTGGAGATGGGAAATAAAGTAGAACAGTAAAATATCAAATTTCGTGTTAGTTTTACAACAAATTTTGTGCATGGGATAGAGATGCTTTAAAGCCACAAACAAAAATTTATCTCTTTTGTGAATTTTCTCATTATTTATTTTCATTTGGTTGATAAGCAAACAAAAATTTTAAGTTTGAAATTCCGATTCCGTAATATGTTTTTCTAACATACATTCATGGTCTTCAATTATTTTGGAATCTGGGTTATTTCACTTATGCTAATTTTGTGTAGGGAATCTAGGTTTATGGTAATTTCGTTGTCCAATTGCATCTATGTGTAATTCAAAATCAAAATCGATTATTTCTTGGTAGATTTATGTGGTTGTGAAAAAATATAAATTGAAAGAAATATGATGAAAGAAAAAACAAAATCATCAACAGCCACCACACATGTAGGGTTGGAGGTCAGCACAAACTCTCATGAAGAAGATGAAGAAGACAAAATGACAGTTTTACTCTTCGTTCAAAATAATGAATGTGTTTATTAAATAATAAGTATATCAACGGGTAATACATGTGTTAGTTAGATAATATATGTATTAACGCATAACATATGTGTTAATCAAATATGTGTTTATCAGATAATTTCTTTGGTTAATGGGTGATATATGTGTTAACGCATAAAACATAAACTAATTAGATATGTGTTTAACTTTTCTCATTTCTATTCGTCCCGCCCTGAGTCTGTTGTGTGAAGACCCCTTCAACCAAGAATATTATACAACTTTTAACCTTTAACTATTTCTTTATCCGATAATACATAAATACTTAAAAAATAACTATTACTTTATTCGATAATTATCCAATTATCAGTTAATTTATTACTTATCTATTGACTACTGTTAATTATTCATAACTATTATTTTATCTGATAACTATTATGGTATCGATTTAACTTTATCTGTTAACTACTAAATAAAAATCCCAAGATAGTTACCATTATTATTTAAGTTCGGATATGGAGATTAGGGTGCGACAAGATCGCTAAAAATGAATTTTTATATGTGTTAGAATTTTTTATCTTTAACTATGAACATATTTTATAATAAAAAAGTTGTTTTTAACCGTCAACACAAAGTATTATATGTATAACAATTTTTAACTTTAACTACTTTTTTATTGGGAATAAATATCTTACCTGATAATTATTTAGTATTCGTGAGTTCTGTTATAATAATAATAATTAAAGAGACACTATATTAATAATTAAAGAGATATTTTAATAATAGTAAGGTTGAAAAAAAAAGAGAAATTAGATACTAACATGTGGTTGTCAGCTCACACTACTAGAAAATAATAAAATGTTGACCATAATAAGAATGTAAAGTTGATCAAAAATAATCTTTTGATATATTTTTGATCAAAATTGGTCAAAAAATTGATAATAATCTAAAATTGATAAAAAATCTTTGATCGCAAATTGCTATGTTTTCTTGTAATGTCATATTAAAACATGTCAGATATCTTCACCAAATATGAGCATCGCTCTTATTCTCAATTTTTTGGTGATTGCTTTTAAGCTTAAGTTTGTGGTCACATCTCAAATATAATTTTTTTTGCATTAAGGGGTATCCATGTAATATCCACATGCATGTGGTTTCCACCACCTAATTTCCATATTTTTTTGTATTATTTACCTAAAGACTTGATTGGTAAATCATATACATGTAACATTAAAGGAGTACAGAATACACCTTAGCATAAACATAAAAGAGGCTATAAAGTAGATCATGATATGAAATTGGAATAATAGTTAGCATTTAGTATTAAAATTACAAAATTAGACATTACTAAAAAAATTAATGCTAAAAAACTCTATTTATGGGCATTTAGTTATGAAACATTTAGAGAACATTATGTTTTCTTTAATGCTAACTTAATAAATAATGATTGACATTTAAGAGAGCATTAGGTTCAACAAAAAGCCCTATCAATCAACCTCTAATTTACCCAAAAGTTATGTTAAAGGTTTTATCTAGAGCCAGTTAAGTGAATATACACAAATAAATATGATATTCACAATCTACCACTCAAACTTATTTATTTTGGTAAGTGACATGGGCCGACAGGTGGAATTACACCACTAACTTCGCTGAAGTGTGCTAGAATAGAAAGAAGTGACAATGCATTAAATGTGAAAATAGTGTATTAAATGCGATGTCTCCGCATTTGTTATTCATTAACGCATACGTTACCCATCAACGGATATATCACGTGATAAAATATATGTTAAGACATATCTTACGCGCTAACACATCTATTACATGTTAACATATTTATTATCTGATAAATATGTATTTGTTTGACGCATATATTGTGTGTTAACATATATATTATCAGATTATATAGGTAACACATATATTACATGATAACGTATTTATTATATGATAATATGTATTTGTTAACATATATATTAATGGACTATACAAGTAACATATATATTACATGTTAACGTATTTATTATCTGATAAATGTCTATTTGATTATATGTGTTAACATATATATTACCTTATTAATACATAGTTACCCGTTAATACATTCCTATAACAAATTTATTATCCTTGGTAAAATTATCAAGTCATAAGAGTATGAAATCTAATCCATAGAAACTAACAAAGAGATAGAAGCATCCAGATTCATAAAATTTCAGTGTGAGAGAAAAGAGTCGGAGAAAAGAGAGAGTGTGAGAGAGAAGAAGAAGAGAAAATAGAGATGGTGAGAGACGAGGAAGAGGAGAGTGAGAGAGCATGAGAGAGAAGCATTCAGATTTAATCCAAAACTTAAAATCTAATTGAGATAATCTGATGAAGAGAGAAGCATGCATCCAAATCCATAAAGTTCAGCGTGAGAAAGAAATAGAGAAGAAGGAGAGTGTGAAAGAGAAGAGCAAGAGAAGAAAGTAATCCCGAGAAAGAAGAGGAATGGAAGAGAAAGAGACGAAAGATAATAAGATGATCAGATGATGATAGTTAAACCAGGTAAATTTAAAATTATTAACCAACCGATTTTTTTTTTTTTTTTTGGCAACTAACCGAAACCTATTATGACCTATTAGTATCCGATTAAGAAAGAAAGAAAAAAACACAAAAGCTCGTGAAGGAGAAACGAAGGTTTCGTAAACCCTTGATTGTGTAATCGAAATTTTCTTTTCAGAATTTCATGGATTCGTTGGTTAGTAAGCCGATATGAAGAAAACGAAGCATGTGGTGGAAATCATCTTTCTCAAACTCCGTTTGCAATCTCCCAAAGGCATATTTATCAACCTTCTCAAACACCATTTCATGCTCCAGTATTGATGTGGAAATCTCTTTAAAACCTTGCTCAAGTCCAACAAATTTTGATTCCAATGAATCCACTTTATTCAGCAATGCCTCATCAACCTACTTAAACAAATGTTATCATCTTTCAGCTTCATAAATTAAAAGAAAAAAAAAACACAATCAATACCACACATAGGTCCAGCATAGTTAAGTATCATACATTGCTCAGACACTTGCTCATGGTCGAACTGAATTTGAGAATCCTTAATCGTTATTTGGACCTATGTTTTCGATTTGGTAAAGGAAATAGATTTGGGGTTTTTTTCTAACCCAATTCGGAAACTGGTCATCTTAAGGAGGAAATGGAATCAGGCATATAATCTGGTTTGCACTGATTTGGTTCATTTTTAATTACTGAACCATCAGAAGTTCAGAACCAACATGATTTTAATATTTGGTAGAAATTGAGAAAAATGTCTTTTGTCAACCTGAATTATTGTCATAATGTGTTTTTATACAAGAACTATAGTGACATGTGTAAATATACAAAACAAATTTATAAACAACTTTCATAGGGAAACACTCATTTTAAAACAAAATTATTTATTTTTGCCGAATTTAATACGAACTTTTGTCTCTCTTAAAAAATACGAAATTTACGTTGATTTTTCTAATTTAGAACCGTGTTTAGTCAAAGCTAACAGAATATTAACTTTCGTTTATCTATCGTTAGTTTGAGTTAATTTTAGCCATTGGACTGAATTAAACGATGTGTTTTTACTCAATTTTTGCCCCAAATCCAAAAGAAAACCCTAATCCAAATCAGAAATTTGTTTTCTTCTTCTCTTCTCTCTCTCAAAAAATTTCTTCTTTTCTCTTAATCGAAATCAGAAATCTTTTATCAATTTCACTTTTAATTTAAGCTATATTTCTATTCTCACTTGGATTTGTCTATTTCGGTCCCTTTCTCATTCAATCCTCTTCGTTTTCCGTTGGAGATGAACATAAAGATGGAGCACGTTGGAGTCTTGACTAAGTCTTACAACAAAAGCATTAAAAAGTCTTACAAAGAAGCATAATCCACCAACTTAACTCTAAAACTGCAAATCTCTGGTGATTTTTTTTAAGACAAAGATCACGATTCTCACTTGTGTTCTCTATAACCATTTCATTAACTCAATTCAATTACAAAGAAAAAAGGCATAACATAACTCAAAAGATTCAATTGTTGTGTCTCTCTTTTTCATCGAGAATTTTGTCAAAATGGATTATGATCTTTATATCTTTGATGGTTCTTCATCTTCTTGCTCAATTTGTGACTGTAGTAATCTAGATATGTTTTCTTCCGATACAGCAACAACAGATCTCTTCTCCAATAATCTATCTTAATCCATTAATGGATGATTAATCTCTTAATTTCTTTGAAAATCTTGCACCTGAGACTCAACATCTTCTCTCTTCTTCTCCTCCAATCTCTCAACTCTAAACCTTAACTCTTTCTCACACAAACAGTTTTCCAAATTTTTATGGTTTCGAAAGCTTTGACGCTGTTAAAACGGAGCAACTTCTGTTAAATTCTGCGTTTGATGTTCCAATGAATATTCACAATATGAATCTATTTAACTCATCGAAAATTTCCTTCTTTTCTGGTCAGATGCGACGAGTCTCCAGTATCAGAGATTTGCAGGTATTCACTTGTTCTCTGTAATTTTTTACACACACAAAAAAAAGAAAATTTTCAAGAGAGAGAAGAGAAGAAGAGAAATTTCTGATTACCATTAGGATTTCTTTTTGGATTGGGAAAAATTAAGTAATATAGGGCGTTTTATTTAGCCCAATGGCTATAACTAACGACACATTAACAAAATTAACGTTCTGTTAATTTTGACTAGCGGTAATTCTAAATTGGTAAAGTCAACGCAAAGTTTGTACGTTTTTAGGAGAAAAAAACTTCATATTTAATTCAGAAAAAAACAGACAAGTTATGTACTGAAATGATAGTTTTCTCAATTTCATACATAACTTATCATTTGTGGCTGAATTCAACTTTGATTTAACAGAAGTTAGTCAACTGTTTAAATCTAATGAGTCAGCATTGACGTGGAATATTTTGAAAACAAAAAATGTTTTTCAGTTTATTTATCAAAAACGACATAGTTTTGATCAAGAGAATAACAATTAGTGTTTTTACTCTTTTCCCTCGTGATCAAATTCACCATTGTTTCCTCGTGATCCTTCGTCTCCTCTCTCTCGTTCCTCTGTCGTTCCTATATCACCTTCATCTTATTTTTTTATTCTCAACTCTCGTATTCCTCTTTCTTTTTTTTACATGTTTTTATCTTTGGTTTTTTTGCTACCTTTTTTTTTTTTTTGACAAGTAATTGATTATGACGAATATAAATAAGGTAAACAAAATTTAGATATCCTTATTTTCATATATTATTGGTTTTGTAAGTTAATTTCAAATTTTATTGCTAATATAACTTTTGAATACAGTACTATTGGTGAAGTATGTTTCACCATAAATGAAGGTGAACAATATGAGGAAGACTTGAGAGTTGAAAGGAACATGGTTGATTTTGATAATGAAGATATGGATTTTGACTACCACAACACACCTCCCAACTCTGATGGTGAAGAGAAGGATGACTTTGTTAGATGTAAACGAGGTATCGGTGAGCTGAAACTAAGTCAAGTATATAATAGTTCAGAGGAGTTCAAGGAGGTATTGGTTGATTATGTGCTCAAGGAAGGATGAAATATTAAGTTGTGTCGGTGGGAGACAAAAAATCAGCAGTAAAGTGTGGGATAGAAGATGGTTGTCTTTGGCATATATATTGTTCTTACGAGAAGCATATTGGAAACTAGATGTTTTCTTCCAAACTCAAGGGACAATTATTGGCTACGGTGGGAAGAGATGCAAACAACCAAATGTACCCTTTCGCATGGGTTGTTGTCGATGTAGAAAATGAAGATAATTAGACTTGGTTCATACGCAAACTTAAAACAGATTTTAAGCTACAAGGTACGTTTTCTTTTTTCTTTTCTTTTTTTGTGTGTGTTTTGAATTGTTGTATCATTTACATTAATTTATTAAAAGAGTAGTAAATCTTTTAGTTTGAACATGAGATTAAAGTCTTCCGTATGTCGGAGATAGGAAATAAGTGGACTTCCTTGTCGCGATGCATTAAGGCTCATTTTAGAAAGGAAGCTTAATCACGAAGACTACATATCCAATTGGTATTTGAATTCCCGACAACAACAAATTAATAGTGACTCAATTCAGCCGGTTAATGGAGTTGCTTTTTGGCCAAAGTCCGGGTCTGTGATACTGCCTCCTCCAAGTTTGATTGAGCAAATTAAGAACAAGAAGAGAAGAAATCCAAAACCAAAAAAAAAAAAGAAAACGAGTCTCCATCGAAAAGAAAAGTGAAGAGAGGTCAAGAGTAAAAAAGGTTATGCATTGTGGCCGATGCGATTTTGCTGGAGACAACACAAGAAAGTGTAAGAATATAGGAGTGGGAATAAGTAGGCAAAAAAAAAGACTACAAGAATATTAGAAGATGGGTATTGACTCTATTACTTCTGAGTTTGGTGAGGGACCAAGCCAAACAACACAAAACTAATGCAGATTTCAATATATATTCTCCATTTCATTTTCATATTTGTAATCTTTCTTTTTATCAACATTGAGTTACAACTGGTCGGCCCATTAGCCAAGTTCTTACATTTCTACATGATGTAGACAGTGAGACTCGACCCCTGAGTGTAAGAAAGTGCCTACCCTTTATCACATGCTACTAGACCAATGTCACTTCACACATATTTGTATTCTAACATGCCTATTTTTGAGTTTTGGTTTGTTACAATTGTATTGTAGAGGATCTGGAGAGGAAGATGTGACGTGAAGAAGAGGAGAATCTCATTCTGTTTCACACATTTTATTTTAACGTTTTCTCTCAAAAACTCCATAGAGATAGAGATATTCAGTGTGGCTTTTGTTCCTTTTTGTTACAAAAAGATTATGTTATTTTCTAGATTTTGTAAAATTGAGTTTGTTTCAAAGGTTCGAATTATTTGGGTTTGGTAATCACGCATCTTGTCTCTAAATATATTGGCTAGTTGCATTTGTGTTCTTTTATCAGAGTAATTGAAAGAAAAAAAATTATGGTTATAATTACAAATACAAGGACCAAATAATAATTTTAATAGTTATGCTTTTCACATGGCAAACAATATAAATAAACTGAAAAATACATTTTTTCAAAAATATTCCTAGTCGACACTACTGACTCACCAGATTTAACTGTTGACTAACTTCTATTAAGTCAAAAATTGAATTCGGCCATAAATAATAAGTTTATGTAGGAAACTCGAATATAAATTTGTTCGTGTATGTTTACGCATGACACCATAGTTTGTGTGTGAAAATGCACTATAACTATATTTCGGATTGAAAAAGACCATTTTTCTGTAGAAATAGTGTTAAATTTGGTTTCGTGTGGAATTAAGGGGATATATGTAATATTTCGAATGTTGCTAGTGGTATATGTAATATTTTGGTAAGAGGTTAGCTCGTCAGCCCAACTTAAAATGATTTCTATGCTAAAACAACAATCATTCGATCTTTATTTTTTTTTAAATTTCTAAAGTTCATTAAATTAATTATATAACAAAAAATTTAGATGTCATGGTTTGAAATGGAGTTTTGAGGATTGTAGAACAAATAAATTTAACTTTTCTTCGTTGAGAGCGTTTCAAAGAAATCTCTCAGAAAAAAAAAAACATGTTAGCATGGAATTTCATCAAACACTTCCCGTGCAACAATCTCTCCCCGCATATCCTCAGGCTCAGAGTTAGACCTCGTTGTTTCTTCACTTCCTCTACTCCTCCGTCCTCCTCCCTGTCAATCTATGCGTCTTCATCTACTTCTTCATCATCTGAGTTTTCCACTGCACCTTACCTCTCAGTTCGTATCCATTGTCCAAAACATGTCGTTGTATGTGTCTCTCATTCTCTCCTTTTTTAGTAGAAGAGATTCCGATTGTGACTCTTTTCGTTCTGGTTTTGTTAGGATCCATTCTCGGAAGCACTCTTGTGTTTTGGTGCGAGCTCTGTAGCTGTAGACGAAGACATTCAAGATAACGACGAAGAAGATGTGACTTCTGGGTCTTCTCTTGCTTCGAAAGAGGTGAAAAATCTATTGCTTTAGTATTCTTTCTTTCTTCAGCTCCATTTCCAAGTCTGACTACTTGTGGGTTAGAGGAAAGCACCAATCTTTTGTATGATTGGACGATGTTGTTGAACAAATTGAATCATCAAAGGAATGATTTTGCTCAGTCCTGGGTTGCATCTAAAGCTTGATCTGTCCGTATATTATTGTGTCTCATCGGTCATGCTTTATGATGCTCTTTGGCCTTCATCTTCGGGTATCTTGCAGATACGTATAGAATCAATCTTCCCAGTGCAGGAAGAGGTGAAATTGTGCATTTCACAGGCTGCAGATTCCATAGGCTTGAAAGAGATACCAAGATTTGAAGTTGAAATGGGAGATGACATTGACTGGATAACCAAAAACCAGGTGACTCTCGAGTTGACAGAAGAGAAAGCATTTCAGTAATTGCTTCATTTAAGAAACCTTGCTTAGTTTTATGCTCAGACACAATGGCTGACTAGATGAGTTTGCGGCAATGCCACTTGACCCTTATAACTTTTGGTTCATATATTTGTGCAGGAATCATTTAAGCCTGTGGAAATCACCAAGGGGCTTTGGATCGTACCTGAGTGGACATCTCCTCCTGTACTTATAAATCATTCGATACTCTTTACAATTTCATTGCAATACCATTGCGCCCAGGTGGATTCTCGTTATTGCTTTGGCTTAGTTGTCATAACAAAGAGCGGTCCTAGCTACTGAGTTTGCAGAATGTGAAGGGCTCCCTATTTCAGTGTCAACTTATGTGGAGTACTCTTTCACCATTCTTTGCAAGGTGGCCGAAGCGGTAACATAATTCTGAACCCTGGACTTGCATTTGGGACTGGAGAACATCCTACTACTAAGCTGTGTCTTTTGCTTCTACAAAGTTTGATAAAAGGTGGAGAAGCATTCCATGACTACGGGACTGGTTCGGGAATACTTGCAATCGCAGCCCTCAAGGTAAAAGGTCGCACTCTTTTTCTCCTCTTTCACCAACCATATTACAGCATAATCTTCTTTTTTCAGTTTGGTGCTACATCATCTGTTGGCGTTGATATTGATCCCCAGGCAATAAAATCTGCAAGTTATAATGCAGCTCTGAACAACATTCCATTGGAAAAACTGGAGCTGCACCTTGCACCAAGTGAAAATAACTCTTCAGGAAGAGAAATACCATTGCTAAAAGGACAGTTTGATGTGGTCATTGCAAACATACTATTGAACCCGGTTATGGAGCTGGCGGATCATATATTTTCATTCGCGAAGCCCGGGGCAACTGTTGGCATTTCTGGTATCATATCTGAACAGGTAAATAAAGACTTGTCTCTATACATATCTCATAACAATTGTCCTGCATTCTTATAGCAAGAACGAGCTACCTGCAAGTCATGGAAACTGAAATAAGACTGTAAACTGACAAATTCAATGCCCTTTTGCAGCTTCCCAATGTAATAGAACGGTACTCTCCTTTCATAAAGGACATTTCTGTAGCCACAATAGTTGATTGGATATGCATGAGCGGTACCAAGAAAGGGGAATTTATTGATAACTAATCACTTCTTCTGTGTTATAACTTATAACAGCTCGAGGCAATAACATAAATCATTAGCAGAGAAAAGGCGATAACAAAAGTGCCAAATGATCAGCAAGTAGAATCACATGGTAATCAGACACTAAATAACAGATCTACCTTAGTGTTTGTAAGAGGCTACAACAAAACTGGACATAAAACTTGATGTATATTAAAAGATTCAAGTCTGATCATCTAAAATTTGTGTTGTCACCAATTTTGGTAGTACCCATTGTCCAAACAGCCATTGTGTTTAGATTCTACGGAAACAAAGAAAACATCTTATATAGACTATCTTCATGATGTAGCCTCACCTCTTGAGTTTTCTTCTTCCTAAAGAAGAGGTCTTCTTAGGAATGTAGACCTTATAACTCACCTGAGCAAAAAAATCAAAAGAAAAGAGAATATGTTTTTTTAATAGTATACGCATATTGACAATTTGATATACCAGGAAGCTATATGTAAATCAATATTTCAAGCACTGCAGTAACTTTACCTGAACCATTTCTCCACCCCTCATCACAGTCATCGTTTTCTGTTCGTACTGTGATTCATCTTTCGTTTCATCAATTGTCTTCTGTTCAGACTGAGAATCTCCTTTAAATTCTTCTAATGTCTCACTGTCAGCATGAGAACTAAGATTTACTGGTTCAGTGCTTTCACTGCCATTCTCTGTTTCTCGGCAAGTCTCGTCAATTGTACTACCATTGATGCTTTCTATTTCAGCATCTTGGGAACAAGCGGCTTCTTTCCTGCTAACTAGATTTAAACTTTCTTTCCCCAATACCGGTCTAACCAACTTTCGTTTAGTTGTACAAGAGCTGATACCGGAACTAGCTTTAACCTTGGCAGTACCATCAGACTGTCGATCCTGTTGAGAGGCAAAATTACCCAATACTGTTCCAGTGTTTTCGACATTACTAACTCGTACAAGCTTTTCTGAACCTTCAAGACCTTTGCTACCTGCAGGATCACAGAGCCTCTGCTCCATGAGACCATGGTATTGTGATTTCTCAACTTTTTTAGATTCAATTTGCAAAGGTTCTCCTTCTGAAACAGAGGACACCTCTTTTCTTGCCATTCCACTTCGTTGGGTCACTCCACGAAATCTTTTTAGATTCTCCAACGCTCTTTTCTTTAGAATGGCTTCCAGGTCATCCTCTTTCATGCTATTATCTATATAACAAGATTTGGTAGTCTCTGATTTATCATTTTCCCCAAAGTGATCATAGCCAACACCTTCACATCCATAGTCATCAGCACGAGTTCTAGAATAAGGTATGGTCGTTTCACCATCAATCTCATCAGATTCCACATTATATCCGAACTCTCTATTGCCAGAATCGATATTGCCTCCATGAGTCAGATATACATCATCATGGTCCTCTACTCTCTCATCATTATCATAAGTATTTGATACAACAACAACAATCGATTTAAGCCTTCTAGGATTCTCCTCAGGCATAACTTCATCCCCTCGTTGCCAGCATTCATCAGGTTCACTGTCTCCCTCCGACTCATTTCTAGTTGTTCTCGGTGAAGACTTAACTTTACAAACTCTTCTTCCTCTGTCCCTACTCCTCTTTCCATCACTCCCACTATCGTCATCACTGCGGTTATCCCGCATTGAGTTTGACTCACTACTTGTGGAGCTTGAACTCAAATCTCTCTTACGTCTCTTTTTTGAACTGATTTTCTTCTTCTTCGTCTTCCTTACATGTTCATCCTTCCTCTTAGACTTTTTCTTTTTCCTCAAGACACGAGTATCATCCTCATTATCACTCTCACTCTCACTCTCAGTACTAGAATACCTCTTCCGTAGCCTCTTCTTGCTCACTTTAGACCGACGTTTCTTCTTTCTTCTGTAATCATCATCTTCTGAACTAGAATACAAAGAAGAATCTGAACCACTTGATTCACTCTCATCTGAATAGTCTTTAATCCGACGAATCTTCTTTGATTTGTTTCTCTTCGTCTTCTTTTTCTTCACCGATCGCAACTGCACAATTAACTCAAAACATAAATCTAAACCTTATTTATAATTCATCAACTAAAAACCCCTGATTCGAAAACTTCATTACGTACAAAAAACAATACTTTAAACACCAATCCAATCAAAAGCTTTGATTTTTTTTTTCTTTTTCTCATCGATCTAAAGTCCCACACATCAGAGATAGAATGGGTATGTCGTACTTCATTCAATTGGAGGGAAACAAAGAAGAAGCCAAAAGAAAGAGAGAAAAGTGAGTACCTTAGCAGAATCTCTAGAATGTTTAATTTTCTTTGAGGGCGATGAAGATTTGCCCATTGTGCTTTCGATGTGTCGCTTTCCTTCTCTTCTCTTAATCTGTGTATCTGCAGAAACAAAGAGATCGTATAGATGAACCCTAATTCTATGAAAGGGAGAAAAGGAATTTTGGTTAAATGACAACCCTAATTCTAAAAATTTCCAAATTAGTACCAATCCAAAGAGGATGTTTCCTTTTCTTTTAGGATGTAACTGAAAATAGAGGTTTACACTTCCCACAACCAGATTCAAATTCAAGATACTATTAAGTTTCCTTTACCTTTGTAGAAAAAGGAAGTTTTAAATTATGGATAAATTTGATACCTTGATTAGTTTGAATTAGATTTGAGAGTGGGGTTATAACATAGAATACGATAATTGTAAAAACAAATGCAATTTCTCTTTTTCGATGTATATATCAAGACAGTTATTCAAGCTGGTCGAAAAGATTATATACAAGTTAACATCAAGAGACCATGAATGTCTCTAAAATTATAAAAACACAACACAGCAAGTAGTTCCAAATCGCATCTATAAACCTCCTGCTACAGATTTCTACATTAACAAGCTCTGATCTTGAGTCAAGATCTAAAGATGACATTTTTAAGAATCTTCTGTGTCGCTTGTGCTACCACAAACATCGGTTGATAAATCGATTTCATCCACAATCCTTCCTCTGAAAAAGTATTGCAATGAACCAGAGATTATGGCTGATATAGGAACAAGGAACTATAGAAGCGAAAATGTTACCTTTCAAGAACAAATTTGCCTTCTTTATACTTCTGAGACTTCTGGTGTGCTGATTCCTACAAACAAGAAAGCACCAATGGTAATGAGAAAACTTTTGCCAAGAAACCCAGCAGAGATGTGACTGAAGAGCTCGAGATATTTAGGTGAGATTTACGTATTTCCAGCCAACATTCTGTCCACAACAACAGCAGAAAATATCAGCTACGGTGTGCATACCCGAAAGCATCATCCTTTCCTCTAGGGGACCCATACTTATGTTTACCCTATAAATTCAAGTTTAAAAGTGAAATTAGCTCTACACATACCCAACCAGATTCAAAAACCATAAAATGGAGAGGAATAAGAAAAGGATATCAATGCAGAGAGGCCGAAAAGCAAGGCAGAAACTAGTTTTGAGTAGTCAGCAAGATTCAAAAAATGTGAAAGCTGAAGTGCAGTATGACTTCATGAGTTTATATGGCATATTATGTTTTATTGAATACAGTTAGCTAGCTAATAATACCGGAGATGTTTTCAGTATTGCATATACAGAAACTGATAGCAACAGAATCCTAGAGCTTAGCATTGTTAAATAGACAAAACGAAAGTTTCTACTGCTGAACACTGAAGAAACAGAACAAGTCCATAAATCCATCGAGCAAGGTTATACTTACGACCGATTGAAGAGGTAAGCCTTTCCTCTGCGGCAATGAAATGACTGCGGAAAAAAGATCAGCCAGAATAAGATTACACTCTCAATAGATTAATTAAAACCAAAACTAAAGTCAGATTAACCCAAAGCTAAACAAACATTATACCATAAGTTAAAATTGACTCAATTTCTCATATTCAATGATAAACCTTTATCTAATTCAAGTTTCTCTCAAACCCTTAATCCCAGAAGGAAAACACTAAACTTGAGAATTTTTATTGGAGTATATCAATGATTAAAATATTTTAGCTTTTTCAAAGAAAAATATACATCAATTCCCAAAACTTCAACCTGCAGTCTCATTATCAGACCAATTATTCACATAACAATCACAATTTCTCAATGATTTCTATTTTTGGGAAAAAATTGAGGACTAAATAGCTAAAATCAAGAAACCTTCGAAGTGTTTCCCCACAAAATTCACCAAGGGGATAGTCGAGGAGCTATGCAACAAATTAACAATTGAAGAAAGATGAGAACTTGGAAACATGTATAAGTTTAAGAAGAAGAAAACTTCAAGTACTCGAGAAACAAGATCATCTGGAAGAGCAAGATGGGTTCTGCAATACTTGCATCTGTAAGATCGTCCCTCAAGCTCCACCGTGAATATCCTTCCCATTCTTCACTGTTCTCTTTCTCTCTCTTTGTTTCTTTCTTTTGCTCATTCACTTATGAACTAAGAAGCCATATAAGTGACATGTTGGGCCTCAAATTGAGCCCATTGAAAAGTTTAGTCTCCAACAAAAGTTGTCTAGAAACGCCGTTGACAGTTTTGCTAACTTTGCAATTGCACCTGACAAATCTGATATGTTTTTAAAAAAATTATTACTTCAAAGATATATAATAATATTGTTTTCATCTTTCTAGACAAATTTAAAAACTTATTTAAATATTTACGTTTTAAATAATTTAAATCCTAAATTCCTTCGCATATTGATGAAAATGACTCCACTTTTTACTTGAAACTTGAAAGAAATGACTACTAGTAATTTGCCGATTGGGTTGCAACTTTTGTTGTTTTCGTTTTTGACGCCTAGAAATGAGAAAATCTTTCATATTTGGTTTCAGAGTCACTTGATATTCTATTTATTGCTCTAAAAATAGAGATCTCTATATTTTATTCTAAGAGTGGCAATGCTAACAAACATGTTGGTTTCAGTGACAAACCTAGTGGTTTCAGTGCAGCAAAATCAAGATCCTACGCCAATTGTGTAATGGTTCCAGAGATTGACCTCAACTATATCATCACTGATATGGATCGTGATGGTGTAAATGGTCTCATCGATCATTAGTGGCATGCGATTAAGAGGGAACAACAATTCAATACAAGCATCCAACGTATAAGAAGTGACGATGGGTCCGAGATTGTGTATGGAGAGCACTTTCGAAGTAATCGTATTGTTCACAAGATGTCTTGTGTTGGTACTCCTCAACAAAAGAGGAGAGTTGAAAGAAAGCATCGACACATTTTGAATATAGCTTGAGCACTACGTTTTCAAGCTACTCTGCCAATTGCTTTTTGGGGTGAATGTGTCTTAACGACTGCGTATTTGATTAATCGAATACCAAGTGGTGTACTTAACAACCTCACTCCATGTGAGTGTCTCTACAACGAAGCTCCGACCTACAGTCATCTTCGTGTGTTTGGGAGTTTGTGTTACGCACATATCCAGAACCGTGGAGGTGATAAATTTGCACCACGAAGCCGAAGGTGTATATTTGTTGGTTATCCGAACAGCAAGAAACCACAGAAGGTTTTATGATCTTGAAACTTGTGAGTTCTTTGTCTCAAGAGATGTTGTTTTCGTTTAAGACAAATTCCCATATGTTGACACGAATGTTTCCACAACAACAACTGAGTTTGCAGTTCCGTTGTGGTCTCTAATTTCTGAAAATTTGCTCACCGACGATGACATTGTAGGGTCGCTGCCACCTCTGCATCGCGACTCCATCATCGAAGCTGGTTCAACGAGTCGATCTTCTCCACCAGTGCAGTCAGTTTCACAGCCTACTGCACCCTCTCCACCAGCTAAACCTGACATTGTTGTATCGGCTGATCCCCTAGTGCAACAACAAGATGTGACAGAAACTCTTGGTCGTGGACATCGCCGCAAGTAAGCGCCTGTCACACTACAAAACTATGTGAATTCAGCTGAAACAACTGCAACGAGTTATGCTCTCTCTAGATATAATGATTTGCATCAGTTTTCAACTACTCATGTTTCTTTTGTTGCATCTATTATGGAAAATGTGGTGCCAAAGAATTTTTCAGTGGCAATGAAAGATGAGAAATGGCGCAATATTGTTCATTCTGAATATGGAGCATTTGAGGATAATCATACTTAGACAGAGGAAGATCTACCACTAGGTAAAAAGGTAATTGGTTGCCAATGGATTTTCAAAATTAAGTTCAATTCCGATAGAACAATAGAGAGGTATAAGGTATGTTTGGTTACCTTAATAAATAACCAAGTCGAAAGAGAAGACTATGACAGAAATTTCTCACTGGTTGCAAAGATTGGCACAGTGAGACTGTTTCTTGATGTTGCAGCGAAACATGACTGGATTGTGCATCAAATGGATGTCAACAACGCTTTTCTACATGGCGACTTAGATGCTGATGTTTATATGAAATTTCCTCTATGGTTTCAAGGATCTAAAAAAGGCAAAGTGTGCATACTAAGAAAGTCACTTTATGGATTAAAGCAAGCACCTAGGGGCTAGTTTGCTAAGCTCTCATATGCTTTGCTATTTTACGATTTTGAACAGTCTTTGAGTGACTATTCTTTGTTCACATTTAACAAAAACGGCATCACAATACACATTCTCGTGTATGTTGATGACTTAATAATAGTTGGGAACAATGTTGATGCCACTCATGATTTTGAATCTTACTTATCCACTTGTTTTCACATGAAGTTGGCATCGAAGTGGCACAAAATGATGAAGGGATCTATTTATGTCAATGAAAATACGCTCTTGACATCATAAATGCCACCGGCCTGCACGATGTGAAGCTAGCGACCTTTCCACTTGAACAAAACCATCGATTGGCACTCTCCACATCGTCTTTACTGGCTGAACCCTCTCAGTATCGTTGTCTGTTGGGGAGACTAATCTATTTGGTAAATACTCGACCTGATTTGGCCTTCTCTGTTCATGTATTTGCGTTGTTTATGCAAGCCCCGTGACATGATCATTGGCTAGTCGCACTACGTGTTGTACGCTACTTGAAATCAGATCCAGGACAAGGAATTCTATTGCATACGAAAGACACTTTTCAGATCACTGGCTATAGCGACTCGGATTGGGCAAGATGTCCGCTAACTCGACGCTCGGTTACTGGATACTTTGTGCAGATTAGTCAATCTTCAGTATCTTGGAAAATATGAAAACATGTTACGGTTAGTCGGTCTTCGGTTGAAGCTGAATATTGAGCTCTTACTTTGCTCACACATGAATTGATATGGATCAAATGTATGTTACAAACACTTAGAGTTCACCACGAACAGCCGATGGAGGTACGATGTGATAGCAAGTCAGCAATTTATATTGCAACGAAACATGTATTCCATGAATGTACAAAGCATGTGGAACTTGATTGTCACTTTGTGAGAGATGAAGTTCTTCGACACACCATCAGATTTGAACATGTCAACACCAAACTGCAACTTGTAGATATCTTCACGAAACTGATAGGCAAAGAAGGTTTTATGATTTTTGATCCAAGTTAGGCATACACAATCTGTATACTCCAACTTTATGAGGGCTATTGGAGTTGGTATTAATTGGTTTGCTATGGGTTTATATTGGTTAGAGTCTGTAAAACATAGTGCATATAAAACAGGGGATTTGTATTCAAATATGGCAATGATCCCCGATTTCTAGCTAGGTTTTAGTTGTGTCTCGAGTATATATATTTGTAATCATCTTTCTTATGTTAATACAAAAATCATTCAGCCTCTCATAATTCTTTATTACTAATTTTGTTACTGATTATTTAATATAAATGAGTAAAATATGTTGATTGTAAAACAAAAAAATATTTTAGAAATTAATAATAAAATAGTAAAACAAATTATAATTAAAATTTTAATTAAGAACAAAAAATAGAGTAAACCATTGGAACAAAGAGAACTCTATTTTTTAGAGAGAAAAAAGATAGAGTGAACCATTGGAGATGACCTTACAAATAATATATATAAAAACTACTATATGAAATATTGGTATATATGCCATTAACTTCGGTTTTTCCTTACTTTATTACACATATACATATCACTTTCATATCTAATAAAATATTTATTAGAAAGTTTACTATGATCATTCATTTTTTGGTAAAACTAAGTCATGATAACTCAAAACTTTATGATAACAATCATTCAAGTACTATATAATAATAAGTACATAGGTACATCATACATCCAATACAATATATATACGTACATCAATTCAGACCCATTCATCATGACCCATAACCCTATATATGCTCAAGCTCACAGCTGTCTTTCTTTCCGTAAACATCCAAACCCTAGTTTTTTTCCATTGCCCTCGCAATTTCAATTCATCTTCTATTTTCTAAATTTAGATTTATCTCCTTTCATCTCGGGTTATTTTACATTTTCACGCTGAAAACTTTGAATACATAAATTAATATATGGTCCAAGACCAAGTTCCAATCCCGTACGACGCGTAGATTACCATTTCCATGCACCAAACCCACTCTCTCCACTCATTATAGTACTTATGCCCACATTGCATGCATGCTCCGTTACTTCGCTGGCCAACTCCATCTAACGGTTGTGAATCCACCACTTGGCAATATATCTAGCGTCCGATATTGTTAGGACCACAATCATCATCATAGTCGGAGTTTGATGTTGTTGTTTTCCAATATTTTCACTCTCAGATTTTGTCGTCAGCTCTGAAACATGCATATTTCCATGTACATTGTATTTGTATACTTAGGGTTCTTGTAATTATTGCTTGATATAAATAGAAAATTTAGAGAATATTCTTGCTGGGAAGAATACAAAGACGTGAAATTAGTTTTAGTTGCGACAAAAATAAAGCCCTGATTTTACCTCTTTATGTAGCTAAAGCAGTATCTCTGTAAGTTTGCAGATTCCATATATAACATTTTACCAATGCCAATTCGTCGTTAATTATATATAGTGCAACATATAAGACGACATTAGATATTTACAAATTACAATTACATGTATATTCAATTATATATGTGTGTACATTCTAAAATTACCGAGGCTCGAAATGGTTATGCCTGATAAGTATGTAATGATTTCGCCAAATTATTGACTTAGAAATGTTAAAAATTTCTGTTGTTCTAGAGAAAACTTTTCCTAGTTCTAGAGTGGTTTTCAACGAGTAACCATGCATCATAATCTCAGAATATAACAATTGCCCTATGGCCCATATCTTGACTTCTTTAAACAAAAATTTGATGATCGATGAAAACTATAATTTTGCCAAGCATTTGTGAAGAAATTACGTAAATCAATTCACATTCTACCAACCAAAAAACTTTTTTTTCTTATAAAACAAGAAGTATTCAGCTGTTTTAGTTATATTATTCAAACTGTTTAATTAACTATAATTGGAAAAAAAAAATATTATTAAGCTATTAACATATGAGCGGAGCCAAAGCTAAGAACCGAAAAGATTAATTTTTTGGTTAGGAGTGAAAAAATTGGCAAGCTGAATTTTCTGATATTTTAAATTCACTCGGCTACTTTGTATTCACCCCTTCTAAGTTTTTTTAGAGAAAGAAATTTGTTAAGCGAAATCCTAAGCCAGAATTAAATATTCACGGTACCTTTTACTCGTGCTTTACTGGGTACATTTGCTTCGTTGATAGATTGTGGAAGAGTTCAGATCTTCACTCATGTCTATGTTGGTTTTGCTTTCCAAACTTTTTTGAAAAGAGAGTGTAGGAGAGTATGTGGAGTGTGGAGAAGCCTCTCTCCTCTACATTATGAAGTTGAAGCTCTCCTATGGGAGATGGAATCCCTTTTAACTCTCCAGATTTTAGAAGTGGAGTTCGTGACAGACTGTGTAAATGTAATGAAGATTATGATGCATCCCAATAAGTGGTCAGCTTTTCAACCATACCAAAAAGATTATAATAGGTTAAGTTCTCTTTTTGCTCTATATATCTCTATGTAATCCCTAGAATATTGAATCATAAAACTGATGCTCTCGCTCGTAGTATTAGAGAGTCAACAAGTGATTTAATGATGTAGACGCTTGTTTCTTGCCTTTTTTACTATAATATTCAGTTGACAAAAAAAATCTTTAATTAATTTTCTTAAAAATCAGTAAAACAGCAAAATAATAAATATCTATCTAATAGAAAAAGGTTGTGGCTATACAGTTACGGGTTGAATTATAGTTAAATAGTTGCTGTTTATATAAATTCGTGTCTATTTGCTAAAATTTAGTGGCTGATTTATAGTTTTTTGTCACGAGTAAATTGGTGGCTAAATGGTGGTTATACGTATAATGTATGTATTCCTCTTGGCTAAATTAAACATCATGTAAATTTGCCATTTGGCGAGACGTATATCAGCATATGTGAGAACATCAATCAGTGACCTAGAATCTGTCTTATGACTAGGTAATACAGGGTTGTAAACTTCTGATGCAATAATTGATGATGGTAATGATGATGAATTGATGATGACGGTGGTGTTAAATATCTACATATATGTATATACTATTGACACGTGAAATGAAATTGCATAACAGAGGTATTATTAATTATGTCTCTTTCTAAAAGTAGAAACCTGAAAGCCATCCTTCTGAAAGTGAGGTGGACTGTTGTACAACTTCTGAACTTCGGAGTGGTCCGTTTGTCAGCATGCGCATCATATTCATCACCTCTATTACAACTACTTATATATATACTTATTTAATACTAGTTTTTATTGTTAAACAATGACTGAGGGAGATGTTTGAACCAGACTCCATACGAAATATGTGATTAGTGAATTTATTGGTGATTAGATTAGAGAAGGGGTCAAATATCTCGTAATATTGAGACTCGTCGAGAAATACAAGTGAGAATAGTAAGGAACGATAGTTCTTGCGATCTTCGGCATAATACCAAGATCCACAAAAAGCCGGATCCTTAGACAATAAATGCATTCTTTTGTTTTTAGGAAGACTCATTTCTCGATCAACCAACTCCTAATCCCGATTTGGTGGTATGCAAACTCTTCGTCTATACTTGTATATAGGAGAGTTGTGTAGAACCTGAATTTATATGATTGGCACATTCTTAAATTGTAAAAGATAAATATACAAGAACACAAATAAAAAATACAATTTAGATACTGTGACATGAACGTAATCGGAGATGAACCAGAATCGAGATAAAATCTCTCTCTTGAATTCTTTTAACAGGCGTAGTGTGCCAGCTTGATGCATTGAAGAATCCTAGGATAAAATCATTTTGGTTTCTCTCATCTAGAACCACTCGAAATTAAAAGCTAACAAACTCTAAAACCATAATATACTCTAGACTCAGTCGGAGAGAATAAAATCAAGAGGATTGTGATATTTTGTAGTTTCACAAAAAAAATTATCTCCATGAGAAGATGAATCACTTAGTTATACAACCAAATATTCAACATAAGAAAATAAAGAAAACTTATGAGAATTGATTCTCAACATTTAAGTCATTCATTTTATTTTTGTCATGAATTGAGTTGTTACACAATTCACAATTAAAAAGATATAACTGTTGAATTTTTAACATTATGACTAAACTACAATTTGGAAAAAAAATAATTATTAAGATTATTAGCCCAAATAATATTTTCTAAATGCACTTCCATTTCCCATTTAAACTTACTTCAACTTTGACATGTAATTACACTATCTATCATGTCGTGTTCATTACAAAGAATCTAAAAGCTCGAAGATTCGGTCATTTTGAATTTTTGACAAGTTGTCTGCGAGTCAGATGGCATGTGAAACAGTGTTCGGTCATAGCCAATCGGATGTATCAGTAGCTATAAAAGTTCAGTATTTATGACGCCGCATGAGGTGGCATGTTGGATCAGAATCGGGCCTTTGAATCTACATCGCTTCTGTCTTTAAATCAAACTGGACATGACCGAGTTCAGTCTAATTAGGTCTGGGGAAGGACAAAGCCTACCTCTAACAGAAGATAAATCAAATTAGCATCTAGATCGAGTTATCAGCTAGAATTAATTACAATATACATGCACAAAATCTTTAATCTATAAGGCAAGTATAACAATCCGTTGTGTTTGTGGTCGCCAGACGAATACGATTGTAGCAAGAAAATACACTCAATTGAAACTGATTTTCAGCGTTGATTTATAGACTGACTAAAATACTTAAAAACAGTCTTTGAAACACTCGTTTAGGTGTCATTAATTGTAAACCACGAGAAGTGTAATATTCAACAGCATATTTTCTCGTACATGTCGATTGTCAACCTTTAGCTAGAATAAACAAAATCTTTACATTTAAACATCTTATATATTTTTAGGGCGACCGAATACTTAAATCCATCTTGTCGGGTAACATATGATTGAAGTGAATAACTGATAAAAAAAACTGTCAAATATGATGAAAAATATAAAATATGTAAAAGCCTCGAAACCGATAATACGATAAACATTACAGAAACGAGCATAGCTTAGACATAAGCACATTACAAAGTCTAGAAATTAAACGTTTTTCTGACATACCTCCTAAGGAACACGATCGGATAAACGTAAAACTACATAATTAAACAAAGAGAACAAGCTAGGTGCAATATTATATAAGGTCCACAATACAAATTTCATAATAACCATAATCATCCTAGAAATTAGAAACCCTAGCGGGAACATAATTATTAGTTAAGGCCTCTTTTTAGTTCCAGAGGCAATCAAGTCCAGCATGAAGCAGATTAGCCTTTGTTTCATTCTCTCCCACCGTCACTGGTAGCCAGTAATTCATTCCGGCGATTCCACCGCCGCTTTGAGAATAAGGCAGGTTAACAGATGAGGTAATGGTCGATGTTGACGACGATCCATAGTAAGGAAAGTGATTGAAGTTCTCTTGGACTGATCTAATGTTAGATAGAGTTGAGACATTTCTAGAGACGAAATGAGGAAAAGGGTCAAAGTCAAACCCTAACGGCGTAGGGGGTGGTGGAAGATCGTTGAATGAATCAACGTTAACGTCTAAGCCTAAGGCAGTAGCTGAAGTATTAGTGGCAGTGGAGAAACAGGACACGTGCTCGGTTAATGCGGTGGCTGTGACGGTTGTGTTGGTGTTACGACCGTCGTAGGAGTAACTGCTATCGGTGTAGCCGTAGGTGGTGTGGTCAAGTAGAGGAGGGAGTGAGATTGAGGAAGGTGAGCTTGGTTGTTCTTGGTAATTTGTAGATATGACTGAGGGTACTTTCGTCTTTTTAGACCCACCAGTACCACTGCTTAAGCTGACACTTGCTCCTCCACCTCCTCCGGTTCCGGTACTAGCTAAACCGGTTTTCTGAAAAACCCTAGAGATCACCCATTCATCCTGAGGAAATAAAATAGAATTTTAAAAAAGTCAAGTATATATATTATATATATTGATGAGAAAGTCAATGTTAGATCTTGGAGATAAAAGAGTGTAGAGTTTAGTAAATCCATGGAGTAAAAGCTTGCAGAGAGAGGAATGCGCATTGGACATTTCAATGAATATAGAAGACAAAGTAAGATTTACTTAAATGAATTTTCATTTAATATATTTAGGTCTGAAAATCCAGAAGATATGCATGGGTTCTGAGGTTTTGCATTGAGTTTTCCAAAAGTAGGATGTTTTATTATTTTATTTTAACAGAACTATTTAATACTTGCTTTAGTACACACCATTCTGACTGAAATCCCAATACATAAAAAATAGCAGATTTTTATTTTATGATTCATTATGCTCTCACCATAACAATAGTGAAAAGCATGCCTTTTCAGCTATCAACATTAAATGCAAAAAAATGCAAAAACAAAAAAAAAATCAACGTCACCGACTATGTCACACTCATTGGAAAAGAAAAACATAAAACTCATTAATCAAAGAAACAAAGTAATTAACTTTATTTTAAAAAAAAAGAAGAAGTAAAGGGTTTAATCAAAATACCTTGGAGCTTCTAGAGATGAAATGGTAAGAGAATTTGCCTTCAAGACGATATTCATGCATAACCCAATTACTCTTCTCACCTTTAGGAGCTCTTCCTTTGTAAAAGACAAGAGTCTTCTTCATCCCAACAAGTGCACAAGTCTTTGAACTGTAAATCTCTCTGTCTTTTCCAGTAGCTTTCCAGTAACCAGCTTCAGTTGCTCTGTTTGTTCTAAGTCCCGTCGGATATTTCCGGTCACGGAGGCTAAAGAAATACCATTCCTTCTCTCCCATCTTAGCTTTAGCTAAAGAGACATTTGAAGAAGACAAAAACTTAAAAGATCATGTTACAACTAGAAGAAGTATGTGTCAAATTAAGCTAGTTTAGTTAGTTTTTGTTACCAGGAAGTTGCCAAGGCTCACACTTGTTGAGATCAACTTCAGAGATGGCACGGCTTGAGAAACAACCGTCGAGTACCTTGCGGAGGAGGTAATGAGTGATGAGCTCTTCGTCCGACGGATGAAACCTAAAACCCGGCGGAAGATATTGGCTGTCTCCGCCGTGATCGTTGTGGTAATACGGAATGTCCATGAAGAGCTAAAGCTTTTTCAGAGAGTAAAACCCTAAAGGAGACTCGAAATGTTTTGAGGAAGAGGATAATTGTATTAATATAATGGATGGTGCTTGTTGATGGATATTTTCATTTTGTTTTTTTTAATATACATTGGGATTTGGTTAAATCAAAACGGCGAAATAGGGGGAAGCTTTTTTTTTATTTTTTTGGTATTTTGTTACTTATAAAGTAAATAATTTTTTAAAGATTAAAAAGTCGTGGAGATAATAATTAAAATGAAATAAAAAAAGACAGATACGTCTACTCTTTCATAGGAACCTGTGGTTTTTTCTGCCTTGTCTTGTCCTGTAGTAAAGAGAGCAAAAGCCAAAGCAGATTATTACATCATATTTTTGAGTTAATCGATATTTATATATATATTTTTAAAGACTCGAGATTTCATTATTAAGAAAATACAATTAATCATGAAATTCTATATAAAAATTATTAAAGAAACGAGGAATGGGCACTTGTTTTTATCTGAGTATGCGTGCGTGCATGAGAAAAAAGTGCAGTGGTATACTCTGTCAGTGATGAAAATAAAAGAGAGGCTTCAGATTTATTATTATTATTATTTATTATTTGTGTCTACAAACTTGATGAATAAATATAGAGACAATGACTAGTGACCAATAGTATTACCATTGGAATACATTATTGGATTTGGGAACATACATAGATATTTGGAAAACGAAGAGTTTCATTTGTATTTATAAAACATGAAAAATATTAAATCGATAAGGCTGTTTCAAATCTTAGAGTGTCAGCACAGTACATGATTAATTTATCAAATAAAATTGACAGAGGCTTCATTACTACACGCCACCACCTTCTCCACCTTTCACCTCTTCTTTTCTCCTTTTTGTTTAATCTTTTTAAAACTATTTTTTATATTTTTAAAAATTATTTTTATTGCTTCAATTGTATGCTGAGCAAAATATAATTATATTGGAGAAAATCATTTTTGAATTTCATTATTTGGCATAAGATTTATAAGTTAAGATTGAACAATAATTGAATCAAAAAGTTACAGGATATGCCAGATCAGATTTTTTATCCTGTAAAGTTTTGTTTTCTTCATAGTTGTTTTTTTTTAAATTATGTGTTTTATAGTACGATATTATTCTTGCAAGTTGCTTATCAAATAAGAGAAACATATGTTATTATTTATTTGTTTAGTCCAATTATGTTGCTTAATGTATTAAAAATCGACCAACAATTATTTACCTCTCATGAGTTTACTTCAAATAGCATTTAATACCCACACGAACAAATCTGATACTCATACTATGGAACATATTGCGAACTATAGATTTTGAATATAATAATTATTCTCGAGTTGCTTTCAATCCGGTGGATAGGATGATAGGATGATTCAGCTAATGACTTGACATCAATTTTGATTCTTACCTGATATATTAATAATATTATGGTTGCTTAGAAAATGTCAATCCAATTTTTTTTTTAAATATATATATATAATAATTGTTGCAGATGAAAGATAAGTCTTTTTTTTTTAACAAAAGGCTTTCTATAAATCTTTAAATTTAGATAGTGGACTTCATGTACGAATTTACATTAATGTCAATGAAGTTATTAACATATAATAAACATGGCATGTCATCTCAATCAAGTCATGGTTATATTGGTTTCCATGCATGTACATATAAATAATTTGTGCTAACCATCATTTTTTATAGGGAAAATCGTCTTAATAATACTAAATTTATCAGCATAATTAAATAAAAGAAATTTCTCTCTAAAAAAAGAAAACACAAACTTTTGGGTGAATTTACTTACCAATAATTACCGTTAGTCAAAATTAAAAGAATGTTAACATCCGTTAATTTTCCTAAGTAACACTTAACCATCGCTAGTTTGACCCTAATTAACAAAACATTGCATTTTATTTGGATCTTAAAACAGTAAAATTGAGAGAACAAAGTCGATGTCTCTCTTTCTCTCTTGTCTAATTTCTGTTTGACTTCAAAAACAAAATCAAATCTCAAATCTGCTCGTCTTGGTAGTTTTGAACCTGTTTTAGAGATGTGTTGAAGAAGTTGGAATGGATTGCAGAGAAAGAGAAAGGTTATTGCGGCGTTTGGGATTACGAGTTTCATGATAATGATAGTAAGATTGAGAATGAAACAGAGGTGGAACCGATTGAGATTGGAGATGGTGGTGATTGGTGGAAGATAGATGATGAAGATAGTGTTGGGATTGATTTTCAAGAGGAAACAAAATTCATTAGAAGCTATGAACAGCTTTCAAAGCAATATACATTCTTGTTTCTTGTTCTCTATAATTGTGCAGTGATTTGGTTTGTTGGTTAATGAAGAGTTTAGAGCCATGTAATGTTTAATCAGTCTAAAAGACTCAGGAAATTATAGAGATATGTTTCGATTTATAAGAAACAAGGTAACAAACAGATGAAGTATTCTCTAGTATAGCTTCAATCGAAAAGATCTATGTTTGTTAGCTTCAATCTTCAAAAGCTTCTCTAGTATAGTCACAAGTCTAATTACAGGAACATGTGAAGTATTCCCAAATTATAGATCATAAGCAGATTCAAGGTTTGAAACTAGCAAGACAAGCAGATTTGAGATTTGATTTTGTGTTTGGATTTCGAACAAAAATTGCATAAGAGAGAAAGGGAGACGGTGGATATTTTTCTCTCAATTTTAGGGTGTTCATATCCAATTTTAGGGAGACGGTGGATATGTAAATTCGCAAAATCAACCAAAAGTTTGTGTTATTTTTTGCAGAGAAAAATAATTTATATTTAATTCAATAAAAAGGGATAAATATGGTATTGTTTTAATCATTTTCTCGTTTTCTATATAAAAAGCCATGATATACTTTCATTTTTCAATAATGGTATTTTTCCTACATTTTAGAATTATATATATATAATAGATGATCTTTCTCCAGAGTGTGACACATCAGCAAAATAAATTTTCTCTAGAACAATAAGATTATAACATAAAACCAAGTAATCAAAACTAAAGTCAGATATGCATAAGAAATAATAAATTATGTATCTGTAAAAGTAGAGAAGAAACAGACAAAACCATAGAGTAAGGTTGTTTTAGTTGGCCTAGTTACACTTACGAAGACGAACAGTTACAAGTATGATACATGTATTAGAGTAACAAGAAATCTCTCCAAAACGTTCATCTGAACCGCATTTCTCATAAAATCTGATTTTATTTTTTTGGTAGGTACTTACATCAATTCATGTGAATTTTTTTATAGAAGATCATTATGTATCATGGGTGTGAATTTTGAGGTACGGGCAAAGAACAAAAATTTATGTCAACGAAAATTACTACCACGGAGAATAGTGAAAATATTTACAAGACGGATACAACAAATATAAATGGAAAGAGACGGAGACGACAAGTATAAATAGTTACTATTTTTTTTTGGAAAAACAAAGATCGAAATCTTTTCCTTTGTTGTTGTTATTATAGCTTATACATGTGCTTTTGTTTTTAGATCTATTTAATTTGTTCTCCATCTAATATATATATATGTATTATACATTGAACAGATTTAGCATATGATGCAAGGACTGTTAAGGTCTTATATAAAAGCTTACAAAGAAAGGAATGTTAAGGCCTTGTATAAAAGCTTACAAAGAACGAGGCATGTTTGAAATGTTTGAAGTGAGTTGTTAGCTTGTCTGCTGTAAATATGCTTCGTTCTTTGTAAATATAAATGCGCATTATTTTACAGTTTTTATAAGAATGTCTGCTGTAAGTATGACTCTTATATGTTCTCTTTGACTTCCACAAATTATATAGATGTTGATGTTTTTCTCTATGAATTTTCTCCGGAAGATGAAACAAATACTCATGTATAAGGTATAGTTTTTAGTTTTTAAATACTGGAAGTATTATGTTTTCCATGTTCGTTTGTTTCAGATGTTTGGTTATCAGATTTTAGAAACGAAATTTAGTTTGAGTTATATTGTTTTGCAGATGAGTTAAAAAAAATTGGATGTCAAGAAACCTGGTAAGGGCATCAAAAGATATAATATCTATACCTTATTTCTAAACAAACAAAATACTGTTTTTTGTCATATCAAAAATTGACTGAAATATACTATTCTTAAATATTTTCTATTAATCAATCTGATTGAAATACAATTTGTGATTTTTTTTTTCCAAAATTGATATGTAAAATAATTAAGCCATAAGGTGGATAAAGAAAAAAATAAGTTTTTAAGAAATTTAGTGAGAGTGCTATCAAATCTGTAATGTCAAAACTTAAAGACTTTTAATTGTGAGTTCGTATTCTGTTATTTTTTTCTTTAATTTTCTCAGTTCAACAATTAAAAAAATTATTTTTAACATTTTTTCTATCATATTGATTTTACAAAATAATTTTAAGAAAACACTGCACCGTAACTAACGCAGTATTTATGTAGTCATATTATAATAAGTAAACTAAAATGTAAGAAAATATAAGTAACTAAAAACGTAACGAAATGTTTTAATAGCTTTTAAAGCCATGTAGTAAAAAAACTTCCACTAAATGCAGGTAAACAAAAATTGTTCTATTTTTCAACAAATAATTAGATCAATAAACCTTCATTCATAGTTTACTATTCACGCACTAAAATTCCTTATAAATCTATTGTATATAGTCGGGATGGATCAAATTTATAATATCCGATGTCATTATAACTATCACATTAAACAAATATATTTCCAATGTTACTTTTTCTTTTGAAACACTATCAATTGTAACTTATCTTATATTAAAGCACAAAAGACAGTAATATATATTAAGGTACATGGTTAATAAATGAATGATTTCTGAAGAGTTCTTTAACACTACGAACCAAGAAATCAACTTTATAATTCAGTAATCTAGGAATTAAGAAAACAGAAAAGAAGTGAAAGAGACTTCAAAATCGAGTAAACCCCTCGATTTATGGAACAAAAACTGGCCAATTCACAAAATTCATTACCATCTTCAGAATTTATGCATAATATACCGCAAACGTTAATTCAATGATCTGGAGATAGAGAATACATCGCCTACTAAATGAAAAGGATATAAAGTTTGAGGAGTTCTATGGGCTCTCAGACTAACTCCACCAGAGCAATAAAAGCATAACCAGCCTAAACCCGAGAAGTATTCGAAATCTTTCAAAACCCCGTCTATAAAACACCTATAACCAATGAAAGCTGATAAAACCGCTTAAAGTCGGAATAGCATCTCCATTGCTACTGACAAGCATTGAGATGTCGCTTCAAGATCCCTAGTTTGGTCCTCGTCTATCCAAATATTTGCATTAAACTAACCAATACTCTTTTTCAACATGTGTAACAACTTTTTGTGGGTCTTTATCAGTGATTCTTTGTCTTCCAGATAAACCATAATAACCGAGGATAACTTTGCTTATCCACATCAGCAGGAATCCTCCAAAATAGATAAGACCCAAGTATACACTGTTTATGGACATTCAAACAAAACATGATTAACTGTCTCGAAATCTGCACCACAACGATTACAAAACTCCTTACAGTTAATCCCTCGCCGAACTAAATTAGAACCAACCACAATATAACCAGACAGAGCTTGCTACATAAAATGTTGAATCTTCGAAGAACATTTTTTATTCTACTTTGAAAAACGTTAATATTAGTATAAATCACGTTAAATAAATTTAGACAGTCTATTTTATATATATATTAGAGGTTTTTATTTTAATTGTTCAAATCATGTTTAATCTTGCAAAATCCATTATTCGAGAACTCATATTTTGTTCTGTTATTCAAGATGAATTTAGTATGTTGAAGTATTTTTTTTTGTCAACAATTAATAATTGGATCAATAAATTTCTATTAATAACTCAAATTCAGTTCTTAAAATTTTAAACAAGAATGTGGTATACGCAATTTTTTGGAGTCTATGTCCATGAATAAAGAAGTACTTTTTAGTTTTTTGGTTTTAGTTTTTGATTTTGTGACTGATTTTCGTTTTCAAAACTGGCTTTTAAGCTATGATTGTCAAGTGGTAATCAATTTTTTGATAAAACAATTTTTAAATTTAAAAGTGGTGTTACTTTGAATGTAACCATTTAAGTTTTTGATTTTTTAATACTCTTTTATTAGCCAGAAAAATTAATTTTTAAGAATTCAACATTTAACTTTTAGAAAACTAAAATCTAACCTTTTAAGCTTTTGAAACCAAAATTTTAATCTAAAAACTAAAACCAAAATCTAAAATCTAAAAACTAAAATCTAAAAATTAAAATCTAAAAATTTAAAACAAAAACCAAAACATAATGCATCCATTCATAACCTTAATTTTGAAAAAAATTTAATTTAAATTTAATTTAACTAAAAACTGGGTTTTTACTTTTGAGAAAAATCTAAAAATCAAAAACTTAAATTATTGAATTATAACAAAAACTGTTTTCAATATATTTAAAAAAAAACTAGTTTAAATTTTTTTAATTGGGTTAAATACTGCACCACCATTTATAAGGCTATTTATTGTACAGTAGTAAAATCCACAATCATATTCCACCAAATTAGATACATACACTTTTATCGTTATAAATAAGACGTTATATAAAACACATACACTTAAAAAATAAAAAATTCAACTCTGATCTATTTACAGTCTAAAGGACTAAATTAAGTAAATAAAACTATTACGAAAAACCAAAACTGTGAGGACATAATAAACTTAAAACAACACAGATTAATGGACAAATCTTTTTTTCAACACTTATCAAAATAAGTCGTATCTTTGAAAGATCTTTAAGAAAAGTTGAATTGTCCCTTCGAAAGCCCTTCAACCAAAAATAAATAAATCAATCTTGTATTAAAAAAAAAAAGGTTAGGAAGAGTATAAAAGTAATAATCAAACATTAAAATCATGATCAGAGATACGGTAATACTATTACACCTGCTACTACTGTTAAATATTATTACTGTCCACAAATTGTAGGTCTATCAATATGTCTGTTTAGACATATCAGCAATTGCCTGTAGGCTGTAACTAAATCTAATTAATAAGATCTTACTAATAAATATACACTTATATTATTATATACTTTATATACTCTACAATACTACAAATCTTTGGATTTTACAATTACAACCGAAATTAACACATAAACTCAAACATAATAGTATAAAGTAAAATAAAATAATGTAGCATGTTCTTTTTGTTTTCTTTTTTGGTCATAATAATGTTGTATATTCTAGTTATACACATTTTCAAGGTTTGCATTGTTTGCTTGGCGTTATATATTTTCAAGGATGGCATCTCATAAAACATTTTGTAATTTTTTATGAATATCTGTACTTCTTCTACCACATTTATTTCAACTAATTATAGACTGTCAAATTTATTTATTTTGACATATTTTATACACAAGTAAACTGTTAATATTTGATTAAGCCATTTTATTTTTACCTATGTTTTGACCATATAGCTAACATACATGTCAATTCATATTAAATTAGTTACGTGATACAATATTGACTTTTCTTCTTTGGTGTGAAAATTAATATATATATTTACGGTATATCAGTTGCCAAAAAATAGATTACAAACCAAAAGATCATGACCAATCATAACTTATAACAATCAAAGAAAACTACTCTTGTTGGGCTCAATAGCAGAGAAACACCAAAAGAGACCCTCAGAGCAATATAGGATTGCCTACGATCCTTAGATGTCACTGAAGAAGCAATCATGGAAGCAACTTTGTTAGCTTCTTTTACTTCAAAAACTATCTGCCAAAAGGGAATCTTCATCAACTTCGAACGCAAAGGGGCATAGAGAGCTTGTAAGGAAGGCGACTCCACATGAGAGGAAACAACACCTAAGAAGTCTTGATTAGCCACAACAAAGATCGACTGATTTGGGGACACTATATCTGGTAGGAAGGGATTAAGTCTTGATACCAATACCTTAGAGATCACTTTGTACATAACTGTTCAAAGGTTGATCGGTCTCAAGTCACTCATTCTCTCTGAGTTTTCCTTCTTTGGAATGAGGCTAAGCTAATTAAAATTCCAATCCTTTGGTAGTTTCCCTTATGTGAAGAATATAGAAACTTCAGCTGTGAATTCTTTAATTCGAAAGTAAAAGCGCGTCATCTCGTCTACCGCAGGGGCACTTGAAGCCTTGATTTTTGAGAAGACTGCAAGCTTGATTTCTTCAGGAGAAATATCAGCCGTGACAAAATCATTCATTTGTTGCGAAACTCTTGATTGCATCTCATCAAGCCGGAATCTGAGGGTGAGAGGTGCAAAGAGGTTGGTAAAATAAGAAGCCGCAACTGCACCTTTAGAGGCTTCGGCTCTATGAGTGATTCCCCGATCATCCACTAACTTTTCTAATCTAGTATATGATCGGTTTGATTTCACTACAGCGTGAAAATACTTAGTGTTCATGTCACCTTCTTTGAGCCAAAAGTCACGACTTTCTGCTTCCAAAAGCTTTCCTCTTCACAGTAAGAAATTACTAAGTCCTTTAAACCATAAAACTTCTCATATTAGCATGAAGCTGAAGGGTCTTGACCTTGGTGTTAGTGTTGTTCTCTCGTTTCCAGCTACTGAGAGCCTTCCTACTACACCTAATTTTATCACTGACCCATGAGCCAGCACGAAGGAAGGAAAAGTGCCATGCTGAACGAATAGCCTCACTAACTCCCCACTTATTGATCAACCTCTTATCAAACCTGAAATATCCTCGAAAGGATTTCGGAGTTGTATGCAGCTTGAGTAAGACAGGCATGTGGTCCCAACCCCAAATGTCAAGGAACACTTTATTAGAAGCCGGAAACAAGGAAAACCAGTGATTATTCCCAAAACACCTATCAAGCTTTCATTGGATCCATTGGTCACACCTCTTTCCTCCCCATGTGAAACTATTCCCTGATCTCGGCAGTTCCAACACCTTACAAGCCCGAAGCATTGCACAAAGTCTTACGAGAACTTCTTCTAGGGCCTCCTGTTTTTTCACTATTCTGCAAAATCTCATTAAAATCTCCAATGATTGCCCATCCTTGAGATCTATTCTTGCCAAATCTTGTAATTCGCTCCCAAACTTCATTCTTAGATTCACAGTTGGGTTCCCATAGACACATGATAAAAAGAAACTAACACCACCTAAGAGACTTGGTAGTCTATCATTTTTTCACTTGCCACCAGAACGTCAATCTTGACTTCTTTCTTCCAAAAAAGAGCCAACCCACCACATTTATCTACTAGCTCAATAGTAAATATATTAGCATATCATAACCACTCCTGAACATCCACCAAGACATTCCGACCATTCATTGTTTCCATTAAAAACAAAACCTTTGGGAAGAAGCATCATGAGATGAGTCATATCTGAACACTAAACTTTTCTCCTTGTACACATCAGTTGAGATTATTGGAGGAGGCTCAAGCCTCAAGATAAGTTTTTGAGAAATTGGATCTTTCTCACCTTCCTCAACTGACTTTTTTCGCACGATCTTCTCTGATCTTCAATCCCCTCCCGAGAAAACCATTAGATACTGCCTCATGCCTTCTAACACATCAGGTGCTATTTTAGGCCACCTAATGACTGGATGCATACCAACCTGATCCTCTGATAAATCCCAAGCAGAGGATCATCTGTTTTAATAATGAGCTTAAGAACCTCTGGCTTTGGTTTGTGGCCAAGTTTTCTTTCAACCACTATTTCTTGACGCTTCTTGATGAAGAGAGGGCACACATCTTGATCATACGAAGAAATTGACAATTGTAAAAACACTTTTGCACTCTCTCATAATAGAATAAGACTGTCGTCGAACTGCCGTCAGGAAGAGGAAGAGATGATTTTTGATTTTCGGAGGGGCTTCGAAACATCAAACTTCACTTTAACCCGAACAAATCTTTAATATTAGGCTTTTCTGGATCAAAGACTACCTTAGTATCCTGGCCTACTATTTCCCCCATCAGAGTAATAGCCTCTGCCGTGCAATAATTCATCGGGATGTTCCTTATCTGGACTCAGAGAGAAACATGCTGAAGCGAGTCCGGCGGAGGAGAAGCTGACGATCGCTCAGTGACTAAAACCCATTCATCGTACGTTTGCAAACCCTTCTCAAGGATTTCTTCGAGATCATGCTCTTAAATAAAAATAAATTGAAACTTCTATAGAGACAGCAATGCCACAAACTCTCTCCCTCTTTTTTCATTTTCTAGGCATATCAAAGATGAGACTCGACATAGACTGATGAGCAGGATTAAGCAGTCTACCAACGATACTTAACACATTCTTACCACTGAAGCTAAGCGATGGGATATTCAGCATTACGAATGGAGCGTCACTTCTTTTTTCTAGTGACATCACCATCAAGGCTTTGCACATGCGGACGACATAACTTAGACTACACGGAGAGATACTGAAAATAGCTGGGAATTAATGAGAAGTGGAGGCAAAACGGAACCCTAAACTTGAGTTGTGGCGGAAAGAGAAGAGCAAAGGCGGAACACATGGTCAAATAAAGCTGAAGCTCTAACTTGAAAGATTCTATATCAGTTAGAGAGTTCTAAGTCCAAATAAGGGAACCTGATTGACTCCAATGATTGACGATGTTTTATATCTCAAATATTTTTTAGAAACCTATAAATTAGTAATAAAAATAGTGAAAGTTTTTTTTTTTAATGATAAATTCGCTGGTAGATTATCCTCTCCGTTAACATAATCCAATGTCGCATTTGGGAGCTTTGAAGTCCAAAATTGCCAATCTCTTGATGATCAAATCCATAGATGATATTCTTATTGGCTTTGACTTTGCACACGCCGACGTGATATGATATGTCCTGTTTTCTTTTGTTTTGTTGTATCCAACCCACTTTCTCTGGCTCCCAAGCATTCCAAACATATATATGGCACTTGGGATAAATAAGACATGGTAGTTTAATCCTCCAAACAACATGAAACATTACTTAGTTGAATCCAGGTTTAGACCAATTTTTTTTTTGTCAACACTAGACCATAAATGGCTGACCCATTAGCTAAGTTTTTACATAATATAAATGGTAGAACTCGATCCCTAGTTGTGCAATTACGCAGGTTTAGACCCATTTGGATCTATATATATTTATGCTTTCATTAAAAGAAGTGTGACTTTCAAATGTTCAAGACGCCAAAAATGGATTTGTTTTTTTTTCCAAGAATACCAAAATTTTTGTGTTGTTTTATTTATCATTTATTACCAAACTTTTAAAATGATTTTCAAAAGAGGTGAGGCTAAGGGTGTAGAGTTAAATGATAATAACTGCAAAAAGCAACTGAGAAAATGCCAAATTATAAATTATTTGACGCAAGAAAAGGCCATTAATTAATGATGAAGCATAGTATTGACAAACAGTAGAAAATTCCCTTTTGTGACCTATTCAAGTGAGTAAAAAAACTAATAGCCCAATCTATTGTATTAATTTTTGTTTCTAGTCAATACTGTGTGTTTTTTAAACAAAAAACATATTTGTAATTATTAATGGTTCGACAGAGGATCTTACTTCAGATAGACTTTCCCAAAACAAATTATTAGTTTTGTCGATTGTCAAGCTGAAGCAGTAGAAGAGCTGGTGAGAAAGAAGCAGGTGAGATAGCATTATATCACTCTATGAACTCGCTTTTCTCTTATGTATATTAATGTATATTGTATACTTTCTGATATATTATTATTTTTGATAGATTTAAAGATACTAATTCATGTTTCAGCTTTTTAAAGGATGGCGTGAATTTGGTAAGCATTTCAAAAAACATTTTTGCCTTTTGTGTGTGTTTTAATTTTCCATTTACCAGAAAAAATATTTACTCCTTGATCAATACGAGGGATTATTAAACTTTTTTTTTTTTTTTGATAAAGTATATTCACGTGGTTTGGAATCAAGACAAATATATTCACGTGGTTTGGAATCAAGACAAATATATTCACGTACATCTAATTTATTCAACTCGTGTTTAAATTACCAACTATGCGTACATCTTAGATTCTGTATTGAAGAATTTGGAAGATTTTTTGGTAAATACTTTTTATTTATTTTTGAAACTGATATTCTACTTCTTATTTATTTATCTTTGATTTTTAATAAAAGTGAAAATGAAGTTTAGTTCTATGGATAAGTTACATAAACTATAAAACAAAAAACCTAAAAAAGTTTGTTTTCTTCTTTAAAGTTAAAATTTTCAGTGGCAATTCATTTAAAATTTAATAATTTAATATAAAGCATATCTTTTTTTTTAACAATAATGCGTATCAATTAGGAGTAATATAGTAAACAGAATAAGCTGCATGTCTACATCTTCTTTTTATCTAGATATTTTCAAATTGCTTGGCATTTTTACCCTTTAGTTTCTTACCATACACTTGTTTGGTGTATTGTTTTTTAACTTGGTCCCCTTAGATAGCCTTACACCTAAAACCTAGCTGTTGATGCAACGTCTCTCTTTTTTGCATATTGATGCAACGCGTCTTCACTCTTCACCTCCATAGTACAACCTCATTTTACCCCTTTTTTTAAAATAAATTAATATTATTTACATAACATTTTTTTACTTTATGTTTTTGAATTATAGATTGCATAAAAAGCAGTTTATCTTTATTTGTTTCAGAACACTCGAAGAACCATTATCATAATCAGTTGAATCTTACAAATTATAAAGGCTAACTGGTTCTTGATCTGACACTGCTCCTGGAGTCCTGGTTAGAGAATTTTGTTATTTGAGTTACAGTTCTGGATAATTTATTTTAGTGTAACAAAAATGTAAAAGAAAGAAAAGAAAAACATTCACGGGATCATGGGGACTCAATACGAGCTAGTGATGGGAACTATCTTTTCAGTGGAGACAGATTCTGCACAAATTGAAGTTACATGATATTCAACTCTCTTACGTTCACACACGAACGTTGATCCATAGGTAAAGACATGGAATCTCTTATTTATCTCTTGACATAACATGGTCAGCTCTGGGCCAAGCAGTGTCAAACATAGGCTTAACAATACCTTCAATTTCATGAGGCCCACCAACTAAACATTAATTATAAATATTCTTTTAATTTTATAAGACCCTACAATTTGTTCCCATTTTTCAAATAAATTGTCCCAAAAGAGGTCCCAATTGTAAAAGACAAGGAGAGTTTTGTAAAAAAAAAGACTGAATGATATTACAATGGTAATTTGTGTTTCCAGAAGGGTTTGTCTTCTATAGAGATCAAAGAGAATTCTAGAATTCACTAAGGTAAAAGGAAAGTGAAAATCAACAAAACAAAAGTGAAAACTTGTTGTGAGTAACGACTCTATTATGTTCAATGTTCAATGCTTCAGATTTTAAAGCTGATTTTGGTAATGTTGCAAGTTCTGATGCAGATAAGAATACATTCTTTGCTTTTCCTTCTTTAGTAAACTTTGTGGGCCTTAATGGGTGTTGATGGCTTGATTCATTTGTTGATGGTGTTGAATTATGTAGATGGACTGAGTTGATTGGGCTAACATTCCCCTTCAAACTCAGCGGCGAGAAGGTGTTGACTCTGAGTATGGACCTGAGACGAACAAAGGCGGATCTGGGAAGTGACTTTGTGAAGATATCGACGATCTGAAGAGCAACTGGACTATGTCGAGTTTCAATATGACCTTAGGCAACTTTTCCTGGATGTAGTGATAATCAGATTCAAAGTGTTTAGAGTGTTTTTGAAGAGCTGGATTCGTACTGAGGTAAAAGGTTGAAAGATTATCGCAGCAGAGCAGAGTGGGATAGTACTGAGAGATGCCTAAATCATGGAGGAGAAATGATAGCCAAGTGATCTCTTGTGCGGTGGAGGCGAGAGCCCGATATTCAGCCTCAGTTGAAGAACATGAGACTGTCTCTTGACACTTAGTAGACCATGAGATCAGATTGGGACAAGTAAGGTACAAAAACTTGAGGTTGATCAGCGAGTGACAGGGCATCCAGCCCAATCACTAACACAACAAGCAGAAAGTATGAGTTGAGATGTTTTGCAGATATGAAGATCGATATGAAGAGTCCCTTTGATGTAATAGGGAATTTGCTTTAGAGAACCAAAGTCTGTGATGGTAGGAGTATGCATTCGTTGACATATGAAGTTGACTGCAAATTAGATGTTTAGCCGAGTGATCGTGATGTATTAAAGTTTCCCGACAAGGTTCCTGTAATATGTTAGCTCTAGGAAGGGAGTGTTGTCGAGGCGTAGAGGAAGTGGAGTTGGCATCATGTTGCAATTTGTCATGGATGCTTAATGGAGAATGTCGTCTGCATATGCAATCTGATGGAGAAATAATCTTGCAGAATGTGTTTTAACCATGCATAGGTGCTTGCTTTAGGCTATAAAGAGCTTTGGTGAGCATACAAACATGTGAAGGTTTGGATAGATCGACAAATCATGGTGGTTGGGAAATAAACACCGGTTCTTTGAGTTCACCGTGTAAGAAGGGGTTGGAGACGTTGAGTTGTTTGATAGTCTAATCTTTGGCAACATCAATGTCAAGCATCATCCGAATGGTGGCTGTTCGAACAACCAGACTGAAGGTTTCGAGGTAATCCACCCCTTATTTTTGATCAAATCCTTTGGACACTAGTCTGGCTTTGAGTTTATCAAGTGTACCATCAGCTTTGAGTTTTGGTTTAAATATCCATCTGCAGCCTAGGACATTAATTTCTGGTGTAGGTGGTACTAGAGTCCAGGTTTGAAGCATGTAAATGTTTCTCATCTCGTCATAGACTGCTTGGTTCGAGCCATGATGTTTAAGAGCTGCAGTTAGAGAGTTGATTTTGGTAGCTACAGTCGACAAGTTAGATGGTGATGTTGAGGTGGTGGTTGTGGTTGATGATGTATAAGTGACCGAGTATGTGTAAATGAAAACAAGGTCACTTGGAGTTGGTGAAAAAGCAGTGATTGTTGGAGAATATGTTTACGATAAGGCGGTTGGTTGATGTGTTGTTTAAGTTGCCGATATGTGAGGTAGAGTGGACTGCCAAGCCTTGAGGAGAGTGGATTCATAATGTGATATGAGAGGTTGATATTAAGCTTTGAATGAGAAAAGATTTTCATCAAAAATCACATGTCTTGAGATGTAAAAACGTCTTGTTGGTGGTTGTAAGCATCAATATCCTTTATATTGAGGAGCATATCTGAGAAACACACATTGCAAAGAGCGAGGTTCGAGTTTGTGATCGACATGTGGACGAAGGTGTGGGTAGCACGCTGAACCAAATATCTGAAGAGAGGAGTAGTTTAGCTTTTGTTGATGGAGAACTTAGTGAGGACTAAGGTGCTTCAAGATTTGTGATGGAAGGAGATTGGAGTGATACGATGTTGTGTAGAAGGCTTCAACACAATGTTGTAAAGGAGTATAACTGTGGTATAACATCAATAGTCCGAGCTTGGTGATGTGAAGGTGTTTCCTTTAACTATACCATTTTGCTCTGGAGTATGAGGGCATGAAATAATGTGCTTGACTCATGTATCTCTAAAACATTGTTTCAATTGTTTGCTTGTAAATTCCCATCCTCTATAACTTTGGAAAAACTTTATTTTTCTATTGAACTGATTTTCAACAAGCTTTGGAAATGCAAAAAAAAAACAGAGAAAAATTCAGATTTAAGACGAAGAGGATAAAGCGTAGAGAATCGAGAACAATCATCAATAAATAAAGCATAATACTTGAATAATTGTTTGGATACAACTGAATATGGACCCCAAAGGTCACAATGGATTCATTCTAGAGGTTCTAAGACACGAGAGTGAGTAGATAAAAATTTTAATTTAGAGTGTTTCGCCATCTGGCAAGGCTTACACACAAGGGAAGTGCTGCTCTTATTCATAATAATTTCCTTGCTGCTCTTGAGATGTTGAAGGACCGATGTGCTAGCATGCTCCAATCGATAATGCCACACTTTTTCACTTGCTACACATTTTCTGTTAGAGTATAGAGCTACTAGATCATGGTCCTTCAACATATACATACCTTTAATTCAGTGTCCCTTAGCACCACTTTCTGATTATCCAAATAAATAACACACATACACCATTAGTATAAGAAAATACTCCATATGGAAAGTCGTCACATAGATTTAATACAGAGAGTAATGATTTCTCAACTTGAGGACATAATAACACATCATTTAGAGCAATGGTACGTGTTGGAGTGGTGATAGAGGCATATCCGAAATGGGTGATAGGCAGAGTATTCCCATCTATTACCATGACAGATTCATTACCGTTGTAAGAAGTTGTTGTGGAGAGAGTGTTGGTTGATGTTGTCACATGAGTCGAGGCTCCAGAATCTGGGTACCAATCTCTTCTAGTTTCATCTGCAACTTGGAGATCTTAGAACACTTACAGTGGATCTCCTCCTTGATAGTTCTTGTCATATCGATTGTAGCACTTGTAAGCTGGATGACCAAGTCTTCCGCATATTTGATAGATTGGTATCTCCCTAGTGTTATTCTGGGTTTGATGTCAGGATAAACCTCTGCCTCTTAAGGAGTACCCTTCAACTAGTTTTCCAATAGAACATAGAGAGTCACATATTGTTTTGAATTCTCTGCAGTACACAACAAGAGTTTTACCAAATTTGTTGAGGAGTTGGAGACTTCAAGGGAATGAGAACTCACTAGCAACTAAGCTTTTGTTGAAATTTTCTGCAAGAGACTCCCAAACTTCACCAGAGGATGAAATATTGTGTAAGTGTCAAAAGACTTCTTCAGAGAGAGTCTCGAACAGCCATGAGCGGACCAGTTGGTCTGTACAAAATCATGCTTCATATTGAGGAGAATTTTCTGCTGGAGGCGATACACCACCATTGACGAAGCCTAAAAGCTTTTGACTAGACAAAAAAGATTCAAACTGTGTTTTCCACAACAAGTAATTGGAATCATTGAGTTTCAACGTGACTGAACTGACTACATGAATGTTACTTGGAAACGGGTAAAGATTGAGAGGAATTGGAGGTTGTTCTTCTACCATGATTGATCTGTTAAGGTTTCAATGGCTCTGATATCATGTAAAAGACAAGAAGAATTTTGTAAAAAGAAGATTGAATGATATAACAATGGTGATTTGTGTTTATAGAAGGGTTTGTCTCTAATAGAGATCAAAGAGAATTCTAGAATTTACGAAAGTAAAAAAAAAAAAAAATTTAGAAGACAAAAATGAAAACTTGTTGTGAGTAACGATTCTATTGTGTTTAACGTTTAATGCTTCAGACTTTGAAGCTGGTTTTGATAATGTTGCAGCATCTGATGCAAAGAAGAGTTGGTTCTCTGCTTTTCCTTCTTCAGTAGACTTTGTGGGCCTTATTGGTGGTTGATGGCTTGATTCATTTGTTGATGGATCTTGTCTTGTTAAATTATGTTGATATTATGTTGATGGATTGAGTTGATTGGACTTAACACAAATTTTTCTGTAAAATATATATATCAATCAAGGCTTCTAGTGTGTTTCTTTTTTCCCTTTTCCTGGTTTGTTTTTATTTTTCTTAAGTTTTCAGAATTATAGGTGGTAGTTTAGAAACTCAATCTAAGTTTATCGATGAAAATAATTAACTAATCGTTAAACTAACAAATTCAGTGGATCAAGACTAATACGGACCAAAATGGTTTAATGTGTTTGAGCTCATACATGAAGTTTATAAACGCCGTATTATCTCTGTCATCAGGTCCAATGGCCCATTGACTGGTTCGATTGTCCATTTCGAGATGAATTCTAGTACCGACAGTAATAGAGAATAAAGAGATATACACTACATAATATATTATATATATGAGATAACGGAAACATGTCATTGCAAAATCTCAAAAAATAAAATAAATTAAATTCCGCAAATTTTTTAATTAAAGATTTCAGCAAAACTTTATCAAATAATATGATCAAAACATGTTCCAAAAGTAGAAAGGGTTTTAGCCAATAAATATATTTTAATGGAAATATAAAATGGTGGCCTTCAAAATCAGAAAATATTTGGTGTGCGTAACTATTTGGTTGCTTGCGGATCCTTCGGATTGGAATTTGTACATTTACATAGATACTATATAACATATCTTCGTCCAAAAAGAACAACTATATAAGAAACTTTATTGTACTATAGTAGAATACTAGATCTAACAAAACAAATACCTGATTAGCTGTCAGAGAATCCTGAATTTATACAAGAAAGATTCACATTCTTCGTATGTATATAATGTTAATAGAACTTCCTTAACATGACAAAATAAACAAACTAGAACTGCAATTAGATTCTACTAGGTCTGTACATTTCTATACATAAACCGCATTTAGTTATGTTTAGGCGTAGTATGTATTAGGAGATTTTTTTTTTGTCAACCATCATAATATTGACAACACTAAACCATTAGCTGACTCTCTAATAGAACAAGCGAGAACATCAGTTTTATAGTTTAGAGATGTCGGAATTACAAAGAGGGAGAAAGCTCGAAAAAAAGACTTTAATCTAAGAAAGCCTTCCTGGTAGAGTTAGAATGCCGGCCACTCTTCAGGATACATCAAGAGCTTCAGAACATCAGCACAATTCGTAGCCATCTCCACTTCCAAGTCTTGGATCAAGATCAAAGATTCCATAGTCCACAAGACCGCTTCCACCTCTGAGTGAAGTGCCGAAAGACTCCTTCGTATTTGGCGTGCCCCCTACATCCTCCCGAAGCCGCGTCTGGAAAGCAAACCCAGGCAATCCCGGAAAAAATGTCAGAGCTCTTCCACGACGCATCCACAAAACATCTGTAACCCGTAAAGGCATGGTCTTCCGTCCTTGGTAACGACACCTCGGGCCAAGCTGTAGCACTGCTGAGCGATCCTGGTTGACTAGCATAATATTTTTGACGCCTAGCATTAGGTCATTCTGCCACATCTTGCTCTGCTTGGGATAGCACCTCACGCGGATCTCTACACACTTCGGAAAAGAATCATTCCTTGATTTCGAGATATGCCATAGCACCCATGGGAAAATATTGACATCTACTGAATCTTGGATCCTCCAAAATAGGTAATCCAGATTATACCATATTGAATTACCAGGGAACACCTCAACTGGGGATGGCACGAGAGATAACGCCCAAGCTTGAACTGCTGGGGGACACTCAAAAAGAACATGATTAATAGTTTCTTCTTCAGCCCCACATTTACTACATCTGGTATCACAATATATACCGCGAGTGTTCAGTTTCTGCTTAACTGCAACACAGCCAGACATAGCCTGCCATATAAAATGTTTAATTTTATTTGGGCAATCTAATTTCCATATTTTGGATTGTAGCACCCATAGATTTGGTCCCTGGGATCCAACCTCCAGCAAAGAGACATTCTCCTCAGCCTTATATCCATACTTTACTGAATACCGACCCGTTTTCGTGTAATGCCAGGCCCAATAATCTGACCTTACCCGTCGTGGTATTGGGATACCCATAATTAGTTTAACATCCTCAGAAATAAAATACTGTCTCAGTATGACCTCGTGCCAAGTTCTAGTTCGAGAATCAATAAATTGACCAACAGTAAGATCCGGGTAAATATCCGGTTCAATACCAATTGCAGCTCTTGGGTGAATATCTGGGACCCATGGATCTCTCCAAACCTGTGTAGATCTCCCATCACCAATCTTTTTAATCATCCCTTTTGTTACCAATGAACGAGCTGAGCTGATACTTCGTCATCCGTATAAAGGGTTCGAAGTTGTCATGGTCGTCATCGGGCAATGATTTTTATAATAGCGACCACGCATTACACAGGCGAACAAAGAATCTGGATTATCAATCAACCTCCATACTTGTTTAGCTAGAAGAGCTGAATTAAAATCCTCCAAAATTTGGAAACCCAATCCACCTTCCTGTTTAGGCCGACATAAATGTTTCCATTTCATCTAGTGGATCCCTTTAGACTCAGAATTTGACCACCAAAAATTTGCAATAGCTGAGTTTAACTTTTTGACAATTGTCTTTGGTAATCTGTAACATGACATGACATATGTCAGCAAAGCCGTCAGGACTGATTTAATAAGGACTTCTTTGCCCCCTTTGGAAAGGAATTTCGAAGACCATCCATTTATTCGGTCTTGCAGTCTTTCGCGAATAAAGGCAAACACTTTCGTTTTTGCCCCTCCAATATTCTCTGCAATCCCTAGGTAAGATCCCATACCCCCCAATTGGTGGATCCCCAACGTATAATGGATCAAAGTCTTATCAATATCAGGGAGTGAATGACCAAATTGTACTGATGACTTATCAAAATTAATTTTTTGTCCTGATATCCATTCATATTCTTTAAGAATTCTAATAATGTGGCTAGCTTCTTCAGTCGTTGCTTTACAGAAGAATAAACTATCATCAGCAAATAGCAAGTGAGATACCTTGGGACTTCCTCTTGCAATGGGTATTCCAGAAATAAGACTATTGTTTTCAACCCTTTTCAGTTTAGAAATAAAGACTTCAGTACATAAGAGAAATAGATAGGGTGATAACGGATCACCTTGCCGTAGGCCCCGATTTGGAATTATTGTTCCCCTCGGCTCCCCATTTAGAATAATTGAATATTCCACACTGCGTATGCAAGACATGACACACTTTGTCCAGTTGCTACTGAACCCCAACTTTAGTAGAAGGCATTCGATTAAATTCCATTCAACCCGATCATAGGCTTTACTCATATCTGTCTTAATAGCCATATACTTCTTTCATACCGCTTTGTTTGTGCGAAGGGCATATAACATTTCTTGTGTAATTACTATATTGTCAGAAATTAATCGACCAGCGACGAAAGCAGATTGTGTTTCCGATATTAATTTTGGCATTAACTTCTTCAATCTCAAACATAAGACCGTAGATATAATTTTGTATCCCACGTTACATAAACTAATCGGTCTAAACTCCATCATCTTCGTCGGACGTGAAGTTTTTGGAATTAAACATATGTTCGTTTTATTTAAACCTTGTTCAAATAATCCTGTGGTTAGGAACTCATTAACCATTTTAATTAAATCTTTTTTAACCACCTCCCAAGATTTTTGGAAAAATAGAGCGGTCATACCATAAGGTCTCGGAGTCTTGCCCGAGTCCATCATAAATAAAGCAATCTTAACTTCTTCTTCAGAAACCTGGCGTAGAAGTTGCTGATTATCAGCCTATGTGATACGTGGCTCGATCTTAAGTAATAAATCTAAATCACAATCTCTACCATTAGTAGTGAAAAGGTTAGAGAAATATCGGGTAGCTTCCATGATAATATCATCAGGGCTTGTTACCCATAATCCATCATTATTAAATAGTCTTATAATTCTGTTTTTCGCTCGTCTTTGTTTTGTTTGAGCATGGAAAAACTTTGTATTTTCATCTCCCTCTTTGAGCCATTTATTCCTGCTCTTTTGTTTCCAATATATTTCCTCATCCACGTAGGCTTTTTTAAATTCTGACTTAGCTTTCGCTAAATCATCGGTATTAGGGGAGTTCTAATTTTGTAAATCCTCCACAATATTTTGCCATTTATTAATCATTTGTCTACCGGAAAGAATAGACTTGTTTCGCCAATATGATAATTCCTTCCTACAATTCTTAATTCTTCCAGCCACTGTCACCCGACGATGACAGGACAAACCTTTCCATCCTTTCTCCACCGTCTCCATAAAGCCCTCTTTACCAATCCATCATTTATCAAACATATAAACTGGAATCGACGTGAATATTGTTGAGCATTAAATCAACCCACAATCGGTCTGTAGTCCGATCCTATCATATTTAGATACTCAATCTCGGACCTAGGAAATAATTCATGCTAATCCTCGTTGCTGAAGGCTTTATCTAGAACACATATGATAACCCCATTCTTACGTACCCCTCGCCAAGACCACAAGTTTCCTAACTTTGGGAATTCAATAAGACCACAATTTTGAATCATTTCATTAAAAGGTAAAAACGTATTGGGATGTCTGGTTACACCCCCTTGTTTTTCATGATTACCTGTCAACTCATTGAAATCACCAAAAACCAGCCATGGAGAGTCCCGGGAAATGTCCATTCTTGTTAATCTCTCCCAGACTTGTTCCCTTAAATTCTGGTTCGGTTCGCCATAACTAAAGGTAATGTATATCATTGTACCATTAACCACACAAGACACATCTATCATTTTTTTGTCTTTGTGGATTAACACCACATTTGAGGAATCATCATAGAATAGAGCCAGTCCCCCGCTTAGGCCGTTATTCGACCACAATCATCATATTGTATCCTAAATGGGCTTGAATTTTTTCCATAAATAAATAATTATTTTTAGTTTCAGCAAGAAATAAAAATTGCGGTTGATTAAACTTCCAAATATCTCTTAAATAATTAATAGTAACTCTATTGCCAACACCTTGGCAATTCCAACATAGTGTTTTTAACATAAAACTAAAACTTCATGGAACCCTTTCTTGGCTCCTTATTCTTCTTTGTCTTTGTCTTGATCTCCTTTGGCAACTTTGAAGGAGACATGGCAATAATAGCATTCATTTTCCTGGAGCAAATACCACGGATAGGCGTGGAAGATTTAGATGATGGCTTACTCAAACCTGCAGGAGGCTTCGTAACCCTTCTCTCTTTGACATTTGTCTCCTTCTCCTCATACTCCTTGAGAAAAGCCGCATGCTCAGCCTCTTCATTGGCTATGAATTTTTGTACATCCTCATCTTCCATATTTTTCTCACATACTTCAAGAATCTTATCTCCATCCTCCATAATTGCATCCTCAGCATATTCACTCCCGCGTACATTACTCTCCGCACCTACACCGTCTTCATTCTGCTCATCTTGTGCAGAGACCATCTGCCGCTCTTCATCTAACTCAGTAAGCAAATTTCTTTTCAGCTTCTTTGTCGACATGGAGGTTGTCGACACGTTTGCAATTGATGGGACTCCTGTTACAGGAGGCGGAGAGACAGGCAATTGCACCCGCAAGGTTTCAGCCGCCTGCTGAGATGGTCCAGCCTCATCCACCTGCAAAGCTCTCTTCGCCATGGATGTATCATTAGCAGCAATATTCACTTGTAAAGCAGAGTTACCTTGTCTTGTTGACACGTGAGAACCCCTTGCTCTGCCACTTGATCCATCCCTGGATGGTTCCACATGTTTAGTACCCCCCGAAACTGCACCTTTGTAGCTGAGTGGTCTTGTACTAGCATTCTGCTTGCTCTTCACATCTTGGTCCACCACTTTCAGTTTTTTAGCTTTATAGCAGCGTTCAACATCATGGGTCATCCTATAGCATAACCCACAGTATCCCTCCAAATTCTCATACTCAATCACTAAATGAGACTCATGACCCTCAGTAAATTCCAGCGTAGATGAGAAAGTGAGAGGTTTAGTACATAGGTACTCGATCTTCACTCTTCCTTTTGACACATCAATAGCCACCACTTCCCCCCAAAGACTCACCAATGAGTCGATAAATTGCCTCCACCTTATACTCAAATGGAATCCCTGTGATCTGAGTAGATAGACAAATCAAATTCGGATAATTGGCATCAGCTAGGGGCTTCCAGTGAGCATATGCAACCATCCACTTGTCGAATCTGGTTGAGCCATAATGGAGTACTTCATCACGATCCTTCTCTAATGAGAACTCAAATTGAAAGCGGCTATTACCCAGATTGAGACCTATAGCTTTCCCAGTAATGCGCCAGAATCGTGGCGTCATGTAAATAAATGAATCCACATTCTGCACCAATGGATTAAGACATCGTCCAAGTACCACCATTTTTCCTCTCACCAAGAAGTCAGCATTATCAATCTTCGGAACCTTGATCTTAAGTCTTCTAGATGATGAACCTAATTCCCCCACCTTGTTGCTGAGATTGATCTGCGACATATTGGACAAGCTCGATCCGAGAAGCCAAAGACAATTAAGAAAATTTTTGGTCAGAGAAACATAATAGTGAAGATAATGAATCGCTAGTAACTTTGAAACCATAACCAATACATAATATAAATAGGAACAGGAAATGTTCTGCCACAAGATCATTGAGATCACGTAAAATCTACAAATTAAGAAGAGCAATCCATGGAATAAAGTGAGAGATACATATGAAATCCGCCATAACTGACCAGTAGATATTGAAAGATCATAGAACATGAATGCTTGCAGATTAACAACATTAGTGGCGATCCATAAACAATCATTATCACAAGAAATCAAAGCATATTTAACGAAACAGACAATGAATTCTGAATCATTGGTTAATATGGATCACCATGGATCACAAAAATCTGGATTAAGAAGCTTGTGATCATGAAGCGATAAGGTGAATAATAATCGAATTGTAACATGGATGTTACTACTCGACGAGAACAATATAGAACATACAAAAATAAAACCCCCACACACAACACAATCTGGGAATTGAATAGATAAATCATAACGGCTAATCGGATCAGCTTGTGAACAATCCCTCAGAGATGAAGGAATAATAAGTGGTAGATTAGCCATAGATTCAAAAACCTACCTGGAGATTTCATACCCAGGATCCTCTCTCGAAGATTCATAGTAAAGAATCGTAACATCCTTCTCCATTTAGCGAATAATCTTCGGAAGAAATCAGATTTGGGATATCGAAACCCTTGATTTGAGAACCATCATAAACATAGTCGATCTTGCGATCAAGCGTAGATCGATAATCATCACCACAATCGATTTTTAAAGCGTTTGTCATCAATCTGTTGTCGTCTTTTCATCGCCGAAATTGTCTTCGTTCACCATGTATTAGGAGATTATAACTACTATATATAAAATATGAACTTCTATATTTATTGTCAATTGGTTTTGAGTTAGAAGTTAGAGGTATCAAACGAGCCACATGCCAGCGGGTTTCGCCAACTAGATCTGTGGTGGGACGATCTAGACATATATTTTTCGCCTGTTTAAAAAGTGGGTCTCGTGGACAGACCCGTTGCGGATTGTGGATATAACAAGTTTTGTCCATAGATTTGCAAGTCAGTCTGCGACTATATGTTATTTTTATAAAAAAACATAGTTTATTAAAACTTTTGATTATTAATGTTTACAAAACTTTATTTTAAAACCAATCAAAACATTTTCAAAATCATTTTTCCTAAAATATAGAAAATCAAGATTTTTTTTCCGGAATAGAAAATCAAGATTTTATGTATTGTTAAACATGATACAAATACTTTTTGAAATTTTTCAATAGTTTTTTTGTAATCAAATATAGCAATTTTATTGAAAATTATATTCTATAAGGTTTTTTAAATATTTTATTATTTTATTTAATTTTATTGTTATTTCATAATAAAAAAGCAAAATTTTTCATATATGTTTAATGTCAATATGTGTTAGATTATTCTGTAAAAATACATGAGTATTTTTTCATATTTATAAAAAAATTTAAGCTTTTACTTTTAGTTATTTAAGTTTAATACTGTTTTTATAAATATTTTTTTAAACAAATGAATTCAATATAAAATATTGAAAATAAAATCTGTGAGCCAACCCGCTTGTCCGCCAGATTTAACAGAATAGATTTAGACATTGTTTTGTGGATCTCGGTCTTAGTAGGCTAGTCCACAACGGTCACAAAAAAAAAATTGTCCGCCGTGAACAGCCCAGATGAACGCGGGTCAGTCTGCTTGATATCCCTATTGTAAGCTTTTAATCTAATAGTATATACTATCTAATTATTATATTCAATAAAAGTATCCAGTAATATTTCCTTTAATCCTGAAACTTCCATATAAAAATTTAAAATTATCTAATTTAGTTTTAAAAATCAAACTAAATCTTAAACTGAAAACCTGCATAATGCGAGATCCGTCATTTTTGTAGTAAGGAATTCATAAGAGAATTGAGAAACTAAATCTCATTGTGGGAAAATATTGATTCAATGAGTTGTGGTCTTCTCGATTCGGACAGCGATTGTTAGAGGAATACAAATGGGGGAAATTAGTTTCTTATTGTTGGTTAATGAATAGTAGAAGAGAGAAGACAAAAAGGAAGCTTGCGTACGAAAAATAAGACACGTAAATTGTTGACAGAAGACGTATGGTGTAAGTAATCTCATCTTCACAATCAGCTTTGGTTTTATCTTCACAATCTGCTTTGGTTGTATATCCGACGTGGCCATATCATCAGTTCCATTGGTCTTTAGACTCTAAACGATAGTAATGAAAATTATACTAATATTTTATGTGGTCCGTTTCTTTTTCTTTTTCATTTGATTTGAGTCAGCATTTTCTTACACATGATCCATAGTATAGTTGGTGGTGTTTTTGATTTTGCCATATTTGATAGAAGTGGTTTGCTTTCCATGTTGTTGTAAGCAAAGATAGAGCTATGATAGATTTTTAAGAGATATAAGAACAGAGACGATTCTAGAGAAGCGATCAAGAAACAAAAATAATAACACAGAAAGTTACGTGTTCGGCCTCCAGTACTCACATAACAGCCTACTTACGCCAGGACTAGAGCTTCCGGAGAATCCACTAAGATATTTGAGAAGTTACAAAGAGTTACAATGAATCACTCAAGTTACATTCACCGAAAAATTCAGAAAAAGAGAAAGAACACTCGTTCTTAGAAAGAAAAGCACTTACCCTTTTGTTCTCTCTCTAACATCTCTCACTCTACCAACACGAATAAACGATGAATAACTGTACAAAATACAACTTGATCACCTTTTTGTTGTTAACAGAATCTTTTAGTTATGTGAAGAACAAACTCGGTTGAGACGTTAAACGTTATCATAGTTCTAGAAACTTCTTCTTATTTCATAGGCTGGTTTCACCTAAGGCCCATATCGAAATACAAAATCTTTGTAGCCCAGTAATGACTTAGCCCATTAATTCAAAAAAAACTCCTCCTAATGGACTGAAATCATACCATGTGATGTTCTTGATATCTGCTTGTAATCTTCCTTCTCCCTTATCTTCTCAATTGTCTGGTCGCGAATGCTAAACTCTTCTAGTCACCTCATAACTGAAGCAAAGACATTGCTTCACCTAACTTGTTCACTGGCAAAATCTTAGTGAAAATATCTGCAGGATTGTCAAGAGTAGAAATTTTAGAGACTTTAATACTTCATTCTTTAATCTTTTCACGAATGTGATGATATTTCACTGCAACATGTTTTGTTCTTTCATGGTGAACATTGATCTTTGCCAAGGCTATTGCACTCTGAGAATCACAGAACACTTCAACCTGTTCTTGACCATACCCGAGCTCCGCAGTTAAGCCTCTCAACCAAGCTGCTTCTTTAACAGATTATGTTAGAGCTATAAACTCGGATTAGTGGTAGAAAGAGAAACAATCTTTTGCAAACTAGATTTCCAACTGATTGCTGTACCACCAAATGTAAAGACAAAACTAGAAATGGACCTACGTTTGTTAAAATCAGAAACAAAATCTAAGTATGCATAACCAACAAGTTTAAGGTCATTGCTTATTTGAAACATCATACCTGCATTTGAAGTTCCTCTCAAGTACTTTCCCAATGCAGAGCTTCCCAATGTGTTTTTAAAGGATTTCCCATGAACTTACTAACTATACCAACTGCATAAGAAATGTCAAGTCTGGTTCCAATCATCAAATACATAACACTTCCGACAACATTAGCATAGGGAATGTCCTTCATGTGTTTTGCTTGAACTTTCAATTCTTTATCGGTTGCAACTTTAATTTAAAGTGAGCACCTAAAGGTGTCTTAACACTCTTTGACTGATGCATATTGAACAACTTGAGAACCTTCTCAACATAGTTACTATGAGACAATTCAAACTTGAAATTTTCTCTGTCTCTTTTAATGTGTATTCTAAGAATTCTCTTTGCTGCTCCAAGATCTTTCATATCGAACGTCTCATTTAACTTCTTCTTGAGTATATTGATTTCATTCATACTCTTAGATGCAACCAACATGTCGTCCACATACAAAAGAAGATAAATGTAATCTCCACATGTAATCTGCTTTACATAAACACAATTGTCAAATTTACTCCTCTTGAACTAAAGGCCTTTCATGAAATTGTTGAATTTCTGGTTCCACTGCCTTTGACTTTGCTTCAAACCATATAAAGATTTCTTAAGCCGGCAGACCAAATCTTCTTTTCCCTTTTCATAAAATCCTTCAGTTTGCTTCATGTAAATAGTTTCTTCAAGATCACTATGAAGAAAAGTTGTCTTCACATCTAATTGTTCCAGCTCAAGATCTTCACTAGCAACAATTTCAAGTAAGATTCGAATGGAGACATGTTTAACAACTAAAGCAAAGATTTCATTATAGTCTATTCCTTCATTCTGACCATAACCCTTTGCTACCAATATGGCTATAAACCGAGAATCTTCAACTCCATAATCCATTCTTTTCTTATAAATATCCATTTGCAATCCAAGATCTTCCTATTTGGAGGTTTCTCCACCAGAACCCATGTGTGGTTTCTTTTAAGAGAACCATATTCTTCACCCATTGCATTGTCCAAAATTCATAGAACTGAATTTGTAGAGCTTCATCATAATCCAAAAGCTTATCAGAAAAACCATCTTCTATTGTAAACAAACAAAATAACACATGATTGTTATCTCTGAACCTTAAATGAATCCTGCTGTCTATTCTTACTCTATCACGAGCCAAAAGATAATCTTCCATACTTGGTAATTCTTCTGCATTTTGATCAACATCATCATCTGATTGATCACCCAAATCAATTACCTTTCCTCTTGTACCAGAAGACTCAACCCTTTTACCCATTTTAAGCTTGAAAGAAACATGTTTATCTGATGCAGAACCTGAAGAATGAGCTGCAGTTTTCAAATGTTTAAACAATTCATTTTCCTTGAAAATAACATTCCTACTCATCACATTCTTCTTCTCATATGGCAGCCACACCTTATAACCTTTAACACCATCTGGATAACCCAAGAATATATCCTTCTTTGCTATAGGATTCAGTTTACCATCATCAGTATGCACATAAGCAATACATGCAAACCTCTTAATATAACTATAATCTCCTTTTTATTTATACCATACCTCATCTGGAATCTGAAGTTCAATGGTTGTAGATGGAGATTTGTTTATCAAATGAACAGTTGTTGTTGTTGTAGTTTCAACCCATAAAACCTTTGACAAACCAGATTCACTTAAGATGCTACATACTTTTTCCATAATGGTTTGATTCATACATTCTGCTACTCCATTTTGTTGTGGAGTGTATGCCACTGTCTTATGCCTTACAATATCCTTCTCTTGACACATTTCATCATACTGATAATTGCAAAACTCAACACCATTGTATGTACAAATCTTTTTTAGCTTCTTGCTTGATTGATTCTCCACCATGATCCTTTAAAAATTATAATATGAGAATGCTTCATGCTTAGTCTCAAGAAATCTGATCCAAACTTTCTTGATGTGATCATCAATTATTCTCAAGAAGTATTGACAATTACCTAGTGATTTAGGTACAAAGGAGGATCCCTATAAGTCGGTATGAACATAGTCTAATACATCATTTGATGTGTGTTTCCCTTTGGGAAGATTTAGGTACAAAAGATGATCCCTATAAGAAGATACAATCCTCGCAGAAAACCATTTTAGAAATTTCTCTACTCTTCAACAAACATCTTTTTAAGTAGCAAATCTAAACCCTGTTGACTCATGTGACCCATTTTAAAAATCTAATCCAATCTAGAGAAGAGTTGAATCTTCATTAACTTCATGAGAGAAATCTTTGAACCTTTTCTTTCCTCTTTTCTCACAGACAAAATAAAGACCACTTGTTTTCTAACCTTGAAGAACCAATCTATCATCACTCTTGAAACTAAAAATACCATTTTCTGATTCAAACTTACAACCTAGGTCTTCAAGAACACCAGCAGATATCAAGTTTCTCCTCATTCGAGGTACATATCTAACATTTGATAAAACCACAGAGGAACCATCTTCTTTATCTATCTTTACAGAACTGATGCCCTTGACAACAAACACGAATCATTAGCCATTCGAACTGATCCTGATTTAGATTCATCAAGATCAACAAATCAATCTTTCTTCCAAGATATATGATATGAACAACCAGAATCAATAATCCATTTTTCTTATAGATCAACTATTGAATTATTGAAGCTTTCATATACACACTGAACATCAACATTAACCTCTTATACTTGCTTATTCACCTGAGAAGACTCACCAAACTGTTTCTTAAATTTATTAGATCCATTTTGAGGATGTTGAGCTTTAAAATGGCCTTCATAACCGCATTTCCAACAAGCTTTCTTCTTCTTAGATTTTAGGTTTCCCTTTTTAACTTTCAGATTATTCTGAGATCCCTTTCCCTCTGATTTAAACCATGGCTTCTTTGATTTACCTTTCACAAACAAAGTTTCTGCAACATGTTTTACCTCATTTATCCCGAAACCATTTTCAAGTTCCTTTGATTAATAGCAGCCATAACATCCTACATAGATAGAGATGACTTGCTATACCTCAAAAATATCACGAAGACCTTCATACGGTCTTGGCAAAGAACTCAATAACATCACAACTTGATCTTCATCATATATAACAACATCATCATATTCTAGATCACTAATGATCTTTAGAAATTCATCAATATTCTTCTCAATAGTCAAATGAGATGACATCTTATAATCATATAGCTTTTGCTTTAGATAAATTCGGTTAGTAAGTATCTTTGACATATAGAGATTATCCAATACCTTGAACATACTTGCAGCTGATTGTTTGTTTTATGAATTTCCTTAGAACTTTATCAGCTACACTCAAGATATTTGTATTCTTTGCCTTCTTATGTTTCTCTGAAAGACCTTTCTAATCCACCTTCACTGCTTTTTCTCCTTTAGAGCCAGCAATTGGTGTACTAGACGATGCTGCTTCATCACCTGAAGCATCTGATAGTCCCTATATCTCAAGATGCACCATAAATTTCTCCTTCCACAGCATGTAGATATTGGTGCCATTGAATTTTCTCCACTTCAATCCTTGCGGGAGACATCGTAACAACACAATCTCATTGAGCATGAGCTCTGATACTAGTTGTTGTAAGGAGAGATAGAGCTACGATAAATTCTTAAGAGATATAAGAACAAAGACGATTCTGGAGAAGCAAGAAAGAAAAATAACGACACAGAGTTTTACATGTTCGGCCTTCACTACTCTCGTAGCAGCCTACTCACGCCGGGACCAGAGCTTCTAAAGAATCCATTAAGATACCGAAGAAGTTACAAAGAGCTACAATGAATCACTCAAGCTACACTCACTTTAAAACCCATAAAACAAAGCAAGAACACTCGTTTTTAGAAAGAAAATCACTCACCCTTTTGCTCTCTCTCTAACGTCTCTCACTCTACCAATATGAATACATGATGACTCACTATATAAAATACAGCTCGATCACCTTTCTGTTGTTAACATAATTTTCCAGTACTGTGAAGAACAAACTCCGTTCAGACATTAGACGTTATCATAGTTCCAGAAGCTTCTTCTTGCTTCATGGGCTGATTTCACATAAGGCCCATATCTAAACCTTTGTATCCTAGTAATGAATTAGCCCATTAATTCAACACCTACTGTTGATCTTCACGTCGGTTTTCTCTCCTTAGGCCCTCCGTGATCGTAGGTGTAAGTGTCCTCTTAGGCAAGTTTTTCGTGTGGTTTTGGTGCATGTTTTGTTAGCTTGTTTCTTTTTTACTAGTGTAGAAGTCTGACCATCTTCCTCGAAGTACGCTTAATTGCTATATGAGATTTTACCAGCTTGTGTTAGATCGTGATCCTCGACGTTTGGCATCGGTCTTTGGTTTCGAGCTAGCGGTTCATTGATGGTTAGGGTTTAGTGTCTTATGTATGTCTTTCTTGGGGTTAGCTTTAAAAAAGCGTCCCTTTTTCGGGTTATGATCTTGAAGATTTTTTAATATATTGCTATGAGACAAAAAAAAAAGAACAGAAAAGATTCATAGCAATGTAAATTTTTCAGAGTTTGATTCTACTGAAAAAGTGGCTCTCTTTTTATTATGGTTTTTTTTTTGTTTGATTCATTCCCAACAGTCACATTGATAGTTGTAAGAAGAATTGGATAAATTTAATTAGGACCTAACCTTTTTTGTTGTTGTCAAACATCAATCATCAAAAGAAACTTAAAGGTCTCGAACAATGTTAGGAGAAGCCACCTAACTCTTAGCAAGAGAGTCGGTTTCTTCATTTAACTCTCTAGAAACAAAAGAAAAGATCTAAAACGAGAAATTAAAAGATAAAATCTTTAGATCTGAGAGGGTTCTGTGCAGATCCGGAATTAAAAGATGAAATTGAAGCGCCTTGATCAGAGTTTGTGAGTCTGACGAGAGATTCATGGATGTGATTCCCAAATCAACTATCGCTTTTACCGTCGATCTGATTTCCATTCCAAGCTTCTTGTCCTAATTTCGATACCGTAGTGCCATCCACTACTTTGATAACCCAAGCTAAACCAGCATATTTTGAGTCATGCCCTTACGAAGCATCAGTGAAACAAGTAAAATCGTGATCTAAGTGGCTTGGTTTTAAGGTTGGAGATTTTCTCTTGGTCAGGTTTTGTGACTGTGCTACTGTCCATTCTCTAGCATCTGTTAGAGCTCTTAGCAAAGTCTCTAATGGAGTTTGTGATATCTTGTTAAAAAACAGGTTACTTCTCCCCTTCCATAGTTGCCAACATATCCAGGGTGAGAGAGATCCCACCACGAAACCCATCAGAAGTGGGTTATCGAGGTTCTTCAAGAGCTTCCAAGAGCATTCGAAAGAGATATCCTCATGCGGTGGAGTAAAGCCAACAAGCTAGGTTTCCTTCCAAACAGATTGTGCAAATGCACAATGATGGATTAAGTGACTTATAGACTCAGTTTCTCCACATCTTACACATGTGGGGTTTAAATTTGGTATTCTGGCACGTAATATCTCCCCCACTGGTAACGTTTGTGAAATTGCTTTCCACAGGAACAGTTTGGTCTTTGGTGGAGCTTTGATATTCCAGACATCTGCCTTCTATTCAAAACTTGTCGAAGGCGATGTATAGTTGAGGTATGTGGGATTTGAAACTACTGACAAGTACACAAATTTTGTAGAGTAGATTCATGTAGTCGTTTGTGTCCATATCCTTGCATCTGGTGCTCCATGTAGGCTCAGTTTTATGCTCAGGATGATCTTCTCGTATTGAGGGAGCCGAGCTCTAATCTGGTTTAAGTCCCAGTCATTTGTGCTTGAATTAATCAAACATTCCACTCTTTTTTGCAGGATGGACCAAAGCACACGACCTATAAGTGCTTGCTTAAAATCTGTAGATAGCCAAGCTTCTTGCCACAGATTGATAGACTTACCATTTCCTACAGACCATCCGATATGGTGTTTAAGTAGGTTACTTCCTGCTAAAATCCCTTTCCAGCCATGAGAAGATGTTGCACTAGAGTTAACATCCATCAGATCTCTGTTTTTACAGTATTTTCCAACAAAGGATCTTGCTCACTAAAGCTTCTGGTTGGGATAGAATTCGCCAAGTCAACTTTGTAAGCATCGCATCATTGAAGGCTTGGAGGTCACGAAAACCCAGCCCGCCATCTACTTTTTATCTGGTTAGTTTTTTCCACAAAATCCATGCCATCTTTCTTTTTTCCTGTTTACCATCCAACTAAAAGCGAGTTAAAAGTGATTAAATTTTCTTGAGGAGTGATAGAGGTATGTTAAAGCACATCATGACATAGAGCAACATCGATGATAGAATGCTCTTGATTAGAGTCAACTTTCCTGCACTTGAAAACTTTTTTGTGGACCAGCTCTTCGTTTTCTGTTGGATTCTTCTTACTATAGACTCAAAAAGATCTCGCTTATTGCATCCAAAATGCTACGCTAAGCCGAGGTACTTTCCATTCCCTCTCTCCTTATGTATATTAAGATCAGATTTGATTTTCTCTTTAGGTCTGAGGGTGTTCTTCTTGAGAACGAGATTGAAGATTTCAGCACATTGATTGACAGATCGGAGGCTGACTCATATTTCTCCAAGATACACTTCAATGAGGATAAGCTATGTTGATTTGCCCGATAAAAGAATATCGTATCATCTTCAAAAAGCAGGTGATTGATCCTCAGAGTATTCCGTGAGACTCTATGCCCCCGTAAGTGCCCTTTTTCTTGAGCTTTTTTGCATATACATGAAAGCACCTCACTACATAGAATGAAAATGTAGGGAGATAACAGATCACCTTGGTGCAGTCCCTTCTGAGGTATGACTTTTCCCTGAGGCGTTTCGTTCACAAGAAAAGCATACGAGACAGAAGTAATGCATTTCATAACCCAATCAATCCATTTTCCATGAAAGCCAAAATTTTTGTAAGACAGCTCGGATAAAATCCCACTCTAGCCTATTGTAGGCTTTGCTCATGTCGGTTTTGATAGCTAATAGACTTTGCTTCTTTGTGTTTGAGGTCTTTAATAAGTGAAGAATCTCATGCATGATTAATACGTTGTCTGCAATGGTGCAGCCCAACACAAATGCGGAGTGGTTCTCATAAATCAGCCTTGGAAGGATTACTTGCAGTCGGCTTATTATGATTTTGGATATAGCTTTATAGAAGACTGAGTAGAGTGCAATGGGCATGTAATCCGCTACCTTCATGGGACTGTCTATCTTTGGGATCAACCTAATGTAAGTTGCATTGATATCCTTGGGAAATGTTCATATGTAGAAAAACGCCTTAACTTCTCTTATTATCTCTGATCCTACAGTTCCTCAATTGGTTTGAAAGAAAGTGGCAGAGAATCCATCATGCTCGAGTGCCTTATCGGGATTTATTGAAAACATGGCTGACTTAATTTTTTCGTCAGTCGGAATAGCTATTAAACTAGTATTATCCGATTATGTAACTTTAGGTTCAATGGCTTCCTAAACTGTAGCTAGTGAGGCGCCTCCTTTTGAGGTAAATATTTCCTTGAAATAATATGAGATTACTGCTGTGATTTCTTGCTCATTGTACACTGATTTTCCTTGGTTATTTTCCTTGCACTGCAAATTTGTTGATTGCTTTCCTTATCTTTGTAGAGACATAGAAGAAAACAGTGTTTTTGTCTCATGCATTTAGCCAAAAGACCCTACTTCGTTGTTTCCAAAATTGTTCCTCGTCCTCATATGCATGTTTCAGATTTTTGTTCAACTCAGCGATCATTCCTTCCTGGGTGAGCGTATTTGTCATGGCCTTTTCCAATGCTACATTTAGTTCCTCTATTCGCTCTTGGCTGTTTTTGAAGTTCTTCTTTGCCCATTCAATAAGGGCTCGACGAGTTTTACCAAGTCTCTTTAAAACTGAGAGGTAAGGTTCCTTCTTCCATACTTGAGCTATTAGTGATTTAGCTTCCTCATTATCTTTGAGTCGTATGTCAAATCTAAATATGCCACTCTTTTTTTCTGCGGGATGAATCGAACGTTATTAAGAGCGGTTTGTAGTCGGAGCCTTCAAACCAGAGGTAATTACATCTCCCCGTAGGGTACACTTCTGGCCCAAGAGTATTGGCTATAGCTCTGTCCAAGTGGGATCGGACAACATGAGTGTATCTCACGCCCCTACAAGACAACGAATCCCCATTTTGCTTTAAATTGTAAAAGCCACATTCGACAACAAAGTTCCTGAAGTCCCGAAAGGTAGACTTAGGTCTTGGGGGAGTCCCTAGTTTCTCATCATTTGGCAGGATGTCGTTAAAATCACCAGTAATGAGCCATGGATCGACTCTGATTGAGGCAAGAGCTGTAAGGTGATCCCAAAGTTTCTTCATATTTCCTTTATCCGTATCCACGTACACAAAGGAGATATATGACTGTTTTCCTTCTAACACAAGCTTTGTGTCAATCAGATTAGCAGATGCTTCTAGGACTGAAAGTTTGATCTCAGACTTCCACAAAAGGGCCAGCCCTCCACCTCTGTGACCTTGGGATGGTATGATATCTTTACAGCTCTAATGTAAATCTTGTAGTCTCAATTAAACAAAGTTGTTGAGGTTCTTCGTTTCCATGAAGAATAGTATATTCGAGAAATTCTTACGATGAATTTTCTGCAAACAACGGATTGTCAAGGGATTCCCCATCCTTTGACAATTCCAGCTGAGGATGGCTAAGGAAGAGGACTGGGTGGTTCTTGAAAATCCACCCTTGGTTTAGAGATAGCCGGAATTAAGCTGACTGGTCCCAGTAAGTTTGTGGTTGCTGAAGTAGTTGCAGTCCTAGCCAGAGATTTCTTAGACGTGCTAGGCTGACCAGTCCATGTAATAGATAGATTCTGATGGTTCTCCTCTAAAAGAGAGATTTTTTCTAGTGATAGTTTCCTCTTTGGAGATATTCGAGATGATGATGTTTTCCTTTTTCAGAGATTGGATCCTAGAAAGAGCTTTAGACTTATCATCATCTTTTTCCTTGGTGCAGGTTTGATGGCCTTATTTTTTGGCTGCGCCCGAGATTGTTTAACTGGACCAGGAGACTGTTCCTTTTCGACTGGTCCTAGGCGTAACAGAGTCGTGACTCTTTCCTTCGAGGTGTGAGATACCTCTACTTGATCCTCTGTATCTTCGAATTGTTCTGTTGATTGAAGCTCAAGTGCATTTCTTATTCGGCTAGATATGGCCAATATTTGTAGCTTCCTCTACAAATTCACCAGCTTCCTCAGCCTAAATACACTTTACAAGTCTTGCTGCACTTACTCGAGGGTCATTATTGTGGACATATCTGACCATAACCTCCCTCAGCTCATCCATTGCGGTGTCTAATTCAGGTGTTGTGATAGGCCTATTGTTATGAGCAGTTTCCTGCACTTCTGTTTCCACATCTTGTCTCTTTAACTTTGATGAGACAGATTCCTTAATTCCGGTGAGAGGTGCCCGCGGATGGGACATTCTTCTTATTCTCCTCCATTCTTGAGATGAGGTTCAATCCAGACTCTTATAAGTTTGCCCCCTGGCATACAGATGTTCCCTCCTAGAAGGCAGGGTACGAGTCATCTTTCTCGAGTAACTCTGATAAGAGTCATGATCTCTTGTTTTGTAAGATGTGGAAATCCTTTGGTACTTGGTGTAGCGTCTGGAGTTGTAAGATTCCGAGTGGTAGGAACTTCTCTGTCTCCCATTCCGAATGCTACCAAATTTTACTAACCTAACCCCAACAATCAACAACATTTTTTAACCAAAAAAAACAATCAACAATCTCGAAATCAATTTTCCACATTATATACAATTTTAGCTTTGTAGTAAATTCATATAATTATTACTACATATCTTTACTGTTGTTTTGATGGAATGGACTCTAACAAAATTAGGACTCTAACCAAATTTTACTAACCTAATCCCAACAATCAACAACATTTTTTAACAAAAAAAACAATCGACAATCTCGAAATCAATTTTCCAACTAACTTCAAAATATATCAAATTGTAAATTTCACCAAATATTTCATGCTGTCATCTATTCTAAACTCTCGTCGTCAATTGTAATTAAAATGTAATCAAAAAATTATTAAACCAAATAAAAATATGAAATAATAATGATAGATAGGATGCTCAATTTTGAAGTAAAATTATTGTAAAATATAAACTTGAATGGATTTTAAATTATTAAAGATTTCATCGGTCAATATTGTAGTTTTGAGTTTTCTATGGTAGAACTCAGGCTTGTAGGTGTATTGGCGGCATTTGTTTTGGATGCAGAATACTTTAATTTTGTGGACTAAAAAAACGTCTAAAAACTGGTTCAATTTACTTCGTAAGTGAAAGGAAAAAAATGTAATATCAAAATGTAAAATATATTCCAAGATACCTTATAATTAAAAATCTAAAAATATGAATTTTGTAAATTTTATACTCATAAACTGATTACCGTCGCTTTTACAATAAATGAATAAAGTTGGAAAAAATGTAAAAGTAAGGTTAATTGGTGAGAAACTAATGTTTGTAGTCTACAAGTAAATCTCCTAGGTGAAAGTGTAGGGTTGGAGTGTTGACCACTAGTCTTGGCTTTTGATATCAAAAATGGCCTTTAGAAAAATTATGAGCTAAAAGGTCGAAACCTCCTAGTTATCAAAAATAAACAAAAATAAAAAGTTAATTTCTGAAATAAATAAAGAAAGTAACCATACTAAGTCTTTAATATAGACTATATATAGTCCATAACTATTTCAAGTACATTATGACCAAATTAATCTTCCGGACCATATGATATTTCTTTTACATTCAATAAATGGAGTCAACATGTACAATAATGCTATAATATACGAATATAGAAATACTATACGATATAAAACAAACGATAATAAACAATAAAAATTATTTATATATGGTAAAATGAAATAGAAAGAAATTGTTATATAAAATAAAATATAAAGAAAATAATGTGGTATATAAAAAGTACTATGAAATGAATATTTATCCCATGTAAAATTATTAAATAAATTATTTGTTTTTTATAATATTTTGTGAAGTTGACAGAAAGAAATTCTTTTGGTCATTTCAAAAAAGTTTAAACCTTAATATGTGAAGAAGAAAACCTATGCTTTTTAATAGAAATTTTAGATTTGAATTAAATTAAATTTTTTATATAATATAAATAAAACAGAAGTGGAAAGAAAAAATTAAATTAAAAAATGTTAATTATTAAATAAAAATGTAGGATGGAAATATTATATACTACTTATGTGGATCCATGCTAATTTCTCAAAATAGAATAGAGTATTGAATATTAATGTCTTGTCTTTAACCAATTTTTTGGTTTTTCATCACGTGGCCTCTTAAGTGTCTATTTATTTATTTATTTATTTATTTATTTATTACATTTTATTAATTATATAAACGATGGCAAACGTAATAACATTTGTTTGTTTTAAAATACTTCACTTGGGAAATATATAAAATATTTTGTGCGATTTGGTAATAATCCCGATTAGATTTAATATCTGTATGAGTAATCACATATCTTAACCATCTCCTAGGACTAATACATAAAATTAATTATTTTTTCGGGTCAAAATTATAGAATTTAGAATTATAATAGAAAGAGAAAAACGAGTGGCTGTAAAGTAAACTACCAAATTTCTTATTTATATAGTCCAATCTGGCAAATCTCAATTCTCAAACACACAACATAAAATCAAAATCCCCACCTCTTCTTCTTCCCCGTTGCACCGAAACACTCTAAACCAAATCATCCAAAATTGGATAAACAGAAGATACCCAGAAGAAGAAGATGGAGAATGGAGCAACAACAAGCACAATTACAATCAAAGGGATTCTGAGTTTGCTAATGGAAAGCATCTCAGAGGAAGAAGGAGCAAAGAAAGTTATATCGTTGGGAATGGGAGACCCAACACTATACTCGTGTTTTCGTACGACACAAGTCTCTCTTCAAGCTGTGTCTGATTCTCTTCTCTCCAACAAGTTCAATGGTTATTCTCCTACCGTCGGTCTTCCCCAAGCTCGAAGGTCCTTTTCGTCTTTTTTTCCTATATGTCTTAGGGATGCCAATTTCGGTTTCGAATCAACGAACCGAATTTGTTTGGTTTAACTCTGCCGAATCAGAAATAACCGATTGAATCTAAATTTGGTCGATTTTTTTTTTTTTTTTTACCAAGCTAATTGTTCCGAATTAGAGATTTTTTTTTGCTGTAAAATCCTTACTAGGCTGATATATCCACATGAAAATAAACTGCATAAAAAGTAAATCTGGGCATTCGATTAAGTTGTCCGGATTCGATTCGGCAAGTTATTTCGGGTTCGTAAAATTAGTAATTCGAAAAATGATAACCGAATGATAAATAATATATATTTGGTTCGGTTCGGATCAATTTGGTTTGGATTCAGTTCGGTTTTTAAATATTTTATAAAATATAATATTTGTGACCAAATTATATTTTTATTAAGTTTTTAATAATAAAATGTTAAATAAAATAAAAATACTTAACTAATTTTAGTTAAAAATTGTGTATATTTCATATATGAAAGCCATAGTTCTATGTTTTTAACTAAAATATGAATATTGGTTAACTGTATTTGGTTTTATATAATTAGGGTTTGGTTCAGTTTGGAAAAAGTTAGTTTCGGTATTGAAGATTTCATTCCATTCGAATAATTATATATATCGGTTCGGAATCGGTTTCGGATATATCGATTCGGTTTGGGAATTATGCCCATACCTAATAGAAAGAGTTAAAAACAGAATTTGATTTCTGATTTTTTTTGGTCTCGAATCGTTTAATTTGTTTTAAACGTCTTTTGCTGTTGACTTTATTCAAATCATCTGACTAGTATGTTTGCTGTATTTTTTATTTTATAATTTGTAATAAGAAAAGTAAACAATGAGCCAAAATCGAAACAGAGGAAAAAATACTAGCAAATCAAGTCTCACACTTCTTTTGTGTGGTAATAAAACAGGGCAATCGCGGAGTATTTATCACGTGATCTTCCATACAAACTGTCACAGGACGATGTATTCATAACATCAGGTTGCACGCAAGCGATCGATGTAGCATTGGCTATGTTGGCTCGTCCCAGGGCCAATATTCTGCTTCCAAGACCTGGTTTCCCAATCTATGAACTCTGTGCTAAGTTTAGAAACCTTGAGGTTCGCTACTTCGATCTTCTTCCGGAAAACGGATGGGAGATTGATCTTGATGTCGTTGAGTCACTTGCAGACGAAAACACTGTTGCTTTGGTTGTTATAAACCCTGGTAATCCTTGTGGGAATGTGTATAGTTACCAGCATTTGATGAAGGTTAGCTTGAGACTTTGTAACCACTGTTGTTTCTTGTTCGAAGATTGATGTATGTAAGCTTTTGTGTGTCTTTTTGGGGGGATTTCAGATTGCGGAAACTGCGAAAAAACTCGGGTTTCTTGTGATTGCTGATGAAGTTTACGGTCATCTTGCTTTTGGGAGCAAACCTTTTGTACCAATGGGTGTGTTTGGATCTATTGTACCGGTGCTGACTCTTGGCTCTTTATCAAAAAGATGGATAGTTCCTGGTTGGCGGCTCGGGTGGTTTGTAACAACTGATCCTTCTGGCTCGTTTAAGGACCCTAAGGTTTGTAATATCACTTTCAAAATCAATAATGCAGCGAGCACAAATAAGCCTTTTACTTATTAAAACCTTATTCATGTGCATCAGATCATTGAGAGGTTTAAGAAATACTTTGATATTCTTGGAGGACCAGCAACTTTTATTCAGGTATATATATAATATCACTTAAATTCAAAATCAGCTTCTGTAGTTTCTGATGGCCTTAAGACATTAATTTAGCTTTTGGTTGTTGTACTAGGCTGCAGTTCCTACAATTTTGGAACAGACAGACGAATCATTCTTCAAGAAAACGTTGAACTTGTTGAAGAACTCCTCAGATATTTGTTGTGACTGGATCAAGGAGATTCCTTGCATTGATTACACACATCAGCCAGAAGGATCCATGGCAATGATGGTGAGCATATATCTATAAATTGTGAATAATGTTGTTACACATACTGACAAATGGTCTTGACTCATATATCTGTACTTCGTTCAGGTTAAGTTGAATCTCTCTTTACTTGAAGATGTAAGCGACGATATCGACTTCTGTTTCAAGTTAGCTAGAGAAGAATCAGTCATTCTTCTTCCTGGTAAGTATATTATTTCAGTCTCTAGTTATGAATTTTACAATTTTACGACTAGTCCTTTTTAAATTATCTTCTGGTTGCGGCTGAGCAGGGACTGCAGTGGGGCTGAAGAACTGGCTGAGGATAACTTTTGCGGCTGATGCAATTTCGATCGAAGAAGCTTTTAAAAGGATGAAATGTTTTTATCTTAGACATGCCAAAGACTCAACTCATACAGTAGTTGGTTTCTGATAGCTAAAATGTGCTTCAACACACATACAGTGATACACAGTATACAACACCTGATATAAAATAAGCTTTATTGTAATAACATCAACTATAAATAAATACATGATGACAAGAAGTAATTTATCAAAATTAATACAGAAATGGTTTCGTTCATACGCCATATCATTGACAGAAATACTTATATTGAAAATAAATACAGGAAAACTTTTTCCTGCAGCAGATTCCAAGAGTTCTTAAAAAAAAAAGTAGATTGGTTAATGTTGGAACTCAAGAACAGAGGAAGAAGAATAAAAGATCGAGAGAGAAGAATACAGAGCTGGAGAGAAATCTTATGTACTTGAGAGAACTAGTCACTCACACCAATGCTTGATTTATGGATGATGTTAACTCAGCATTCACTCTGTGACTCGGCGATTGAGCATCCAAAAGTCGAGTGTCAAAGCTCTTGAGATTGATGAAGATCAAGAGAGGAGATGATGAATACCGAGAAGAAGAATCCAAGATCAATTCATCTAGAGATGATGAATTGAACTCTTTTGTTTTCTGTTATCTCAATCTGTTTCTCTCTCATTTTATCAATCTATCAAGTTCCCTTTCATAGAGATCTTAAGTCCGTCTAATACTTTCAAGATTCAAGAATTAAGATTTGCTTGATACGCACGTGTTTATTATGTCTTATACAATGTCATTAATAAATAATTGTTAGCCATATGGTAATGGGACCAAATCTTGGAGATCTGAAGAGAGCCAAGGTAAAGCCCATTCTTTTGAACATAGTAGAATTAATATAGGCCAAATATATTGTAAAAGATCGTTGTCTACACATCAGAGCGTATCTCAGAAATGATATAAAGTATTAAGATTTCTGATATGCAAATTCCAACTTTAAAATGAAAGAATTCGTAAATTAAGACGCATTGTCCCACAAAAATAATACTAATGTAAAGTTTATATTACATTTAAGTAATGTTTAGATGATAATGATATTATATTTAAGTTGGTACGATACGACCAGCCCACGTGAATACATGCATGTATTTGTGAAAAATACTTGTTAATCAACCAATTATTTAATTAATTAATCAGAATGAAGTCTCAATGCATGCTTTTGAATTGTATAGTGGGTCCATAAAGAACAGATAAGTGGACCTTTAGGTCCCAAAGCTTTGAAGCTAAAATGCCCTCGTCACCATTATCAAAGATCCATGCTCTTAAAAATGGTATTCATGTAGGAGTGTATAAATATCGGTAGCCACAACGTTACATATCACAAAATTCAAAAAGAGGAAAATGGAGAATCCTCAGAGTCAGAGTAGAAACAGTAAAAAGAGGCTAACAAAAGAGCAAGTAAGACAGTTGGAGAAGTGTTTCACTGTGAACAAGAAACTCGAGCCAGATCTCAAGCTTCAACTGTCGAACCAGCTTGGTTTACCTCAGAGACAAGTCGCAGTCTGGTTTCAAAACAAGCGAGCCAGGTTCAAGACTCGGTCGCTCGAGCTCCAACACTGTAGTCTTCAATCCAAGCTCGAAATAGCTCTCATTGACAAAACAGAATTAGAGAATCAAGTGCAGTTTCTTCAAGATGAACTGAAGAGACTGAGGAATCAGCTTGCTCTGTTCACGAATCATGATTCTTCTAATTCTAATATTGGTTCTTGTGAAGAAGGTCACGATGATCAAGTGGTTGTCTTCGACGAGCTTTACGCTTCTTTCTTTAGCAATGGACATGGATCTTCATTAAATTCATGACTCTGATTCTGTTTAGACACAGACAAGATTCCAATGTTTAATCCTCTTTTCGTTTGATTCCTCGCTTTCTGAATATATATATATATATATATAAAGACTTGTTATTATAATCATTCAGCTAGAGAGGTGCCTTTGTGAAATTTCCTTTATAATTTCTCAATAAACACATGTCAGTTTCTGATTAATAAGAATATAAGTGGAAACATACGTTTTGGATCCATGGTTTATGATATGGATTTTGGCAATGGTTCCTTCACAACAAACCCAAAATAGTTTAAAATCTTTGTTGATGGGAGCATAATAGGTTGTTCTGAGGACCAAAACCTTCTATTTATACCAAAATAATTTTTAATTCGGCCTTTCATCAAATTAGAAATTACTAAATGTATCCACATACTTTTAACTCTTTTAAATAATGACCCTAACACATTAATTATACATTTGTGACCCCAAAATAATTCTTACAATCTCCCACTGGGTCACATATGTATCCTAAAAATGTGAGACTTTATGAGCTCAAAATGGTCATTATATAGTTGAGTCTTAAACAATCTCATCTATTGACTATAACAATATAGGATCATGGCGGTCTTTGTTATAATAAAAAATAACTAAACTTTCCATGGTCATTGAAATCAATATAGTCAAAAGACAGAAAAGTGTGGCATGAAAATACATGAAAAATGATCACTACATGTCGATTTTTCAACTGGTCCTACCTTATTGAGATCTTTTAACTTTATTGTTCAAAAGAGTAAACTGAATACTTTAATTCTGATCAGAAAATGAAATGTGCATAAACACAACTAAAACATAAAACCCAAAATCAAATGAAAAACTCCAACTTAACCAAATGATCCTCAAACATTGAAACACCCATTCGAGCAGTATGCTCATGAAAGGCCTTTGGTGGAATACCTTTCGTAAGAGGATCTGCTATCATGGAGTTTGTTCCTACGTGTTCTATGGAAATCTCTCGTACCGTCTCTTGAACAACGAGAAACTTAATCTCGATAAACTTGGACTTTGTCACGCTTCTATTTTTGTTAGAGTACAAAATAACTAATTTATTGTCACAATATAACTTGAGTGGTCTTTCAATTCCCTCAACAATCCGCAGCCTAGTGACAAAATTCCTGAGCCAAAGTCCCTGATTGGATGCCTCAAAAATTGTTACAAATTCTGGCGCCATTGTGGAGGAAGCTACGAGTGATTGTTTCACACTACGTCAAGCCATTGCTCAACCAGCCAACAGATAAACATAGCCTGAAGTGGACTTTCTACTATCTTGACATCCAGCAAAATCAGAATCAGAATATCCAATGATCTCTAAGTTATCTGATCTCCAATATGTGAGCATATAGTCTTTTGTTCTCTGCAGGTACCTCATAACCCTTTTGGCTGCTTTCCAATGGTCCAAACCTGGATTACTTAAGTATCTGCCCAAAAATCCAACAATGTACGTTCAATCCAGACACGTAAAAACTTGAGCATACATCAGACTTCATATTGCCGAAGCATAAGGAATTTTATGTATTTTCTGAATTTCTAAATTTCCTTTAGGGCACTGTTTGAGACTAAATTTTTCTCTCTTAGAGATTGGGGTATCTCCTGGTTTGCAATTGTGCATGCCAAGTCTCTTTAATACTCTATCGATATAGGCCCTTTGTGACAACCCTATAACACCTTAACTTCTGTCTCGATGAATCTGGATTCCTAATACAAAGGATGTTTCACCAAGATCTTTCATCTCAAATTTCTCCTTAAGAAATTTCTTGGTCTCATGCAACATGTCTATATCGTTAGTGGTCAGTAGTATGTCATTAACATACAATACCAGGAAAATGCACTTACTCCACTGAACTTGTGATACACACAATCTTCAACCAAATTCACCTCAAAACTGAAAGAGGTGATTACCTCATGAAACTTGTGGTACCATTGACGAGAAGCTTGTTTAAGCCCATTGTGGTACCTCATGAATCTTCAACCATATAACTTGCATACCATCTTCTTTGAATCACCTATTACAAAGTTTTCTGGTTGCTCCATATAAATTGTCCCATCAATGTCTCCATTGAGAAACAGTCTTGACATCCATCTGATGAAGCTCTAAGTCATAATGTGCAACAAGAGCCATGGTTATCCTAAAAGAATCCTTTGATGAAACTAGAGAAAAGGTTTCTCTATAGTCAATCACTTCTTTCTGAGTATAGCCTTTAGCTACTAGACGAACCTTATACCTCTCCACATTACCACTTGAATTCATTTTGGTTTTAAATATCCATTTGCAACCAATGAGTTTCACACCTTCTGGTAATTGAACAATGTCCCAAACGTAATTTTTTAGCATTGACTGATACTCTTTTTTACTAGCTTCGACCCACTTATTTGAATTGGAACTACCCATGGCCTCACAGAATTTGATTAGATCATCTTCCAATTGGGTTTGATTTTCCTCTTGTTCCATAAGAAATACTATATAATCATCTGGAATAGCACTTCTCCTTTCTCTAGTGGATCGCTGCAAAGGCACTTGATCTTGATGCACCGATACTTGTTCTTGATGCACAAGTTCTTGAGGATCTTGAATTGGACTTTCATTGTCATCTTGATTTGTGAAAGAGCTTCAATATCAACTTGAGGTTCCAAAATTGCTTTATCAAAAGCAGCTATATGAATCGGTCTAGAACCTGAATCCGATTATTCCTCAAAGATGATGTCTCTAACTTCATTTCTTCCCCCAAATTCATTATTCTCAAAGAACTTGGATGTTCTTGTATTAAAAATGTTCTTTTGTGTGGGATCATAGAACTTATAACCCTGAGATCGTTCAGAATAACCAATAAAGTAGCTGCTCACAGTTCTAGAGTCCAACTTTTTCTCAAATGGCTTGTAAGGCCTAGCCTCAACTAAACATCCCCATATGTGAAAATGTTGTAGACTCGGTTTCCTACCAGTCTGAAGCTCATAAGGTGTTTTTGCAGTTGGCTTACTTGGTACCCGATTAAGAATGTAAGTTGCAGTCTTTAGTGCCTCTCCCCAGTGTGATTCAGGTAAAGTGGAATGACTGATCATACTCCTTACCATGTCCTTAAGAGTATGGTTTCGTCTTTCTGATACACCATTCATGTTGGGAGATCCAGGCATGATATATTGTGGGACGATTCTGCACTCCTCTAGGTATCTGGCAAGTGGTCCTGGACGTTGTTCACCTAAACCGTCATACCAACCGTAATATTCCCCACCATAGTTAGATCTAACAGACTTTATCCTTTGGTCGAGTTGATTCTCAACTTCAGCCTTAAACTTCTTGAATACGTCTAAAGACTGATTTTTCATGAATAAGAAATTGCATATCGAGCGTACAATGAAAGATATAAAGTATTGTTGACCGTTCCAAGATGCCGTAGGGAAAGGTCCACAAATTTCTGTATGTATCAACTCAAGGACTTCTGTAGCTCTGTATGAACCCAATTTCTTATGCTTAGTCTGTTTTCCTTTAATGCAAGCCACACAAACATCATAATCTGTGAAGTCAATAGAACTCAATATACCATCTGACACAAGTCGCTAAATTCTATTTCTAGAAATGTGACCTAAGCGTTTGTGCCACAGAGTTCTTGAACTTGCATTTTTGAACTTTCGTTTAGTACCCCTTAATTCAACACTTAAGTTTTCATTATGAAAATCTACAATGTCAAACATATAAAGATTGTGATTATCCATTAGTGTACCAGTTCCAATTATAACTGAATTTAAAAAAAAGTAATTTTTTCATTCCCAAATAGACAAGAATAACCAGATCTGTCTAAATAAGGACCAAAAACCAAATTACGTCTAAAAGGCGATGCATAAAAGTGTCTTTCAAATCCAAAAAACAACAAGTACTACAAAATAATCTAAAATGCGCAATTGCCTCCACATCCACCGCAAATCCATCAGCCACATGAATGTGTCTTTCAGCATCAGTTGGTTTTCGGTAGCTCAGGTAACCCTACAGTGAGCCCTTTCACTTTCATGAGCCTTAGAGGTGTTAACCATATGAGCACTTTCAAACCTTTCTTATTTCATTCGATTCTCCTCATTAACACAATACGAAATGAGTTCATTAAGATACCATTTCTCCTTCTGTGTGTTGTAACTAGATTTCATTTAATTGAAGTGAGGAGGAAGAGAGTTTAAGACAAAAAATATGAGCATTTCTTCCCCAAGCTCAATCTTGAGAGTCTTAAGCTTTGAAACAATGTTGGATTTTCCAAAATGTACTCCCTTATGTTTCCTTTGTTGTGGTACCTCACGGTACAAAAGCGTACTTATTTCTGCTTTATCGCTACTTGCAAAACGCAAGTCCATCTCAACAAAAAACTGTTTGAGATCTTTGATCTCCTTAGTACCTCTAAAGGTTTCTGGAATGGTGTCCAAAATGATCATTAAACCAATGCGATTGGAACGTTCCCACTTCTCACAAACAACATTATACTCAGCAGTGCTGTCATTTGTAGGAGAGGTAGGTTGTTCCATCCTTAACGCAAGGTCAAGATCCATACACCCAAGCACAATCTTAACTTTACTTTTCCATTCCTTATAGTTGGAACCGTTAAGCGTTGGAATTGAACATAAGTTTGTAGATACTACAGTAAAATTTGCTGAAAATAAAACAATCTTTTATTAGTAACTCACTACAAAAACTAAAATTAAACAATAATAAAATGAATGATTGTACAACCCATCTCAATATACCAAGTGCAACATTAACATCAAGTCTTGGGACAGTAATATCAACTGCTAGCGGTACTCTTGTTGTAATAATTAAACATTGACAATAATGCATGATAAACAACAACTCATCTTTAAATCGATTTATTGTTCATTTGGTTATTCCAAATAATTGTCACATATTTATCATCACATGTATGTATATAATTCGATCAAATATAAACTATATTTGTGTCAATTTAATATTCACATGAATATATACACATACAACATTTAATATTATTCTTAAAAAAATATCTACAAGAGAGGTTACTTTGGCAACATCATGCATCAGTTAATCTAATTCAAATATAAAACATGTACAATCAAATTATTATTTTTAAACTTTAATTATTATTCTTGCGCAGACAGATATCAATAGGTGTGGCGTTTCCATATGCAAAAATATTACAGTGGCAGAATGGTTAAAGACACACTTATGTTGAGGCCCAACCCAGATTCGACTCCCACATTATGCGTTATAATTACATTTTAATTTGCGCAATACAAATGAACGGCCCACGAAAATGGGCCTTAAAAGCAATTTCGTCCTAAGATTTTAAAAATGGCCCATATTTCAACCTAAGGGTCTCGAAACCCTAATTAGTTTTTAGTTTCCAGCTGCCATGACTAAAAACTAGAACAAAAATTCGAAAATATAACTTCTTTTTTTCCGAATAATTCATGCTTAATTCTGAATCTAATCCAAAAATTGCTCTTAAATTTCCAAAAAATTCCAGAAATATTAACCTTTTGAGCAACCTATATAGATTTGAAAATTTATTAACTTTAGGTGTAAATCTAAGATCTAAACATGTTTTTCTTTATAACAAACAACATAAATCCACAAATTACAGAATTATTAATCTAGATTAAACTTCATGATTTCACATATTAATAAATTCGAATTTATTATATAAAATAATCTTATTATAAAAAAAACTGAGCATAGTGCTTTGATACCAATTGTGAAATTTACTTTATGGTTTTTCAATCAACACATATAAGTTTCTGATTAATAAGAATATAAGCGGAAACATACTTTTTGGATCCATGGTTTATGATCTGGATTTTGGCAATGGTTCTTTCACAACAATCTCATAATAACTTAAGGTTTCTATTGATGGGATACAGAATAGGTTGTTGTAGTGACCAAAACCTTCTATTTATATAGAAATAATTTCTAATTCGGTCTTTCATTAAATTAGAAATTACCGAATGTATCTATATACTTTTAACTCTTTTAAATAATGACCTTAACACATTAATTATATATTTGTGACTTCAAAATAATTTTTACCGACTTTGTTCTATTTCTGCAATGCTAATAAGTATAAGAGAGAATCAAACTCAAGAAGAATTGCAATGTTGAACAACAAAAGAAACACGAACAACTACTTCATGGTCTAGTTTCATATTACCTTCTTAGTCACGTCAAATGTATTTTCACGTAATTACTACACTTTTCTAAAAATATCAAAAAGAAAAATCTATTAACGCCATTGATAGGGCTCGAACCCAGACATCCAAGGTGGCAGGCAAGAATACTTACCACTACACTACAACAACCTTTTGCTCCTATTCTCGTTTGTTTTAAATATGATTAATATATTTTTATTTAGCTTCAGTATATTTATGGGTCAGAATTGGCAACGCAGAGAGATCGAGAGACATTAATGTGAGAGGAAGTATTGGGATTATCGACGACTTGCCTTTGGTTTTGATAAAATCCGATAGAACCTTGTATCATTGTATGTATAGTGTTCATCCCAAAAATATTTTTTATTGAGATAACAAGTATTTACAAAAAAGAATCAAAGGAAAGAAAACTGTTTTACTAGTCGAGAGTCTGAGTCTTAGTGAGATCGTGTCATGTTACTTCCTTCCACTTTCTTCTTATATAATGATTCTTTTTCCGTCAATCAAACTCTTCTGTTAATGCCATTTATTCCTCTTGATTCGCTCTTTTCATTTACTCAGTCCATTATTTTTTGTCACCTCGTAACTGTCTTATTTCGAAATCACTTCATCATTAGTGGGCTTCGCTTTGTTTTGGACTTTGTCAAATCCGGTGTCTCCATATAAGTTCTTTGAAGCGAATCTGATAGTGTATCATCTTCTCAGATAATATTTGATATGCTTATTGTTTGTTTATGATGTTACATAATTGTAATGTTCATAGACATTAATCAAAAGAGATACTCTTGCAATGCCTCTACGAATTTATCCACGTAACCAGTCAATAATCCAGGACTAACCAGAGTCTCCTTCAATTTAGCGTGATTCGTTTTCACCAGCTTCCCGACCTCACTATCTTTGTCCATCACAGACTTGACCGAATCACTCAAGTTCTCTTTTGAAAACCATCCTGTTTTTCCTCTCGGTACTTCAACCGAAACCTCGAGTTCCTCGGTCATCAATCTTGTGTTCAGAACTTGATCACCCAAAAATGGAAGCAAAACTATTTGGCAATCACTCACCAGAGACTCCCACATTGACCCGAATCCGCAATGGTTCACAAAGCAGCCTACTGATGGATGAGCTAATATCAAAGGTTGTTGTATCCATCCACCCCAAACCACTCCACGACCCTTCACTCGCTCCTCGAACCCTTCTGGTAACCCTTCTTCGACCGTTGATGATCCTTTCGGTGGCTTTACCGCTACTATAAACGGCAAACCTGTTAGCTCCATCCCTAAACAGAGTTCTTGGAATTGATCCTTCTCGAGAGTGATTTGGCTACCAAATACACAAAACACTACTGACCCTGGTGCGAATTGGTTCAGAAAATGACTCCAGTTTTCTTCTAGTGGTTCACTTGTGTCTGGTTCAGGGAGCATTGGACCCGTCAGGAGTAGCTTCTTATGGAATTGACTCGCAACAAAGTCGGAGTATTTCCCTTCGATTTCTTGGCATGTCCTCATTAAAATAACATCACAACCCTTAAGACCCGTACTTAGCTGATAAATAATCCTTTTGATGTAGATAGACAATGTTGCCAAGGCGTGAACATCCTCTTCACGGAACCTCACTTTCGATGAAGGATAACCTGGTGGAGGAACACCTAAAGCACCACCAGGAACAATTGTATGAGCTATAGTAGTTGCAGATACTACAATGTAATTCACAGTCTTTATCATACACCCTTTGGCCATTTCTGGAATCCAATGAGCTAGATCAAAAAAGATCAAGTCTGGTTTCAAAGCACGAACTGCAGCTTCGACCTGATCACGTGTGAGTTCTATGGCCTCGGCCAAGAACTTGTCCAACGAGATTGGGATGTCTGAGGTTGTCTCCGCACCAGCAGGGAGGCCGTCGACTGGAGGGACGGTGAGAGGGTGGAAGACGATTTTGTCTGGGAAGAGGTTGTGATGTTCCAACTGTTTCTGAGCTTTCTTAGGTAACAAGAAAGTGACTTTGTGACCTCTGTGGGCTAGTTTGTTCGCCAGATGCAGATATGGAGTCATATGACCAAAAGCGAACCATGGGAACATTAAGGCATGAAGCTCTGACTTCATTTTCTCTCCCAAATTGTAGAATCCACACAAAATAAAACAAGTACAATTCAAGAGACCAAGACGAAGTATCTGCTTCTTTTCTTGGTTATTGTTATATAAGAAGTATTAGTTCTCTATTTTTCTTCGTCTATGCTTTGATTTTTCTTAGGCTAATTGGGATATTTCGTGAGAAGTTTCCACCGACAGTTCTTATATTTTGTGGCGTTTCATACTTTCATTATCGGAATACATATTTTTGGTAAAAGAAACGGTCACAAGAGAGTCAGGGAAATTGTGTCAAAAATAAACAAAAGCTAAAATCAATCCATATGACGTCGTCAGTCATTAATCAGGTGACGTCAGTAGACTAATGCCATATTGATTGAATATTCTTGCTTCTAGTACCACTACAAAAAACAGGTCACGAGAAAGCAAAGTAACATCTTTGTTTTTTTGTTCCATCGTCTCTTGCTTTTAAATGTTATGCACTGAAACACTCTTATATGAGCTTGGAGAATGGCTCGGTGATTTGGGTTGTTAGTGGATTACCTGACTCAATTTACTTAAGCAAATGTGTAAATGATGATGCCTTCTTTGCGCAAAGTTTTAAGAGATCCAATTGCCTGAATTGTTATACTTATATAACTGAATCAGATTAGTATAGAAATTGAAAACTGAGAGAGTAGAGCATTAAATTCAAACCATATAATGTTAGTCATTAAGCAAACCAAGTTTCTTTACAAAGTATATTATTCATGTTTTCTTTTTCCTCTTTAGACTATATTCTGTAATGCTTCTATAAATTTATTGACATAACCATTCATTAGTCCAGTACTAACTAGAGACTCTTTCCATTTGGCGTGGTTTTTCCTCACTACGTTCCCGAGCTCGCTGTCTTTGTCCATCACTGACCTAATCGAACGGCTCAAGCTCTCATTGGAAAACCATCCAGTTTCCTCTCTTTTAATCTCCACCGAGACCTTGAGTTCCTCACTCATTAGTCTGGTGTTCAAGATTTGTTCACCCAAATGTGGAATAAACACTATTTGACAGTCATTCACTAGAGACTCCCACATTGATCCGAATCCACAATGGCTCACAAAGCAGCCAATTGATGGATGAGCCAATATCAATGGTTGTTGCACCCAACCTCCCCAAACCACTCCACGCCTCTTAACCCTCTCTTCGTACCCTTTTGGTAAGGCTTCTTGGACTTGGATCGTTGATGCGCCTTTTGGTGGCTTTACTGCTACAAGAAATGGTAAACCTGTCATCTCCATTCCTAAACAGAGTTCTTGGAATTGATCCTTTTCAAGAATGATTTGGCTCCCTAATGCAGAATATATTACTGATCCCGGTTCAAACTGGCTCAGCCATTTTCTCCATTGATCTTCAAGTGGTTTACTATTGTCCGGTTCTGGAAGCATTGGACCTGTCAAGAGAACTTTTCTTTGAAATTGGCTTTCGATGAAATCGCAAAATTTTTCTTCCATTTCATGGCAAGTCCTTATCGAGATGACATCACAGTTCAGAAGTCCTACATGTTGGTGTTAATTGAGTTTTTCATAATGTTATTTTAGAAACAGTTGCACAAAACAGTTTGAATATTTCAACCGTTGTGTCTGTCGTTAGTGTCTGCTCAAGGAGGCATGTCTCCTTAATTATGTATGTTTGTCATGTATGAATACTCTATTTTTCGAATCAATGAATATATTTGGTTTTCATAATTGTTCAAAGTTCAACATGGTATCAGAGCAAAACCGATACTAGGACTTAAACACACAAAAAAAGAAAAAACAGAAAGAGAAGAGTGATGGAGACGATGTCACATCTTGTGACACCGATCTTCAATGGTGAGAAGTATGAATTCTGGCGTATTAAGATGAAGACAATTCTTCAAATCAAGAAACTGTGGAAAATCGTAGAAGAAGGAATCTCAAGCCCTCCTGTTCAAAGCAATCTAAGTCCTACAGCCATGCAACAGAAATCACAATATGAAGAAGCGCGTACAAAGGATTTAATGGCATTGCAGATTCTTCAATCTGCAGTATCTGATGCTATCTTCCCTTGAATAGCACCAGCCGTGACATCAAAAAGAGCTTGGGATGCTCTGCAAACAGAATTTCAAGGAACTCCACAAGTTCGAATAATTAAGTTGCAGTCATTAAGAAGAGAGTATGAAAACTTGAAGATGATTGAGAGTGACGACATCAACGCATTCACAACCAAGCTAATCGATATTGGAAATAAACTCAGAATCCACGGAGAAGAGAAATCTGATTATCAAATAGTTCAGAAGATCCTGATTTTGCTTCCTAAACGATTTGATAACATCGTTGCAGTGCTAGAACAAATTAAATTGATAGAAACCTTGAAAGCACATGAGAAGCGTATGGAAATTCGAGAGGAACGATCAACAAAAGGTGTTTTCTATACTAGAGGAAGGTTCATTCCGAAGAATAGAAATAAACAATGAGACAAACAATAACAATGGACAGAAAGGTGGTGTAGCATCTGCAAACGCAACAATCACAACGAGAGTGATTGTTGGAAGAAGAAGAATAGGAGGGCTCTGCTACAAAACTCATCAAATGAAGAGAGGAAATGTTTTGTCTGTAACAAACCGGGACACTTTACAAAGAACTGCAAATTCAGAGAATCAGAAAAGGCAAACTTAACCATTGAAGAAACAGAAGATGATGAAGACGATGGTGGTCACATGCTGTTTAGTGCGGTTGAAGAAGAATCATTTGTGAATTATGAGACGTGGTTAGTTGATAGTGGTTGCACAAATCACATGACCAAGGAAGCAAGATATTTCATCACATTCGATCAGAATGTAAGAGTACCAATCAAAGTAGGAAATGGACAACAAGTAATGACGACAGGGAAAGGGAACATACAAGTGATGACAAGCCAAGGAGAGAAGATCATCAAAGATGTGTTCTTAGTGCCTGCACTAGCAAGAAATCTGTTGAGTGTTCCTCAAATGATCTTAAACGGATATGGAGTTCGATTTGAAGCCAACAGATGTCTGGTAACTGATCCAAAAGGAAGAAGATTGATGAACATCAAAATGAAACAAAAGAGTTTTCCATTCAAATGGAGTAACTCTAGCATGAGTACTTTAATAGCGTATGAAGCAGAGGACAACAAAATCAAGTTGTGGCACAAAAGATTGGGTCACACCGGCTTTGACAAGTTAAAGAGAATGCAAGCTATGAAGATTGTAGAAAATCTTCCTGACTTTAACACTGCTAAAGGAGTATGTGCTTCATGTGAGATGGGAAAACAGGCAAGGAAAAGTTTTCCCAAGAAGTCAGAAACGAGAACAAGCAGAGTTTTGGAACTGATACATTTAGACGTTTGCGGTCCTATGCAAACAGATTCTTTGAATGGAAGCAAGTACTTCGTGCTGCTTATTGATGACTATACACGAATGAGTTGGGTGTATTTCATTAAAAACAAAAGTGAAGTTCTCACAAAGTTCAAAGCATTCAAATCGTTGGTTGAGAATCAGTCCGAGAAGAGGATCAAACAAATCAGAACCGATGGTGGAGGTGAATCCATATCAAATGATTTCATTAAGGCGTGTAAAGAGGCTGGTATTCAAAGGCAAATCACCACACCATACTCTCCTCAGCAAAATGGTGTCTCAGAAAGAAAGAATAAAACGTTAGTTGAGATGGCTAAATCAATGATTGCAGAGAAATGTCTCCCAAACAAGCTATGGTTGAGGCTGTTGCAACATCAAATTACATTCAGAATCGACTTCCTACCAAGTCGCTCAAAGATGACATAACTCCAATAGAGAAATGGAGTGGAAACAAACCAAATATGGAACACCTGAAAGTATTCGGAAGCATATGTTATGTACACATTCCGGAAGAAAAGAGGAGAAAGCTTGATGTCAAATCCAAAAGGGGTATCTTCATCGATTACAGTTGCAAATCCAAAGGTTATAAAGTACTCACGTTAGATGGTGAGAAAGTGGAAATATCACGAGACGTTGTGTTTGATGAGGAAAGCATATGGGATTGGAAAAGAAGGAAGTAAAGAAGATCCTTATTTCATCAACAGAGACCGAGTTTCATGAAGATCAACGAGATCATGGTCCAGAAGTTGACATAGAAGATCAGATTGATGATGGAAGGGAAGAAGAATCTCAGAATATACCAAGGAAGTTTCGGTCTATCAATGAGATAATGCTACAAACTGATCATATAGAAGGAGTGCAGACACATGAAGTGTATCTGACAATAAACGAAGAACCCCAAACCTTTGAGGAAGCTTTGCAAGGAAACGAATGGAGGATAGCAATGCAAGAGGAGATTCAAATGATCAACAAGAATAACACTTGGAAATTGGTTGAGAAACCAGAAGGAAAGAATGTTATAAGCGTTAAATGGATTTATCGCCTGAAGGTAAATGCATTGGGAGAACCTATAAAGCACAAGGCAAGATTGGTGGCGAGAGGTTTCAATCAAGAACATGGAGGTTATTATTTTGAAACCTTTGCTCCGGTTTCAAGATATGACACCATTCGAGTTATACTAGCCATTGCGGCACAAGAAAAATGGAAGCTATACCAAATGGATGTGAAGTCTACATTTTTAAATGGCGAGTTGCAAGAAGAAGTGTATGTCTCACAACCACTCGGTTTCATAAAAGAAGGAGAAGAAGACAGAGTGTTAAGATTGCATAAAGCTCTGTACGGTTTAAAACATGCTCCTAGAGCATGGTATGGAAGGATTGATGCTTATTTTCTGCAAAATGGTTTTGAAAGAAGTATCAATGATGCAGCCTTATACGTTATGAAAGCAAGAGGAGACGTGTTGGTGATCAGTCTCTACGTAGATGATATATTCATCACCGACAACATTCTGGAGCTCATCAACAAATTCAAAATTGATATGAAGCAGGAGTTTGAAATGACAGACTTGGGCAAACTCAATTACTTTGTTGGAATGGAAAATTTTCAAGATGAAGATGGAGTGTTCCTATAACAAGAGAGATATGCGAACAAACTCCTAGAGAAATTTGGGATGAAGGAGTGCAAGAGTGTCAAGACACCTCTGTTGTCTCATGATAAAATTCAAGATGAAGGAAAAGACAAGTTTGCAGAAGAAACAAAGTATGGAAGCATCGTCGGGGGTCTTCTGTACTTATGCGCATCAAGACCAGACATCATGTATGCAAGCTCATACTTATCAAGGTACATGTCTTCACCGCTAAACAAACACTACCAAGAGGCAAAACGAGTGCTGAGGTATGTCAAAGGAACAACCTCATTTGGTGTTCATTTTCAAACCGTTAAAGATCCCGAGCTTCATGGATATTCAGATAGCGTTTGGGGGGGGGGGATCCATTGAAGACAAGAAGAGTACATCAGGGTATGTATTCACTTTAGAATCTGCAATATTCTGTTGGAAATCAAGTAAGCAGAAAACAACTGCACAATCATCTGCAGAGGCTGAATACATTGCCCTATGTTCTGCGGCAAATCAGGCCATCTGGTTGCAGAGACTGGTGAAGGAGATAGGCTTCAAATCAGAAGAAGGAACAAGGATATACTGTGACAACAAATCAGCCATAGCCATTGGTAAGAATCCGGTTCAATACAGAAGGACAAAAAACATTGATATTAAATATCATTTTATGAGAGAAGCAGAGCAAAAAGGTTTAATAAAGCTGGAATTTTGTCCCGGAGAAGCTCAAGTTGCAGATATTCAAACCAAACCCTTGTCCACATCAAGGTTTGAAGATCTAAGAGAAAGATTAGGAGTGAAGGAGAAACTCAATTAAGGGGGAGTGTTGGTGTTAATTGAGTTTTTCATAATGTTATTTTAGAAACAGTTGCACAAAACAATTTGAATGTTTCAACCCTTGTGTCTGTCGTTAGTGTCTGTTCAAGGAGGCATGTCTGCTTGTCATGTATGAATACTCTGTTTTTCGAATCAATGAATATATGTGGTTTTCATAATTGTTCAAAGTTCAACACTACCATGATACGTTCATAAAACGTAATTCCATCTCCAAAGGAAGAGGAGAGGAATGAAAAGCAGTTGGTTTCTTGTTCGGAAAGCAACACCTTAGACGAAGGGTATCCAGGTGGAGGAACAACCAATTCATCATGATTACGACCAGGGACAAATGAGATAGCTACACAAGCTACATAAATCGTTATGTAATTCACACTCTTGGCTCCATACTCTCTAGCTATTTCCGGAATCCAGTGAGCAAAATCTAAGAATAACAGATCTGGTTTACCTATAGAAACAGCTGCTTCGACCTGGTTGTGTGTCCTATCCATAGCCGAGGTAAGAAAACTCCCTAACAAGATCGGAATATCCGAGGTTTTCTCAGCTCAGCAGGGAGGCCATCCACAGAAGGGATAGTAATAGTGTGAAAGACAATGCTGTCAGGGAACATATTGAGAGGTTCAAGTTGCTTCAATGCTTTCTTCGGCAGCAAGAAAGTGATTTTGTGCCCTTTCTCAGCTAGTTTGTTAGCCAGATGCAGAAATGCAGTCATGTGACCAAAACTGAACCATGGGAACATAAAAGCATGAAACTTTGAACCCATTTCTGTTTATGTTTCTGTATTTTTTCTTCTAATCTTGTTCTTAGGGTTATGAATTGATGACCTGAAGTTTCGGAACGTATTCAAGTCTATAAGACTATAACTTAATTAGGTTCCGGAAGTTATTCCTCAATTTTATGAAATTGCAAAGATCATGACATTTGACATTTAAGGTTGTTTGTTATAAATTTGTCAAATTTACAACTGCAAATAATTAATTTCATAATTTCCTTTAGTTACTACTTACAAGATAAAATAATGAAAAAACGGTTATAATAATTCTGAATTTATCCATTTTTGTCGAATTAAATACAAACTTTTTCTCTCTAAAAAAACACAAACTTTTTATTGACTTTGCCAATTTAGAATCATGTTAGTCAAGATTAACAAAACCTTAACATCTTTTAATCACCGTTAGTGACACTTAACTATCGTTAGTTTGGCCCCAATTTAACAAAACACTACATTGAGAGAACAAATCCACATTTCTCTTCTCTAATTTCTGTTCGATTTCAAACACAAAATTGGACCTCAAATCTGCTTGTCTTGCCAGTTTCGTATATTAAATCCGAAGATGCCGATCACAGCCACGATGGTCCAAGACTTGCAATTGTAACCAAACCAAAGATTGTAACCGACATCATTCCATCTTCTCTGATTTTTCAAGTTCCAATAGATTATAATGAGGCCATAAGTTAGACGATTTGTTGGTTAAACCAACGCAATTGTTTGTGAAGTCTCCATGGCTTAATTAATTGATTGTGCTCAGCAAAGTTAGACGTGTATCCAGATTGGTGGTTCTTGACTAAAGGATGTGACTTTAATGAAGCAGAGTGTTTATGAAGGTTTCTATGACTCCACAAGAACAATTTCCACCATAGTCGTCGGCTATGAGAGGGAATAATTTGTTGAATAAGTCCAAAAGATTTGACATTATCTTGGTGAACAAGATTCCATGTCTTAAGCATGAAGATAGGGAATAAGATATTCTCCAAGATAGATTAGGATTAAAAGGATCTAATCCTATTAGAATAAGGAAAATAACTATGTTGTGTTATTATAAATACCTTGGTTGAGTTGTGACCAAAGTAAGACTTTGAGATTGTTTAGTTTTTGAGTTATATTTCTAAGCAATAAGAAGAGCAAATTTCTTAATCAAAGTTTATACGAAACATTCGTCTATATGAAACTTTATTTGGTATCAGGGCAATCGATCTAGCATATCACTTAAAGACTTCAAAACCGAGTTATGGGAGACGAAAGCAAGCCATCAAAGGCAAAGGGGGTCGTACCCACGTCGGTGGTATGTCTGATGTTGAACTCATCAAACTACACGGTGTGGTCGATGAGAATGAAAGTACTCTTGCGTGTTCACGAAGTATGGGAGGCGATTGAACCGGGAACAACTATTGCTAAGAAGAATGACTTCGCAACCTCGATGCTTTTTCAATCTATACACAAGAGTCTCATATTACAAGTAGGCGAACAAGAATCCACTAAAGGTATATGGGAAGCTATCAAATCTAGGCATCTAGGGGTGGATAGGGTGAAAGAGGCAAGACTACAAACTTTTATGGCTGAATTCGAAAAAATGAGCATGAAAGAGACATACACAATAGATAGCTTCTCGGGGAAGTTATCGGAGATCGCCTCTAAGGCAGCTGGCTTGGGGCACACGGTTGAGGAATCAAAGATAGTTAAGAAATTTCTCAACAGTTTACCTCCTCAAAGATACATACAAATTGTTGCATCTCTTGAGCAAGTCCTTGATCTAAATAAAACAGCATATGACGACATTGTTGATCGGATTAGAGCTTACGAAGAAAGAATTCTTCTAAATGAAAAACGTGAATATGATGAGAACTTGATGTATGCGAATAGTGAATCATATGAAGAAAGATCAAGGTATGAGAGTGAAAGATGAAGAGGTAGGGGTTGTGGAAAGGATCGTGGGAGATCAAATTCAAGAGACCCGAGCAAAGAAAAGAAAGATTGATCACAAGTCTTGTGTTTTCGATGTGACAAAAAGGGACACTTTGCTTCAATGTGTCCTGAAAGGAAAAAGAAACTAGAAGAAATGCATAAGGTGGTAGTAGACGAGAACGAAGAGAAAGAAGAAGGTACTGATGACGAAACTCTTATCATGCACGAGGTTGTATTTCTAAACGAAGAAAATCTTATTCCTAAAAAATACGAGAAAGAAAAGTTCAAGAAAATGAGGGAGTTGATTGGTCTACAAGATATGTCAAAGAATCATTTGGAGCTTAAGAGGGATAATGTTGGATAAGTCCAAAAGATTTGACATTATCTTGGTGAACAAGATATGCATGTCTTAAGCATGAAGATAGGGAATAAGATATTCTCCATGATAGATTAGGATTAAAAGGATCTAATCCTATTAAAATAAGGAAAATAACTATGTTGTGTTATTATAAATACTTTGGTTGAGTTGTGACCAAAGTAAGACTTTGAGATTGTTTAGTTTTGAGTAAAATTTCTAAGTAATAAGAAGAGCAAATTTTTTAATCAAAGTTTATACAAGACATTCGTCTATATGAAACTTTATAATTTGCATTGACGAATGTTTCTAGAGCATAACTCTATCTGCACTTTTATGTGACTTCACTGATTCATTACTAACTGGATCCGTCTCTCTCAGGTTATGAATAATAGAACCTTCGAATCGGCCATTGAACTTGCTGAGTGTAGATCAAGATTGTTTGAGGCTAGGAGAAACTACGCAAGCCGTGGCTCTGCTTAATCATGGACACTAACATGTCCACCTTCTTCATCGTCATATCATTAACGTTTTCTGATGTACATGTAACTTCCTCCTTTCTTTTAAGAGATTCAAAGCCTCTAGCTCTGACTCGTTCTTCAATTTGGAATTTTGATAATTCACATGAATTTGAAATCGAACAGAAATTAGAGAAGAGAGTTGTCGAACAGAAATTCGACAAGAGAGATGTCAATTTGTTCTCTCAATTTTAAGGTTTTGAGATTCAAATGAAACGCAATGTTTTGTTAAATTGAGACCAAATTAACGATGGTTAAGTGTTACTCACGGCAATTACAGATGTCATAGTTCTGTTAATCTTGACTAACGGTAGTTTTAAATTGGTAAAGTTAACGAAAAGTTGTGTTTTTTTGGAAAGAGAAAAGTTTTGTATTTAATTCCGCAAAAAGGGGTAAGTTCGGTATTATTATGACCGTTTTCTCATAAAATAATAGTTATGTATTGTTTTGGTAACATTGTGACTATCGAAACAGAGGGTTATATAAAGAAGGTCTTGTTGTTCGTATGTATGTAGAGCATGTTTAACAAGTCTCTCTAAATCCAAAACAAATAACGTAAACCAAACCAAAACAATTTTATAAGTCGCAACACAAAAGAGACATTACCAAAATAAATTCATGACTTAACAAGTTCAATTAAGTTCTGTCCAAACTTATTGATATAACCATCTGCAAAATCAGAGTCACTCAAAACACATCTCCAGTTGTCATAATTTTTCCTCACTATCTCACCGAACTCACTATCTTCTTCCTTCACACTCAACAACCAAGCTCCGCCGTGAGAACCGGTACCACTCAACCACCCATTCTCTTCCCTCTTCACTTCAACTGCCACCTCCATCTCCTTTATCATCAGCCTCATGTTTGATATTTGTTCTCCGTGCGGCAGAACCGAAATGATCTGACAGTTACTCATCAAAGACTCCCACATTGACCCAAATCCGCAATTGCTAACGAAACAACCCTTTGCTGGGTGGTCTTAAGAAAAAGAGAATTTATGAAAAGCAGAGAATCAATAAAAGAAAGAAACCATTGTTTGTTATTCATCATTCTGTAAAAGAGAATACAATGATTTTTTTCTCTCTGTATGCTAAAGTTGAAGCGGTTCTTGGATATGAAGTGCTTAATTTCCATTAATATTTTAGAAGTGGAGATGGTTACAGATTGTGCTGATGTTATAAGATGATGTCAACCCCTACAGATTGGCCAACCTTTGCTCCTTACCTAGAAAATTATTCAAGATTAAAGAGTTTTTTTCATTTGTTCCCTTTACATGTAATCTCTAGGTCTCTGAATCATTAAACTGACTACCTATCTCGTTGTGTTTGGGAATCAGCTTATAGTTCTAGCTTGTAAACTCTTCTTCTTTAGGATTCTCTTAGTGATATTCTTTGTTGACAAAAAAAAAGAGTTACAATGGCTCGGTTTACGGAAACCAAAGCTATCTCATTGACTTATAAGCGAAAACTATCTAAAATTGGCCTTTTTTGTGTTTGTTGGCTACCGCGACCAACGACCGCAACCAAAAATTTGCCTTTTTTGTGTTTCGCAGTTGCCAGCGACCAACTACTCGTTTTTTAAAAAAAATTTATGAAAAAAGTTACATATATTTATAGAAAATGAAAAAAAATGTTATTTATTTTATTTTAATTTAATTTAAGTTAATTTATTTAATTTAATTTTATATTAATTTATTTAATTTTTTTTTTATCTTTTATGTTTATTTTACTTTATTTTATTGTATTTTTTTTTAGTTGAATTTAATATAATTTTTTTATTATTTTTTGTCACCGTGAATAGCTAAAAGAAATAGTGACCATAAATTTCAGTCGCAGGTCGTTGCCAATCGGTCGCTGAAACAGTGACTACAAAACAAACAATTTTTGGTCGCGGTCGTAATCACCAGCGACCAACAAACAAACAATGCTTTATAAACCAAATGTATTAACACTCTAATACCCGTTTCAAGATGGCAATTATATGAATTTGACACACTAAAAAACTCAAAACTGCAACTTTTACCAATCAAGCCCTATATCTATGATTCAAAATTGGAATCTTAGTAAGATTGAGTGACATTAATGTGAGAGGATCAGTACTGGCCCTTCAGCTCATTCTAGACAAAGACATAATGCGTTAGTTGTTCTAATAGAATTCTAAAAACAGTGTCTTGCTGAATGTGTTTGAAGGACTGGGAAGAAATGAAATGTATGATTAGTTTAGATTATGGCCTTGTATGTAAAAATTTCCATTAAACCGATTTTGAGAGTGTATCCTTTCGGTTAACTTGATATGTTTTTTGTTTATTTCTAATGATACATAGTTTAAGTGCATGCAATATCATGTTCCTAGACATTGATTAAAACAAATACCTTGCAATGCTTCTACAAATTTAGTGACATAACCATTCATTACTCCAGTACTAACTAGAGACTCCTTCAATTTAGCTTGGTTCGTTCTCACTAGCTTCCCAATCTCACTGTCTTTGTCCATCACAGACCTAATCGAACTGCTCAAGCTCTCCTTGGAAAACCATCCAGTTTCCTCTCTTTTCACCTCCACCGAGACCTTGAGTTCCTCGCTCATCAGTCTAGAGTTCAATATTTGTTCACCCAAATCTGGAATGAACACTATTTGACAGTCATTTACTAGAGACTCCCACATTGATCCGAATCCACAATGGCTCACAAAGCAGCCAATTGATGGATGAGCCAATATCAATGGTTGTTGCACCCATCCTCCCCAAACCACTCCACGCCCCTTAACCCTCTCTTCGAACCCTTTTGGTAAGGCTTCTTTGATTGTTGATGCGCCTTTTGGTGGCTTTACTGCTACAAGAAATGGTAAACCTGTCAGCTCCATTCCTAAACATAGCTCTTGGAACTCATCCTTTTCAAGAATGATTTGGCTTCCTAATGCACAATATATTACTGATCCCGGTTCAAACTGGCTTAGCCATTGTCCCCATTGATCTTCAAGAGCTTTACTATTGTCCGGTTCTGGAAGCATTGGACCCGTCAAGAGAACTTTCCTTTGAAATTGGCTTTCGATGAAATCGCAGAATTTTCCTTCTATTTCTCGGCAAGTCCTCATCGAAATGACATCGCAGTTTGTAAGTCCTAGCACGATTCGTTCGAAAAACGTAGTTCCATCTCCAAACGAATTAGACAGGAACGAAAGCCCGTTGGTTTCTTGTCCGTGAAACAACACCTTAGACGAAGGATATCCAGGTGGAGGAAGAGCCAATTCATCAGGATTACGACCAGGGACAAATGAGATAGCTACACATGCTGCAGAAGTCGTTACGAAATTCACACTCTTGGCTCCATACTGTCTAGCTATTTCCGGAATCCAATGAGCAAAATCGAAGAATATCAGATCCGGTTTACCTACAGAAACCGCTTCTTCGACCTGATTGCGTGTGCGATCCATAGCCGAGGCAAGAAAACTCCCTAACGGGAACGGAATATCCAAGGTTGTCTCAGCACCAGCAGGGAGGCCATCGACTGGAGGGAGCGTTAGAGGATGGAAGACGATTTTGTCTGGGAAGAGGTTGTGATGTTCCAACTGTTTCTGAGCTTTCTTAGGTAGCAAAAAAGTGACTTTGTGACCTCTCTCGGCTAGTTTGTTTGCCAGATGCAGATACGGAGTCATATGACCAAAAGCAAACCATGGGAACATGAAGGCATGAAACTCTGATTTCATTTCCTTAATTTCCCAAATTGTTAGAACCCAGACAAAAGAAAACAAGTAGAATTTAGGAAACTAAGAAGAATATCTACTTCTTCATTTTTTATTACTATATGAGAAGTATTTGTTCTTTGTTATGCTTTTCTTCCGTTAATTGGGATATATATGTTCTGAGAAGTTTCCACCGGAAGTTCTTTTATTTTGTTCCGATTTTTAATTCATTATTATCGGAATAGATGGTTTGGTAAAACAAATGGTCACAAGAGAGCCACGGCAAAAAAGGCATTCAATCCAGACATATATAGCATTATTATACTACCAACTACTACGTTTTAGTGTCGTGGCATGTCAAATTATTTATTAGAAATCAGATCTCTTAAATTCAAGGTGGTCATCTCGAAGAAATTTAATTCCGACGAAAAAGACATAACATGAGTTAGAATTTCTCGAGATTTACTGTAACGGAAACGACACAGTTTTGTTATGCAAGCAAGTTACTATGAAAATCCAAATTTAATTCGATGAAGTGTTGGTGACAAAAAAAATTTTATTCACACTGGATATTGGGTCGTAATTAGATATCTATGGTTCAGAATTGGCAACTTAACAAGATTGAGAAACATTAATGTAAGAAGAACAGTACTGAATTCAGCTCATTCTAGCTTCCCGATCTCACCGTCTTTGTACATCACAGACCTAATCGAACCGCTGAAGTTTAGGAGAGTATAGATATGAATTGAATGATTCAAGTCTAAAATTTAGGTTCCGGATGTTATTCCTCAATTTTTTTTTGTCAACTTATAATTCTCATAAAAATACGTGAGAGGGCCAGATGATAAGTTTTTCGAGAACCTTTTAACAGAAGATCAAAATAAAAGATATAAAGAAATCACTAAATTGATTCTTGAGGCCATTGAACTCTTCTAGATAGTTTTTGAAAGCTGGTCAACCTTTTGGATAGAAATGTTATGGTGGGTAAAAAATTACCTAAGCTCATTTTAAGTTTGTGTATAAAAAACTCAGATTTAAAAAATCTAGAAAAATTGAGAAGATTTTGGATAGTCCAGAAAAAACTATTTAGATTATGAGTTATATATTGGTACATGCGGATACCCGAATTTAATTTTTTATAAAAATAAAATTAGTTTTGTTCATAAAATTTTAAAACTAAATTTGTTAAATATATAATTTTAAACTAAAACTATAACTAAAGATTAAAAGTAATTTTTATTACTCTCTATTTCATCATTTTTTCTCTCTTATTTTTTATTCTATTTCTACTTTTTTATTCTCTCATATTTTTTACTTTCTCCTCTTTTTTATTCTATCTCATATTTTTTTTTTTATCTCTTCTCTTTTTTATTTATCTATCATCTTTTTTCTCTTCTTTTTTAACTTTTTTTTATTATTATCTCTCCTTTGTTTACTTCTCTCTACTCTTTTTTACTCTCTCTCCTCTTCTTTTATCTCTCCTCTCTTTTACTTCTCTCTCCTCTCTTTTAATCTCTTTTTTACTCTCTCTCCTATTTCTCTCTCTCATCTCTTTTCTTCTTTTTTTACTCTCTCTCCTCTTTTCTACATCTCTCTCATCCTTTTTACTATCACTCATCTTTTTATCCCTTTAATCTTTGTTTACTTCACTCTTTTTTTACTCTAACTCTTCTTTTATCTCTCTCATATTTTTTATCCTCTTTCCTATTTTTTACTCTTCTCATTTTTTATCTCTTTACTAATTTTGTACTTCTCTCTCTCATCTTTTTACTCTCTCTCTCTTCTTTTTACTATCTCTCTCTTTTTTTTCTCTCTCTTATCTTTTTTATTCATCTCTCCTCTTTTCTCTCTCACACTCCTCTTTTTTATATCATAAATGAGTTATTTATTACAATAACCCACTTTATTTTATAATTTATTGAAATAAATTATTTTTTTTAAATTACTTAGATAACCTACCTTTATTTTCCCTTGGTAAACCCATATTAACTCATTCATATTAGGATATATATGACATAAATTGAAAATTGTGCAACAATTTCATAATTAATGATGCACAACTCAATATAAATACTAAGTTAGAAATTTTGTTACTTAACAAAACTTTTGGAAAAATTTTAAGAGATATCATGGTGAAAGAAAAATCAAATCAGAGTTTTAACAATCAAGATACAATTTCAATGGAGAATCAGGTAAAAATCTCACAACAATCGTATTTGAATTTAAGGTTTCAACAGTCAGAAATCAATATAAGTAGAATTCTTGCAGTACTTACTCCAACTATACTGGATTCTGGCAAACTTACTGCAAGTTTGCGGGATTCTGGCATACTTACTGCAAGTTTGCGGGATTCTGGCATACTTACTGCAAGTTTGCGGGATTCTGGCATACTTAAAGAAGAAGAAGAAGAAGAAGAAGAAGAAGAGAAGAAGAAGAAGAAGAAGAAGAAGAAGAAGAAGAAGAAGAAGAAGAAGAAGAAGAAGAAGAAGAAGAAGAAGAAGAAGAAGAAGAAGAAGAAGAAGAAGAAGAAGAAGAAGAAGAAGAAGAAGAAGAAGAAGAAGAAGAAGAAGAAGAAGAAGAAGAAGAAGAAGAAGAAGAAGAAGAAGAAGAAGAAGAAGAAGAAGAAGAAGAAGAAGAAGAAGAAGAAGAAGAAGAAGAAGAAGAAGAAGAAGAAGAAGAAGAAGAAGAAGAAGAAGAAGAAGAAGAAGAAGAAGAAGAAGAAGAAGAAGAAGAAGAAGAAGAAGAAGAAGAAGAAGAAGAAGAAGAAGAAGAAGAAGAAGAAGAAGAAGAAGAAGAAGAAGAAGAAGAAGAAGAAGAAGAAGAAGAAGAAGAAGAAGAAGAAGAAGAAGAAGAAGAAGAAGAAGAAGAAGAAGAAGAAGAAGAAGAAGAAGAAGAAGAAGAAGAAGAAGCAATTAAATTTATTCGGCTCTGCGACGCCCTTGCGATGGAATATTAGGGTTTTGGGTCTCGCTGATAAGTCGCAGAAGACTCGTAATGGACTCGCAATTTGCGAGGCCGCTGCGACGTCATGTGTATGGACGTCGCAAGGGACTTGCACATTGCGAGTCCACTGCGACGACGGGTGTGTGGCTGTCGCAGATGTATCGCAAATTGCGATTCATCTGCGACGTATATGTACAAGACGTCACAGAATACTCGCAAAACACTTAATATTAACGCAAACGAAACGAAGATCGGTGCATAGATACATGATTAAAAACACATATATAACATTATTGATACAAACCTAGGATCTTTTCAAGAATAATACGTAGTGAATTTTTGCAGTGGACTCGCAGATGCTGAAACCGAAAGGTTTAAACCGCTAAACCCCAATCTTATAACATAACTGACGTATGAAACAACATATCAAAATTCAATTCAAATAGACCGAGAATATATCGACGATCATTCATCAATCACATTTAGTTCGTTTAAATGTCTACACAAACCTACAAACTTTATATATAAATGTTTTCAATCACGTTACAACGTTGTCGGTTTTGTGGAGGGTTAAAAGTACTAAATACAATTGATGAATGATTATCGATCTATTATCGGTCTATTCGAATTGTACTTTGATACGTTGTTACAGATATCGGTTATGTTGTAGGGTTGGGGTTTAGCGTTTTAAACCTTATAGTTTCAGCATCTGCGACTCCACTGCGATGTCCAGGGACAAAACATCGTAAGGACCTCGCAATTTGTGAGTCCCTTGCGACGTTCTGTCTCTGGACGTCACAGTGGAGTCGCAGATGCTGGTTTTTTTAATAAAAAAAACTATAAATTCATTTAAAATACAACAAAATATAAACTACACCAACTTTAGTTATTTTCATTATTAGAGTCATCATCTGCCATGTTTTCTTCTTCGTTTGTCTCTTCGAACTAGTCACAGTCCGCATTTTCATGTCATGAATCATCATGAACAATGTCTTATACGCTTTGTTGTGCATGTATGATATCTTCTGTAGATTCGACTGCTATAGAAACTTCTGATGCTCTTTCTTTTTGCATAGCCACATTGCGAACTCCCCGACAATACGACCTCTTGGATTCACTTTTATTACATATAGACATGTTTCCCGTCTTTGTTTTTACGAGGATAAGGTATAAAACACACTTGTTCTGCTTGATATGTTAGAATAAAAGGGTCAAACTTTGAATATGTTTGGCTTGCGTTTATATCGGTTACCCTTAACTAGTTAGTATGCACTCCTCAAACAGCCGTTGTATTGTACCAACGACATTGGAAGAAAATGCATCTCAGTCCGAGAACTACTAGAAATATGACTTCTACAATTTTGTTCAAAATACCGTAGAAGTTGGTTTCACCAGACACGTGGATTCCACAATTTGCGGTTGATTTATTGGAACCATGGTCATAAGTATAAAAAGTGTATCCGCGCGTAAAATACATTAGGACTGTCAAGATCCTCGAAATTGGTTCATCAACTATCTCATGCAACCATAATGACAAATGTTTGCTTGCACATCCATTCTTCACCTACAATCACATAAATAGATTGAAACCTTATGTGTCCTTTAACTTTGATTACATGTACATTATGATCTTACGTACGTAGTAGTTCATCCATCCAGTAAAATCACGTTCTTTGTAGGTTTCATACTCTCTTTCATTTAAATCAGGGAAGGCTTCTCGAATTTGTCTGTCGAATTCACTGCAAAGTAGATAAAGTTTAAATTTATTAGAACACTTTATCAAATTAATTAATAAATTGATAGGTATATACCTCTCAAACGGTACTACATCTTCACAATTCCTCAGGATATAGTTATGAGCTGCACGACAGTACGTGTGGTTTTCTCAGTATTCTTCCTTAATTTTTCCAGCAAGTCTTCCAATCTGAGTGAAGATATCTGGAACAACAATGGCATATGATGGTGCAATCCCTCCATCATCATATCGTCTTACCTGGGTTCTTTTGGTTTTGACGGTTAGACTAAAGTAATATGATGTGAAATGAGATGTTTCCTCGGTCAAACTTTCTGCAACGATCGATCCTTCTACTTTTGCTTATTTTTTACCTTTCTTTTAAGATGTCCCATGAATCGCTTAAACGGGTATATCCATCGAAATTGTACAAGGCCACCAAGAGCTGATTCATGAGGTAAGTGGATTGGTAGATGTTCCATCACGTCAAAAAAGAGGGTGGAAAGATTTTTTCCAAGTTACATATCAACACTGCGATATTATTGTCTAATTGAGCTATGACATCCTCTGTTAGTGTTTGTGTACATAGATCCCTGAAGAATGCTATAATTCCTACAAGTTAATACTAATTATATATATATTTACGTTCAACATCTTATATAATAAATAGAATGAGAAAATTTAACCAAAGTACCTGCAATTGCTTCGTGGACATTTGTGGGTAAAAGCTCAAGCAATGCAAAGGGCAATAGTCGCTGCATGAAAACATAACAATCATGACTCTTCATACCGAAGATTTTTTTCTCTTGGTCGATACATCAGGAGAATTTGGAGACATAACCATTTGGAAACTTTACATCTAAATATATCCAATTAAACAATGCCTGTTGCGCTTCTCCGGACAAACAAAAGTTGGAAATCGGTTGTTTGCCATCCCGTGTAATATGTAATTCGCTTCTCGAACATATTTGGGCTATGTCCAACCTTGATTTTAAATTGTCTTTACTCTTTCTTTCCACATTCAAAATCGTGTTCATGATGTTATCGAATTTTTTTTTAACGATGTGCATTGGATCGAGGTTGTGATGTAGTAAGAGATCTTTCCAATATGGGAGTTCCCAAAAGATACTATTTTTGTGCCAGTTATGAGATTTTATATATTCGTCAGGCATGTTTGCTGGAGTGTGCCAATTGCCCCCATGTTTACATGTTTCCTCAGCACTATAATACTCAATCTACTCCAAGAGCTCATCCCCTGATATATGTGTTGGAGGAGGAATGCGCATAACCTTTTTCTTCTGGAACAATTTCTTGTTCCTCCGGTAGGAGTGGTGCATAGAGAAAAACCGACGATGACAATCAAACCAATATGATTTTTTACCATGCTTTAATTGAAATGCATTAGATCATTCCATACAGTATGGACAAGATAGCCTTCCATGTGTAGTCCACCCAGATAACATTCCGTACGCAGGAAAGTTACTTATCGTCCACAATAAAACTGTATGCATCTTGAAATTCTGCTATTGCGAGAAATCATATGTGCGAACACCTCTATAGCATAACTGTTTCAGCTCGTGAATCAGAGGTTGCAGGAACACATCAAGAGATCGCCTAGGATAACTACAACCAGGCACTAGAACGGTCATAAACAAGAATTCGCTTTGCATGCACATATCAGGTGGAAGATTGTATGGCGTCATTATGACAGGCCATAGAGAATATTGTCTTCCCGACAAACCACATAGACTAAATCCATCTATGCATAAACCAAGATAAATATTTCTAGACTCTTTGGCAAAGTCAGAATGTACCGTCTGAAAGTGTTTACAGGCTTTTGCATCTGACGGATGTGTAGCCTCCTTATCATTTGTTGTGTGTTACGCATGCCATCTCATTGCCGCTGATGTCCTTTCCGATTGGTATAGTCGTTTCAATTTATCAGTGATTGGAAAATACCACATACGTTTCTATGGGACATGATTCCTTCCACCTGATGTACGACATTCCTGCATTTCATAGTAACTCTCAGCAGAATTATTATCTGCTGGCAGATACTCTTTAAACGCATCCACTAATTGGTTCATACTTCTCTCGGTTATGTTTCCTTCACTTTTAATAGACATCAACCTAGATGCTAATAACAGTTTGGATAGACCTTCCTACATCCCTCATAGATAGGTTGATTAGCAGCATCAAGCATATCATAGAACTGTTTCGCTTCAGCTTTAGGTTCTTCAATTGTATTTTCACTACCAACTCGAATAGATCAATGATATACATCTATAACCATATCATGATACCTATTACCTTGAAGATACTCATTTTTTATACTTTAAAAAAAAAATTCTTGCCCTAAAACTTTCTCCCTGAATTCTTTCTCTCTCTCTAAGTGTTTATGAGATTTGGTGTGAAGATACAATCACATTGTGAGCTATTTATAGGGAAAAGAGAAAATTTGCTATGTAATTGCGATGGAGGTAAGTAACATCACAACCACATCGCAAGTGACTCGCAATATTGCTATGAAAGAAACGCATCTAACGTCGCAATATTGCTACGCCCTTGCGATAGCCGACTGTGCATCGTAAGAACATTGCAACAACATCGCAAGAACGTCGCAATATTGCGATGTATGTAAACATCACAATATTGCGATGTATGTAAACTTCGCAATAATGCGACGTTCTTGCGACTCAACCAAATTTGTCGCAGTGATGTTGCAATGACATTGCAAAGTTGCGACGTTTACTTTCCATCGCAATTTGGCATCGCAAATAGATTGTTTTCTTGTACTGTCTGTAGAATTCTGGCAGGCTTACTGCAAGTCTGCCGAAATCTAGCAGACTTACTACAAGTCTACCGGGAATTTGGCAGACTTTCTATAAGTCTGCCTGGAATTAAGCGTCGTGATGTAACGATTGATCGGTCCTTACATGGATTGATCAGTATTTGCTCCACGAGGTTGTTTATGCGTGCTTTACAGACTGATCGGTCAATGCAACGACCAATCAATTTGTCTTTCGACGTAAGCTTCATTTTTTTGACGTGATGTTGAGATCGATCGTTCGGTGCACAGACCCATCGATCTGTTATCATCGAAGTCTAAAAATTTTTCCCATGATTTTTTTCGTAGTCCACGCACAGTTGTTGGTTTATATGAATCTTTCTAATAATATTTTTTTTCTTTGTGTGCAGAGAGGTACTGATTTAAATGAAACATGTGGAAAAATAGATAAATTCAAAGAAAGTGATGAAAAAAGTGGCACCATTGACGGATATGAGCAGGATGAGCAAGCTAGTGGTACTATTGAGGGGTTTAATGCAGATCAAGAAAAAAGTGGTACACTTGATGGTAGTTGTGAAGATGAGGCACAAAGTGGTATTCCATATAAACTATCTGATGATGAATTACAAAGCGTATCTCTTGAAGATTATGGTGTATTTGAGACACAAAGTTTTACATTTTATTTTGACGAAGCGGACAATCAATGTGGTCTCATCAGCGATGTTGCACCATCTTCAGAGGATGAAGGTCAAGAGAATAATCATTTTGAAGATCAAAAGACTGATAATTTAGAAGGTATTCACAACACTCTAAAAGCTTATGTGTGTATCAAGGAATGGCAAGTATATGATAGCAAGGATGAGTTACAGCTGAAGTTGCGTATGATCACAATTTTTGAGAATTTTGATTTTACAACCTGCAAGTCAACAAAACTTTTTTTGGTAGTGCAATGTTATGTCTCTGGTTGTACTTGGAGGATTCGTGAATCAGCACTTTGTGGAACTGTGCAGTTTAAAATAAGAAAATACATAGATATTCATACATGTTCTGTTACATAGAGGTCTGCTCGCCATCTACAAGCTACTCCAAAATGTATTGGAGAACTGTTTTTAGCAAAATTTGGGAGCATTGGTGTCGGAATTAGATATGCGCATATAATAGAAGCCATGAAGAATGCGTATGGTATTTCTATTGATTACTGGAAATCGTACCATGCTTTGGTGCATGCTCATGAAATGGTACGTGGTACATGGGATAGTGGGTATGAGGATTTGCTCCTTTATTTGGAAAAAATATGTGTTGTTAATCCAGGTACAGTTATTGAACTTGAATGCAATGAACAAAACAAATTCAAGTACTTGTTCATTATTTTTGCTGCATATATCACTGGGTTTCATTTTGTGGATTCAAGATTATTGCACGATGGTTCACAAAACATCGTGAAAGTTCAAAAGGACTACAAACATTGCTTACACCTCGAGTGAAGACAATTTTAGCAGAGAGAACAAATATTGGCAACACACTTAATGTGCAACACATTGATAAAGAATGCAGCCATGTCACTCGTTGTGATCTTGAGTGTGTAGTTAATCTGAAAGAGGTATGATTTAGCACTTTTTTCTTTATGTCATTATGTCCATTTTTATTTTACCTATTATTTTTATTATTATTTTGACATAACAAATGTACATGTCGTGTTTATGATATTGATAAGATACCTTGTGAACATGCTCTTGCTATTGCTGTGAAGCGCCGTAATGTATCTTTGGAAACGCTTGTACATCTGAACTACTCAAAGAACTATTGGTACAAAGCCTATCGAGACTTTATTATTCCGATAGATGTTGATTTTGAGCCACCTGTAGAAATATCAAAGGTTACATGTCTTCCTCCAGAAGAAAAGCATGGTGCTGGTAGACCCAAAAAATAAGATATTTCTCCGTTCCTGAGAAAACAATGGGTAAACAACACGAGCGGGAAAATACGAAAACAGAAGAACAAGGAAACAAACAACCATCGCAGAAAATATGTAAACAATACACATGTTCAAGATGCAAAAAAGGAGGACATAATCGCTCAACATGCAAAACCGTTGAATAGACAATATCAATTACATGTTAACACTTAATACTATGACTTTAATCTATTGAATTTTTTTTCCCTCCTATCTTTCATTTAAAGTGTTTGGAGTTTGATTTTATTTTGTATTGATCCAATGTATATGTTAATGTAATAGATCGATCAATCTGTGTAATAAGCTATCGAGCTATTACTAAGGAGAAAATGTATGTAACATACTAAGAAACTAGGACCGATCGATCCATACACATATCGATTGGTCTGTAAGTGTCCAGAAGAACATCAATCTTTTTGTCACTACCATCATTGTCCCAAATAGCATGTTCCAAATCGTTGATTTGGTTATTTATGTTACCCTAGAAGATAAAACAAATAAATTAACCATTTAAAAAATACATAAAGTTCTAATTATAAAACAAAAAACATTAAACATACCTCATTCTCAATTACAATACTATGGATGCCTCTGTTCTTTTTCCCTTTTATACCTGTGTATTCAAGAAAAAGAGGATCGTAAACATTTGATGGCCGACCTATTTTTGCTCCAAGATTAGGTACAACACTATACACCCATATTTGAAGTGGTTGAATGAAACCATGAATTGTGCATGATGGTGCACCAAAATTTAGATCTTTCACTGACTCTATCAATTGCTTGAAATCTAATCTACCCCATGGATACTTTTCAAATCTGGACAGATCAAAAATCATATGAGCTTTAGAAGAGCCAAGCTGCTTCTTCTCATCGTTGCCTATGATGACAGATGCAATAGATAAGTATGCAAAAAGAGTTTTATCCTCTGTTGACCAAGAAGCAACGTCCAAGCAAACAACTTTTAAATCATTCTTGCAAGGGATTTTTTCTTTGATTTTTCAGTTTTTCCACCAGAATTCAAAGTCTTTTCTTCTTACCTCGAGGTCCTTATCATCTGGAAAAGGTGAACAGTTCAAAGTCATTATGACCTCGAACTCTGACAGAGAAAATTGAGCAGGTCTATTGCCAAACAAACACCAAATCTCATGTTTCTTGGTACACATAAGCTTTTTTGAAGAAAATATTCAACAACCTTAAAAGACCATGTAAACTTATTCTCAACGAAATTTACAATAACATCTAAAGAAGAGTTTCTAATATTGTTCCATACCTTCTCCAACCACGTTAGAAACATCTTTTAACAAGTCAGTCTTGCTGTGATAATTGATACTTTTTTGAATTTCGGCTCAGTGCCAAGCCTAAAAATACGTACCGGAAATCCTAAAACATCACTTTTTGTCGCAATCCTATCAAAAGAATAAGTTAATTATAGTTTAAAAGTTTTTAAAAAAATGTTTTCGTATTGTAGAGATCGATCAATCTATGCACTACGAAAATATTTTTTTTTTCAAAAATAAGATACAGAAATTCATTGTTGCAGAATAAAGAGAAGAAAAAAAATAATAGATACCATTAGGAAAGAAAAATTACCTGATTTTCCACCCAAAAAATCAATCAATTTTAGAAATCAATTAACTTCAAGTGATTACGCAAAATAAGAAAAAAAACTTTATTCTCTTCAATATTATAAAGTTTTATGAAGATTGTATTGCTTCTATCAACACTAAGCTCTACTGTAATCTATATAATTTATGATTGAAGAACCCTGGAGATAGATAACCTAGGAGAAGAAAAGATTTACATAATCAGTACAAACAGAAAAATATATTAGGTTTAAGGATCAATGGTATTTTGGGAATTGTAATATAGGTGTTATCTAAGTAATTTTTAAAAAGTAGATTATCTAAATAATTTTAAAAAAATGAAATATCTAAGTAATTTATATAAAAAAAGTGAGTTATATTATACAACTTGATTTTTATAAATCAATATAATATTTCATTTAAATTTACTAAAAATATTATTTACTTTAAAAAATTTATTTAAAAAAAATTCAACAGGTATCCATTACCCAATAGGATAAACCCATATAGTATTTTGGAGTCATGAGTACTCTTCTTATTTTAAGCCCAAATTCTTTTGAGTTTAAAAATGTGTTAAAAAATTATAATTTTTTGTGGGTCATGGGTACCCACTAGACTTAAAGCCTATTTTAACATTGCCACTTATGTGATATTCATCTTGGATCAAGCATGACATCGAAGTTGACATAAATATTTCAAATTTAAAATTGCAATTCCTTTTAGTAAAACTAGATAAAATAATAGTTCTAAACTTCTATATTAATATGGTTAAATTGTGATTATCGAAAAAGGTTTTGTTGTCCGTATATATGTGAGCATGTTTAACAATTTCGTAAGTTACAACACAAAAGAGACATTAAATTCATGTCTTAACAAGTTCTGTTAAGTTCTGTTCAAACTTATTGATATAACCATCTGCAAAACCAGAGTCAGTCAAAACACATCTCCACTTGTCATGATTTTTCCTCACTTTCTCACCGACCTCACTACCTTCTTCCATCACACTCTTCACAGCATTCTCCAAGCTCCGCCGTGAGAACCACCCATTCTCTTCCCTCTTCATTTCAACCGCCACCTCCATCTCCTTTGTCATCAGCCTCGCGTTTAATATTTGTTCTCCATGCTGCGGAACCGAAACGATCTGACAATTACTCATTAAAGACTCCCACATTGACCCAAACCCGCAATGGCTAACGAAACATCCCACTGCCGGGTGGTTTAGCACCAAAGGTTGCTGAATCCAACCTCCGTACACAATGCCACGTCCTTGGACCCTCTCTTTGAATCCTTCCGGTAACGCTTCCTCGATGGTTGATACACCCGAAGGAGGTTTAATCGCCACCAGAAATGGCAAACCCGTGAGTTCTAATCCTAAACAGAGTTCTTGAAACTGATCTAACTTGTCTACAACGGGCTGGCTACCGAAAGCACAGAAGACAACTGAAGAGGGATTGAATTTGTTTAGCCAATCTACCCATCGAGGCTCTAACAAGGACTGATTCGTTTGGGTTCTGGGGAGAGCCGGTCCGGTTAGGTAGACCGGTTTGCTGTATTGGCTACTGATGTAATCGCAGAATTTGCCTTCTGTCTCACGGCAAGTCCTTATAGCGATGGCGTCGCAGTTTCTCATCGCGGTAACTTTTCCGTCAAACAAAGAACCGATGCCCTCGTGCTTCCTCCACACGAAGCTTAGGTTTTTTGCTTCGTGCGCAAGCAAGACAACTTTCAAAGACGGGTAACCTACAGGCGTATTAGCTAACTCCTCACCTGAAATCTCCTTGCCATCAATGAACTCTCTCTCCGCGGCAGGGACAAGAGACAGCGCAATCGATGCAGCGCTCGCGGTGTTAAAGCAGACGTTTTAGCACCCACTGGTCTAGCAATTTCCGGTATCCAGTGGGCAGTATCATAGAAAACCAAGTCCGGTTTGATTGTGCGGAATATGGTCTCAACCTCCGGTCGGGTTTGGTCCATGGCAATTGCAAGCAAATGAGTCAAGAAGAATGGGACATCGGAGTTGGTCTCCGCACCGGGAGGGAGCCCTTTGACCTGAGGGATGGAAATGGTGTGGAGAGTGATGAGATTATGGTAGAGATTAAGAGGTTCAAACTGGTTTATAGCTTTCTTGGGAAGCAAGAAAACAATCGTGTGACCTTTCTCTGCGAGCTTGTTGGAGAGATGAAGAAAAGCAGTCATGTGACCAAAGGCTAACCACGGATACATCACAATTCTCAGGTTTGACGAACCATTCGTTCTCAAATCGCCCATTTTTAAGGATCTGTCTTGTGCGTTCTTCAACTATCTGAAGATCTTTTTAGAGATTTGTTTTGTTTTCTTTTTGTTAGATTTATGAGTCATGTAATTAGAATGTATATAAGAACACATAACCCATTAACGAATTGGTGAGTGTCGTACAGAATGGTGCGTAGCTATTGGGTAACTTAATGACCGGGCAAGTGTAACCTCCCGGTAAGTGCAAACACGTGCTCGTATCGCCTTGATGTGGTTATTCTTGGGCCTGAATATTCGGCCCACACTTCAGCAAATTAGGAGATTCTATTCAAAATTCGTTTCGGTGCACTCCATAGTCAATGTTATAACACTTTTATGTTATCAATTCAACTTCAAAGATGATCTAAACGAACTGTTAAAGTGTAACTCTAGTAATAAATTTAACGTTTTTATTTCGTTATTTTACCTTATAAATTGTTTTGTTTGTTTTGATGCTTAAACCATCCCAATTTTATCAATATCGACTCTTCCGCAAAGAAACCATAAAAAGAAAAGATCACAATAGTCAGTCATGGAAGGTAAGATCCAAGCTTTTCTCTCCACGATTCTGGTTGTCATTTTGTGTGCCACTACTTTAGTGAAACCTGGGCTAGCTCAACTTCCTACCTTGCCTGGTTTTTCTCCTCCCGGCTCCAATGTCGATCTCACCAAATGCTGGTCAACGATCGTTAACATTCAAGGTTGCGAAACCGAAATCTTTAAATCTGTTTTAACTGGTAAGTTTGACAACGTTGGACCTGCATGTTGCAATGCATTTACGGAGATTTGCCAAAGATGTTTCCATTGAATCCATTATTCCCTCCTCTTCTCAAGGATGGTTGCGCTCGTATCAACGCAGCTGCTCTTGCACACATGATGGCTTAATTCCCAGTTATCCCTGGTTTTCAGGTAGATCTGACAAAAAATTTGTCATCACTTGTCAACGTTCAAGGTTGCGTAAGTGAATTCTACAAATCAGCATTAACTGGTAAGTTTGGTAATGTTGGACCAGTACGTTGCAAGGTGTTTTCGACAGTGGATGCTAAATGCTGGCCACAAATGTTTCCGCTAAATCCGTTCTTCCCTCCTCTTAGCAGACGTGAATGTTCTCGCATCAACGCTGTCGCACCTACACACATGATGTGAAGTAGCTATGGGACCATCACTCTAAATGCTTTGAATTAAGCTTATTATTGTAGCTTATACTTGCAATATTCATGAGTTTCTCTATTCCAATCAGTTATGGAATATATTCACGTGTATGGTTGGTTGTTCTTAGCTTCTATATATCATCTACGAAACAATAAATTTTAGTTTCTAGTAGAAGCTTCAAACTTACCATTTTTTTCGTTTAAACCAAATTAAAATTTACAAACCATAGTTAAGTCTTACAGGAAATTAAGAATGCAAAAAAAAAGTCTCCTTGACACGACCATCTTCTTCAAACCACTTTGCCTTCAATACATAGGTATAGTGAAGTAGCAAACAATTGATCCCATTTCATATTTCACTAATTGGATAGGTACAAAATGTATGTTTTTGTTTGAATCAATCAAATTATGGACGTCTCATCTTATGTATTCTCTCAATGTGGGATAATCTTGAATAGCTTATACAAAACTCTACTTTTCGCTGATACTCATCCTTCCTCGTATGATCTTGAAGACTTTTTCGTCAATATTTAACAAAAAGGTTATTCTCGACATCATTTACTTACATAGTCATGACGGGCGCTAAAATTTGGTTTGCAACTTCAAGTTTGATGAGGTGTATTGCAGAGACTAAGCTTAATTACTTAACCGTATTCCAAGATGATCATATGGCGTGGGGCAAAAGCCAAACCTATAAATGTGAAAATACCTTACAATTGAAGACATTTTCCTTGTTTATACTTTAAATTGGATATATTGCAGAAAACAAATAAAGTTGAACTTTAGGATATTTAAAGGAAGATGGAAAGATATTCCAGAATTGAAGTTGAACGCCTTTAACCAGTGCCTCTCACACTCCTCCATCCGGTTTGCCCAACAGAGAACAGACAAAACACAGCTCTACATACCAATTAGGACCAATAATATACTAATAATTTTAAACTAAAGATTTGATGAGGGTTTAAAATTACTATAAACCCTTCCAAAAATAGGCGTATACCGCTTAGAAGCAGACAAGACACGGTATTCTTTAGTAAAAGGCGAAAGAATAGTTCGCTCTGTCTTCACTGCACGGTTCCGTGAGTTTTGAAAACTAGCTCTCGATCTTTATATATACGCCACTTTACTCACTGTTCCTTACTATTCCGAGCGATGTGGGACGTCCAATTAGTAAGAAAACATCTTAGTAAAAGCCCATTCTAAATTAAGACCCAATAGATTAATCTGGCGCGATGGAGCAACTAAACAAGATAGAACAGACCAGAAATTGTTCTTTTGTTTTTGTTTTGGTAAAGTTCTACCAGTTGTTTAATAAAGCCCGATAATATTGTTGATCCTCTACCACCCAAAAAACAATATAAAATGAGTCAATTTGTAAAGTGTAACAGTTTCATGTTTTAAATGAAAGATTGTGAATTTGTGATAAAAGCAATCAATATATGTATTAGCTATAGAGTTTATTAAAAACAGATTAGTTATCTGTAATTCTGTTAATTCTGTTTCTACTCTAATTGTTGTATATAAATAGTGTTAAGTGCTTCCTTTTACACTTAATGAGAAATCCCATTTCTATTTCGTCTCTCTCTCTCTCAATAATATAGGTGCAATGGCAGGTAGGATCGGATCTGTTTTCTCTGTGATTCTAACTGTGGCTCTGTGTGCCACTACTCTATTGAGGCCGGGATTAGCCGAGGTTTCCGTAACACCTCCATTACCTTCCATTCCTGGTTCTTCAATTGATATCACTAAATGTTGGTCATCGATCCTTAACATTCAAGGCTGTGAAACCCAAATCATTAAATCTGTTTTAAGTGGTAACTTTGAAAACATTGGACCTCCATGTTGCAAGGCATTTACGGAAGTGGATGCAAAGTGTTGGCCAAATATGTTTCCGTTGAATCCATTATTCCCTCCTCTTCTCAAGGATGTATGCGCTCAAATTAGCGTAGCTGCTCCTGTACACACAACAAATCAATTCTCTGTTGCTCCTATTTCTCCGATCGATCTCACAAAATGTTTGTCATCACTTGTCAATGTTCAAGGTTGCGTAACTGAAATCTTCAAATCAGTTTTAACAGGACAGTTTGGTAATGTTGGATCAATGTGCTGCAAGGCTTTTTTAGCCGTAGATGCAAACTGTTGTGTTGAGTTTGGCGTCCCAAACTCTGCTTCTTTTAGTGCTCGATTTGCTTTGTAAAATAACCAAGTTAATTAAAACTCTCTGTATTTAACTCTTTGTTTAGCTCTATGTGTTTGTGTTTAATGAAAGAAGTTAGAGACTTAAATGTAAAGACACAGTGATTTACGAGTTCGGATCCTTTGTGAAGGGATCCTACGTCTCGCCGGAGAGATCTCTGGAAGAAATCCACTAAGAACTTAGCTCAAAACCGAGCTTTATAATCCTTTACAACTTTCTCTCTTATTTCTCTTTTCACCTTACTCTGTTTTTGTTACAGCAAACATAAAACAAGTCTCCTCTTTTATAGACTTACGAGAGTGATACTAACTCTCTAACTTGGTTTGCTTAACTTGAGATTAACCATGGTTTCTTGATCTTTGTTGTTCTTTAAGGAGACAATATGTTTCAGGTCTGATTGATCTTGTCTTCTTAAACATCTCTGATCACCATTGTACTTTGAGATAACGAGTTGCAAAGTTGTTTGCCTCGGGTTTGCTGAGAAACAAAAGTCAAACCTTTGATACCTTTTGTTTCTAACTGAATCTTCACTTGATTCCTTTTCCTTGAAACCTTCTGTTTCCTCTAAAGTCTCTTATTGTAACCACTCTCCATGGAACGTTGAATCTAAGTAATTTATCACCTGAAAATAGTAATATTCATGTAAAAATATAACTTTTTGAAAGACATAAACTTTGACGAGTAATCAATTCGTGTTGGTGGTGACAGGAACATTTTCTTTTGCAGCGACCTCTTCTGGGGAAAGAGAGACAACGAAGAAACCAATACGATTATAAGAAATTACTCAACAAAATCTGAATGACTTACTTTATACTTAGCATAGAGAAATAATGAGTCTGTGAAGACTTTTTAAAAGGCGAAAAAAAAGGAACCTGTCAGACCGCCGTGCGACCACCCCGGCTTGGTAGGACCGAGCCGAGTAACGATCCTCTACAGCACCGGATGCATCCGAAGATGATCGTGGCCGTTAATCACGCTCTGATCGCACGGTCATGATTCATCCACCAGGTTTAAGGGCCTGTCTCTTTAGAAATAAAGGAGACAGAGGTACGAGCCTATAGAACAGATCCTGTTCAAGTAAGGTCGTGACCATAATTGTTTTGTACCTATATATAAAGAATCTTCTTTTTCACTAGCTACTCGATGTGGGACGTAGAATAAGTAAGAAAACGCAATTATGACCTTATTTAACTTAAAGTGGGCCTGGTTGATTAAAAAGCCCATTTAGTTTTCTTTTTTTTTTGTTTTTCCTTCAAAACCCATTTATTTTTCAAGCCGATTAAATAGATTTGTTTTGTAGTTATATACAAACAAACTCTGTACCACGCTGGAAATATTTTATTTTTGCAAAGATTTATTTTGGTTAAAAATGAAAGGAAAAGGAGTTTAAAATTCAGACGTCGTTATGTCGGAAAAAAAAAAAAAATCAGACGTCGTTGATCGATATGACAAGTCAGCAAAACTCCTACACGTTTATTGGTTATCGATCATCGTTTCTCTCTTTGATGCGAAGAAGCCATGGAAGAGAAGCAGCTTATAGAGTTAGAGTATCAATCAGGCTTCGGTAACCACTTCTCCTCGGAGGCAATCGCTGGAGCTCTACCGTTGGATCAGAACAGTCCTCTTCTTTGTCCTTATGGTCTTTATGCGGAACAGATCTCCGGCACCTCGTTCACTTCCCCTCGCAAGCTCAATCAACGAAGGTTCTTATGCTCGATTCGAAAATTGTTTTTACTTCAATTTGACCTGTAACTTTGGATGATTTCGTTTAATTCACTTCATCTTCTTGATTGATTTATGGTTTATTTACTAGTTGGTTGTATCGGATCAAGCCTTCGGTAACACACGAACCGTTTAAGCCTCGTATCCCAGCTCATAAGAAGCTTGTGAGTGAATTCGATGGTTCAAATAGTCATACGAATCCAACTCAGCTTCGGTGGAGGCCAGAGGGCTATTCCTGAATCACCAACTGATTTCGTTGATGGGTTATACACTATTTGTGGAGCTGGAAGCTCGTTTCTTCGCCATGGCTTCGCAATTCACATGTAAAGATCTCCTTTTGGTTTCTTTTTCTTCCCCTGTGCTTGGATTATATGGGGGTTTGATTATAGTGTGGTTTAGATCCGTATTAGATAACTAACGACCCTGTATTGTTTTCTCAAGGTACACGGCTAACAAAAGCATGAAAGACTCTGCATTTTGCAATGCGGATGGTGACTTCTTGTTAGTTCCACAGGAAGGAAGTAAGTTAGCCTCATGCCTATTTATAAAACTTAAATCTTTGGAAGGAAAGAAGATGAATCATCAATGTTTTGTTTAGTCAGTCATGTATCAACAAAGGATTATCATCCTTGATCAATTCTGATATTTTAAGTGGGTGTCTAGGACTATGGATTGAGACTGAGTGTGGCAGGCTGTTGGTATCTCCTGGTGAAATTGCTGTCATACCACAAGGATTCCGTGTTTCCATTGATCTACTGGATGGGAAGTCGCGTGGTTATGTGTCTGAAATCTATGGGGCTCATTTTCAGCTTCCTGACCTTGGACCTATAGGTACTCTTAAGTTCTTTTAGATTCAACCGGAATAACCCAATTTTTATTAATTAAAGCCAGTCCAGTAACAATAATATTGTTGGATGTATTCAGGTGCAAATGGTCTCGCTGCACCAAGAGATTTTCTTGCTCCAACTGTGTGGTTTGAAGAAGGATTGCGGCATGACTACACAATAATACAGAAATTTGGCGGCGAACTTTTTACTGCCAAACAAGAATTTTCTCCATTCAATGTGGTTGCCTGGCATGGCAATTACGTGCCTTATAAGGTGAGTACATAGTTGTGCCTAATCTCTTAGAAAAATTAACACACTTTTCCTAAGAGTGTCGGCTTCTATCTGTAGTATGACCTGCATAAGTTCTGTCCATACAACACTGTCCTTCTAGATCATGGAGATCCATCAATAAATACAGGTAAGGAAGCTAAAACTACTCCTAAGTGTTGCTCATCTTACACTTTTATAGGTTGACATTCTAGTTGTAATGTAAAATTGGTCTTTGGGGGATTGTACTCAGTTCTTACAGCACCAACGGATAAACCTGGTGTGGCGTTGCTTGATTTTGTCATATTCCCTCCGCAATGGTTAGTTGGCGAGCATACTTTTCCACCTCCTTATTATCATCGTAACTGCATGAGTGAGTTTATGGGCCTAATCTACGGTGCTTACGAGGTAAAAATGCTTTACCGTCCTGCTTTGGCAAAGCATTTGTCACCTTGAAGTTTCATTTTCTAGCTTGTGTCCTTGCCTCCTACTGAGATCTGGAGCTAATAAAGGCCAAAGCTGATGGATTTCTCCCAGGAGGCGCAAATCTTCACAGCTGTACGACACCTCATGGTCCAGATACGACCACATATGAGGTACAAGCCAATATTATGCAGCAGTAACCACACGTTTGGTTTTATTTTCGTGTGTGATCATATCTAACCCCTGAATGTAAAATTTACAACTCAAGTCTGAAGCAATTTCTAAATGATTTAATAAGCGACAATCTCGAGGGAATGCAATGCCTCCCTCTAAACTCATTGGAACAATGGCTTTTATGTTCGAATCAGCCTTGATTCCTAGAGTCTGCCATTGGGCTCTGGAGTCTCCTTTCCTTGATCATGACTACTACCAATGTTGGATTGGCCTCCAGTCCCATTTCTCGCGCATAGGCTTGGACAAGAAACATGTTGAACAAACAGAGAAAGAACCAGGAGCTTTGGAGTGAAGAAAACACAATTCACCTGCTCTTTCAATAACCAATCTGTACAGACTTTTACCATATACATGTATAAGAAGCACAAATAATTACATATGAAATAAGTAGGCAATGATTCTCTAATATCACATAAGCTGCATCCTTTGTACTCTGAAGCTAATATACCCGTGTTGGTTTAGACACTGATAAATACAATCATGCCACTGAGATTAGGCTACAACATCAGTCAGTTTCACTTTCATTTTCATGATGCCTACTTCGAACTAAAATCTCTCTCTTTGACTGTTCTACTTTCAAAACAGTCGCTTTTTTGCCAAGAGAAGAAACAAACACCGAGCTACCAACTTCAGGAATCTTTTGCCCAGCTTCTTCTATTAGCGCAGAAACATGGATCAGTTTCATAGATGAAAACATTATAACAGCTACCTTTTATAGGGCTTAAACTGATTTACTAACATGATGAATGAGTTCTACTATCTACACTTTTAGTCATTTCGACCTTTCTTTGGAGTTCTGTAGCTACCTTTGACTGAGAGGATTGGGCAGCAGATGTGTGAAATTGTTGCAATGTTCTGCGAAGCGTAGAACGAGTCATCAAACCAGCCTGAATTAGTTCTTCTCTCATTTTCCGCCGCTCCTTGGTGGCATGGTCGTTGATGTTATTTTCTGCTATAAGTAGATTCTCATGAAGCTCTCTTGAGAGTCTAGAACCAAAAGATAACCATGAACATCAAGCTCATAAGACAGTACACGTTCCGACTCTCAGGTCTTGAATTTTGTTTCGTATTAGTAGTTAAACCTGTTAAAGATCCATAGATTTTTACCTTAGATACTGACGTGACTGTTTAACAGCCTCTGATGTTCTTGCTTGTACTGTTCCATGTCAAGTATGACCTCATTGATCTCAGCACTTGCAGAGCCATAGACTTCCCGAGCACTCTCGATGAAATCACATGGAAGCCCCAATCTGTCAGCTATGTTTATCGCATTCGAACGACCTGATAATCATTTTCAAGTTTGGTTTGGTGAAACATATTAAATCTAGTGCCGGTTGAGGGGGTAAGAAAATAGATAACTAAAGAGCCTGTGGCTAAACCTGGTATAAGATTTTGAAAGTGGGATTTAAGTTCAGGTCATCAAACTCCATGCAAGCATTCTCAAAGGCGGAATTGCTACAAAAAATGCGGAGATAAAACGAAGTTAATAAATACTCTTTAAAACCTGAAATGATCCAAGGAAAATGGCATTAGAACCTATATTTAAGTGTCTTAAGCTCTCCGTGATGTTTAGTTGCCATCGTGAGTAGAGAACCACTCTCGGCAAATGATTCGAGAATTGCCATCCCTAATGCAGCTCCTTCAAGCGGATTAGTTCCAGCTCCAACCTGTTAAAAGCACACCAGTGTGAAGCAAATTTAATTCCAGATAATGGCCTTCTCACTGTTTTCTCACTTTTCCGAAATTTAGACAAATACTGTTTTTGCTGTCTTTTAACTTACGTCATCTAACAACACAAGTGATCTGCGTGTTGAATGCGAAATAATTTCCTGCAATTTAACCAATATGAGTAAGAAAAACATAAGTTTTTATATATATTAATAAATAAATTCTTCCAAACCAATCAAATATAGCATTCTAACAAAAAAAAAAAGGATAAAATATTTGTATAACATAACTGATAATATATCTAAGCACATCAAAACCATGTTGTCCTAAGATTTAGCGAGTCACTTGTTCATAGGAATAATTTGTTTTGAGCTTTATATGAAGAAGGGGGAAACCTGTTGCAAGTAATATCACCTTGTGATGAAAGGCTCACACTTACACTAATTTGCTTCAAGTGACCAGAAAAGGTAGAAAGTGACTGCAGCAAAGATTGTTCATCACCAATATCAGCATAAACGTTGTCAAACCAAGGTACGCGTGCAGATTCAGATGCTAGAACATAAAGACCTACAAAAAAGAATTACTATCACATTTTTGGTATAGTATTAAGAGATGAAACTTCTCTCTTTCCCCAGGCCTATATGTTTTTAGTGTAATTTTTTTTATCAGAAGAAATAGTAAATTTCATATGTTCTACCTGATTTTGCCATCATTGCAGCAAGTCCAACTGATTTCAAGCAAATGGTTTTACCTCCAGTGTTTGGAGCAGTGATAACCAAAACTCTTGTACCCTTAGAGATCTGGAAATCAGCTGGAACTGGTGGAGCTCCTGCTACAACCGTGTCTGCCTAAAATAAACTGTGTATTTATTACTGTAGCTTAAACACATAGTCAATTTACTTAGTGCTCATAATAGGGAACTTACTGTTTTCTGATATTTTGCATTCTTCCGAGTCGGTCTTATGTTTTTCTTGTGTTGATGAAGCAATAGAGGATGGTAACATCTAGGTAGATACAGCAACCATTCTTTTCTAGGAAGTGAATCCTCACTGGAGAAATTTTTCTCCAGTGAGTTTTCTCCGGTAAACAAAGATTCAACCCCATTCTTAGGTGGTAAGTAGATATCAGGATGTGAACCACCATAGGCAAGACTGTAAGTTGCTCGAGCATTTATCTAGCCAGAAAAACACACTTAAACCCCTCTTTTTGGAAACTCATGTTACTGAGTTTTGTTTTAATGGAAAAAGACATGATTGGTAGTAAAAGCATATACTTACCACATCCAGCTGAATCGAGTAGCTCAACACCAACTCGATTTGATCAAGATCAACTTGTATCTGTTTTGCTTGCATCAAAATGAACAATAATGTCAACAAGTCGAAGGATTTGAAACAGAACTCTACATTTGAAAGTTAATACTCAATTACCTTTTCAGTTAGCATTGAAAGAATATCTGCCTCAGCCTTTGCAACTGATGCTCTTGCACTTTGGAGTTCAACATTCATAGAGACAGCAGCAATTGGCTCTGCAGCAGTCCCTCCACCTGAATCACTGTAACACACATTACCTTCAAGAGATAGAACTTGAACAAAATCAATGAAAGAGAAGAATAACTTCTCATTAACTTGGTCATTGGTAATAGAGTCATTGTTATAAATCATTTCTAAGTTTGCATTCTAAAACAACTGAATCTTCTATGGTGATTCAAATTATACCGAGAGAGCAGAAGACCGTCGACAGAATTTAACTGATTTGAGCTCATTTGTATACACCATCTTCCATCGATGTCAGCCGCTACCTGGAAATTACTTTTGAATTATTAATAGAACTTATTCAGAAAATGAAGATTGACTCTCTTCCGTATTCACCATTTTAATGGAATGCTTACCATGACAGATTCGTCATCCTTTTGGCTCCTTATAACAGCATCCAGCAGTTGCTGCAACTGAGAACAAGAAGGTTTCAGATAATATTACTTTAAAAGTTATTTTGCAAAAGACATGTACATGGTAAGCAAGATATCTATACTAAGCACAAAAATATCAATGAGAAGTTAAAAACTACTTTGACAATCTTCAACGTATTTCAAAATTACTAAGAAAACTAACTTGACCTTTCTTTCAAGTGTGCGCACTCGTTCACGTGATTGTCTCAGGGCACTACTCTGAAACAGTAAACATGAATTAGTAGAAAGATCATGCCTCTAGTCACAGTAGTCAAAGTGAGAGTAAGAACAAACCGCAGAATCTTTGATTGATCCATCATGATCTATAACTTGTTCAACAAGCTTAACAAATGATCTATTTATCACAGGATGCATTATCTGCAAGAGAGGTAAGGAAACACCAATAGAATATGAGGCTACCATAATGTTAGATGTTAAAACGTATCAGAATTTGAAGAGAAATTTGAAAAATACCACTTCAGATATAGGCATAAATCGTTTGTACCATTCTCCACCTTGCTTAATGGCAGCTTTCAAATCAAGCTGTAACTTCTCGAGAAATCGAAGAAGAGAAGCCACTTCAAGTGCTTGGTCTGCTCGCAAAGACATCCTCCTCCGAGCATGGCGTATTCCTGATTCAACCTTCTCACAAATCATTTTTAACATCAAACTAGAAAAGTCATAACAAATAAGATTACAATTTAGGGATTGAGGATAGTTTACTTACCAGAGAGATACGAATGCTGGAGAAGTCAAGACAAAAGGAACCATGTTGAAGCATTTTAATGGCAGTATCTGTTTCATCCAAAAGCTTCTAACTTTCATCAAAATTCTGGTCAAGAGACCAAAGCTTTTTCTGAAAACCAACAATAATATCCGTATGTAAGTTTTAAAGCAGAGAATCAACGGCTACAGACAAAACGAGAAACAATGTCATGAAACCTTGGTAGCTTCGCGACCTAAAGAAGCGACGACATCGCAGAGCTTGTCCCATTCCAACACTCTCAAGCTATCGGTCTGACTTTTGGACTTTGAACGGCAAACAAGAGTCGGAGCAGAAGAAGATGAAGATGAAGGAGTAGAGATTAAGCTCAGATTAACACTGTTTCTGCTTCCGAAAGAGTTTCTTACCACTAGGGCACCACAATTGCAGAAAGCTATCGATGAAGTCTGCATTTTTATTTTCCAATTGTAACAATCCAAAATTCCCAATTATCATATTTTGGAACCTTATCTTGTCGAAGAAGATTTCACCAAAACCTCTCTTCATTTTCACAAAAAAAAGGAAATGATTTTGTTTTATAGGTTTTTGCAAAAATTAAAATTAATAACTTTATCCACATGAATTTGGGAAAAAAGACCCTAAAGATTATATAAAGAAATAAGAATTTTAATGCAAAAGATGTTTTAAGGAGGTTAGAAACTCACAAATCACAAGAAGTCTATTGTTTCAAAACGTAAATATAGCAATAGCAATACAACATTGGTGAGAAACATTTGCATATTACAGATTTGAATCACAACATATTTGGAGTTTGAGAAATGAAAATGAGAATTAAAGAGTTACAAGAGGCTCTTCGTTAGTTTTGGTATCATTGGCTGCTGCAGCCTCCTCTTGTTTTGGTGGCTCTGTCTCAGTCTTCACAGCTTCCGATGCTGGCTCAGCCTCAGCAGGCTTGGCTGGTCCAGCCTCAGCAGGCTTTGCTGGTTCACCCTCAGCAGGCGTTACTGGCTCAGCTTCCTTCTGAGTCTCTGCTACATCTGCAGTAGATTCTTCCTTCTTTTCTGCAACAACTTCATCTGCCTTCTCCTGAAAATCACCAAAACAAAAGAAAGAATCACATATCTTTCTTCACCCAAAATATAGACAAAGATGGATAGAAACAAATAAAATTGATCTACAAACCTGAGAAACGGTCTCGGGTTCAACGTTCTTGGACTCGACAACGACGTTTTCAGTCACGGGTGAAGTTTCAGGGATATCAGACTCCTTAGGTTTGCTCGCACAGCCTCCCATGGTGTTTGAAGAAAGATATATGTTTGAAACAAATTTACAAAACGGGAAGAAATTGTGGAGCCAAAAAAATGGAACTCCTTTTTTCTAATTCCTTATTCGAGGCTGTGCAAATGTAGGAGAAGACAACAGAGAGATATATATAGTTATTGTACAGACACAACACAATCTCAGGACAAAAGATAAAATTTCATGTCACCATAGATTCTTTATGGTTCTTCTCTGTCAACGACCTATTTAACAGGAGAAACAAAGCTAATTTTCAACCGCTATTACGTTTTCTGTTTTAACCACTTCTTCCCTAGCTCAAATAACTGCTCACAATAGCAACAATATAGCAAAAGAAAAAAAGAACAAAAAAAACAGAACAAGAATGGTGGGATATCGAAGTAATAATAAAGAAGCCAAACATTAAAACCAAATCTGGTGTAAAATCTCTTTCGGAAATGAGATTTAAGATCAGTTTTCTGTTTGCAAAATGATTGTCAAAGGTAAAATAACTTTTTCTCATACGGAAAAGCTGAAAAAAAAAGTCTATGAACTTTACTGGATGAAAAGAATTATTGGTTAGCTACTATAGCTTCTAATGATGTTTGTCAACAATCACGTCAGCAGATGATTCGGTTGATGGAGTTTCCTGGAGCACACCATTCGAACCATTGTTGACGAGGCCTTTGTACATTGACAAAGCTTGAGCAATCATGTTAGCAGGATTCGCAGCAGAACTCGGAAGCAGCATTGTTGTACCCTAACAAGAGAAAAAAATTATTATGATCAGATAATCCTGAAGAGAGAACGAGATTAGAAAGTAAAGGACTCAGATAATTAATGGAATTTTGTTATAGTTGTGTTTTGTTTACCTCCTTAGCGATGTTGCCAAAAGCTTGAATGTATTGCTCTGCAACTCTCAAACTTGCAGCCTGCATATTACACAATGATTAAGTATATGAGGTCTCAATTTTGGGAAAGCAAAACAAGTAAAATTGAAGTCAACATTTGCAATTCCAATAAGCCACAGAGATCTCTATCTAGCATCTAGAGAGAATCGTTTATTGGAAACGTTTGGCTTTTGGAATGAAACCAAACCACATTTGAAGGGTTAAGTAGCAATAGACGGCTAATAATTTGATTGAACAGTATTAACACCCAAGTAATTAAGCCATTAAATTCAAACCATGCTTAGAAACCACTAACTGATCTCATGAACTCACCTCGACTCCACCAGTTGCCTTGAGAGATTGAGATAACATGGCCAGTCCCTTGGCTGTTGCTTGTGCTCTAGCTAATATTGCTTCTGCTTCACCTGGAGAGCAACATCACAAAATAAAAGTAAATAAACGTTGCGGTGAAACAAATTAATCACTCGCTGGACATCTTATTATGATGAGTTCATCTTTTTCGACCTTAAATTCTTACTAAATATATACTAACCTTGTGCTCGATTGACTTGATCCATCATTGCAGCTTCTGATTCCAAGATTACAGAACTTTTCTTTCCATCAGCGATATTGATATGGGCTTGGCGTTCTCCTGTATAGTTGGTAAAGCAAGAATATGAGAAACTTACTGAGCAGGCTTTATTGTGGTTTAATAGCAAATAAACCGAAAAAGGAAATAGGGTAGCTTTGAGCCAAGGGTTTGAAAGAAATGAGCTATAGAAAGCGCAATGTTCAAGCCCATAACATAAGTGTTCAAGAATAAAACATGCACATTTACCTTCAGACTCAAGAATCTGGGCTCTCTTTCTACGTTCAGCTTCAGCTTGCATTTCCATAGCAGCCCTCACTCCCTTAGGAGGCATTATATCCCCTGGACACATATGAATTGAAAAATATAAAAATAGAGTATCTAGGCAACACCAGCAAAAGGTCCACAGAACAGAAACTAACTCACTTATTTCGTAACGAAGGCACTGAAGACCCCAATCTTTTGCAGCAATATTGATGGATTCCTGCAAGAACAATTCCATTCCCCAGCCGAATTTTAAATGCTCTCAACTAACAAAATTAAACTCAAGCTCATAGCCAGTTATCATGAAACGAGCAACACCACTACAAATTAAAACTGCGGTCTTAGGCAGTTGTGTAACACCCACTACAAATTCACATTACCATCAATGACCATGGCATTGAAGAATACCCAATTTTCAATTTGAAACGGGCTCAAGTAAACTGAAGCAAAACAAAAATAGAACTAGAAACAGAGAAGCAAGAGAACGAACCACAATCTTCTCATTAAGGGTGTCTCTTTCTTCAAAAGTCTTGTCAAGTGTGATTTTCCCAAGCTCACTACGCATTGTAGTCTGAGCCAGCTGGACAACAGCGTAAATCGGATTCTCAACTCCATATGACGCCAATTTAGGATCCACAATCTTTCAAGAGATTAGGAAGACATCAAAATTAAAACAAACTGGCCCGAAGATCTGAAAACGGAGAGAGAAATGAAAGGTAACCTTGACGTATAAAACACCATCGATCTGAATGCTAACATTATCCTTTGTAATCGCAGATTGATTACCAATCGGAATCGCTTCCTCTTTGAGTGAATGAACATAAGCAATACGATCCACAAATGGAACAAGGAAGTGAATCCCTGACGGCAAAGTCTTGACGTATTTACCAAACCGCTCGATCACGCAAGCTTTCCTCTCCGGCACAATCCTGATTCCCCAGTTCACCGGCGGGTTGATGTGGTAGCTGGAAAAGAAATCAAACAACCAATTAATCCTTAGGTTTTCTACTGCAATCTAAACTCAATTTCAAATGCCTCGATTAATCGTTCAAATTTTCACACATTTCTATACCTGTTGAAAGAATTGCTGGGAGAGGAGAACTGGCGGACGGTGGTGGAGGCGACGGATGGCGGAATAGCAGCGGAAGATTGACGGAGATACCTGGAAGCGGACTTTGGTGTCGGCGGCTTGATTAGGTGGCTACAGAAAATAGAAAAACAGTATGTCACAAATCAAACGCAAGATTCCAGTGGCTAGCTTCGATTCCTCGTTCAAATTTCACAGAGCGAGTATACGAAAAACAGAAAGATTAAAAGAACCTGTTCAAAGGACTGCCAGTGCCAGAGGAGCTGAACTGGCGGACAGTGGTTATGGTGTTCCTAGCGGCGACGGAGGATAGTACAGTCGGAAGAGCAACGGACAACTGACGGAGAATATTGAGGGAAGCTACGGCGGCGTAACCGCCGGATCTTGAACAAACGATTTGGCTCATTTTCGACTTTTCGTAGCTGGAGTCAAAATTTGGGGAAGGAAATTAAACCCAAACGAAAACACTCTGATTAAACCTTTTGAAGAGTTTAAATTGAAAGCTCTGTATTTAAACACACGAATTGACTTGGAGAGAAAGTCGAACAATGTAAAGAAGAAAAAAACTTGGAGAGAAAGTTTTTATTCTTTTTTTCCCTATTTTTACGCTCTCTTATTTTTTTCTTTTTTCTTTTATTTAGATTTATATAAAAATCTAAACTAATATAGATTTAATAAAAAAAATTCTAAAAAAACCTAAATTTAATACAAACATATTGAATACACATTCGGTTTTTGATTCGCTTCCGCTTCGAATTCAAATTCGATTTTTCAAGTGTATAGATTTAAGACCTATTCGCATATTTTGTCGAATTTGTTTCGAGTTCAGTTCTATTTTTAGATCGGTTTTGGTTTGCGTTTCAGATTTATTCAGCGTATTTGAGCTAATAAAGAATTGTGTAAGGTTCAAGCCAAAGCAAAAGTAAAACCCTAGAAACTAAACGATTGAGCTTATGAGAGGAATTTTAGGCATGAAACTCAACTAATTATATTAATATTTGAAAGGTCATATCAATTGCATTTATTCGATAAAATATGACTCGACTTTCTTTATTTGTCTGCTAACATGGCTAATTCTTCAGTAGTTGATGTGTATATGCATTACGTGATAAAACTCACAAAAACGATCAGACTTGACTTGTTTTAAGAAAAGACTAGAAACTCTGAATCAAATTATCACTTTGGTTTGGGAAATAGCTAAAGAATTTACAGAATTATTGCCTCTATACTATTTCAAATATTTAAGGAGCAAAGTTGCATTCTTAAGCATTGAAACTTCTCCAAAGCTTTTGCAGATCTAGTTTGGTAAATAATCTATCCATCTAAATCATTCAAAATGTAGAGAATTGTTTTATTTGTTTCCTTATTAACTTTATATTTGTAAATGGCCAATTTCAGTGCTGATGATATGTGAATATGGATTTTCTTCATTATTTTATGACTTTTTCTATATGTTTACATGTATGGACTGGTGATAATAAATATACACAGAAGGACGGACATATGAAACTTTTGAAGTTTTTTGTTATGATGTTAAGTATATTTGACCTTTGGATCTATTAGATAGTATTAGTATGGGTATATTACATATTCAAAACTGATCATATTCAAATCTTTTTTTTCTTTAATATTCGGTTTAATTTTTTTGTTTTAGTTCTTTCACTTTTTTGAAATATGGTAATCATATAGGTATCAACTAAAATTTAGTTCAATTCAGTTTATTTTATCTTGATTTCAATTCCGAATGAGTACTTAAAATAAGAACCAAATTAAACACTCGTAAGATACTAGATTTTGCCATGATCCATGTGCATCTCATAGAGTTTTAAGAGATATATGAGATGCAATACAAAGAAAGAAGTTTGATTATAGAGGTTATATGTTTGTATGTTTTTGTTTAATATCATAATATAATAAACAGATTATTCACTCATGAATATTTAAAACTTACATGTTTTAGTTTGATATTATAATAACATAACTTCTAAACTAGAAAATTAATTTAAGAATGAATTTTGTCTCCTACCTACAATCATACCGCTAAGGGCCATCACCTACTTCTTTATAAAAATGCCAACCCCAAAAACCAATCATTGGACATTCTTATTTGTCAAACTCGTTTTCACATTACGACCTTCACGGACTTCACGTATACATAAACTAATAAAATAATATTTCATCTGAATTCCGAATTAGAGTTTCAAAACTCGCGACTCTCGCGCAGACGCGACGCAGACCGTAAAAAAGCCAAAAGAAAACGCCATTTTCTTTGTTCCTTTCTTCAAAATTCACACCACTTTGTCTCTCTCTTCCTAAACCCAAGACGCAGAATCAGGGTACGACTTCTGAGTTTGTTCTCCGGTCAACCGGAAAAATCAATTAATCCGTATGGCGATCGGTGACCGTCAGAATACGACTGAGGACAAGAAGCACTCTACTCTATGCCCGTTCTGGCAGAGGAGAAGCAGAACCTCCTCTTCGTCCTCAACACAGAATCATAGCCAAAACTACCGTGGCCGCCATGGACATCGGAATACAGATGTCCCCAAACCTTCCTCCGCCTTGACTGTATCTTCCGTCGCCAGATTACTTCTTCCCACTCGCCGTCGTCTCCGATTAGATCCTTCCAGCTATATGTATTTCCCTTGTACGTCGTCTTTGTTTCTTCCGTTTGATTTAGCTTGATTTCAAGTAGTTTATTTCTCTGGAAGTTTATTGATTAGGTTTTGAATTCTAAAAGTGTTTTTGTGGTTAGCGAATCGAAGTTATGAACTCAGGATTCTCTTTCTCTCTGGAATTTGACACAAATAGAAACATAACCAAGATATTGTGCAAAGATGCTTTAGGCATTTGAATTTCTATTTGCTGTGTTTCCAGATGAACCTGGCAAACAAGTACGAAGCGCAATCAAGCTCAAAAATACTAGCAAATCTCATACTGCATTTAAGGTAAAAAAAGAAGTTGTATTATACGTCATTCACATTCAACTTTGGCTCTTGATTCTAGAACTTGACACTTATTTGGGAACTAGCTAAGCAATTGCTGAGGAAGTTGACTTTTGATTGACTTTTGGTTGACTCTAGATTGTTCCATTTGTGATTATGATCATACAACAGTGGTACTTTTTCATCTAAGTCACTCGTCTCCTCTTGTTTAGTTCCAAACAACGGCACCCAAAAGTTGTTACATGCGGCCACCTGGTGGTGTTTTGGCTCCAGGAGAGAGTGCCTTTGCGACTGGTAATGAGATTCTGGAAAATAATTATGTCTTCTTTGGTTTTGTATCCTTCAAATAGTTCATACAGCGTCTGATCATTGGTCGTTATGAACGTTTAAATGCAGTGTTCAAGTTCGTGGAACACCCAGAGAACAATGAAAAACTACCGTTGAACCAGAAGAGCAAGGTTAAGTTTAAGATTATGAGCCTAAAAGTGAAAGCAGGAGTAGAATATGTTCCTGAGTTGGTATGTTATGTCACTCCTTTCTAACAATATTCGAGTTTATTCAGTGTTTATAGTCACATGATGCTTATAGGCTAAGGCAATGTGAATTGTAAATAGGTTGTATTAGGATAGATGTTCACATTCATCTTCTTCTCTTAGCATGTTTTAGATTATTCTGTGTTTATTGTGCAGTTTGATGAGCAAAAGGATCAAGTAACAGTGGAACGGGTTCTTCGAGTCATTTTTCTTGATGCAGACCGCCCAAGTCCTGTAAGTTTTTAGTAGATTTTCAAGCTGATTACTATACATTTATTAGCTTAGAACATTCAAATAAGGAGGGTTATGAGCTAATGATCAGGCACTAGATAAACTGAAACGTCAACTGGATGAGGCTGAAGCTGCAGTTGAATCAAGAAAGAAACCTCCACCAGAGACAGGGCCTCGCGTGGTTGGGGAGGGTCTAGTTATCGATGAATGGGTATTTATATCATTATATGACATAAGATCTAAACTCTTTGATTCATAAATTTGGATATCTTTATTTACTAATGTTGATATAATGTTATCAGAAGGAGAGAAGAGAGAAGTACCTTGCTCGACAACAAGTGGAAGCCATAGATTCTTCGTCTTAAATTGCAGAGAAGCAATGTGGAATTGTTGTGAGGTAGAAAATGATCTTCTCCTTCATATATTGCAGCTTGTACATAATTAATTATCCGTCAATTATGTGTGTATTATCTCTAGACGATTATACTTGTATGTCTTTGATTGTTGTATGATTCACGCCGGTTTTTGACTCTTGTATCAAATTTTGTTTCGGTTTAATCGAATTCAGTCTTAAATTGATCTGGAATCAAACCAAAGTTAGCGTTTGGATTATGCTTCTGTACCTTTTTATCCACTAGCTCAAGTGCTACTTAGTCTTCTGTTTATCTTATCCGTTTAGATTCACTAAATGCGCCTCTACGCAACTTCGACTAGAGCTTCCAATTGTGGCCATAAATATAAATAAAGAAGTATGTTTAATGATAACGATTACATACCCAAACACTTATTTAGGCATTGTGATTTACATTTAAATGAATATATATACCTTAGAATATAAAGTTAACGTATGGAATATGAATAGTATTGTGGAGGATAAAGTTAGGGTAGAGCCGTGATCCGATCCGATGGAAATATTTCTCAAAGTAAAGTATATAATATTAATATACCTATGAATTTTTCACCATGTTGTGTCTCAATTATACTAAAAGTTAGTTTGAAATGTATTTGTTTATTATTTAATAAACTGTAAGGTCTACAAGAGACTAATTCTAAGTTTATAACCAAAACCACAGGAGAACCAGTTTACTAAAAAGACTTCCTATGTTGCTGTTTTGCTCCTTGTCCTTGCATTCATAAACTTGGATATTATTTTATTGGCCCAACGAATCAGTCCAATAACTAACTAGTTTAATTACCCTTTTAAACATTATTATTATAGATAGTGATCTTTTCACAAATCGTACCAAGGTTTGAATCTCTTCTTTGATGTACGATGGTGGGATAAATGGTCACCATACTAATTGACCAAAAAAAAACGTTATTACACTCTAGGTGTTTTTGTTTTTTGTTTTGTTTTAATCTGAATTTGACTACAAGCAGTGGCGGATCCAAAAAAATTATTTACCAGGATCATAATATAATAAAATAATAAATATTTTTTTTTAAATATAAAACATATAACAATATAAATAATAAATGATAAATACTATATAAAAATATAATCGATAAAAACATCAATATAGTGGTTACCATGATTCAGCTAATGATTCATGCATCAAAAGTTTGATCTCTTCCCACTACTTATAGTAGATTAAAAATAGATTTAAAAGTGTAGACTTTAGCTATTGATCGGATCTTTTGTCGATTCAATTGTTGACAAAAAGAATGTACTAAAATTAAATTATTTTTAAACAAGGGAGTTATTGAATAAAGTAATCGTGTGTTTATGAGAGTATAAAAAAATTCTTAAAAAAAAAATTGGTAAGTTGATTAAATGGATGTTTGTGAAATAATTTTTTACTAGTTATTAAAATTTAGTTAATTGTATGGGTGTCAAAATAATAATGTAGTTGAATTTGTTTATAATAAAACATAAATGTTCCATATAATTTATTTTTTTCAAAATTTGAAAAAAAAAAGAAATTTCAAAATTGAAGGGGTTCAATTGAACCTCTTTCCCATACCATAAGTCGGCCTTTGACTACAAGCATAATTTGGCGTCTTTGGGTGATAAAATTTAGATGATATATTGTTCTTAACAATCCAATTAATTGATATAAAAAATGTTACTACAGTTTTTCAACGTTAAAATCTTGTCTTTATATGATCTTTCTTCTTAATTATTGCTCGGGAAAAAACTGACAATAATCATCTTTCTATTAATATAATCAATCAATCATGAAAATAAGAGAACTTGGATAACACGGATCTTTCTCCCAAAACCTTTTTCGTCTTTCTGCACTGCCTTCTAAACCCCATTCTCTTGCAATTGCTAACAATGTTTTCGTGTTTATCTATACACTTTTATATAATAACATTTTATATTTGACCAAAATAATACTATATAATAATATGAAAATTCAAAAGCAAATGATGTCTTTCGCTTTTGTACTATAATTAACAAACAAATCAGTATTATATTTTGTTTTGAAAGGCATACTTTTCTTTCTAATCAAAGATAGAATCAAATCAGTTTGTACGAAATAAGATGTACGGCTCACGTGGTATATAAAAAACTAGGAACAGAAACCAAAAATTAAGCATAAGAAAAAATGTAAAATTGACTCATGAAGAACACCAAGGAACAAAGACAACTAGAGGTGTTGGCTGATTTTTATGTCGCTTTATGCAACTTTCGGCCAATTTGATTCATATTCACTCTTCACTCTTTAAGTCTTATCAAAGGACATAATATTATAAAATGTGACACGTACAGAAGAAATAGAAAGAGACTAAAAACGAATGAAATGTTAGGTCCGTTACTAAACTATAGGAAGTTAGCAACTATAACACTTTTTAAAGTCTGCTGTGGATCAAAAACATCAACTAAATAAACTGGCAAAAAACCGTTATCAATTCATTAACCAAGATTTCGACAAGAAACGGCTATAACGCATCATTATGTCTAATTGTCCATGAATTCTTTCCCTTTACATAAAAGATAAACAATAAAATAAATACGCTTTACTATATAAATAACTAATAAGACGAAACGTACATAAATTTCATTGGACCGAAAGAAATTTAACATGGGCCGCCCATTGATACAAAGCAATATTTAATATAAAAAATATAAGAAATAAAAAAGTTAAAGAAATATACACAAAGAAATAAATAAATATAAATATATATTGACCCACACTAAAATTGACACTAGTATCCAAATAGAAATGGTCTAGTGATAATAATCACTTTACAAATTATAAATTACTGGATTTTGATTCTTTCCCAATATTAAAAAAAAAATTTTAGTATATATTTTTACTATAGATCGGATCATTCAATTATTGTTTGAAAACAAAATAAAGTAAATTGACCGAAAAAAGAAGAAATTGATACGAACGAACAAATTCGGGAAATAAAAATAAATTAATTTCGACGTCATTTAATATCGCTATATTTAATAATAGATTACACATCGACCATACATACATATAAGCAGAGTGATTCACCACCATAAATAAATAAATAATTTCACTTACATGCACACCAACGTATTACTAGTCTACGTTCATGAAGAAGACGACGAAGCTTTAACAACACACGAATTCCAAAATAGTTTAGAGCTTTTATATGATAGGGTCATGATATTCGGTCTCGAAATATAGTAACTAATGGTACCTATTAAATTTTGATTCGATTTGATTTCGATTCTGATTCTCTCGATTCTAGAAATATCATAACCAATTGGTACATGTTAAAATTCAGTCTCGTTTGGGTTCGATTCCGATTTCAAAATATAGAACCAAATGAATCTCAAAATAATATTAGTTCGGTTCCGAATGATTACTATTTTAGAAAAGTAACAAAAAGTAACCAAATACTAAAAAAAATATGATTAGTTGTAACCAAAAGTAACCAAAATTTTTTAATACTAACTAACTTCGGTTCCTATTTAGTAATTTTCGGTTTTAAGAACCGAACCGAACCGAAAACCGAAATTACTTAAAAATTAGAACCGAACGGTTGTTTTTAGAAACCAAAACCAAACCGAAAACCGAAGTTACCTAAAAGTTGAAACCGAACGGTTCTTTTTTCAAAAACAAAACCGAACTGAACCAAAATAAATTTTTAAATTCGATATTTCGAGTTTCGGATATTATGCCGAGGCCTACCTCTAACTATAAGTTTTTATTTTTGGCTTCATTTTATTTTGTTTGTTGATATTTTTTGGTTCTAATCAAAACCAAAAAAAAAAAAAAAACGAAAGAGAGAACTCAGAGGAGGTTCAGGGCGGTCACGATGTTTCTTCGAGAATCGTCTTCTCCTTGTTTTTCCTTCTTTTTTTTTCACTTTTTCTCTCCCTCTTTTTTTGAAATTGTCTCTCCTTTTTTTATTTTTATCGCCGGAGATTTTGTTTTTCTTCTCTGTTATATTTTCCCCGGCGGTTTAGAAATATGAAGGGGAGAATTTCGAAGATAGGAAGCTATGCAATCTCTTCCTCCATTAGAGACCAGCATCAGCAACCTTGCATTTCTTGTACTACTTTCAATATCCTTGCTCCCATCTATAAACGCGTCTCCGAGAAGGTTTTTCTTTGCTCTCATCAATCTTTGATTCTTTTCGTTTTCATTTTGAATTTTTTTTCCTAATGAGGTTTTTTGTTGCCATGTGTTTTTTTTTTGGGAAATGAAATGTAGGATCAAAGTCTTCGCGAAAGCGATAATCGAGCGTATTGGCTTGGAAGGAATCATAGAATCCTTGATTGGTTATTGTACGAAAGGTCTTCAATTATATGTTTGCAGGTTGTTCGACGAATTTCCTCTAAAAATTATTGGAAATTGATTGAATTGATCTGTGTTCTATATACTGATGATTGATTGATTGTATGGGTTTAGGAGTTTTGGCTAGGCAACGAAGAGCTTGTTAATTTGTACGAGAAGAGACTTGGAGACGCTGGTTATCTCAGTTACAAGCTTGGCCGTACCAACAATCGTGGTGATGGTATAAGTTTCTACAAATTTCATTTTTTTTTTTTTTGTGAATCTTCTTTGGTTTTGATGTTGCTATGTCTATTCGGATTGAGTTCTCTGTTTTCATGTTTTTCTTTCTTTCTTTGTGATTTGGTAACAATAGGTCTGCTTACGGCTGTTCATAAGGACTATTTTAGAGTTGTGAATTCGAGGGATTTACTTTTCAACGATTGTGGTGACAGAGTCGCGCAATTGCTTCACGTAGAATTCGTTCCTCCTTACTCTCAGTACGATGCTCATCAAGAAGTTTTGATAGTCAATACTCATTTGCTGTTTCCTCATGATTCAACACTCTCCATAGTCAGACTGCAGCAGGTTGACTTCCTTTTTGAAATCTTACACCAACCATACTATTTAAGTTGTGATGATTTTTCATCATTCTAAACAAGATTTGTCTTGTTTATGACAGGTATATAAGATTCTTCAGTATGTAGAATCTCATCAGAAAGAAGTCAATCTCAGTCCCATGCCTATTATACTTTGCGGGTAACTTACCTTGCCTGGATTATATATTTTCATGAGTTACATCTGAGAACTAAAAATCAGTTTGTTTGGCTCTATCTATGGTGTCCTGTCAGAGATTGGAATGGAAGTAAGCGAGGACATGTCTACAAGTTTCTCAGGTCACAGGGTTTTGTGTCGTCGTACGACACTGCTCATCGGTACACAGATTCAGATGCTCACAAGGTCAGTGTCTTTCTTCATATGAAGAATACTTTTGGGTATGCTGTAGATATTTTTGATGTTTTAAATTGGCGATCAGGGTTCTGAAACTGTTGTATTCTTTGGTTTAACAGTGGGTAAGCCACCAGAATCATCGGGGCAATATATGTGCTGTCGATTTCATTTGGCTTCTAAATCCAAATCGGTATAGAAAGCTGCTAAAAACAAGTTGGAGTGAAGCAGTTTTTGGCATGTTCAGGGTGAGACTCTCCTCAAAATTGTATCTTATCACAAGTTCTCATCTCTAAATGCTTTTCGTTCTCTAAATTGATATTACATCTTCTTGATCATCCAAAATTGGATTTTACGTGTTTATACTGAAATGGTTGAACATAAAAGTTAGATGATACTGACGAAGAAGAATTCTTTGATTTGCAGTATCTACTGAGAAGAGCTTCACTAACAGCTGAAGATGCTTTTGCTTTTCTGAAAACCAACAATGATGGTGATCATATTACATTCATGGGTTTCTGTGAGACTCTTCGTCAGGTATATAGAACCTATAACGTAATTACTCATTCTTATGACTGCCTTATCCACCTGAATGAATGTTCATGGAGTTTACTCTTTCTTAATTTTCCTCTCGTTCTCTATACAGCTAAATTTAACAGGTCATTGCAATGGACTCACGACAAAAGAGATTAAAGATCTGTGGATTCAAGCTAACATTGATGGAAACGACCTTCTAGATTACAAGGAGTTTCAGGTAATATTTCTTCATTAGACTCCTTTCTCTAAATCATGTTCATAATAACTCTCAAGGTAGTTTCTACTTTCTAGTGGTACTTTAAGTTACAGTAGCTGAACATAACCTTAACATCTAGATTTAGAGGTTTTGCTCTTGCTCTTGTAATCACGCACGTGTTGGTCAACTTCTGATGTACGTAACTCATTACAGCAAAGAATTTGGAACCAAAGCTGGTCAGAACAAAGAGATGCGGAGGACAGAGAAGCAAAAGGTAACCAGGAACAAACAGTTGGTTTCAGTGTAAAGAACGCAGTTTTGTTTCCTCCCGAAGTAGAAAAAGGAATTTGGCCAAAGAATTACTCTCTCTCAGACCACGCAAGGCTCACTGTTGTATTCTCACCCATAACAATGCCTTGCTCTCAGTTGGTTTCATGACAAAACACTCAACAACTCTTTATCTTAAGAGACCTCTCGAGATTTTTTACGTCCCCTTACAGAACACAACATTTTACTCCACTGTTCCTGGGTTGTGGGAAGAAGAGAAAAAGGGACACAAAGGTCTTATGCATTATACTATGTACAAACTTGTAAATCATATTTGTAAGCCATGTATAAAAAAATTGTTGTTGTAGAGATTTACGAAGCAGCTCTGCAACTCTTTTTTTGTTTTCTCCATTATTCTTTTTGTCATTTTTTTGTTCTTAATGATATTTGCAATTGATTCCCTAAATCCCAAATTTCTCTTTTTCTCATTTTCATTTTTAGTTTTTCTTTTTAATTTGCCAAATATATTGTGATGAACTGTATGCTTTATGGCTCTCTTTGAGCATTAGGTTTAATCATAGGGTTGGGAAATTTAGTCGTAATTTTCTTAGTTATTGTTGTGGCTATTTGATGAGGGACGGGGTAAACATTATCGTCAAATTTTTATCTCTGTTTCCATTGTAGTTATTTGGTTTTGAAAGTGTCGAGAACATCAGTAAATAGTTGTGTAGGTGTTCTTTGGTCAAGGGTACTATGAAACTGTATATATATGTTTTAACTCATTAGTGAATCTCTGATTAATTAAGTGTACTTACCAATAATACTCCATTTATTTGAACGTCTTTGCTTATTGTCGTATACCAATAGTACTTCAAGGAATCAGTCGACATTATTTACAATTCTGTGTTTTACATCATATTTTGGTAACTTCATGGACCGATTGTTTTGATGCAGATTGCTCAAGAAATTGGGTGAGAAGCGAAGTCTCAGAGGGACTTCTTAGATGAACTGGTATGTTGTTGATGTCGTATAAGTTATCTATTCATGTCCTTGTCCATCCGAGTAAAGTGCTTACTTTACATCAGTTACTATTTACATTGTAGGCAGATAACTAATTAAATATAGCATATAAATGATTATGTTGAGTATGTACGTTGTTTTTAGTTCGTTGAAGTTTTTTTATGTTACCTGAAGAACATCCGAGAAAAGGTTGTGGTAAACAACTAGAATTGGTTGTGTTAGACTGCAGAAACATGCATTAAGTGTTGTTATACATAAATTCTCTTGTTTAAAATATGTGACAGCAAATGACATTGATCAGAGCGCAAGCCGGGGTTAAGAACAACATAAGGAAACTGAACATGAGCATAATCCGTAGCGGGAATAACCACATCATGCACGTTGTTCTTTTTGCGCTCCTTTACTTCTTTATCCTCTACATGTGGTCCAAGATGTTCAAACGATGAGAGACTCGTAAGTTTGCAATGATTACAGATTTTGATCATAACTTTATGTGTCCAATATATGAAGAAATGAACACGATGCACTCTTTTAATAGAAAATGTACTGTCAGTAATTTTCGGGTGTGCTTTAAATGCATATTCCTTGTATGCTAATAATAGTGTTTATTTGTAAAGTGAACTCGGGGTTGAGCAATGACCTAGGATATTGTATTGCGGTCGTCTTGGATTTGTCTGGGGTCTTAGTTCTGGGCAGTGGTCGAGAGTCTAAGGAACTCTCTAGTTAATCAAGTCTCTTGTATGGTGTACATCTTTCGTGACTTGAATGAGGGAGTTTATACTTTTACGGGTTTCAATCTTAAGTTGGTCTCCTTTCAGGTTTTTCCATTGCGTTTGATATCAGCAGTCAAACAAGTGGCCGGAAACGAAGAGGCCTTGTGGTAAGAGCTGGAAATTGTGCTTTATGTCAAACAAAAGAGAAGCAGATCAAGAAAATCTCTGGTGGTAAAGCAACAGTAAAACTCACGCTTTCTGTTAGATTAAGCTTATCATCAAAGATTATAAAGAAAGAACTCTTCTTTATTTAGCTTAAGAAAATCTCTCAAAACCTAAACTCTCATTCTCTTTAATTTCACAAGTTATGCCACAACATTGGCATCTTCTTATTCTTAACTCCAACGATTATGTTTTAATACCAAGGTAATGGAGACTTCGATTTGTCCAAAGTAATTTGTTACCGATGTGATAAATTCGTACACTTTGCTTCAAAGGCACTTGGAAGGATCAAGTTCAAGGAAATGAGGGACTTGATAGGCGTTAGAGACTTAGTGGAAATCGATGTTAAGCTTAGAGGGGAGAATGTTAGATTAAGCTTATCATCAAAAATTTGCTAAGTAAATTATGTAGATAGGTTAGTTAACTGAGATATTTTAGGAGTTATCTAAAATATAGTTTTCTTTATTGTAGTAAGAACTTAACTAATCTATATAAAAAGATGTCAATGTTGTAGCATAACTTGTGAAATTAAAGAGATTGAGAGTTTAGGTTTTGAGAGATTTTCCTAAGGTAAAGAAAGAATTATTTTTTTATAATTTTTGATTTCATAGAATTACTTTCTTTAAGTCCAACAGTTTCCACAGAAGGATGAGAACCACTAGTGGTAAAGCAACCGTAAAACGCGTGACATGCCAAGGGACGTTGGAACTTATGTCCCAAGTTCAACCCCAGCAGCGGCAAACGGCCTTGAATATTGTTTCTCTCGTCATTCTATATCTGTAATTTTGGTTTATATATGTTTTGTAATCTTATTTCTTTCTGCCAGAAGATACAATGAGAAGCACAATTCAATGAGCTCTTTTCTGCGTTCAACTCTTTTGCATCCTTAATTCGTTAATGTTGGGAGTCCATGGCAGGCAAATTGCTTCATGAAATCGAACTTAACACAAAGCCGAAACTACTAAAGAATCCTAATACAAGTTACGAAACTAACTCTCATTAATTTGTATAGGATTACTGGAAATCTAAGACCTGTTATTGGGTTTTTTTTGTTATTGGATTATGAAGGGCAATTTTTTTTCTTTTTTTTGTCGATATGAAAGGCAATTTAAGTAAGAATAAGTTTTTTTTCTTCCGTCTAGAAAGAAATAAGTTAAAGCAAAAAAAAAAAAAAAAGAGTAAAGAGGAAACTTGAAGCTAGAAATTTCCCAATGGTCGTACCAGGCTTTGGGCGGAACGCTCTTCTCATGAAAAAGAGGTCTTTTACCATTTCTCATTTTCTCTTTAACTTGCCTGAAGGATCATGTTTTCACTTGATGACAGCTCTTTCTGATTTATAGACACGTACCACTACCATCTTCTATTCACCTCACCGATGTGGGAGAAATGAACATCCCCTTAAATAAAGGGTAAATTTTGAAGTACACAGTTTTATTCAAGTTTCAAAAACTCTAGAAACGAGGAACAAGTTTAGAGCTTTACGTCAATCGTCAAGTAGAGGTGTTCTCTCTGTGCTCAAACGAAAGCATTCGATTGGTGTTTTCTTCACTTTCCACCAAGTGTCGTCGTTTGATTTCAATTTGACTGCTCTTTTTAGGGTTACGTTGACCGCAAGTTTGACATGGCTGATTCTTCGCTTCCACTTTCTACGCCTCTTCTTCTTATCTTCCTCCTCTTTATTACTTATTCCGTTCATGGAGATCAAGAGTATCCTCGTCAATTGTTAGCCGAAGCTTTGGGTGATAAAGACTGGTTAGTCTCCGTGAGAAGACAAATTCATGAAAACCCAGAACTCCTTTTCGAGTTACATCGAACCAATGCTTTAATTCGACGCGAGCTTGACGAATTAGGGGTTTCTTATTCTTACCCCGTTGCGAAAACCGGAATTGTAGCTCAAATTGGGTCGGGCTCTCTTCCGGTTGTTGCTCTCAGAGCTGACATGGACGCTATTCCCTTGCAAGTAAAACTCAATTTCTCTTTATTGTTACAATTTCTTCAAAGTTCTAAATCGAATTACTGCGATTCAGGAACTGGTTGAGTGGGATCATAAGAGCAAAATTGACGGCAAAATGCATGGTTGTGGACATGATTCACACACCACTATGCTACTTGGAGCTGCCAAATTGCTTAGCAAACGCAAACATAAGTTCAATGTAAGTTGGGTTGTGATTGTCAAGATGTAGGATTAGCTTATCAAATGCAAATATAGATAGGTCTTGAATGTGCAATAGGTTTGATGTTACAACAGCAAAACGATGAATCTTTCATTGTCTAAATTCTTCAGGTTCTTCAACCTTTAGTAACTGTAATGTATTGGTCTGATTAGGAGAATATTCCTGTGGCTATAGAAAGGGTTTTTAGGGTTTTTTTTGTGAATGAAAATTACTTTTTGCTTAATCAAAAGGGAACAGTGAGGCTTCTTTTTCAACCAGCAGAAGAAGGTGGTGCTGGTGCCTTTCACATGATAAAAGAGGGTGCTTTGGGTGAATCTGAAGTGATATTTGGGATGCATGTTCATACTGACTTACCTACAGGAGAAATAGCAACCATCTCGGGTCCTTCTATGGCATCCTCAAGCATTTTCAGTGTACGAATGAGTGTAAAGTTACCGAATTCTTTGGTTGATCCGGTGTTGGCTGCATCATCTACAATCTTATCATTGCAACATTTAATCTCCAGAGAAGCAGATCCTCTCTCGAGCCACGTATGTTGTATTTAATCTACAGTCGTTTATGCATATAGATCTCTTACTATTTGCAAAACCAAACCTAAGTCTTCCGACGCTAAATGTTCCTGTTTTTGGTTTAAGGTGTTGTCTGTTACATTTATGAAAAGTGGCCCTTCAGAGTTTGATGAGACTCCAGCATATGTAGAATTTGGGGGAACTATGAGATGTTTTACAACCGATGGCATGAATTGGTTGATACACAGGTTGAAAGAGGTAAGTAAACACACAGTTTTAGTTTGAATATCCTATGCAGAGAAAAAATCGAAATTTGGTTTCCAATATCTTTTCATCTTTTCCCTGAAGATCACTTTCAAGCTTGTTACTCTGTTCTTTGTAATGCCTTCGTGGGACAAGCTATTGCTATATTCACAAGATCTCTTCCACAGATACACAATAATGAATGTTCAAATGTAAAGTTCGAAGTTTAAGCTAGAGCTAACTCGATTGTTGCTAACAGGTGGTTGAAGGACAAGCTGAAGTACATGGATGCAAAGCAGATATAGACATGCATGAAAAAGATCGTCCTATGTATCCAGCAGTTGTGAATGATCACAAGCTACATGAACACGCTGAAAAGGTTTCGAAACTCTTGGTTGGACCCGAGAAGGTGAAAGAGTGTGGTAAGGTAATGGGGGGTGAGGATTTTGCCTTCTATCAACAAAGGATACCTGGTTACTATCTAGCAATTGGTATCAGAAACGAAGAGATTGGTTCTGTGCGTTCGCTTCATTCGCCTCATTTCTTCCTCGATGAGAATGTTCTTCCCATTGGATCAGCATTGTTCGCTGCCTTAGCTGAGATGTATCTACTAGAGCATCAAAATCAAACTAAGCCTCGAGGTTGAGACAGAACCCAAATAGACTTAGATCTAAGTCACTTGGTTACTTTCACAAGTAGAGATTTTGTTTTTTTTTCGGTTTTGAATTAAAATAAATAAATATGTATAGAGAAATGTAATTTAAGAAATTGTAAGTAATGGGTCTCACATGGTTGGTGCATGTGTCTGAGTCATCGAACCAATGCAGTCTAATTTCGAGATACCCGACAAGGAAAAAAAAATTTATAGGATAATATAAAGTAAATAAAATGAGATTTGCAAAGTATTTTATAATAAGACTACAAAACAAAACATTTAGGTATTTTATTACAAATTTGTCTATTCAGATAAAGAGCAATGAGCAAACATAGGCAGCATCTTAGTGAGTAGAAAATGAAAAAGCAACATCTAGTCTTTAATAATTGATAAATCCCTTGTTCGAAAACGTGGTCTAGGCGGCCGAGTAAACGGCGAAAATGCGTTAGACAGTGAGTTACCATAGCGATTTTGGTATATTCGGCCAAAAATACGAAAAAATTGAAAAAACATTATGTTTCGCTATTTTAAAGTTAGATGATTTAGTTGATTTAGATGTAAATATAAAGAAAACGAAAGAAAATAATGTTAAAAACGTGTAAATTGCGCGGTTAGGATTTCAGAGTGATCTTGTCTTAAGGTTGAAGAAGATAGCAAAATGACTATAATGTCCTTCATTTAAATTGAAGAAAGAAAAAGAGTGAAAATGTATACTAGGGATTCAAACACCTAACCTTGGCTTTTATAATAAGCCAACATGACACTTGTACTACCTTAACATTTCTGAAAACTTATACGATACATAATATATATTAGCAAATTTAGATGTCTACTCTAAAAAACTACTGTCCAATTAATCTTCCCATACTTTCTGATTTATTGATTATATGCTAGGTGGTACGTGAGCAAATGTATAGCGCCTAGCGAAATTCTGAGAAGAGGGTAAATCTAGGCAAAATATATAATATTTCTTTTGTAATAAATCCACTAAATTATAATATGAATTATTCCGAGGAAAAAAAAAGTTGGATAGAGAGAAAAAGATGAATGTGTTAGGTGATAAAGAGAGATTAGTTTAACTTAACCAAAAAGGCTTAAAACAAAGACATAAGTGATGAGACATGTGTCCCAAAAATGGCTAAATCCAAATCAGCTTGCTTTAAAGAATACCTCTCTTCCTGCCATTTGTTGAAGCTCAAAAAGAGATAAACACAAGACGACGAATCGAGCTCAACAACATGCACCTTCTGCATCTAATATTATTATTATTACCATCACGAAGATTATGGCCACAAAATGATTCCAGTTGAGATTAATTTAAACCCTTTAGTTGCTAGTTTAGGGTTGTTTACAACTTTACATTGACATCATATATTAGAGGTTTTAGAATTACTAATATTTAAACAAAATGAAATATTTAATTTAAATTAAGAATATTTTTCGTGCTTGTGCTAGTTCTTTAGCCTTACATTTAGAGTTCGAAGCTCTACTCTGAATAATGGTGAGCATAATTTTGGAAATAGAATTTGCACAGTTCGTTCTGAACGAGTCCGGATGATTGAAGACTATGTAGGATAGGCAGCTTTTGTATCTTTCATTTTTTGAATCATAAAACATTTTTGCTCAGAGAGGTATCTCGTGATTATCAATCAATAAATTTTTACCCGTAATTATGGATGTTAAATTATTAATATAGAATGGTTAAAAAAAAATTAACTAGCAACAATGATTTAGTACTAGTTTACGTTGAATTTACTACAAAATAGACATGTTACGAAAAGATATACAAATCTCGGTTTCAAATTCTTAAATTTAATTCCGTTGCTTCTTTTTTTTATCAACAATTGGATCGACAAGACCCGATCCATAGCCTAAAGTCCACCCCTATAATCCTTTTTTAAGCTACCATAATGTAGCGGGAAAAAATCGAACTCTGATGTCAAATCATTAGCTGTATCATCCTAACCACCAGACTGAGAGCAACTCGGTAATTCTATTACTTCTTTTTTCTCCTTTTTTTTTTAACATCATTCTTTTTTCTCCTTTCAAAAAGTAAATAAATCTCATGTTTCTATCATTACATATTTATTCTTTGTCAACAATTCATTATACTAAAATGGTTTTGAGAGCCAAACAAGAAACTGAAAGTTTACAAAATAGAATCGATCTATATGAGTATGTTAGACTGTTCGCTTTATAATTTTAAATGCCAGAAACTAAAAACAGCTTGAAAAATAAAATAAAATAAAACTTAATATCTTAGAAATCATTCAAGATATGTAGAAAAAGGCATTCAATAATTCGATAATGACAGCATTTTAATGAAATTTTGAATAGTCACCCTAAAAATTATTTGAATTTTTTTTGTATTGCTCTTTTATTCAAAACCATACTTATACCGTATTTATCAAAAGCCGCAGTTGTACTGCACTATATTTTGTCTCGCACTGTCAAAATTGAAGTTAACAATGGAACCCTTAATGTTAATATAATATGAACATCATAGCTTAAACAAAAGTTGTATTGGCTTTTCTTCAATCCCAAAATAAAATTGGCTTATGTCACTTCACTTGTAGTAGTAGTAAGCTCTTCTCTCACATGGAAAGCCATGAAGAAGGCATTGTCGATCGAGATCCTAGCTTCTATATCAAGTAACACGTGACTCTCATTGGATCTGTCAATTTTATCATCTCATTTAATTTTCGTAATTATAACTTTAAGATGGCCTAATCAAAGATCGTCCACATATTCTCTAGGGCAGTTGAGACAAATATCGTCATTTTATCTTTTAATAGAACATGTTTACACGTACCACGGATTACCTCTCCATTACGTCCTTGTTAAAGTTAATTATGTAATGTTATTGGTTTATTAGCCAATGAAATGTTCTTGCTGAGTTAATTATTTAATTATTAATTAGTCATATAATTGGCTGTAACTCTCAGATGAGCTAAAGGAGCCTTTTTTTTAATATATACAGGGAAATTTATGTTTGATTTATTCGACATTTTACGCTGAATATATAGAATTGACTTATAGATTATTTTTATCTTTAGTATTCAAGTTCACACAAAGCTCCAAAAAGAAAAAGAATTAATTATAACATCAAATGTTTAAAAATATTTCCCAAGATGTGAACAGATAGTTTGTCAATGTAGGCTGGATTTTCTGAGTTATATTAATTGATGACATAATATATTTCGTTTAATAAAATCATAGGATCACCCAACTAGCATCATATAGTTTTTTTTTTGTGAACAGCATCATATAGTTTATACACCAAATAAATATTTATTTCTCCATTTTCACTTAATAATTTCAGTCAAAAAATCTAGAATGCATTTACCAATTTCATTATTTTCATAAAAATGATTATATCAATAATGGTACTAATTAATTAGGATGCGGAAAAGGAGGGACAATTAAAAAGTATGGTAGGGAAGATTATGGATCCTCCATATCTAATTGTTATTAATATCATATTATTAATATCCCCTCACGTAAGGGATTTTCAAGATCTCGTTTTTTTTTTTTTGACTTTCCAAAGTTTGTAGTAACATGTAAGTCCACTAATTGATTTGCTGCAAAGAACAAAATCAAAATAAAGTAACATTTGGTTAGGTGTAACACATTATTGCGGTCAAGTTCTTCCTCTTTATTTTACTACTTAACATCTTCATTATTCACATTTGATTATGGATTATAGTTCATGAGCAATATATTCTAGCAAACTTTTTGGTTATTTATATAATATACTTTTAATTTATACTACAGGGATCCAATTTAGTATAAATTAAAAGTGTATTATATAAATAACCAAAAAGTTTTTAAAGTATCAAGAAAGTTAGTATAATCAAATAAAAAATATTCTTTCTTCTATTTATATGATTCAAACACAAATCTTATATTTTATTTTATATAGAAACAATATTCTTAAAATTTAGTTCTCAACTTCTTTTGTTTTTATTTAAATATTATAAATAATTTTTTTTTAAAATATAACGAATATAATATCATTTCACTTTTAATCTTTAAAGTAAAAAGAACTGTGACACAGAAAATTAAGTTATATCTCCAGATACTTATTGAGTAAAAAAAGTCACTTAAAGAATATTAGTAAGTTTATTATTGTAAGTCAACTACATATATTCACTTTTATCAAAAAAAAAGAAGAAAAAACTACTACATGTATTCAAGAATGATATTACAATATATTGCCATATTTATATGTAATCTCATAAAATAATTAAAATGAAAAAAAAAATTAAAATGAAAATGCTAATGAAGAAGTAGTTTCGACCAAATTACAATTATTTTAACAAAAATAAATTACAATTATCAACTCACATCAATGTTCTGTTAATTAAGATGCAACGAATCTGCAAGTGGTTTTTAGTATAGTGGCAGACGATAAGTCCACTTAAGACATGCACATTTGTACAATTAGGAATCGAGTTCCACCACTTATATTATGTAGAAATTTGGCTAATGGACTGACCAATTATGTCCAGTATTGTTAAAAGAATAATCTGATTATGTAACGTTCGGGCAAGAATGTGAACGTGGCAAGTACCTAAATAAGTAATTAATCACTATTCAATATAGTCACCAACAAGAATCGACACAAAATATTTCATGTTCATATTCAACTTAAAATAAAAGATTATTGGATAACTTCAAATCATTCCAATCTTTGAGCTCTTAAATTTATTGGTTAGTGATCCAGCAAAATTGTTGGTCACTGATTAACATGCATATTTAATACACCACATCACTTATAATCTGTATCTCGTCGGTTTTATAGCCACCAGCTTCTTCTTCCGGTGCATGAAGCTTCCTTCCTTACTTGGACTTGACCTTCTTCAAATTCAAGACATGGTTTATTTGTATCTTTGTTGAATTTGTTATCCATTTCCTTTAGCTAAATTTTATGCTATAACACTTTTTTTTGTCATCAACTAGTTGGATCGAAAAGACCGAACTATAATCAAAAGTTAATTCTCTAAAATCATCTTATAATCTATGTATATCATGTTGCGTGGAGGGGTCAAATCCATGATATCATACCATAGTCATTAGTTAGATCATTATAATAAATAATACGTGAAACATAAATAGAATTACAAAACAAAACAACAAACACGATCGAGAAAGATAATTTAATACATTACATGTCCATAAATGGTAAAAACATATTATGAATTTCTGACAAAGTTGAAAGATAATATATTGGTTAGGATGTGAAATGTTTTGTGTTAAATAAAAACAAATGTAACTTTTAATATGATTTTGGTCTGGTGGCAGGTGGTAAGTCCACTGAAAATATGCAATATCTCACATTCAAGGATTGAATCGCACTGCCAATATTATATAGGAATTTGGCTAATTAGCCGATCAATTGTGGTCCAATGTTAAAAAAAAAAAAACAAATGTTGATTGACAATTTCTGGATAAGAGAAAGAATTTGTTAGCTAAAAAAAGATGATGAATTATTGGTATGCATGTACTATGTACAGACTACAAGACGAACAAATAATAGAGAAAGTTACTATAAAATATTTGATTGCAAAATAACAAAATCTGATGAATCCAGCTATGCGTATAATTTATATTTTCCTCTCTATAGATACATACAACCTCTATCGTTATTTAATTAAATAAAGTTATACAATATGCTCACAAAATTGTGAAGTACAATGATGAATTAGCAATTATATACTGCTACAACTGTAGCAATTAGTTCAAGGCTCTGTACTTTGTGATAAAAGAGATGAGATTCGGGATCTGTTATTTTTTATTTGCCCTTACAGTTTTACTGTGTGGATGGATTTTGATGGCACGTTAATTGGTCGTTTCTCCAGATTAGAACTGTTAGTGATCTCTTTGGTCCTCGATATAACACTCTTGATAAGATTTTGGTGCGCTTGGCTTTTCATACTGTAATATATTATCTTTGGTGTGACAGGAATTTTAGAATCCATGGCCGAGCATGGTCTTCTCTTTCAAGTCCTGTTCGTGTGATTGATAAAGTCATTTAAAATCAGATATCTTCTCTTCACTATATGTCTCTACACAGATTTCATGTTTGCTTCAACGTTGGTTTAAAGTTAGAATACCTTAATTTTTTTTATTGGACATGGATTGTTTTTGTTTGCTAGTTTCTTTCCTCTTGTATATAAACATTTTTGTTAATAAACAAATTTTACATTTCAACAAAATTATAGCTTCCTATTTTTGTTTTAATGTAGATAATATTAGATTGGGAAATAAAAACAGAACAAAAATACAACAAAAGGTAGGCTCGATCGGAGAAAAACAACTTCGAGAGAAATAAAACAAGGACTGCAAATATGACTAATAAATAAAGGATAACATTAACTAGGGCTAAGGATTAAAACCAAACTCCTATCAAAGAGACTAGTGATCAAGAGTAGAGAGATATAGAAGCTTAGGAACTTTTAGAAGCTTTCCGAGCAGACGATTTATCAAGATCAGGATAACACTTGCGTTTGGCAGCTTCATCAAAGGATGTTTCAATGATCTATTAATAAGTATTGATCGCTAGGTCTTGATTTATGTTGGCAATGTTGTGATCCGCACTATCATCAGTTAGAGCCAGGTCAAGAGGATCAACATAGGTGATAATGTTATTGAAGAGGAAAGTCTCTATAGTTTGAGCAATGGTGTTGTTTGTCTTCGGTTGTTGAGTCTGCAAGGAGATGGAGCTAGTATTGGTTGTTTCCAAGGATACAACGCTCACAGAACCAGGTTGGTCGTCATGATGTTCCTAGTTTGGAAAGTTTAGGAAATCTTAAGGTTGGGGATGATAGGGGCAGTGCTCCATTTCATGAGTGAGCCTTTGGCAACGAAAGCAGAGTTTAGAGATAAGCTCATAGTGAAAATGAACAAGAATCCGGTCACCATTGTGGAAGTGCAGTGGTCTAAAGAACTTGAGTCTGTCCCAAATGTGAATGTTAAACTTGGCGCGTACCACAAAGGAGTGATTTACAAAGGCTTCTTTGACATCCACGTCAAGTACCTCACTAAGGAAACTAGAAATCATGTCTGCAGAGGTGATGGAGGCGTATTGTAGGGGAAGATCTCTGCTTTGAATCCAAACTTGTAGTGTTGTGGCAAAATTAAGAGGCGTGCGCTTCACCCATCTTTGAATGGCCACCAGTAAACCATTGAACATTATCGGTTGAAGACGTAGCACAAAGGACAGGTCCACTTCAGAAGTAAAGAAGAACTGGAAAAACTCGAAGTCAATGATACGACCCGTGACAGAGGATTGAAGCTTCCATTGTCTTGGAAGTTCCTCGATGAGATCTCGGAGGTTTTACTCTAGCAGTTTGAGGGGTCTTGTTATTAAGCTGATTCTATTGCGATCCACGATGTCCTAAGTGGTATTGGTTCATAGCATTCCAGTCGTTGTTGGCCATCGAGAGTTTGATATTGAGGTGGGAGTTGTTGCTCTAATGTGGTAAATGTGAAATCCTAACCATTGTATATATAGTAGCGAAGATCAGGGTAAGGATGTGTTAGTAGATGCTGCATAAGGATCGCCAAGTACGAGATCATGATTATCTTGGATATTGAGCACCAATGCATGGTGGGAGAAAGTTTAGAAAACTCAACTTCCAAATAGACTGTTCAAGTTCCAACTAATTAAGGAGAACCACCTTGTAGATGGTTGGAGGCTTGCAGTGTAGAGTGGTAGATGGAGTTGACCAGTGGCGGTTAGTAATTGGGCGGTAGAGGGGTTAGAGGTGTGGATAGATTAAATAGGGCTTAATAATGCTTTTTGGTAAGACAACACGCCAAATGTAATGATTAATGAGAGGGCAAGAGAAAGACAAAAGAGAATCTTCAAAAACTGGCCAATAGAGAGATAAATATATGTAAGTGGGAGGGGAATACGAAAGGTGAATGAGAGATGAAAGGTGGTGTAAATGAATTAGGAGTTTCAAGGTTGATTATCGTGAAGGAGAGAAAGATCCAGGTTAAAAGCACATTGGGCAATGCAGATAAGGTTGATGGTTTTGTCTCCTGGATTGAGTAATGGTTGTGGGTCGAAATACAGATGCTCCATGGTCGATGAAATGAGGAGCTACGATCAACCAACCTCGAGGCCTTCTAGTGTTGGAGTGGATATGTAAGGGAGTCTCCATTTTGGTTAAGGTTGAGCCAATTCGGAAGACCTCTTTCCACGTAATCATTATGCATGTGATCATGCGTGACACTCTTAACAATTCTTTGAGCATTTAAGTTCTCCTTGTGGGTTATCATATGTAGAGAATTTTTGCAGCAGTGGAGTAATTAATGTAGTCCAAGGTCTGAGGCGTGGCCATGAATGTGGCGTGCTCACGGTTTGAAGGAGGGTTAGATTTTTAATGTGGACTTGGGCCAAGTAAATATAGAGTTAGAAAAGGCTCTGTAGAAGCCATTGTAGGCCCAAGAACTCAAGTCCAATTTTAGTGGGCTCGTGAGTGAAGAAGATGTGCATCGAGTGAACATAAGATTAGTCACTCTCATTTTTAAGATCCATGCTCCAACATCTAGGGAGTTGTTTGCCTTCCACGAGACTGACCAAGTGGCAGTGTAATCCGGTCTTTGACTTTCTCGAGTAGTTGGTTGAGGCATTGAAGGGGGTAAAGGAGTGATAGCTTTACTATATTTTGATTGAACATCTGTCCAAATTTTGCAGTCCTCAATGGTGTCATCAACAAGTTTTTAAAAATCTTGAATTGTGCTTTGGATTATTCGAGTGTTCATTGCCTTTCAGATTGTCCATAAGATCCACTGGAACACCATTTTGATTTCCTAGCTGTGATAACCTTGTTGACAAGTGTTCATAAGGTATGGGAAATTGGCCGTCATAGAGTGATTCGAAAAGCCATTAGTGGAAGGTGGGATGCGAGAGTAGTGTCAGATTTGTTAAGCCTGTGGACAAATAAACAACATGTAATTAATTGTTTCAGCACTCTGCTGGCATAGCTTGCAAGTATCATCCTCTGAGATTCTTCTTTGCTTTAAACCACTTTACACCGCTAAGGCCCCCGAGAGCGCTCTTCATAGGAAGATTTTGATCTTTTGTGGTGTATTAATGTTCCAAATTTGCTTTTTAAGAAGTTTTTCTAGGGAGGGCTGAGGCCGAGTGAGGAAGTAGCCAAGGTTCTGAATCTGATTACACAGCCAGTTTCCACTTTTAGTGGAGTAGCTACCAGATTTTGTGTAGCACCAAATCCATGAATCCGTTTGTGAGGTGCAAGGAGGGGCTTCCTTGATTATCAGAACATCACTGGAATGAAAGGTCTGTTGTAGTGCTAATTGATTCCATGAAGTCTTCTTCAATAAAGTCACTGACTTTCAAGCATATGTTGAAGATTGGATATCTCTGCTAATAAGACGTTGTAAATGCTCATCAAAAATTCCATTGGTTAACCATACATGTGTGTTTTGACCATTCCTAATTTGTATAATAAGGCCCTTCATTAGAAGAGCTTTCCTGTATAGGATGCTTCTCCAGGCGTAAGATGGTTTGGCACTTGGACCTGCATGGAGGAAGTCATTGATTATGAACTATCGAGACTTCAACACTCGGGAGATTAGTGTGTGATGATATCGTGTTAGGATTCTCCAGGCCTATTTTGCCAAGATAGCCTTGTTGAAATTGGCAATGTCTTTGAAACCTAAGCCATCTTCATCTTTCTTGCGACAAAGCTTTTTCCAAGAGACCCAAGTTATCTTTTTTTATTTGGGTTTAGTGTTCCACCAAAAGGAGCACATAGCACTTGTTAGTTTAGTACATTAGTGTTTTGTGAGTTTAAAGCACGCCATGGTGTACACAGGCAAAGCTAAACCAACAACCTTTAAAAACATCTTTTTTTCCACCAAAAGACAGAGTTCTAGTAGACCAATTGAATGTATTGGAGTTTAACTTTTCAGTGATGTAGTTGAAAATTTCCCTTTTGAAGCCAATGAACCACTCATGTGAAGAGTGGTCTATGGTCAGTGCCAAGCTAATCTAGGTATCTAGTGTTGGTTCTGGACCATAATGAAAATTAGTTATTGTTTCTAAAGCTTATATCTATCCAACTTTGTACCCAGTTGTTATGCCTATGACCCATCCAAGAGAAGGAAGGGCCAGTGCTTGGCACTTCATAGAGACCACATATTTCAATGAGGGTTCAAAAGGCCAGGAAGGAGAATTCAGGTCTGGGTGGTCCACATATCTTGTCTTCATTGGATAATATTTCATTAAAGAATCTCATAAGGATCCAATCTTCATTTCTCTACATGCTTAGGTCATAATTCTGATTCCGGACATGCACACTTTGTGATATGACAAGATGACCATACACATAAGTTGAGTAAATTGTATGGTTTTCGGTGTTGATCTTTGTGTCAATGATGTTTTGATTAGCCTGGAGTATCTAGAGATTTTGGTTGTTTTTCCAGAACAAAGCGAGGCATCCACTAAGGCCAACATGGTTAACTAAATAGCTATTATCGTAACCTAACCACTTCTGTACCGTTCTACAAATTCCGTACTGTTTTTTCTTTCCATGAAGAACATTTTATCCGGAAATAAGTGTTGCCTAATTTCCTTGAGATGTATAACTGTCAAGGTGCTCCCCAATCCTTGACAGTTCCAATTCAATTTAGTCATTTCATTTTGGGTGGCTTAAGGACAGCCACCACATCTGCTTCTGAGGGGTTAATGTTAGAGGAACTTGCAGCATTTTCCAGGGAGTTAATTTTCTGTCTTTTGGTTGTTGATGTCTCTGGCTTAGACTCACTCATGTTCATAATGTTTTGAGGTTGTCACTTATAACAGGGTATTGGGAAAGATACCCTTGGCTTCTCTTTTGAGACCATACACGTGTTTGAGAATTGTAGATGGGCTTTTTTGTATCTTTGTGCTTGGAAAAGGAAGCGAGTGCCCACTTTTGCCATCTTCCGGATCCGAGTGTGTTTCATTCTCACTCAAGGACTTGATGTTGTTCACTAAGGTTATGTTTTGGGTCAGCTGAGAGGTCTCCGGAATATATTGGACCAGCGTTTTAAGTTGGGATAGAAGTTATAGTTTTCCAATAAAAGAGTTTAGAGCACCTTCTTCATGTGTTGCCTCTGTAGGGGGCTATCTTGTTTCTGATTCCGTCCTTGTTTGAGTATAGGGTGGAGAAGTTATTTGGCTTTGTCCTGCCGCAAGCTTTTACATAAGTGACAACTTCTTCTAACTCTTTTGTACTCAAAAATGATGTTCAAGATCTTTCCATCACGAAGTCTGAAGGCTCTTGATTGTCTCAGAGGGTTGTTGATGTTGAAAAGCACTTTAACTCTTACGAATTCATGTAGGTGATAACGATCTTGGTTAAAGTCGATTTCTAAGACACCACCCAGTGTGCTACCGTTGAGAACATATTCATTGTGTAGTTTTCAATAGGGATATTTGTTAATCTCACCCAGAGAGGGAAGTTTTCTAATTATTGTGGGTCAAAATCTTTGTCTTTCCGAGCAACGATCATACCCCATTCATCATAGGTCCAAAAGGGAAGTTTGACAATTTTCATTAAATTATCTTCCGATGAGAATCTAAATTGGAATGTGTGTTTGGAGACCATTGTGCCATGTATTTTGTTTTGCAGTCGCCAGATTCTTGGCATCGTGATTAGCATTTTGGAGATGTTTTGTTGGTATGGGTTGAGCAATCGACTGATGAGAGTAAATTGCTCTTTCGAATTGGTTGAGTACATTTCGAATTGGGAGATATATCGTTGTGTCCTCATTGATTCCCATGGATCTCATTGCATCCACTATATGTGGATCGGAATCCAGATTCATGTCGTATTAGAGATGAAGGGTTTAGGCGTTCTGAGATCACAATGTTTATGGCAGTTGATGATGCAATGCGGTGGAGGAGAAGTGGGGTTTATGATAATATGATAAATGCAAAGACTTCAGAAGTTCTTTGTATTGAAAGGATTTACTTTTAGGGGGGATCGAAGGATTGCATGTAGCTCGATTGACGTGGATTTAATATAGGTGTTATGATTGTTGCATGCAGGGGTGGTTTTCAGGTTGCGAAGTTGACTACTGAAGATAGATACAGTCATAAGAGAAGGGAGCTGGTGAATCGAGAAGGAGCAGTTGAAGGTTATCTGGGCACCGACATCAAACTTTAGATTCAGAATTTACACTCCCTACACTATATTAGAGAGAGGAGAAAGAGTATCTAAAATATGTTCGGTTTATGTTCGTAACTTTGTTATATATAGCTTTAAAAAAATAAAATAATAATTGGCCTTTTTTTATAATTGCCAATTTTTTTTTGTAAATTTCTCTTTTTTGACAATATTACTCATTACTTACTGGATCAACAAGACATACTTACCATATGTCGTCTAGCTAGATCAGAGACAATTCAACTATATTATGTATTTGCTTCTTAGCATCTTTTATCTTTAATAAATATAAATCAGTCTTTTACAATAAAGAATACTATACAATATGATTTTTTACAAATTATTATAAAACTTCAAAATTTATAATAAATAATATGTTAAAACCAAAATTTTTGTGAGATCGAATTTAGATATATTATTAAAATTTTGAAACATAAATACAAGTGAGTCAGTAGGTTATCCTCTCTCTAAAAAAAATTTCTCGCTTCTCTCTAACATCTTTCATCAACTCTTTTCAGATCTAAGGTCGGCGAGCGGTGGCTTCTACAAGGCCGGCGTCAGTCCCCTCTTTGCTTTGCTCTCTTCGTTCTACTTTACTTTTGCTTATTTTCAACTTCCTTTCCTTCGTTTTTCTCTCTTATCTCCTTTATATCTCCAATTGCATGTCGGATTTAAGCGATCTCTTGGGTCTCTCTCCTCGTTTTTGCGAGTTTAAATTTATTATCTTCTTTCGGGCTGCTTCATCTGCTTTGCTTGTATATATCCGACTCTCTGTCGTTTCTCTTTTTGTGATCGCGTAGACCTTCTTCTCGGATTAAACGAGTTTTTTTATTTCCAATGTTCTCCCAAGTTCTTTCTCTGTTGTTTGGGTGTTTGCTTCTTCCTTTTTAGTTTTCATCTTTAATAAATTTCGGTTCTCACCATCCAGATCTCGTAGTCGTCTTTCCAGCGATTCACCCAATTGTTAGATCCGATCTATGTATCAGTTTGTTAATTTTCATCAAGGTTGTTGGTGATTATGTGTTGCTGTGAAATTTGCTAATTTTTGGAGGAGTAAATTTTTGCGATATCGGAGTTGCCTGAATTGGTTTTTACATATGGTTTTTAACGCCGGAATATATTTAGATGACCAAGAAAAAGCTTACCGACCAACTTTTTTCGGCGAAGCTTCATCGATGTGGTGCCAGTTTTCTGCTTGACGGAACACATATAGGACGACACAATGCTTTATTAATGGGTCTCTTTGTTTACTTTAAAAACTCAATTATTTTTATTATAATTCATGAACAGACTACTTTATCTAATAAAATATTATTTTATGTGGAACAAAAAATATATATACAAGTTATTGTAATGAAAAAAAAGAAAAAATTTATAAAAAATATGAGTTGGAGAGTTTTTTAGCAGAAAAATAAATGATTAATTTTCTTCAATGATATACTACTATATTTATTGTTGTCTCGTTGATTCCATCTTGATTTGTTTTACATGTAATGTGCAGTATGCGTGAGAAGCGGGTGAATTAAAAAAAAAATCAAAAAAAAAACTAATAAACTAATTAATAAATAAATTAAATCGGTCGTCTATATAATGACAAAGAGTCCTCTCATCTTTCTCAACACTCAAAGCTTCATTGCTCAATCCGTTCTGAAACAATCAAAATAATCTCCAAACGAATCTAGAAAATTATAGATCCCAAAAATTCGAGAATGATCTCAGTGGTGATTATAACTGAGCTCCTAGTTGAATACACAACGGCTCTCGCTAAACTAACCGCCGGAATTTTTCCACGGCGAACCGGCGATAGAAACGGTGTACGGATCGGTGGTTTTCTCCTTCCTTCACCTTCTTCGTCTTCTATGATTCCTGACTTCTCTTCTCACCTCGTCGATTTCTGATTCCTCAACTCCTTTTTGTTTAGATTCCTCTTTTTTTTTTTTAAACTTTAGATTTGCTTCCTCTCTTTATATATCACTAGAAGCGGCGGAGATTTTTACCGATTATCTCGTCGTCGTCTTTCTCTCTTCCTTTTCTGGATTTTTGAATCGATGCAGAGCTTGTAAATCCGTATCTAATTACTTATGTAGAGAGGCTTTTGGTTTTTGAGGAAATAAGAAATTTCTCATTTACTCCATCTTTTTTGTGTGTGTGTGTGTTTTTAATTTTATTTCCATGTAATTTAGAATTTTGCAGTAATACATAATCTATGACCTCGATCTGTAATCTTTGCGAGCATTTTGGTTTATTCAAAATAATAATAGCTTTCCCAAATGAAGTCATTGCTCACATCGAAAAATGAAGAAGAAAAATGCATATTTGCTCAGTGTCATATTGCCTAGATTATAATATTAATTTTATTCTTAATACTAATTACTACTATGATAAAACATAGTGATGAAAGCCGATTGATAAATTGTTAACAAAAAAGAAAAATAAAAAAGAGTAGATTGATAATTACGATGTATTATTATAATTAAATGATGTATCGGCTAAAGACTTTGTGAAGGATCGTTGAACTAGTTTAATTAATGGAGAGTTTGTAATATACGCCATCTTTTTATTTTTTTAAGACCCAACTGTTACTATCTTACACTAATTATAAAGTTATCATTTCATATGATTTGTAAATTCATTTTTTCATGATCTCACGAACGCCTAATCGAAGTCCATCCCTTGATATTACTGTGTTTTTATTATAAAAACAATTCAAACTTACAGCACTTATGTGAAATGAAATATATATTTATGAGTGTACATATATGTTAGTATTTTTTATTATAATTTAGATCGTACAACTTGATAGTGATAATTAATATTTAATTATACATGTAGACGGTTGAGAAATTCAGATATTACTTTTATGTTTGTATAAATAATTATATATATGATAATTTTATATTACGTTTTGAAACAAATATATAACAACAGAGTTTTTTTTATTAGTATAATGGTTAAGGTGAGTTATGATTCTTTCACCAAAGATTCTGACCTTTCTCTATTATATAATATATATTATATTAGCCTCGATTTTGGCTACACAAAAAAAATTATCGATCTATTTGTAAAAAATTTGTCGATCTAATACACTTAAACCTCTATAAATAAATACTCTTGGGATCAAGAAAAAAGATTCGTTTAGCAAAATTATTTATTTATCGATAAATAAATTTTTATTCATTTAGATAGTATTTTTGCTCATTTTTATATTCTTATATGAATAATTAAAATATGTACAAATGTACATACTAAGTAATAATTTCATTTCAAGAGATTTTATATAAATATAATATATATATATATATATATATTATATATTGGAAATTAAAGAGATTATATTAGTAATACATGAACTGTATGTATGTTGACTAAGATACATTGTATTATATTAGTAAGATACATTTGTATGTATGTGGACTAATACATGAATTGTATTATATGGATTAAAAGACATCGTATTATATTGTATGGAATATCTAGAATCTTAGAAAATGTATTTAACCTACACTACAAATTATATATATAGTTCTAAAATCTTGGTTTGGTAAATAATTCAATCTACATTACCATATCTTTCTTAACATTCAATTTGATGGCTTCCAATCAAAAGTCAAAGTCATCAACAAAAACATCTTTGATTAATAAGATAAGAAAGATCATATGTGAACATAAGAAAAAACATCCAACACTTACGCAAAAGAAATGTGATGATTATTCATTTATATTTATATAGGGTCTTTAAGGATTTCAAAAAAATTATTCATTAATGCATTTAGTGAGGTTATTCATTTAACTCCTTAACCTAAATCGAGATCGAAAAAAATTATTTATTTATCGAAGTTTACCTGTATGTGTTTTTTATTAGGCAATGAAAACAGTTAAGTTTGAAACAATCAAGCTTAAACAAAGAGCAACCAATTAAAATCATATAAGTTGATTGGTGCGACCTTAACATTGAAAAGATGTGGCAAACATTCATCAGTTTTTTCATCAATTGTTGTTTATTAATCTCAAAATTTATAAATTTGACCATACACTAATTTACATATTAAAGAAGCTCAAAAGTTGATATCATGACTCAAAATCTTAATTTATCAACAAACATACTAGATTACTAATAAATCCAAGACTGCAACAAGTGAACTGATTCTTTTGCTAAACGACGACGTATAAGCTTTTTCTTGTTGTTGTGTGCACTTTGATTGACAGAATAAATGTATTTTTGTTGTCGATATGATGCTAGACAAGTAATACCTTCCTGTCTTACTACCATATATCAACTTTATAATATATAGATTCCAAAATAATTTGTTGTATATACATTGAAGACATTGTATGTTGTTGAAGAGATAGCTAGAGACAAAGGAGCTCTTACGCAGAAAGTGCATTGAGTTTGTGAACACAAAAAACAAATTTCGTTAAAGTTTTTTTATTATATTGTCTTTTGTTTCTTTTTAATAAGTGTTTTGGATGAATTGTTAACTTTTGAGTTTTTTTTTTCTTTTGGGAAAAATTGTTGCCTTTTGAGTTGTCATAATAATAAAAAATATTTATGTAAAAACAATTAGTCTTAGGAATAGATTGTCGTTATGACCGTCAATTGTTATTTCTATTAAAATATATGATTTTTAGCAATATTGCAATGTACAAATTTTGATATCGAATAATAACACAGCAATAGCTCAAATTACAAATGATTAGATTGGACGTCTTAGTCACAGTTTTAATCACCACGATAGAAACTAATTACACGAATTATTTTAAGTGATAAGATTTTTTAAAATTTTCCTAATTAATAGTATAACCTTTAATTTTATATATACACTGAAAACAATGTAAAATGTCAAAGATTTTATTTAATTGTTAATTGGATATTTATGGTCGGTTATATGTATTATTTGAAAAAAAAGTTACTATCAAAGTCATTTTCGAATTCTTTTTAAAAATGATACAAAAATTAGTAATTTAGAGAAAACAAAATAATAATAGAGGAAGGCGATGTAGAAACAGTGTGAAAGCAATGGTTAAGACGAGAATGTTGCTTACGCAATACCCATCATTGTATTTAGCCGGCACGTAGGTCCATCTTTTTCTTATCAAAACTCTCGGTGCTATTACAATTAATATCTCTAACCTCAACTACCCTTGTGAATTCTTAAGACTTAACGGGACGACTTGACCTGTCTTATATTTTTTAATCAATTAAATTATTATTATTATTATTATTATTATTATTATTATTATTATTTAAGTCTATCATTTACTATTATTGTATTCATCATTCGATTGTATCGTTTACTCATCTCTTAGTGTCTTTCAGGTCCTAGCAAAACAGATCTATAACTTAAAACTCTCATCCTTACATATTTTTTTTAATATATACTATATAGATAAAAGAAATTGAACCCATAATATTAGATTCATGAGTTAAATTAGGTCTGAGTATAGTATTCAGATCCATGGGTCCGAACCGAACCCAAACCGAAAAAATGGGTATGGATTCGGATCCGATTCCATATAATTACTCTATTGAATCTTGTTTGTATTATCCAATAAGTATGGGTCTGAGTCAGGTAAACCTCGATACCCATAGGTACCCAAATAAACCCGAATTAGTATTAATGCTTTTAAAAGTTATGTCTTTCATTAGTTCGGGTCGAATTTCACATATTTTGATATTTTTGGGTACAATTCGGGTATAACTTTGGACATTCAGATCTAACTCGGATCCAATTTCGGGTATTCGGGTTAGTTTGAGTCTAATTTCGGGTATTTAGGTCATTTCAGAACCAATTTTGGGTATTTTGGTCAATTGGGATCCAAGTACCCGAAACCCGAAATTATACTCAAAATTTTAGGTATTTTTTGGTTCTTCACATCTAGAACCAAACTGACCCGAACCCGAAACTATTCGAACCTAACCGACCCGAAATATGCTTTGGTTTAATATGGGTCTATGTAGCTTACACCCGAAAACCCAAAGCTAAAAGGACCCGAACCAAAATCTGAAATATCTAGGCCCAACTTGAATCATTAAATCACCAGATTAATAAAAATTTGAGTTTTTTTTGGTTAAAAAACAATTAAATTTTTTAATAATATATTTTTGAAAGAAATTTATTGAAGCTCTATAAACTTCCATGATCAATATTACTATACATAATTGTTATAATTGATACAACCATTGACAATTGATTGTAGACATGTTTTCCATTAAATTTGCATTACCAAGTCATACATATAGACATAAACACGTACATAGTTATAAGAGACTAAGGTGTTAGATTATAAATTTCGATGCATTAGTATGAATACGATTATTTACTCTATATTAATTAAGCAACTTAAAATTTTACATTCATGTAATCATAACATAAGTTAAATATATAGCTCAATATATTTCTTGATCCATGCGTTTGTTTTATTTTTTGTTCCTAGCTATTGCCTGGTGGATGTATTAAAACGTCGGAGATGCTAAAACATGAATCTAAGTGTTAAGATTTATTGTATACACTAACGTTGTGTTGAGCTAGTGGTAAACTCCTGGTGGTAATACCAAGAGGTCACGAGTTCAAGCAGCGTTGGAAGAGATCTTTAAAATTTAACATTGGTTTGGGCCCCACCCTGGGAAGACGTACGGGCCCACGGGTCTAGAACTCCTGGGTAAAAAAAAAAAGATTTATTGTATACAAAAGATTTACTCCAAAATCCAAACCAAACCATTGGTATAACTACCAGAATTGTGAATAATAATATTAAATTTTAAGATAAGTAAATAAGATTCTTCTCAATCTAGAATCTAATGTTCAAATATTTAGAGTTTGACTTCGCTCTATTACTACACATGAATAGAAAATTTTAGAGATATGTTATGTTTAGATTATGGATTGCGCATTTTCAATAAAAAAAATCTTTGTGTTTTCTGGCAATGTAGTGTGGGCTTCTCACATTATACAATGTAATCTCTAATTCTAATTTCAAGTCAACTCCAACTTAAGTCTACCTTTTCTATTTGATGCAACTACTTCTTGTGGAAAATGAGATTAAGCTTTGTCGTTTTTAGGATGTTCTCAGAATTTTCTAATTTTAATTATGATACTTTTATTTTGTAGTTTCTGTTAAGTCTTAAAGAATATATATGTTTAAGGATTTTCAAGTCCACATTTAGTCGTTGGAAGCTTAATTTGTCTATACAGGATTTTGTTTTTGCTTCATTATTGTTCATCTTTTAATGATTAATTAAACTTGAGTTGATTCGATTCATTTCATGCAACAAGAAGTCAATCTATTGATCGATTGAGGTACGAACAAGTTCATATGCTGCGCCGTGCCACAATTGTAGTTACACCTATTGAAAAAGAATAATTCTGATCGCTTAAACAACGTAGGAGACACTTAGAAATAAATAAAAAAACTTAGGAGCACTAATTAGTTACCCTAATTAATCATTTTAAATTTTCAATCGATTGCATCAGCTAATATTGTTCTAAAAAAGGTCCTTTAACAAAAAAAATATATATTGTTTCTAAAATAATTGTGTTACTCTATATTTCATATGATGCTTTTAACAAAAAAAAAATGCAAACAATATCGATTTTTATGGGATTTAATTTGATGGTATTATAAACGGAGAGATCTTTTTAATGGAATTTTGTTTGAGAAATCTTTTTACTTTAGAATTTAAATATATCAGCAGATATTTAAAAAGTTTTCTGACCAAAAAACCTATTTTAAAAGTTTTATCATTAATAATTTAGGTGGAAGAGTTTTTCACTGATATATCTTGTTTCAACCTAATATTTTTTTTTTCTTTTCTAACTTAACTCATCTTAAATCATATCAAAAAGGATAACCAATGTTGTAATACATGATTAATAAAAAAATGATTTTTGGAAAGCCTTTTTACACTCTCAACGAGAAAATCAACTTTAAAATTCAACGTTCTTGGGATTAATGCAATGGAGAAATGGTTGAACTGACTACGAAGGCGAGCGAACTCGTCTGTATACGGGGAAAAAGCTGGCAACTTCCAGAATCTACCACCATCTTCAAAACTTTAGCACAATCCATCGCAAACTCTACTTTTGAAATCTGGAGAGAAAAGAGAAGACATGGCCCAAAGCAGAACTTCAATCTCAAAATATAACGAAGAAAGACTACGGTACACACCATGAGCTCCTAAATCTCCCATTCCACCGCAAGACCCTGACAGCTTCTTGGAAAGACATCAACAACAGACGTAATGTTATATTAGGCCCAAGATTAAACCGACAATAGTCATTCAAACAAGACATAATTTACAGTGTCCAAGCCTGCACTACATCACCCACAAGATTGAGCACAATGAATACCATAATGAGCTAGATTGGACCCAACATCCAAATGATCATAAATAGTTTGCCACATAAAATACTTAAGCTTTGGCAAACACTTTTCTTTCCATACTTGGCCCTGCAGTATCTCGAAAGAAGGACCAAATCTTTTGCATTCTAAATCTGAAAGATTCCGTTCAATCCAATAACTAGATTTAATCGAATAATTTTCAAATTAAGTAAACAGTCGAAGATTTATAAAAAGTGTCACTTAATTAAGTAAAAAACGAAACCAAAGAAGTCAATAGTCAACGTCTAGACAAACAAGTCGAACAATGATGGGCCCATTGGGAACATGTGTCCTGCTCTTTCCTGTTTTCCAGAACTTTTGGATATTCTTTTGTTTTGAATTGGACCGAATCTCTTATTGCAATACCCGATATATATTTGCCTAAAACCTAACTGAAGTTACACAAAATAATGCAAATTGTTTCATTCTAGAGCCCAAACATTATCCTAAGAAGCCTCTTAAGCTTCTTAGGATAAAATAATGCAAAATAATCCTAAGAAGCCTCTTAAGCTCGTAACCCCTTTTACATTATTTGATCCATTTTGCTAAAATTGGTTGTAATCTATGCAAATGCAACCTCATGTTGTTTCGAAAGTTAACCTATATACTCACTTATCTGTCACGAAAGACGTAGATACAGAGCTAGTGAAGCCATCATTGAGTCAAATCTTGCGAATCAAATCCCATCTCATGGTTGTCTGACTTGTTTTATACACTTAAGTCAGATCAAAACATCGAAAAAAGATTAAGATGCCCACAAAGTCTCAGTCTTAATTTCTCAGTGAACTCTTGTTTTGTGCAGATAACAAAGAATATAGGAGAGAGTTAACAAACACATTATGTAACTTCTTGTACCATCTCATTCCTTTGAAACACTATCGATGCCCAAAAACAAGAGACTTTAAAGGTTGCAACTTGGAAGTAATATTTTCTTTTATTTGTCAAGAGAAGTCCACTGACTCATTCACAAAATGTGCAAATGCAACTTCAAGGCATAGTAAACAATTTTCATACTGAGGTCAAAATCATTCACTACATCACCTTACTTCTACAAAACCTAAAATCGATCTATATGTCTACGTAAAGAAGCTATTTTTCAATGTGTAAACCAGATTTCCACTTTTTCTTCAACGAATTCCACTGAGTACAATCATAAGCATTGCAATGGGAAGATAATTTGGTCCATTCTGCACATGGAGCAGGCTCATCGCAGATGTAACAGTAACACTGCATTGTTAAACATACAAGCGAGACAACATCAAACATCAAGTCACAATGGCTTGAATTAAGAGTTGATCCAAAGGTAAAGTTCAAGCAAAGATATCTTGGATGTGGATAATCTCTACAAGCCACCTGTGGAATCATGAGACTCAATCAAAATTTCCATTTTTTAGTGTATATAGTAAAACTCAAACCTGGCCTGTTTCACGGATGATCGCTAAGTCTTTATCACCTTCACAATCTTCCCCAGAAAAGGTGAGTCTTTTAACGTCGGATGAATTAAAAGGGTCGAAATCGAGAATGAAGCAATCCTCAGTTTCCTCAAATCTCTTCATGTCTTCTCTGATTTTCAGATAATGATAGGTGTTTCATCTTCTTCCTTAGTCTCTATCTTAGTCTCCATTATTCTCTTCAAATTCGCAAAGGGAAGTTGCGATTCCGAAGGCGGTGAAAGAGGTATATAATACTAAATTTTCAGGTTTTAAATGGAGACAAAAATTTGACCCCAAAAAAAAAAAAATGGAGACAAAAAAAATGAAGCAATCAAAATGGGCCTTTTTAAAAGGCCTTTATATCTATGGGCCTAGCTATTAGTGTAACCCAACTATATTTGTAACGTCTACGTTATGAAATGAAGATAAAAGGGACCGATGTTGTGACATAAAACAATAAAGGGGTTATTTTGTAATAAATTGAAAATTTAGAAAACTTGATAATATTGTTCACCGAATCTTCTGGGTAGGTTTGGCTTTTGTTTCAAAATCAACATCCGAAGAAGAAGTCAAAGACGATAACAATGGCGGTATCATCCTCTTACCTCCGATTTGCGATCATCGTAGCTTTCCTCTCAATTTCCACCATCTCTGCCTCTCGTCCTTGCAAAACCTTTGTCATCTCCTCCTATTCCCTCTCAATAACCCCTGAAAACCCTAACCTCGAATCCGATTTCATCCCAACTCGATTCGTCACCGTATTCACGATCCGTCGTCTCAGTCCTCACCACGTCGTTCCCTATTTCGTCAATCGTCGTCACGGATTCCTCCCTTCATCCGTCGAGAAGTCACAGATCCAGCGATCGGACGAAGATCGTCAATTATCTTTCCCTTTCATCGCCGAGAACATCAATTCCTTCAAGGATCGAACCAGAGACATCCTAAGCGTCGTCGTGGCTCTCCTGTTCGGTGTTGGTTGTGGTGCTTTAACCGCTGCTACTATGTACCTTGTTTGGGCTCTCGTTGTGAATCGTCAGGTCGAGGAAGATGATTACGAAAACGAAGAATCTGATGCTGCGAGTATGAAGAAGTTGGGATACATTAAGATCCCAGCTCCAGCTCCAGTGAAGGAAGCTGCTTAGTTGAGGTTCTTCTTATCCTTCTGTGAATTCAGTTTCTACATATTATCAATGTTTTACCTTGTTGCGTATATGTATGTTGTGTTCGAGTAAATTCGACTCTTTTATGGATTTATCTAAACCTAATATACACTAAGTATTTGTGCTTTACGATTAATAGTGGATGCTTAATTATTATTTAAGTGTGATTATGAATATATGATGTTTTCTGTGGATCTATTCATTATCTTTGACCCTAAATGTGGCTCCTTAGTTAGAAAAGGAAGAGACTTGGGTTTAGAGATGGGAGAACATTAGAAAAAGATGAGTTTTTTGATTTTGTGAAAGTGAAGTATCAGTCGTGTTGTGTTGTGTTTGATGTCTAATTGTTGTGCAAGAGTCGTTTAGTTGGATTATAACTTATCCTTAAGAGTTATAGTTATATGCTTTCTTGTTCTAGTAATCTCAGAGAGTAATAAAAACAAAATCACGTTAAATAGGTTAGTGTCTCGTTGATTTCCTGAGCTTTTTCTCTTGCTTCACTTGTGTTTACATTGCGCATTGTCATTACATAAGTGCTCCAAGTCTAGTCAAAGATGACCTTAATCGGAGTAATCGTAATCGGATTCTTCATAGTAAGAGCTCACATTCTCAGAGGTCAGTAACTTCTGCGCCACAGAGTCAGCTGAAGCATTGCAGTGTGAAGACATCCACTGTGCACAAGGAGCAGGCTTATCGCAGACGTAACAATAACACTGCAAGATTGATCAATGTTAAACTCTACTGTTAAAAACAATCGCCATCTCGAAGCTGGGTAGAAGACAGCTTCATAAGAAGGAAAAATCATCCATTTCATACTTCTTATTTACTTAAAATCCCCTGGACGTTGGAAGAGAATCAAAAGAAGAGATGCATAAATTTACCAAATCACAGTGGGTTTCATGAGAAGTTGATTCAAAGGGAAAATTCAAGCATAGATGTCTTGGATGTGGATAGTCTCTACAAGCCACCTGCTCAAGAGATTCCATCAAAATTCAGAATCTGAGAGAGGAAGAAAAAAAAGGATAGAGATCATAAAAAACCCTTGACTGGAAAACTTAATACCTGGCCTGTCTCATGGATGATTTCCAAATCATCTTTATCACCAGAAATGGTGAGCGTTTTAAGGTCAAACGAATCAAAAAGATCGAAATCGAGGATGAAACAGTCCTCTGTTTCCTCCATTCTTTTCATGTCTTGTCTGTTTTTCAGACAAAATATGCCTCTGAGAGGACTCCCTTCTCCTTTCAAAGGTGGTGCTCTTGTTCTTGTTTTCGTCTCCATATTCTCTCCCAGTCAAAAGTAAAATGAACGAGTGGAAGACCAAACGGGTTATAATGAGAGAAGGGCTTTATGGTTTTTACTTTTTAGTAATAAAAGGTTTTACGCTTTTATTAATATGTTTTTTGAAACTCGGTTTTGAAAGAATCGAGATGAGAAGTAATTGCGATTAGAAAAGGCTTTATGCTTTACTAATATGGGCCCAACTACTGGCCCAAAACTACTAAGTACAAACCTGAATAAAATCGTAATATTGTCATATTCCTACTTAGCCGTGGACATTCCGGTATTTGGTTGGGTACCGGATACTACCCAAGATATTTTGAGTTTGAGATTTTAAAAATCTGTTTCAGAACTGAACATTATTCAAGTCAGATCCGGTTCGAATTCTTTCGAATTTAGATCGATTTGGATCTATAATTTTCATACCAAAATATTCAAGTACCCGTTCAAGTATTCGGATATCTGTTCAGGTATCAAGTAATACCCAGACCAGACCCGATATCCACAAGTATTCTATGATAAGATCTGGTATTAACTTTTGTCTGTATCCAAATCATACCCGAACCCAAAATTTTGGATCGGTATCAGGTCGGGTATTCGGATTCTGATAAAATGCTCAGACCTATCCCTTCTTTCACATCATATTGAACTGTTTACAAATCTTCATTTAGTTCAATCATGCCAATTTTCTTTTCAAATCGTATTTATATTATTCCATTGTAGTATAACAATGTGTTTGTTCTACTGTTTTCATGTAAATTCGCATTTATTTCATTTTGTTAGATCAAATTTGTTAAACCATTTATATTATATTTGTGTCGTTTAGATCAAACGACAAGTCGACAATATGTACACAATATTTGTGTATTTTTTGCAATAGATTGTAGCGCTACTGTATTTTATTTGAAGTTGGAAAGTCGTTCGTTTGTAAAGTTTCCGAAGAACATTTAAAAGAAAATTTATGAGGTTTGACGAAACAGCACAAAGATATGGACTAATGAGAAAGTAGTAAAATTGAACTGTATTTAGAAACACTATTCATGGTTGGTTGCTATAGAGTCGAACACATTTGTATGTATCTGTATGACTATGACTGTATCTCACCAATATATTGTCGTTCAAAAAATAAATTTGTATGATTATGATTCGTTTGGATATCATCAATATACGTCACCAATAAAAGGGACGTATGATTTGGACTTCAATATTAAATATTTGCTACTTCGTTGTCTTCTCATCGTTGCTAATTTATGTGCATTATGCTCACATGTTTACGTGCATTTTATATCTATATGGTATTTATGTTTTTACATTTCCATATATTTAATCTGCCAGCGAATATTTTGGAAATTCTTAAAAAACATATCACTTAAAAAAATATCATTATAACTAACGGTTATTTATGTCGATTGTCGTCGTTTATAGCGCATAAGCAACGACAACCGATAAAAAACAGTCGTCAAACACACGTTGTCGGTTATCACAATTCCGTCGGTTGCCATCGGTTATGACCAACGAAAACCACCAAGAAATATCGTCGTTTATACTGTCGTTTAGTTTCTGTCGATTACCGTTGGTTAGATGCGGTCGATTACCGTTGGTTAGAACCGACGGCAACCGACTGACACCTATTTTTCCGTAATATATATTATTTATATTAACATTTATATTAACAACTGACGGCCTAATATAATATTTATAAGAAAAATAATTATATATGTATATATTAATATATATATATATATATATATATATAAAACTATTAGAAACAAACACAATTTCACGTTTCTAGACAATTCAAACAGATTCATAAGAACAAATAACGTAGATTTTTTTTTGAAAAAAGTGGTGTTCTTCATTAAAAAAAATTGTTCTTCATAAAAAAAAATTACTCAAAACATAGATTTTCAAAGAAATCGACATGCAAACAACGAGTTGGAGAGTGAAACTATCGACATGCAAACAACGAGTTGGGGAGTGAAACTAACCTAGATTCCACCTATCTATCCATTTTTATCAACTTATTGTTTAATCTAATGAAAAAAAAATTTAAGATCTTTTATAATTCTATAATTTTAAGAAATTTACATGATTATTGGATAGAGGAATAGATTTGGGTGGTGTTATCCGCCGATTTAGTCATGCATGTGTGATGAATTGCCGCGAAATGGAGAATTTTGGCCGGATGAACTCAGAGAAAATGGAGGAAAAAGGAAGAAGAGGTTTTCGGGAAGGGATATTTACTTTTGGCCGTCGGTCCCGTCGGATATCATATTTTATTTTAATTATTTTTATTTTCGTTATTTTTATTATTTTTATTAAAAAATAAACCGTATAATGAATATCCGTCGGTTAATTATTTTAATTATTTATTTTATTATTTTATTTTAATTATTTTAATATTTTAATTATTTATTTTAATTATTTTAATTAAAAAATAAACCTAATAATAAATATTCGTAGGTTACCGTCGGTTGAACCGATGGCAACCGATGGGTATAATTATTTTAATTATTTATTTTGATTATTTTATTTTTGTTAGTTTTATTAAAAAATAAACCGAAAAATGAATATCTGTATACCGACGGCAACCGACGGATTTAATTATTTTATTATTTATTTTAATTATTTTAATAATTTCTCTCCACAAATTTTGGTGGCTATTCAATTTTTTTTCAATTACCGTCGGTTCTCGTTGGATCTTTTGCTTCCGAATTTTAATAAAATATAAATAATATAAATAAACTGACGGTTTTCTTTTTATTTTTTTAAAATATAATAATATTTTTTGTCGGTTTCAGTTGGTTGAATCGACGGGAACCGACGGAATACATTAAGAAATTGGTGAACGTCGGTTGCCGTCGGTTGGCCTTTCCGACGTCAACTGACGGCTACTTTTCCGTTCGACTAATCGAAAGTTTCTGACGAAAAAGATTTTCCGGTCAATTCTCGTTGGTTTTGCTGTCGGTTTTCAGAGTATTTTCTTGTAGTGTATATATCAAGAAATTTGACCATTATTCTAGGTATATGTAATTAATTACCTCTATGTAATTAATTTTGAAATAAGAATACCTAAGTTGTTGATTGTCAGTTATGTTACTTTTTTTCATCCAAATTTGATTCCAAATAGTTGTATTTAGGAGTGTTATTAGATGGAATATTCTAATGGATTTTAATGTATCTTAAATTCAACGTAAAAATTTATGTGATATTGTTAAAGATTTGAGAATTTGACTATAGATCGGATATTGTCAATTTAATTATTGACAAAAAAATCACTAAACAATCTAATTCTAATTAATTAGTAAAATAGATAAATACTTTGTGTGTTTGAAATTGAATTATGCATATTTTCCTTAATGTCATTTAATTACAGTAATAGGTAAATCGATTCTTATATACCATCACTATCTTAATAGTTTCATGACTTTTATTATTTCAAAAGTATATGGGTGAATACAAAGTCAAAACTTTAAAGGTCAATAATAATCAAGTTAAATCGTATAAACGTATGTACCCTAAGTCCAAAGACCATCCGTATTTCTAAGTATGATTACGAGAGTAACAAAAATGTTACAAATCCAAAACTACAATAGATCTTGTTAATATCAATATATATATTATAAACACACACTTTAAATTTCAAGAGAAGCCAAATGGTTCTGAAAGCTTCTAACTTATATATATATGTTAGTTTAAAGGAGAGGAATAATTTGAATATTTTATTGCAAAATGCAAAGAAAACTGAAACACTGAATTCTTGATTACTTCTTTAGTTATTATGATTTTTGTTTTGCATTCAACTGACTACTTTGTTATTTAATTATTTAAGCTTATTATGAGACAATGATCGAGTTTAACTAAAATACTATATTTTGCCGATTTTTCTCGATTTAATAGTTATAATTAACTTTAACATCAAAAATTCAAATCTTCTCCACTAAAATTAAAAAATAGATTTTAGATTATAGATCATGTTTTATCGATTACGATATGTTGTTTTCGGCAGGTTTAATAATGGTTGGTTTGAAGATAAACAAAGTGGTCAACATTTAATAGCTACACGTAGCTTTCTAAACCCAAAACTAATCCGTTTACCATAGTCAACTAAAATTTGGTATAAAAGCTACAAAAAAGAAAGAAAAATAATTAGTATGAAAGTGGTTAATGTTAGTGACAAAACTAAACTGTATGAATAATACGCATAATGTAATCATTACTTGTCAAATTTTCTATCTATTTTGTGTTACAATTCATTCAATTAGACGCCATATGTAAGGTGATATGTTACATCGAAAACATTATGGTTACTTAATTATGCTTTTAATGATATTAATATAATTAACGTTCTGTGATCATGACGTTTTAACACGGTAGTAGGTAAGACTTTGGATTTTTATTTTATTTTCTCAATAAGACTTTTGAGATATTGTCACTTTGTCAGAGTTTTGTTTCTTTCCAAATTGCTGATTTTAGATCAAAGCTAATTGTGATTGAATAAAAAATTTGGTCTAATTGCGATAAAGATATCTAATATAGAAAAGTGTGATCCAATCATAATTTCGAAACTGTGTCTGACAGATCGAATCATCCGACATTAAAATGTTGAAATAAATGTTGTACTTTATAACTTATATATATGTATATAACACCACTTTATTTGGTATAAATTTCAACGGATACAAAAAAAGCAAAAATAAATTATATATAAAGATTAAATTGTACGTGTTTGAGGTCCCAGAGAAATTTGTACATGTTAATTAATGGGAGAGGAGAAGGTGTATTAGAAATGTGTTTTTTTGTCAACACTAGATTGATAAAGTCCGATCTATAGCCTAAAACTTATTCATAATAATCTATTTTTTAAGCTACTATAATACAACAGGTAAAATCGAACACTGGTGCCAAGTCATTAGCTAAATCATCCTAACTATTAAATTACTAACCACCAAACTGAAAACAATTTAACTTATTAAAAATGTGTTTAAAACAAACAACTTTCAAAGGAGTAGGTGAAGCCCGAAGCTTTTCTTTTTTTATAATACGATATTCCCATCCTATTAGAACCTTCCACGTGTCTCGTTTAAAAAAAAGAAGATCAAATAATTGTGATTCGATAGTTTCTCTTGTGGCTGTGGTTGTGGTTGGTGAGAAATATCGATGAAGTACTTTCTTTCTCTTAAATATTTCAAACAAAGATAAACCTAACTACGACTTGCAATGGTAATTCTTTTATTGGACATATATATATATGTACTCACTCATGATTAAGTGTCTTTTTACTCTTTACTTATTTTCATGATGTCTACTCTTTTTGTTAATTTACATCTAAGCATATAAATTAATACTCGTTCGTTTTTACTACACAAAGCTGTATTATTGACTTATTGTACAAGTATGTTTTAAGATACATAAACTCACTTTTTACATATCTGATGTACTGTTAAACGGGAAAGAATAGTCTTTTACCGAATTACTTTTCATAGAAAATTTGTTTATATTAGTTTAATTAAAGCATTTTTAGGTGAAACTTTCCATTTTTTTTTGGACGTACCTAACATTCTATGAAAGCAATTGTCAAGGAAAAATGATTTAGGGTTGAAAAGTTGACACAATATTTGAGCTGCATTGGTGAGAACACTATATAGTCTCTCAAAAATTTAAAATATTAATATTTAATGTAATTTAATTTTGTCATTAAATTTAAGTTTTAAATATGAAATTTAACTAATCATATAGAGACATGTCGGCATGAGAAATGAGAGACGATCTCTCATCTCTTACCTTTTCATTGTTTTATTTGATGGTCTTAGACGAAAAAGTGATAATGAAGTAGGAACAAGTGCGCCTTCTCGGTCGGTCCCACTCACCTTACAATTGTTGGCCTTGCATTGCACAATGTACAACTCCTCTTTCAACTCTCTCTTCATTTTTGTATATATAAATAATTTTGTGTTTTCTTTGGTATTAAATGTTCAATTTAAACTACACTGAAACTTTATAAACTAATACTTACTAAATTAATATATATATTTATATAGTATGTCGAGTTATTTTGGTAGTTTAGATATATGAAGTTGGACTCTACCATTTTATATATGAGGGCATCTTCAACAATAATACTATATTGGTGTTGAAACTAAATTATATTTGGTGTAATTTTAACATAAAAATACTTTTCATCTTCAACCATAATACTAAATATCACACTAAAAATAATATTATATCTTATTATATTAATTTTTACTATTTAATTATTTTTAAAAATTTAATATTTTTTCAATTAACTATTAAATTTGATAAACTAAAAATAATAAAAATTAAACTACATCTTGATTTTTTAATTTAAGTAATTTAATATTTAACTAAACTTAAGTATTTAATAATTTTTTTAGTAGTTTAATGTTTTATTAAACTTTAGTATGCTTATATTACGCTTTCAGAAATATTTTACTGTATTTAATTTTTATATTGTTTGATAGTGTACATGTTTGGTTATGTTTTAATTATGTAATTACATTTTGATATTATGCTTTAGTACGTTTACATTATGCTATTATGCTTTAGTACGTTTACATATTATGTTTTAATTATGTAATTTTCATAGTGTATATGTTTGGTTATAATATTAATCATACTTTTTACTATTGTCATGGTTGTATTATTAAATTTGGTTATAATAATTTTCATAGTGTATTATTAAATTTTAACATTATTTTAGTGTCATGGTTGGAGATGCCATGAGTAAAGTATTTTAGAAATATGCTGAGTTTACATTATAACACATAGGTTAACACAAGAAAAATTGTTGTAGAGTAAGACAAAGACAAAAATAAAACCGATTGTAGAACAAACGCTAACACAAAATATATATAGATACAAAGTGACAAAAGTATCTAATTCTTTTATAACATAGATTTGACTGTAATTTTTTGTTTTGTCACTCGTTTGATTGTAATAATTTTATTTAACACTGGTAGACATTGATATATGGGAGAATTTTAAACAATGCCGCAAATGAGTTTTAAATAATGCAAAATGCCAAATTTGATTCGGATTAAAATACAAAAACACCCATATTCCTTCTTTTTCGACATGTTTGTTTAAGATATCCATCTATATCTGTTACCAAACACAATTCATATTCATTGTTCAATTTTTTTCTATTCTCTTCTCTTTTCTTCCTAACTAAAAAAAGCAAAATGATAATATGAATGTCACAATTACTACAAGAAATGACATTCCCCACAAAAAATAAATTTATTGGCATTTTACAGAATTTAAAATTCATTTATGGTGCTATGCCTAATTTTTCCGTGATATATTAATAAGACTGGGACTGTAATTTTTATTCTAAAAGTTTACTTACCCTTTTATAGAAGAAAGAAAAATGTATAAAACGTTTGGTTTCAAGAGAATAATATTTTGAATGACGACCAAAAAGAAATGCTTCACACTGTCAGATTTATAGACAATGAATCCATTCTCATTTTATCCTCAACCTATCCGCTAATTACAAATTTTATTATCAGACTTTTAAATTTTATTGTAGTGATACTTTATTTCTAGTAAATTCTTTTTAAGAAACTTTTAATAATTCAAGTAAATAGTTAAACATTACAGTCATACTTGTTGTGAGTTACAAAGTTTAATATCATAATTCGTAGTGACAAAAAAAAAGAAAATCATAATTCGTTGCAAATTTGACTTATGTAATATTTATATTACAGGTTAGTGGAGAGCCATACTAACTTGTCTTTTTTCAAGGATCGTAATAATATGTTTGGATGTATTATATGAAATATAATATTTTTTTATTAGCCTATTAATAAAAATTATAATACGAATATCGACATTAGGGCCTAATATTAATATGGTAAAATACAAAAAACTCTGAAATGACTTGTTTACAATTGGACCAACTCATAAAAGCCAGGTCAGAATTTTGCATTAAAAATGCTAATCGTCTACCTTCCTTTGATATAATTTTTTCATATAAAGAAACCTTCTCTCAACCTCCACTTCTCACCCATCACACAATTCTCAAACCAAAGAGAATAAAACTCAAAAAACAGAGCAAATCCTAAACACAATCTCTAAGATTTCACCAAAAAATGGGTTCAACAGCCGAAACACAACTAACTCCGGTTCAGGTCAGCGACGATGAAGCTGCTCTCTTCGCCATGCAACTAGCGAGTGCCTCTGTTCTTCCGATGGTTTTAAAATCAGCTTTGGAGCTTGACCTTCTTGAGATCATGGCTAAAAACTCTTCTCCTATGTCTCCTTCTGAGATCGCTTCTAATCTTTTGACCAAAAACCCTGAAGCTCCAGTCATGCTCGATCGTATCCTTCGTCTTCTTGCGTCTTACTCCATCCTTACCTGCTCTGTCCGTACAGTTACCGGTGACAAGGTCGAGAGGATTTATGGGCTTGGTCCAGTTTGTAAGTATTTGACCAAAAATGAAGATGGTGTTTCAATTGCTGCTCTTTGTCTCATGAACCAAGATAAGGTTCTCATGGAAAGCTGGTAAAGTTTCTGTTTTTTCTTAATCTGCCATGAAATTATCTATTATATGAGTTTTGATTTTGGTAGATCTTGTTTCATAAGCTCTGTTTCTTCGTTGATGTGATTAAACTGCAATTGTGTAAAGGTAAAGGTAGAGAGAGATATAAACACAAAGTGTCAAAAGACAATCACACAGATACAGACAAAAGGCCACGTTTGTTACACCTGCTCTTCACTTGAAAACTATATAATATACAGTTCTTTTAGTGGTAAAAACTAGTTCATCAAGTTACCATTTTCATAGTTATTATGCCCAAAAATACAAAATTATAAGTATATCATTGAAAAACGTTTATGTTAGGTGATTAGTCTCAATCAGGAGCTCGAAGAAACACTTTTTTCTTGCAGAAAATATGGCTTTTAGTAGAAAAAGATGTAACGTCTTCGGATTATAAAGCAACACGATTTGAAAATAGAAACTTAATTTCTGATTTTGGTTATCTTCAATTGAACCGGTTGGTTCTCTTGGTGTACCGGCTGGTTTTATTGCTTCGACTTATGCCAAAGAGTTTTGTCGCAGGTACCATTTGAAGGATGCAATTCTAGAAGGTGGAATTCCATTCAACAAGGCTTATGGAATGAGTGCATTCGAGTACCATGGAACTGACCCTAGATTCAACAAGGTCTTCAACAATGGAATGTCTAACCATTCCACAATCACAATGAAGAAGATTCTCGAGACCTATAATGGTTTCGAGAGCTTGACTTCTTTGGTTGATGTTGGTGGTGGCATTGGTGCTACTCTCAAAATGATTGTCTCTAAGTACCCTAACCTTAAAGGCATCAACTTTGATCTACCACATGTCATCGAAGATGCTCCTTCTCATCCTGGTACATTTAAATTTTGCAGAATTCGATTTCTTTTTCGGAAGATTGTAGTCTTATTGGGGAATTTCAATGCAGGTATTGAACATGTTGGAGGGGATATGTTTGTAAGTGTCCCTGAAGGTGATGCTATATTCATGAAGGTTAGTAATTAATCAGATTTTTCAGACCAAAGCCAAGACTAAATATGTAAGGAAATGGATCGTAAAACATCTTTGTCATTGTTGTAACAGTGGATTTGTCATGATTGGAGCGACGAACACTGTGTTAAATTCCTGAAGAACTGTTACGAAGCACTTCCAGAAGATGGAAAAGTGATATTAGCAGAGTGTATGCTTCCAGAGACACCAGACTCAAGCCTATCGACCAAACAAGTAGTCCATGTCGATTGCATTATGTTGGCTCACAATCCTGGAGGCAAAGAACGAACTGAGAAAGAGTTTGAGGCATTAGCTAAAGCATCAGGCTTCAAAGGCATCAAAGTTGTCTGCGACGCTTTTGGTGTTAACCTTATTGAATTGCTCAAGAAACTCTGAAAAATATGTCTTCGACGACGTCTCTGTTATTATCTTTGTTATAAAGCTATGTTGTTTAATAATGGTTTTTATTATCTCTTTCTCAGAATTTGATCTACAGTTTGGTTTTACTCTGCTTCCTGATTATATATGGTACTTGTATTTTTGTTTGTTTGGAACAAAAGTATCCCCAAAATTATGTAATTGAAGTACAACATTATTGAAGAAAAATAAAACTAATCAGCTATTATTGAATCAGTCAAAAACGTTATCCGTAACATTCAGATTTCAGACTATAATCCCCACGTGGACAATGTTCGTGAACCGACCAATTAATTTTCATGAACTCAAAACTTTGTCAAACTTGTCTTAACACTTTCTAGACTCTTCTGGTTTTCAATACCGATTATATAAATTCACCTATCCTCCTCCTCCTCCTCGTCAAGAAAAAACAAGAAAAATCACAAAAAGCTAGAAAAAATTCGATAAAAACAGTAATATTTTTAGCCCCTTCGAAGCTCTTTACGCTGAATTCAACGGCTTCAAGATGAAATTCTCAGGCAGCCAGAAACAGAGCTCCGGCGGTAATCAGTCTTCGGTGACGGAGAAGCGAGAAAACTCCGGTGAAAAGCCGATGAGATCATCCGCTGAAGAAAAGAAAAAGATCCAACCTTTGAGGATAGCTCCAGAGCTCGATGGTGTTCATTGTTTTGAAACAATTCTTCCTTTTTGATGAAAATTCCGTTTTCAGTTTGATTCATTACTTGTAAAATTATTTTCTTTTGTATAAAAGATTAACCAGACAGCTTATTCAAATTAGTTGTTGTAGATCAATGATCAATCATTATATTATTAACCAGTTTTTGGAACATTTACTCATGGATCGTAGCAAATATACAAAAAGCCAAGAAGAAAACACAAATCACTTAGAGAAGAAACAGATCATCTTACTATGGAGAAAAAGAAAACACATTGCTTGTATAAAAACTGCTGCTTTGTGTATAGTATAATTCAACAGTTTATTCTATTTCTAACTAGTTTGGAAATATCTGCATTTTGGGTTATTTCTCTATCTACCAAAAAGGAATCTAAATTCTTATGTTTATCTATATTCTTTAGCTTCAAGAGTCTGATGAAGTAGTCTGACTCTGGCTTGTTGTTTCTTCTAGCTGACGTTTTCTTCCACCATTAACAAACCTCTTCCCAAACCCTAAAAGAAACGCAGGAGGAACAAAAGCCCCTCTGCTCAAAGTACAGACAACCGCTACAGCTCCACCTACAATCAACAGTTTCTGCAAATTTCCAGCTCGGTTTCCTTGGTTCAATGTAATGGGTGTTTCAGTGACCGGTGATCCACCGTTGCTGAGTGAAATGAGATGGTTTGGTGTGATCTTGGTGTTGATTTGAGCCATGAAAGCAGACCGGGAAAGCTTGGATCCTCCTTCTGAGAGTCTTTGCTTTTGGTAAGCTCGTAAACCGGGTTCCATCTTCTTCACTGCTCCCCACATTCCTCGTTTGACTCCAAGCTTTGCAAGTTCTCTCGGTATCCCCATGTCTTCATGGTGGAATAGAAGCACTTCGCAGGCACTTTTTACTCCACCATTTTCCCTTGATTCGACTGCACAAGATTGACAAATGTTTGTTTTAAACACCCAAATGTGCTTCAAAAGATTTTAGAGATTCTTGGGATATCACAAAGTGATGGTGTATATATTGCAAATTACCTGGTCGAATGCACCAGCTCGAGTAGAACGAATCCACGCGTTTTTGTTTGTTGTTACGCGGTATAGAAGGAACTGATACTCCCTGAACCAAGAACAAAAGACAATCTTAGAGTGCTGTTACTGTAACTGACTCTTCGCAATGCAAAAGAGCACACAAAAACTGAATCTTTTCTTCTTCCTTAACTATATAACCTTTCTAAACTAACCTATCTTAGAGGTATGCAGACAATTCAATTGCAATCCTATGCAGAAAAACTATAGCCTGACATAAATGCTAACTCAAGCTTCTTTAGTCTTCTACTCTCTATTACATTACTGTATAAGATTTCATTTACACACCTTTGTAACACAGTAGTAAGACTTTCCACAGTTCCATATCCTGCGACCGATCACATACTCTCTATCACTGCAGAAGAACGGGAACTGCAACACCAAAACATACATTACAAAATCAAATTAAGAACGAAATTATCAAAATGTTACAAAACAATAAAAGAAAGAAACGAGAGACTAACTAACCTTGCGTATCCATCGAACAATCATGGTTCCAGTACTGTGACACTCTTCACCAGTAGTGGAATGAGAAAGCATTGTATCCCAAGTTGGTCTAAACTCATCATCCCAGAAAAAGTCTCTTACAATCTCAGGAGTTGCATCTTCGAACACCGTTCTACTTCTATATTCAGTAGGACCAGTCTAAAACAAACATGTAAAAGACTTCATTAAGACATAGAGAAACAAATGTCTCTCTTTCTCAAAACCAAGAACAAGAAATGTTTATTACCTTAGGTTCTCTCAACCAAGCTTGATAGCTCATACCAGGAATGAAACGATCCATCATCTGACTCCAAGCATGACCACCATCTTTCCTCTCCACCAATTGCACAAGATGTCTCAAATCTAACTCCGTTACAGTGTTAGGCAATCTCTCCTCTGCTTTCTTTACTCTACAAAACCCAAACAAACAATTAACAAACCAAAAGAAAACCCTCCTTTCAGAAGTAAATCATCACGATCAAATGAGCTTACTTACCCAGAAGTTAGTTCTAGATGTTGTTCAGAAGAATCCGATGATGATGATGAATCAGGAGAAACTGTTTTCTGTGGTCTTAAAGCCATGGTCCATGTTTCACAAAGAAGAGTCTTTAAGCAAGGAGCTGATCCAAAACCTTTCAATGGAGAACTAACAGAACTTGAAGTAGGAGATGGTAAAGACAAATCAAAAGATCTTGGAGCTGAACATCGTAATTTCACTTGTTTATTATTAGAAGGAGAAGCCCATCTGGGTTTCCAAGTCCATCCTATGACTAATCCAACAACAAAAGCTAACCATCCTGTGATTAGCCCTAAGATAATGCTCTCAAGCAAAGCCATAACTTGCAGAGAGGATAAGTAGAAACGGGTACGGTTTTAAAAATGTTGAAATTCAGAAGAAAAAGAAACAATTTTTATTAAGATGAAATTCAGAAGAGAGGCGGTGAGAGGAAGACGACAGAGAAATTGAAGATAAGGACGCGAGTGGTAAGAAGGAGAGAGATAAATATATATATAGAAAGAGTTATTGTGGACGCTAAGTAGCCATTGATGGAGTTCCAAAGGCCATTTCTTTTTCAGAGGACGAGAAACATTAAAAATGTTGGACGGAGAGTGTGAAACGATGACTACCGTCCATTAAGGACCATTTCTAATTTCTAAATAACGGTTGAATTTTTAGGAACAAGACTTAAAATCTTCTAGGGTTTATTTTTCTTTCCCCCATTATATTCTGAGATTTATTTTACATTATTACATAGTGCATGTTTAATGTCTCATTTTATAAGTGCTTAAAAATAAAATAAGCTATAGTATAATGTTGTTTTGACTTTGACTGTATGACTCGTTTTTGGGTCAAATGTATAACTCGTTGATATCATGCGAAATTGGGTAGATCGGATTGGATCGGGTCGGGTTAATCGAATATCGGGTAATTTAGGTAATCCAAAAATGTTCTGAAATAACTAAAAAAAAAATCGGGTCGGATCGGATATCGAGTAGTTCAGAAAAAAAGTGTCCGATTTTTTTTTTGCAAAAATTTTAAAAGAATTTGAAAAAGTCCAAAAAATTCAACTCGAACCGACTCGAACAGTCTGAAATATCCGATTAAGAAAACGAAATTCTGAAAAAATAATTTTTTTTTTGCAAAAATTCTAAAAGAATCTAAAAAACCGACCCGAACCGATACCCAAACCACTACCCAAATTCTTACCTTAACCCTAATCTGAATTACCCGAATTTTTAACTAATACCCGATCCGAATCGAAATAATTTGGATCGGATCAGACAAATCGTATCGGGTCAAATTCCTACTCTTATTAATTGTAAACGGTCATATTTAAAAGGTCATAAATGATATGCTTATTTTACTATATATTAATAATTCACTTGAATGATTTTTCCAAATAGTCGTTTAAATCATTTATTTTTATATTTTACATATAGTTACAATTTAGAAATAGTATATAAACACTTTATGATTTAAGAAAAAAATCATTTGTTTACATTTAAAAAAAGTCATTTGCTAATATAAAAATAGTATTTAAACGTAATAGTTGTAACACATATTATATCCAAAATATTAAACTATGTATTATTGTTTAGTTTTTAGATTAATTATTTGAAATTAAATTTTACATATTAACTTATATTTCAATACACTATTTAACTGCTGCAATGTTATCAATCAACATTAATATTGAAACGATTTTCGTTTTCAAACGACCATTTCCACCGTTCATTTTTTGTAAATGATCATTTTAAATGATGTCATCAGTCATATCTTTTTAAGAAGTTCCTAACCGTTTGATTATTTTTTTGGTCAATCAAAAGGGCAAAACCTTTTTTTTTATTCAAAACTAATAAACAATCATATTCTTACAAATCTGGGTCTTGCAAATCCCTGAATGTCATCATCTAAAATAGTACTCAATAAGTTTAGAATAACAACAATGAAAATCAAGCGGTAACGAAAAATCATAGTTAGTTTATCTATCGACAAGACGGTGGTTAACCATCCTATACAAAGTGAGCAATCCGAACCTAACAGTTTGATTATAGTTATCACTAATTTATGTGAAAACGATTACACTTATTTAGAAAAATAATTCAAGGAGTCAAAAATACATAAATAAAGACTTTAATATTCAATCTTTGAATTTGAATTAGTTTAATAAATGTTGAGGAAATAATGTCAAAATAAAAACTTTTTCTTTCTCGTTTATAACTTGTAAGTGCATTGTGAGTGAGCACGATCACAGTGGAAGTTATGATGGCAACGACCGGCAACGACCTGCAACGACCGGAGACTGATACAAAGATTATTCTTTGTAAGTCAATGAAACTATTTAAAAGTTTAAAGGTCAAAACTGCAAACAACATACTATTGATTTTTTTTCTTAGAATTTACATGATATTTTTTTTGGGGTGAATTTGCTGAATAATCAATTTTGAATAAGAATGAAAAATACCACCATAAAAATTTTAAATTTAAAACTAACCACATTTACTATGTCATGCTTAGAGTTAAAAGGGGCATAAGACGACAAAAAAATTATATAATATAAGTTTTTTATGATATAAATTTTATAATATAGTTTAAAAATAAGATATATAAATAAAACAAAACAAATTGTTTTTACTACAATATAATGTTTTCTTATTTAATTTTGGTTTTAGTAAACTTTTTTCACAAAATTTTCATAGTATATATATTCATTATATAATAGGGAGAATATCTACAAAAAAAATACAAATATGTTATTTACCATATAATGTAAAAAATAGAAGTTCTGTATAAATAAAATGCAAAAATGTTCTATATAAAACTATTTACTAATATATCTGTTTTTAAGTAATTTCTTTTTGTAAAAAGGTTATCTTAGTATGTGTGAGAAAAAATTTATGTTTTCTTAGAAGAAAATTTAAATCTGAAATAGTTTTTTATTAGAAGATATAGTGTAAATAAAATAGATGAGAAGATAAGAAATTAAAGAAAAGTAAAATGAAATAATTATTAGTTAAATTGAAAAGAGGTAGAATGATATATATTGTTTAGATATAAAGATTTACTGTAACAAAATTAGTTTGTTAATTTTCTGGATTTTTATGATTTTTTACCCAAATTCGCCTTTGTTCTAAAGCATCGGGGGCAATAATACTACTTTTTGTGAGTTGGAAGGTACTATTGCATAAAATTAGAAGTTAGGGGGTTATTATTCAATAAATCCATATTTAAAACCAAACCAAATTTTTTAGTTGGAAGGTATTATTGCATAAAAGTAGAAGTTAGGAGGTATCATTTATAATATTAATGATTATTTATATTATTTTAAAAGGTTAAAAAACTGTTTTATAAATAAAAAAGTTCACCGAGGGAAAAATAGCATTCAGAGGTAAAAATAGAAATGGATTGAAATTTTTTTTACTCTATAATAATATTTAGTGGCAAATATAGAATTGGGTTAGAGGTACTCTCAGCCCCAATTGTATTATTGTAAATGTTTAGTAATTAAAGCTAAAACCCATCTGGAATCAAATACGACCGTTAAAATCTGGATGTGGATCCCAAATCAGAAACCTTGGTTTTGGATATCGTCATGGTGATCTTATCAGTCGTCTCTTGTTCCTTCTCCGCTTTCTCACCGCCAACTAGTATTCGGCTTCGTCTTCCGCCGGTTACAGCTCTCTGTTCCCATGTCACCTTCCCTGCGTCTTCTACATTTCGGTCTGACCTACGGCCATTGCTTTGCCGCTGCTTAGGTCGTCGCGAAAATGCTCTAATTTTCCGATGTAATTGCCTTAGTTCTCCTATTGAAGCCGGAAGTCAAACTGGTAGGTGAATCCGAATATTTGTTACTTCTCTGTATTAGTATTCTTTTTTTTTCCTGTGACGCATATTCGTAAACAATTGGTGTGCGTTAATCAGTCGCTGAGTTCGTTTTACTTTGCAGAGTCTCTGTTTACGTTATTCCGAGATATTGGATTTAGAGAAGAAGAAACTGAGCTGATTCTGGCGAATAACCCAGATATGAAGTCGACTTCTTTGGATAAAATCGGTAGTAGAGTTGCTTCACTCCAGTCTCTGAAAATCAATGGATTCGCGCTTCAGAGTTTGATTGCAAAGTGTCCTAATCTATTGACTTCAGAGGAATTAGATCTCGTTATTAGGTTTTTGATTGACGAACTCGAAGGAAGGCTTGACCCTGAATTAGTGGGGCGCTTACTCGCTGTGGTAGACACATCTTTCTTGCTTAGTTTCAATCAGAAGGTGAGATTGCTTATCCTCCATGGAGTACCTAAAGAAAAGATCTCTCACGTTATGAACAAAATACACCTAAATAAACTGCTGTATCAAAAATCAGTTGAAGACATTGAAAGACTGATAAGTTTCATGGAACCTTTTGGTGGAATTGGTATAATTGCGAGGCGTCCAGTGATTCTCAACAGTGACTTGGATACTCAGTTGATTCCTAGGGTTGATTTCATTTGGAATCTAAGCGGGGAAGACGATTTCGCCACTGGAACCGTTTTACGTAGACTCCCTGCCATATTGAGTTACAGTGTTGAGCATATGAACGGCCACGTTGAATTTCTCAAGTCTTTTGCTGGCTTGACGACTGAACAAGTATTTAAGATTGTCCATGTGTTCCCTAATGTTATCAGCACCAGTAAAGAGAGGAAACTGCGGCCAAGGATAGAGTTTTTGAAGGAATGCGGCTTTGATTCCCCCGGCATGTTCAAGTTCTTGAGTAAAGCTCCGTTGTTTCTAGCTCTATCCGAAGATAATCTCTCGCACAAACTGGGGTTTCTAGTGAAGATTGGATATAAACATAGGACAAAGGAACTGGCCTTTGCAATGGGAGCTGTGACCAGAACAAGCTCTGACAATATGCAGAGGGTAATAGGACTGTACTTGAGCTACGGTCTTTCATTTGAAGACATTCTAGCTATGAGCACAAAGCATCCTCAAGTCCTGCAGTATAACTATAGTTCTTTAGAGGAAAAGCTGGAGTATTTGATCGAGTACATGGGTCGTGAAGTCGAAGAACTTCTTGCTTTCCCTGCATTTTTAGGGTACAAGCTTGATAGCAGGATCAAACATCGGTATGAAGAAAAATTAAAGAGCAGAGGTGAAAACATGTCTCTTAACAAGCTTTTGACAGTGTCAGCTGAAAGATTCTCTAAAGCGACGGATAGTATTGAAATGATCTGTTTATGATTTGAGTGACAAAAAGATTAATAACCAAGTTGGAAATTAACATTAATACTTTACCTGCCTTGAATTTTATAGAGCAAAGCTAAGCTTTTGTATATATTCCTTACTGTTCTTGCTCGGGTTAGTTTGTGTGTGTCCATGAAAATGTAACATAGCTTTCCCACTCTCGACCAACTCTGCTGCCTGTTGCTAGTTTGTGTGTGATCAGTCCATGAAAATGTAACATAGCTTTCCCACTCTCGACCAACTCTGCTGCCTGTTGCTAGTTTGTGTGTGATCAGTCCATGAAAATGTAACATAGCTTTCCTACTCTCGACCAACTCTGTTGCCTGTTGCTAGTTTGTGTGTGATCAGTCCATGAAAATGTAACATAGCTTTCCCACTCTCGACCAACTCTGCTGCCTGTTGCTAGTTTGTGTGTGATCAGTCCATGAAAATGTAACATAGCTTTCCCACTCTCGACCAACTCTGCTGCCTGTTGCTAGTTTGTGTGTGATCAGTCCATGAAAATGTAACATAGCTTTCCTACTCTCGACCAACTCTGTTGCCTGTTGCTAGTTTGTGTGTGATCAGTCCATGAAAATGTAACATAGCTTTCCCACTCTCGACCAACTCTGCTGCCTGTTGCTAGTTTGTGTGTGATCAGTCCATGAAAATGTAACATAGCTTTCCCACTCTCGACCAACTCTGTTGCCTGTTGCTAGTTTGTGTGTGATCAGTCCATGAAAATGTAACATAGCTTTCCCACTCTCGACCAACTCTGATAAAACATAGGATTAGATTTTTAATTCTGCGAAAACAAACTGGAGGACATGAAGAGGGTGCCTGTTGTTATGCTGAAGGGACAAAAGCTGGAGTAATCAAACGGAACCGAGTAGGGACAATTCAGAGAAGGAGAAGCTCTTCGTCTGGTCTTCTCCAGAACAATAAGTTAAAATTGGGCTTTAATTATAACTAAGTGGGCCTTCTCATGTATATCGCTATATCAAGCCATTTCATGCCATGTGCTCCGCAAAAGTCCCACATTGCTAATTTGAAAAGAAACCTTGCAATATATATAAAGCAGAGACAACAGCTATGGTCACGACCTTACTTGAACAGGATCTGTTCTATAGGATCGTACCTCTGTGTCCTTTATTTCTAAGGAGACAGGCCCTTCTGCCTGGTGGATGATTCATGACCGTGCGATCAGAGCGTGATTAACAGCTACGATCATCTTCGGATGCGTCCGGTGCTGTAGAGGATCGTTACTCGGTTTGGTCTTACCAAGCCAGGGTGGTCGCACGGCGGTCTGACAGGTTACCCTTTTTGTCTCTCCACCGCATTCTGTCCTTCTTTTTCGTCCACATTCTTATTAATGTCGCTGTTACTTGGTGAGCAAAAGTTGTATGTAGGTTGTTCGACGAAATGTCTTTGAGAGAGGTAGGAGTTTGTTCCTTTCTCGATTTCTTTTTACCATATGAGTTTTATGGACTATGTATGCGATGTTGCTTTTGGCAGTGTTATAAGTTAAAAGAATAAAAAAAGAAGAAGATGAAGTTGTGAGATCAAAGCTAGAATCTTAAATTTGTATATTATTGTTGTAATAAAATAGCAAACACATGAATACTGGAAGTAGAAGCTACAATGAGAAGCCTAATTTAAAGCATTTAGAATTATGGTCTCATAGCTACTTCACTTGTGTGTAGGTGCGGCTGCGCTGATGCGAGAACATTCATTCTTGAGAAGAGGAGGGAAGAATGGATTTAATGGAAACATTTGTGGCCAACATTTAGCATCCACAGCTGAAAACGCTTTGCAGCACATTGGTCCAAGATTACCAAAATTTCCTGTGAAAACTGATATGTAGATTTCACTTAAACAACCTTGAACGTTGACAAATGATGACAAACATTTTGTGAGATTGACCGGAGTAATAGGAGGAGCAACGAACTGATTTGTTGTGTGTATGGGAGCAGCAGCACTGATGTGAGTGCAAACATCCTTGAGAAGAGGAGGGAATAGTGGATTCAATGGAAACATTTTTGGCCAACAGTTTGCATCCACTTCCGTAAACGCCTTGCAACATGCAGGTCCAATGTTTTCAAAGTTACCACTTAAAACAGATTTAATGATTTGTGTTTCACAACCTTGAATGTTGATGATCGATGACCAACATTTAGGGAGATCAATTGAAGAACCATGAATGGAAGGTAATGGAGGTGTTATGGAAACCTCGGCAAGTCCCGGCCTCAATAGAGTAGTGGCACACATAGCGACAGTTAGAATTGCAGAGAAGAGAGATCCGATGCTACCAGCCATTGCAACTATATATTGATTGTTTTATTATTTTTCTTTTGATAGGAGAAAGAAAGATTGAGAGAATTGACTGACTGAGATGGTTTGTGTATCAAAAGAAATAAACAATTTATAGAGTTACTCTAAGTTGAACGTAGTGTAAATTCATTACGAGAGATTTACACTTAAAAGAGTCGTTCCGTTATAACAAATTCACAATCTTTCATTTAAAACATGAAACTGTTACATTTTACAAGTTGACTCACTTTATATTGTTTTTGGATGGCAGAGCATCAACAATGTTATTGAGCTTTATTAAAATGGGCTTAACATCAACTGGTAAGATGACAATCTTAAGTTAATAAATCAGATTACAGTTGGGGTTAGGCTACCTGTAACTTCCGGTTTATAAACAACTGGTAGAGTTTTACCAAAAGAAAAAGGGAAAAACAATTGGTAGAGTTTTACCAAAAGAAAAAGGGAAAAGCAATTGGTAGTCTATTTTATCTTGTTTAGTTGATCCATCACGGCATATCAATCTATTGGGACTTTAATTTAAATTGGGCTTTTACTAAGTTGTTTCTTCTTTACTAATTAGACGTCCCACATCGCTTGCAATAATAAGGAACTGTGACAGAAGTGAAGTATATATAAAGATTGAGAGCTAGCTTTGAACAGTCACGGAACCGTGCATTGAAGACAGAGCAAACTATTCTTTCGCCTTTTAATAAAGAACTAGGATTCAGCGCTACCATGCGAGATCTTTTTTTATTGTTTTTTTTTAAGGTTACAAACATTTTATTTTTCATTATTACAAATATTGTTTCTTATAAAATTTAATTATTTGATTATATGGAAGTCATTACAATCCTGATTTTAAGAATAATTTGTGATAAAATATATATGTAACTTATAAAATTAATTTGATGTTTTAAAACTATTAAAAATCGTGTTATGTTTAGTATTAAAACTATGTATCAAATTAATGATTTTGATTTTAATTTTCTATATTTGATTTATATTTGTCTGTTAAATATATAAATATTAGTGATTAATAATTAGGATATGCTTTATATACCACTATGAAAATAAATTTTTTTTGATTAAATGAATAAAAAATTAAATTTAAAAAGGTTAATGGAACAACTATTGAACTAATAAAAAACAATTCTAATATAGGCTGGACTTTACATATAAGATTGGACAATAAAAAATGTTAACCACTATATGTTTGTTTATTCATTTGCAACTTTACTCGGAGAAAGACTTCAATACTATTTTTTTCTCTTCAATGATATTAATTACGTCTTTTGTATTATTTATTCTTAATTAAAAATAATTATTTTTATTATATAATTATACTGTTACATTATTTGATGCAAAAAATTTTAATGTTTAATTCAAAACGATTATTAATATTATCATTTTATATAAGTTTACCATTCCTTAGTTCGAAAAAAATAGTTAATCAACTATATGTTTCCTATCACCTAACAATGCCTTTTTGTTTAGATTTGTTTAGGGCAGAGAGAGGACATGAGAATTTTGATGGGCGAATATAAACTATTTTTTTTAGAGTAAAAGAGTTGTAATAAATTAAATACTTATTACATCGGATATTTATATAATTATATCTTATATATATATATATATATATATATATATATATATTACTAAAACCCTAAGTTGGAACAAAATGTATATTACAATATCTGTGAATGAGAAAAAAAAGATGCAAATACAACATGAAGGATTATACTTTTGAAAAAGAAAGAGTGAATAAACTATAAAACTTAAATTAGTAATCCACAACATTAAAAACAAAAAATCAAAAGTGATACAAATGTAAATAATATAATATTTAAAATGAAACTAACTTCATACATTATAAAATGAAAATAGAAACAAAAAATATAGCAAAATTCCATAGAACCAAAAAAAGAAGATAAGTTTAAAGTATATTAAAAAATTTATTCATAGTAATCGATCCAGTACTCTCCATCTAGTATATCACATACTATGCTATCCGATAAACACAATCGACACACTAAAGATGATGAGATATCTTTGCTTACACCATAGTTATGCCATGGAATGCTGATGCGAATGAATCTTTTAGTTGAACCGTCACAGTTACAAATATCTCTAACATATAATGTTTTCAACTCTAAAAAAACAGAATTGACATTAGTCTTGAGATATTTGCAGATAGATATGCGAAGAAAATTAAATCTTTTTATCGTTTTGGACATTAACAACATGAGAAAAGAGGACAAAATTTTAAAACCCTCCTCTTTTGATGATCCTCCGAGACATATTAGAATGACCGTATATAGATACATGGCCTCAGGATAACCAATTTGAAAAGCATCATGTAACAATATAAGATCTTCCTCTTTACGATGATCATAAAAACATCACAATATTCCCAAATGGTACAAAACGTTAGGATTACGAATAAGGCGTAACATGTTATATCTAACATAACTTTGCCTTGGATCCCCCCAATTTGGGTAGAACTGCTCTTCTTCAACTGAAAGTCTTTGGAGAACACAATCATCATCACATATAGCTTTGAACTTCTTGCACACCAATCTTAGGTTACAAACTGATGATAAAGAAGAACCAGCATGTAGAGACACGAGAAATATAAATCCGTTGATTTTGAAAATATTGTTGGAGGAAGCCATAAAAAGATATTGAAGAAGCAAGACTAAAAAGACATAAGTCGATACAATTATTGAGAAAAATATTTATCAAAAAACTGTAAGTCTGCAATTTATGTTTCGAGTGTGTTTTTATAAGATAAAAAGAGACGAACTAATTAGGTTTAAGCACCGGTTCAATGAATCTGGTTACTAATTATTATCCGTTGTATTGTTTTTTTTAATAAAATTTATTTCTATCTACTAGTACAAATAGAATAATAATTGAGGAAAAAAAGAAAATCTTAATGACTTATATTCCAAAATTATAGTAAAAATGTTGATTTGATGTATGTGATAAATTCAAATAATTATGATTATCATTTAGATGCTTGGTCAGAAAACAAAAGATTCTCTACATCAAGTAATGCCTTGGAAACTGCCAAACATCATTAGTTATTTGAACCAAATGCTCTTCGGTTAACTTCATTTTTAATGTTTAAACAAAGTATAAACAATTACTGAGTTTTATTAAAGTATTATAATATTGATAAAAATAAATAATTAAATAACGAACAAAAAGTAAAATTCACGGAGCCAAAAAAACAAAAATGAAAAGCTATATTTTAAATTTATAAACCGTTTCATAGACAGAAACTATTTTTGGCATAAATATAAGGTACAAATTAGTGTTTTACAATAATTAAAATATATTAAAATAGAAAAAGAAAAAAAATTATATATTATAAAAAGATATGTTAATGTAAAATTACTTTTTCGATTGTCTATTTCCAAGAGAAAAGAATATTAACTAAGGTTAAATGACCAGTTAGATAACATATTTTCCTTTTCAACCAAAAATTATAAGTAAGAAATAGCTAAATAAATTATTAAAATTTGTAAAAGAAAGGTAATATATAAATAAATTCGGTAACAATTTGAATGTAACAAACTCCATAAAATATAATATTACAAATAACCTAAGAAATAAAAAGTATCAAAATTACATATCAAAAAATTTAATTAGACATTAACACAATAATTATCCAAAAGCAGAAAATGTGACTACAATTATCATCCAAAAACGTTTAACAAATATCAAGTAACCTGATAGAAAACCAATAATCTAAGCAAAGATAACAAATGTCATATGCACTACAATCCTCGTACACACACTCTGGAATGTCCACGATTGGATAGTAGTATGTGTTCTCATAGTTCCCTGCAAGGAGAGGTTCAAGATCTTCGATTTACGCCATCACTGATTTGGCTATGTCAATAAGTAGGAGGATCCCATTAACCTCATTGTACTACGTTGACAACGCACTCTTTCCAATGTCGTAGAATCCTCCACATATAGAGAAGATTGCATATGCAAAAACAACATTTAGTATTTCCACACATGCCGATTTCATAAGTATTAGACTCACTCGATGGCCCTAGCTTAACCGCCATTCGCAGTCATTCGACATACTGAGCCGTTTTGTTTCCTGCAACAACACATGCATTTAAGAAGAAAAGACCTGTAAATGGAACCTTTGTTACTCATCATTGGGTTCTCTAAAAATTCTAAAAGGTTAACGCCCTTCAGTATAGCTGGATCATACACTGCATCCCTACCGTCACGCCCACTTCGGAGCAACGCACCAAGTTCCCTGAACCCTCCAAATAAAGCATGCTTTGCAATATTCAGTAGCAAATCTTTTGGGAGTGATTTCATTTTCTGATATGGGTCTTCTTCGCTTCAAATATACATATTATAAAAAAAAAAGATTACCCTCAGTTCTCATAAAATATAAAAGTTTGAGTTTTATCCAACCAACTTTGAGAAAGAGAGAGTCAAAGAAGAAAGTGATTGAGAAATGTAATTTTACAAATACTATTTCATTCATTTCAAAAAGGAAAATGGAAAAGACCTAAGGTTAAAGCAAATGTTAAGGACATTTTTTTTATTATCGACTAATATAATTATTATGAATAATAACTTAGAAGAATGACTTTAACTAAAAATACCATTATAATTTAATAAAATACTAATTAAGAACATAAACTTTATTGAAAATGATTATTATATTTGCTTGTCAAAATTCATTTAATATGGTCTTAGTCATATAGAATGGTCGTTACACAACCAAGAAGATCACTGAAACTGCAGAACAATCATTTCTTATTTAAACGACTTACTCTAAATTATTTAATTATTTTCCAAGCATCAAAACACCTAATGTGTTTGATTAGAAAATGAAAATTTCAAAAGTCCAATAATAATATATAACAATAAATAAATAAAACATCAAAAATAATGTAGAGTAAATCGGTTGCAAAAACATAGCAAACAAAATTAATTTATTTATACATATCGACAGAACAAACATATGATATATCTTTTTTTTTTTTTTGCAAAATAATGATATATCTATAAATATAAAAGCAAATATTATATTTTCCAAAAAGAATAGAAAAAGTAAGTGTAATATATAGCAAACTACGTTTTCTATGATTGGACAACGTATATTAGAAAAATAAAAAGCAAAATATAGAAATGTGTAGTTAAGCAGTCTTCTACTAAAACAGATGACAATTCATAAAATCTTTTCGTGAAACAACGCACTCATTAATAGACACAGTATCAATCACTTTATATAACACAATTTCTATACATCTTTTTTTTATGAATTACAAAAACATGGAAACTAAAAGAAAAAACTCAACAGCTAATGAGTCAATCCTATTTGCATTGCCAAAAGATTTATTGCTTAAGATTGTTTTACTATCTGGTAACTCTTCTTTATCTTCATTTTTAAAACTTCGTTCCACATGCAAGAAGATGAAGCAAATATGTGATGATTATTACATTCGCTACCAGATTTCACTTGAGGAAGTGAGATTCAATCCTTACTGGCTAGAGATAGGGCAATGGTTTACAAAGTATAGAAAATTATGCAAGAATAGAAACCCAGAAGCATTATACTGTCTAGGCGTTTTCTGGTTTTTTTATGAGGATAGAAAGGATCTAGGAGATCCAATAAACAAAGTTTGCACACATACGACGAATTCATATTATAATGGCACGATATCTCGGAAATATAATGTTGTCCCCTATGAATTTCGTAGTCTTATCATCACACATACATTGTTCCTTGACATAAGATAATTTCAAGTCTATAATTGCTGAATTGCTGCAATGGCTAAGATGACTACTGATACGTCTACGAACAATTTCAAGGTTATCTAATGTTTCAGACATCAACAGCATAATCAAAGAAGATATAACTAACAAAGGTTCTTGTCTTTCTACTCATCCGTAACATAAAAGCATGATACCATACATATATGTAGCATAACAAAAACTTTGTTGAGAAGCTTCATGTAACATCAGCAGTCCGTCGTCTCTACGGTTGTCATAAAAATAGCAAATTAATCCCATCCTATACAAAGCTTCAGGATTTCTTGCTTTAAAAAATCTATCATACGTTGTGTAGAAATATTGAGGAGAGTAAAAATATGGTGTGAAAATATCTTCTTTGAAAGAAAGACGTTTGAGAACATGATGATCATCGCATATCGAATAGAAATTTTTACACACTGTTCTTAGGCTAAGATAATCCTTAAGAGATGATCTGGCACATAATGATGCAATTGAAATGAAAATATCGTCGGGAAGAGAAAAAAATAGACATTTGGATGGTTGGAAAGATTGTTTTCGAAAAGATATAAAAATCGAATTTAAACTGATGCTTGATATATAAAAAATATGATATTGATGATTGTTATGTTAGTTTTATAAATATTTTGTTTATTTTTTTGCATTCATTTTTCCAAACAGCTTGTCATGAAAGTTTTATAACAGAATTGCCATTATACAAATTAACATAGAAACATATTTTGATTCAAGATATTATATTCCTAAAACAATCTATAAACATATCAAAAAAAAATTTTGTTTCGAAAACTTCTTAAAATAAATATATGCCAAGATATAATGTAATGTCTAAGAGATGAAATTCAAAATATAGAATCTAATAATGTATATTTAGACTTCCATATAAGAATAGTAAACATTATAAAACTTTAAAAGTGTAATAATTGCAAATTATTTTATAAAACAAAAATGTTATTAGAAACAAAAAAAACCACGAAACAAATAGTCATGTAATCTATGAAATAAAATTAATAATATGAATCAATAATAAGTCATGTAATCTGTTTTGCATGTAAGATCTCGTTCATCAAACGATCAACAACGTCATCACATAAACAGATCTTACATGCAAAATAGATTTTCATGTCACCCATGAGAAAGATGTTGAAGGTAAGGATTGTTGTAAATATGTAGCAATTCAGTAGTCTTACCATCACAGTTACAAATCCCTTTGACATATGATACCATTAATTGGTTAATGTCTCGTAGACCAGTTGGACATAAATATTGTCCAACTTGCATCCAATTTTTTTCAAGAGCTTCATTAGTTTTGGACAACAGAGTGATGATATAAGAAGACAACAATTTGAAACCTTTAGGTCTTGAAGAACCTCCAAAACATATAAGAATGATACCGTAAAAATACATGACATCAATTAAATCTTTCTTAGTTGCTTCCTGTAACAATTTAAAACATGCATCTTTAAATCCATCATATAAATAATTAACTATTCCCAATCTAAAAAGAGCTTCTGGATTTCCACATGATCGAACCATGCTTCACAAAGAGAAAGGCGGGAAAGAACATGGCGGGTGCAACATATTGAATGAAACTTCTTACATACAGGATCAAGGTTACGAAAAGAAGATAAAGACGATGCACCAATACGTGATGATACTTCGATTAAAAGATCATCAGACAAATACATTAGAGACATTTTTTGATTTGGAGGTTTTTTAGTTGGACATTCCATGTTTCATATGAATGAAAATATTGAATCTTAGAAACCATACTTATGAGCAATGATTTAGGGTTTACCATACTTATAAGCAATAATTTAGGGTTTTGCCATTAAAAAAAATCTCGCAAAACATATTGCAGTATATTATTGATAAATTTCCATATTTATTTTATTTTTTCTATATTTTTATAAACTGAAAGAATAAGAAAATGAATATTTTTGGGATTCCGTCAAATAAAATAAAATAAATATTTATTTTGATAAGTTAAGATATATTTAATAGAATATGTGTTACACAAAATTTCTACATGTTTATCGAAACAACTAAAAAACAAATAATCATTTTATTATATAAATTTAATTATAAATAAAAAAATTAAAAAAATTTATAATGTAAGAAAATTATTAATGTTGTGAACCTCAAAAAAAAAACAAAAAGAAAAAAAAACATAATGATGTTATAGACTTTGTACCCGAGTAGAAAGAGTCTAATTTGGTGATCCCATAAAAAAAATGACAAACAGAAGATGTACTAATGTCATTATATGCACCATAACGATGCCAAATATAGTTGAATCTAACAAATCTGGTAGTTTGACCATCGCAAAAACAATTATCTTTCTTATAAGATATTTTCAACTCTGAACAAACACTGTATAAGTTAGGCCTAAGATAACTGTCAATTCGGAAACAAAGATTATCAAGCTACTCTAGGGTTTGAGACATTCGGGGCATAATCAAGGACAAATATTTTAAGCGTCTTGTTTTAAATTCAGCTCCACAACATAAGATAATAAGACCATAAGTATACATGGCCTCATGAAAATTACCTTGAGTAGCTCCGCTAAGAAATATAAGATCTTCCTCTTTACGTCGGTCATAAAAAAAACATATTATTCCTACCCGATACAAAGCCTCGAGATTACCAAGTTGGCATAACTAGTTATATCTTCTGTAGAATTGCAGAGGACCAAAGCAAAATGGATAAAACTCTTCTTTGAAGAGAGATAGTCGTTTAAGCACATACCTTTCCGCACACATGGCCTTCGACACTAACCTAAGAATAATAATAGTTTTGATGGAATAGGAAGCACAGTAAGATACTATGGTAGTCATATATCATCAGGTAAAACCATGATAGTAGACATGAAATATGACCAAGAAAAAAAACCACACAATAATATATAAACAAATAAAAGTATGTCTATTTATAAGAAAAAAATACAATAAGCTTATCTCTTTGAGATTTGAAGGAAAATTTATCGGAATATAATAATTATATTATTACATAAATGAACTATATCTAAATATATGTTAGCTAATCACCTTTTTTTTTGATGAGTATCAATTTTCACATATATGCCAATATTGAGTATTGTGAACAATACTCGTGAGATATGATCTAGGAAAACAGTCAATATTAGTCGAAACCAATTTAATGTTATAAAAAAATTTTAAAAAAGAAAACAAATATCATTAAGCATCAACCAAATTTATATCATTGATAACCATTTCACTATTTTTCCTTAAATATTCCAAACATATATATATTTTGAAATTCTACTTATAAAATTCAAAGTAACAAATATTGAAATTGAATATTTGTATTCCCGAAAAATAAGTTCGGTTAGAATCTTTCTATTTTTTTTAAAAAAATGGTATATACATCTTATATGATATAAATAAATACTTATATTTTGGAGACGATAAATACAAAACTCAATAAACATCTTCCTATTATGTTCTACATTCAACAACTATTTGTCTCTATTTTTCTCAATGTATTCATTTTTGAATACCATGATTTCTTTTTTTTATATCTTTACCTGATGATCTTTTAATAAAAATTGCATCATGTTGTGCTGCAAATTCTCTAAATGATATTTGTTACCTTAAATGCGTTTGCAAGAAATTCCATGCATTATGTGACGAAAGTCATGTTCACTTCAGACTTTCTTTAGAAGAATTAGAATTTGACCCAAGAGTTTCTCATCTGTTGCAGGTATACAAAACATATAAGAAATTACTAGATAATGTAAATCTTGAAGCTCTTTATAGATTGAGAATATTTTGCTATTTCCATGGGAATGACACACATGAAGGTTTGACATTGTTAAAAGAAGCGTCTGAAAAAAGTTTTCTTGATGCAATTTATCTATATGGTGTGACTCTTACATGCCTTGGAGGATCATCAACAGAAAAAGGTCATCAACTATTGTCTACATTTATTAAATCTATGTTGTCAGAAACAATTTCAAATCTTCGCAGAATTCATAGACGGGTGCAACGCTATCTGAATCCAATCAATCCATTGGTTTTTAAAGAGTTGATGAAATCATACGTTTATCGCGGTTGTGACTTACATGGTAAACCAATAAATGAGGGAGAATATGACATAGAAATGTCTAAGGCATGTAAGCTTTGTATATGAGATTTTGAAGTTTACGTGTGAAGGATATAAGCTACTTATTCGTTGAAAATTTATGGTAAACATCATGTGGTTTTACTTAATAATTGTTATCGTTCTTTTATTTTTTTTAATTTGGAATATTTACCTATGTATTACGTTATTCAATTCTTATTCATATTTCAAATAAAATTTATATTATGTTATTGATATGATATATACCGTTTATATACGTAATAGCAATAAAATATTACATGATACATGCATTCCAAAATTAAAATGCATGTAAATACACACATTTCAAATTCAATACAAACCATAATCATAATAAGACACTTTTATAATATAAAAGTATACATTAAGCAATAAAATTATAAAATTACAGAGATAGATGAGAGTAAGAAAGAAAGTAACACATAGCAAAAGATAAATAGAAAAAGAACATATTCCCATTACACTTCTCCATGGATGAACTTATCTTCTCATTCCATTTTAAAATAAAGTAATTCACCTTCATCAAGAAGCCAGATAGTCGATCTCCCTATAGTGGGAGTTAAATATCAGAACTCTAAAACGTGAATTTCCTTTATACTCGAAAAGGAGAAGGTAACCTAAAGTGATGAAATGATTTTCTACAAACTCACTCCAACCACCTTCAAACCAGACCTCATCACCAAGATGTGTCACTCCAATAATACTTGTGTATCCAAATTGAGTTTCAAGGGTTATCTGACTGCCTAATTCGAGACCTAAAGCAAAAAATTCTTCACGGACTAACTGCGAACATGCACAAACATGAATTTTGAAACCAAATGAGTATTTGAGGACTAAATACATTGCACACAACACACAAATTTAGTTCAAACAAAAAAAAAAGAAAAAAGAGAGGGTAAGTTTGGATTACCATGGCCCCGATTTTGAAGGTTTCCTCCATAATAGGTTTCAAGAATCTATCAGAATTTCTGATATGACCAATGTTTAGGAGTCTATGCATATTGTTCTGCCTTGAATTCAATTTTTTTTTGTGGGAGAGCTTATTTGATTTTGAGCTGTAAGATAAATGAAATGATATGTTGTAGAATAATGAAGGTAAATGATTCTTATATTTGACCAAAAGGAATATTGTAGGACAACCTTTTAAATTTTTGAAAAAAGTGTTAAGATTCCAAAGTATTTAAAGTGTTATGTACGTAAAATTTGAAAATAATTATGAAAACTTATTTAATTATTTAATAAATAATTGAAAACTTTGGTTAAGGTTGGACTTTAGGCCATAAATATTTCAATTTGATAGCTTATAATTTAAAATTATAAAAGTGATCTAACACAATTATTTGAACCAACAAAATATGCATACGCAATAATCCGCAAACAAAAAACGATATAAAGATAATGGTGTAATACGTCTTTTTTACAAAAATAAATAGGATTTAGATAATGAATTGATAATAATAACAGTATATAATTAAAATATACTCCATTAAATTTTTTTAAAATAATGGAAAAAATGAATAAGTGAATTTTGATAAGAGAAAACCCAAATAATAAGATGGAAACTGCGAAACAATGTCTATTTGATAGAATGAAACATAATAGTTAGCATGAAATAAAACAATAAATAGAGTATATCTATTTATAAGAACAAAAACTAAAAAATATATTTATCATTTAATAGTAATTTAAAATTTAATATACTACATAATTGATATTGTTGAAAATAATAGTTGTAAACATGAAACCAAATAAGAAATTAAATAATATTAAGATTGGACCAAATAAGAAATTAAATTAAAAACAAATGAGAAAAAAGTAAGTTAAAAAAAAAGAACTAAGCAAAGGTGTCCAATGAACTAAAAATAGAAACAACGATAATATCACTTGCGACGTTTGTAAACAGTTTTCCGAGCGATAGGAGAAGTGGTTTCATCTTCTGTTCCTTCTTTGAAAAGAGTAAGAGAGGCAAGCTCGACTGTCTTTATGTCAGCACAAAGTTTCTTATTCGACAAAGACTTATCATCATCGGTTCCTTATAGATCAGATCGCTTAGATGAAGGTGTGGAAAATAATGAACCGCCAACATCAGAATTCTCACCACTATTGGATATTGCAGGAATACCCTTTACCACAAATGATAATACATAACTAAAAAATAAGAAATACCAATGTGTGGTACAAAATTATAAAAAAAATATATTAGACAAAACACTTACTTGATCACTTGAAGTAGATGGAAGATCAGTCAGTTCACTCACAATCTTACCATCCGACCAGACTTTAGCTACTTTGAAAGTGACATTTCTCAAGCCAATGTTATCCTTCTCAACAACAATTCCAAAATGAAATGTCTTTCCTTTTAGATTGGTGAGTGCAGCTGGTAATTCTTCTCCGATTTCAATCTACTTAATTGCACGACAAAAAATAATTAAATAAAAAAATTACAACACTCGTAACAACATATTTAAAAGAAAAAACAATTATTTAATAAAAAACCTTAGAATAATTTTTACCGAGAATATCACTTGCTTTGTGACCTACGACCTCAGCCACAAAACTATTGAACAACATGCATTTGGTCTCACCGGTGGAATCAATAATTTTAAGATGAAGCGTAAAACTGAACTCAAGTAAACAATTTAATGCATTATCCAATTGAGTAGTACGATATAAATATACTAATAGATTAAAAAACACACCTTAGAGACATGTTTTTGGTGAAGTTTTTACATGTTGCACACCAAAAATTGAGCTGAGGTTTTGTTGATACACCCTCGATCTTGATAGGAGTATAAGGAAATGCTTTCTTATTATACTTCTTACAACCAAAATAATACCAGCCCCAATCGGTATCGATTCCATAAATTGTACACAACAAACGACAATGCCCAACCTAAAGACAAATACAAAAAAAAATTCCTATTAGATATTAAAACGATATATATTTAGCTAACAAAATCTTGAAAAAGGTTATCATTACCTTGAATGTTTCAAGTAATTATGAGATGGAAAGCATCAGATATTCAAGCCAAAGTTCATTATCGGATACTTTAGGTACGCTTGTTTTAGAATTCTTCATGATGATTCTTACTCTATCGGCGACCAAACTAAAAAAAAGATAAATCAATGAACAACATATCAAAATATTAAAGACCATTATAAGAAATAAAAAAAATAAGAGTACTATAATAACGTATAATAAATAAATATTACTCCTTGAAAGCTTCAATTTCTGGCAACTGCGGGTCGAAAACAATAACAGATGTGTCGAATGAGTTACTAATACTCCTAACATCTGTACAGAAAAACAAATAAATTAAGACCAAAACTGAAAAATAATATATAATAAAAATCACAAATATAAATAATTATCATTCAAACTTGCGTTTAACTAAAAAAAGTATTATATAATGGTCACAATACCATTCCAAACATGAAGTTCGGCAAACCGAATCAGAAAATAGACCAAGCCATCAACAGACCGCAATACAGTGTCATAGAATCTTCTAGTATAAGCACCCCAAAGATAACATTGTAGACGGTTATCACTGTTAAAAATATATATATACAAAATTAATAAAATTAGATGTATATAGAAGAATAAAAACTAAAGGAACTTTAAAACAAATTAAAAAAAATTCAATTTCACAAAAAGAAAATAAACTACAAAAGCTTACTTATGATCTCTTAATACGAACTCAACTTTCTTTGTTTTTCCCGCGAACATGAAGTTCTTGAACCTCATTCACAATAACAATATGTCCAAAAACATCTGAATAAAAAAGAAACAAATAAAAAAAATACGTGAAACAAATATGTTTGGAACTAATAATGGAAAATTCTTACCAGTTAAGACATTGAGATCATAAGCCCCGTTGAGAATACCATCGAACGTGGCTAATGAGAGGAAATTGTCGTTCACAACAGGATCACATGGAGTGACACTAGTTATGTTCAGAAAGACAATTTTGAAAGACAATGACGATATCTTGTAAAGACTATTGTCTTTAGAAACATGAAAGTTATACATTATCTTCCATTTGCCAGTTCTGATAGAATGTTCGAACTTCCGAACATGTTCTTTTTTAATCATGGCACATAGTTTCAAACCCTTACAAACAAAATAACGAATAACGAGTTCACATATCATATGAAAATAATAGCATTTAACAAAAGAAATACGACAAAAACTATTAAATAAAAAGTAAACTTACGGTTTCGTCCGTGAGGATCATCTCTATAGGTTTACCGGACATTTTTCCATATTGTGACCACGTATGCAAGATCTTGCATCTGATTCTCTAAGGGTTTTTTTGGCTCGTTTTGATATCATTGAAGAGAGTGAAATCATCGACCTTGGCTAAAGCAGAAGACATGATGCGATTCGGGTATCAGAAACGAATAGAGTCGAGGTGAGGATGAGATGAAAAAAATAGAATGCGATTAGGGTATTATATAGTAACGCTTAGGTATGTATTCTACCTAATATATTCTTGTGATTCAAATTTTGATTATGTTGAGAGTGTATATTAGATTAAGATATTTAGTTTATGGAATAGATTACAAAGGAATTCTCTTATAATTCGAAAAAAAATATTAAAAGAAAGAATATTTTTGTATTAAATTATAAATTAATGATAATACAGAGAATATGGTGGAAAAGATTACGATCGGAACAAATATTTCATATACAAAAAATAAGGATATTTAATACAAAAAAAATAATTTAAGGAAATGTTTATCGTTCTTCTACATTTTTTGGAATTTATATATGATGGGGTAATGCCTGATTTGTTTTTAGATGAATTTTCCAGAGTTTTTCCGATCTGCCATTAGAAAGTTATGGGTTATTAGAGGAGATTTTGCAATATTCCGCAAATAAAAATAGTTAATTTGCATAAGAGGATTTTTGAATGATTAAAAAAACGTACGATCAAGATTAAAATTAGAAACGGACAGCCTAGATCTTCGCATGAAAACTATAAGTTAAATTTAACATATAGTTCTTTTACCTTTACACTCGCCGAATTTAATGTTCTCCTTTATTTTCTCCAAAGAAAACTTCTCCGATTGGTCCAGCCCCGAGGGGCATTTCGAAGAGTTTCCCAAATTGTACTCCCGCTTTAATATTTAGAGATACCGTGTCTTTTCTGCTTTCAATCGGCATACGCCTATTTTTGTAAAGGTTTATTTACTATTAAATAAACCTCCATCAAATCTTTAGTTGAAAATTATCATTCTAATCGCAGTGCTTGTAACCATAGATACACGTGCATATAGGGTATAGTTCCATAATCTCATTGGTCATGTAAAGGCAAAGCTATCAGCAATGAGGCATATGTGGCCAATAGTATGCATTTGCAAGACAAGAAAATCGTCGCATCTGACATTTTTCTGGTTACAACTGTTAGCTCTGCGATTGAAGAACACGAAGAACAACGAGAAAAGCTTTCTCGGAGATGTGATTAAAGAAGGAAGAACAGAGACGAAGATTGAATCCTCTGAGCTTAAGCTAATTGCCTTCTTCTCCCGAGCTGGAACCAAAGAAAGATTGCTTAGAGCTTTTCTCTGTTTCTCTTGAACAACCAGTTCGTGATGTTCAAGCCGTTGTGTAGAAAGATGAAGAAGAAGATGAATTACAATCTCAGCTGAAAAACGATAAGATTCGTTTGCCGTTATCTTTTTTTTTTGACTTGATAGATTCAGTTATCTGTATCTATCCACAATCTCATCCTCTTTCATTCATATATATATGTGCTCTGTTTTATCAACATTTCCGAAATCAATTGTTTGATAGTTGATTCAACTTTAATGGGCCTTAAGCACTTCTTAGGTCCAATAGTTTAGTAATCAATCTCCAACAACAACAGATATGTTGATTTCGAGTACTAGAATAAAGCGACCTGTAGTTTGGCTTTAGGGTTATATTAGATTACGCATTAAAGACATTTAAATGTGCAAGCCCTCAAGAAGAAAGCTACTACAACGAACGGCCATGGGATCAGTAAGAGGCGTCGAGTCAGGCTAGTCCCTCTAGGTTTCATGATCACTAAAAGGAGGAAAAGTTTCTGACAAAACAAAAACAAGCAAACTCTCAATGTCTTTTGCTTGTGTCAAGAGGTTGCATATCAGTTTGTGAACTGCGGAGATGGCCTCTTGACACGCATAGATAATGTTATACTTAGATACAATACTGAAAACAAGTTTCTCGCACTCAATTCTACAATTAATTTTATAGAAATTGTTATACACATCGTCGGAAATCACATAGGCTTCTTGACCAATTTTGAATACGAAGTTATGGTTTGGGCTTTATGTATTTATTAAAGTGGGCCTTGGCCGATATGTCAGTACTCATTCATGCTTTTTTAATGAGATTCTTTAGAATTTGTCCCACATCGTTACACTGAAGAACAATGTTGCAGTATATATAAGATAGAGACAACGACGAAGGTCACGACCTTACTTGAACAGGATCTGTTCTATAGGCTCGTACCTCTGTGTCCTTTATTTCTAAGGAGACAGGCCCTTCTGCCTGGTGGATGATTCATGACCGTGCGATCAGAGCGTGATTAACAGCTACGATCATCTTCGGATGCGTCCGGTGCTGTAGAGGATCGTTACTCGGTTTGGTCTTACCAAGCCGGGGTGGTCGCACGGCGGTCTGACAGGTTCGTTTTTTAGCCCTTTCAAAAAGTCTTCGCAGACTCCATTATTTTTCTATGCTAAGTATAAGTAAATCATTCAGATTTTGTTGAATAAATTCTTATAATCGTATTGGTTTCTTTGTCGTCTCTCTTTCCCCAGCAGAGGTCGCTGCAAAAGAAAAGGTTCCTGCCACCACCAACACGAATTGATAACTCGTCAAAGTTTATGTCTTTTTGAAGTTATATTTTTACATGAATATTACTATTTTCAGGTGATAAATTACTTAGATTCAACGTTCCATGGAGAGTGGTTGCCATTAGTTCTTCTCTGTGAAGTATTTAATGAACAAATAAATTTGTGAGAGTTACGCTTTGAGATTTCATCCGTTATGACAGCATTTCACAGTACTTTACCATTGGATTCATACAGAAATATATTAAACGAAATAAACAATTTATAGAGTTACTCTAAGTTGAACGTATACCTGAAATTCATTACAGAGAGTTACACTTTAAATGAAAGATTGTGAATTACAAGCGAGTTACACAATCTTTCATTTAAAACATGAAATGTTAGCCAAGAAACATGTGGTTTAGTTGGCTTGCTTGATTTAGCTAGGCACCAGGTGGTGAATTCAAGTCTCAACCAGCTCTAGTTGGAGAACTTTGGCTACGGATCGAGTTTTGTCGATCTAATGGTTACTAGTTGACAAAAAAAATGAAAGTGTTACTCTTTTCAAATTGATTCACTTTATAACTTTTTTTATAGCAGAACATCAATAAATATATCACTAGATATGGAGCCGTGCGATGCACGAGTTTTATTAAAAAGTTTGATATATATATATATATATATACACATATTATATTTTAGATAATATTTAAAAATCTCGTTGATTACTAATTTTTGAAATTCAACTTTATATAATAGGATGCTGAAAAAATTTGAATCGCTAATTTAACTGAAAAAATACTGTTGATTACTAATTTTTGAACTCAACTTCATATAATAAGATTTTATAATTATAAATAAAGATATTTATTTATATTATTTTTATGTTAGGATTGTGAATAAAGATATATATTTCGTGATAAATATAAATATTTAAAACAAAAAGTTATTTTAAAATAAATAAAAATACTGTAAAATTTTGGATCATTGGATTTGACACGTGGATGAATTCCGTTGATTATTAAGTTTTGAAACTCAACTTTATATATACGTAAAAAAATACTGCAAAATTTTGTATCATTAAATTTGACACATGTAATAATCTCGTTGATTACTAAATTTAGAAACCCAACTTCATATGATAGGATTGTGAATAGAGATATGATATGATAGCCGAGGACAAGTGGCCCAGTGGTGTTGTCACTTTATAGATCCTCAAGGCACCAAGGTTCGAACCCCATACATGCAGTATAAAGGAGAGGATTAAAGGCCACTAGGCTAGTTGACAAAAAAAATAGAGATAAATATTCCACGGTAAATATAAATACTTAAAACAAAAAGATATTTTAATATATATAAAAATACAACAAAATTTTGGATCATTAGATTTGACACGTAGAATAATCTTGTTGATTACTAATTTTTTAATTATAATTTTATTTAATATGATTAGGATTGTTTTTTAAAAATTATGAAAATATTTACAATTCTATATGTAAATTCGTCTTTTAGATATATTTTTCCAAAATATAAATTTATTTTTATTTTATATTAATATGAGATAAAAAAATTTTTATTTTTTCTATTATAATTATAAATATTAAAAATTTCATGAAATCGTTTATATGCCTTCTTATGTATATATAGAAATTAATACTCACAAATTTCTTTTTGGATTATGTTTCTTTTTTAGATTAGGAATATTTATATAGATAAATATTTAGTAATAGAGAGATATATCAACAATTCTCCTCTATTAGAATTCTTTTGTCAAAATTATAAAACTATTAGATTTGACATGAGAAATTTTTTTGTTAATAAGTAAATTTGAGAAACCATATTTAAAATAGTTAAATATTATTTTAAGATTATAAAAATATTTTTTTATTTTTTGTAAATTCTTTTTTAAAAATATCGATAATTATCTTTTATTAGAATTTATTTTATTTTATAAATAGTAAGAGGTAAATGTTCATATTTTTTTTTGTGTTAGGTTTGTGAATAAAAATAAATATTTCTTGATAGAGATAAAAATCTTTTAATATATAAATATAGAAAATTTTCTAATCGTTAGATTGACACGTGGAAGAATCATGTTAATTAATAACTTTGAGAAACTGTACTTTATATAAGAGTAATTTCATCAAATGGTGTGTTTAAGATGCCCCTTTTCAAAAATACCCATTCTCTTTTAAAATGAATCAAATAAAAAATGGCATTTTGAAAAGGAATTTGGTTCAATGGGCATTTTTGAAATTCTCTTTTTCTATAATAATTTTTTTTTTGTGTTAGAATTGTGAATATAAATAAATATTTCTTGATAGATATATAGAAATATAAAAAAAGGTTTGACTCCAAGCTTCAAGCTTTGACTCCAAGCTTCAGCCTTACGATGAAGAAGGTTTTGTGAATCCTCATGTTGCCTTTAACACCTAGCAAACTAAGCAGCAATACTACAATAAATGTGGCAACAGAGGGAGATATGGTTCTAATCGTGGCATCTGCGACTAGGTCACGCAAATTCAAAGGTTCTCCAGCACTTAAAGAACAGCAAGGCAATCTCAGTGAACAAGAGCAGAACAAACCCAATTTGTCAGCATTGATGGGTAAAAGTAGCAAGCTTCAGTTTTTTTCTTCTCTTTCAGTAGCATCTCAGCCCCTAGACAAAATCCATTGTGATCTATGGGGCCCTTCTCCAATTGTATCGAACTAAGGGTTCAAACATTATGATGTTTTTGTGGATGAATTTTCTTGATTTACTTGGTTCTAACCTTTACATCACAAGTCAGATTTTCTATCTGCATTTGTTACCTTTCAAAATATGGTGGAAAATCAACTTAATGCAAAGATAAAGACATTTCAGAGTGATGGTGGAGGTGAATTCATTAACAATCAATTCAAACTTCACTTACCAAATAAAGGCATTCAACACCAAATCACGTGTCCATATACACCATAATAGAACGGTAAAGCGGAAAGAAAACATCGACACTTAATGGAACTGGGTCTTTCTATGTTGTTCCACAGTCATGTTCCTCACAAATATTGGGTTAAAGCCTTTTCTATAGCTTGCTACATCAGTAATCGACTCCCATCTGCCTCTCTTGATCACGTCAGCCCATACGGAGTTCTCTTTAAACATAAGCCAGACTACTCATCTCTCAGAATCTTTGGTTCAGCTTGCTATCCTTGTCTCCGACCAATTGCAGAACACAAGCTGGAACCACGCTCTTTGCAATGTGTATTTCTTGGCTTTCATCCCAGTACAAAGGCTATCGATGCCTTTATCCTCCTACAGGCAAAGTCTACATTAATAGAGATGTCATCTTTAATGAAAATTGCTATACATTTTAGGCACAATACCGTGGTTTAATACCTCAGTATCGAAGTGCTCTTTTCTAGTTGTGGTAGGCTGCCTTTCCAGATCTAGAAAAGATCAATAACGAAGCTCCTCCACAGTTCCTTCCATCTCCACAAGTAGTGTTACCCACACATGAGGATTGTCATCCACCTAATCCTACAGTTCCACCTGCAGAACTGGAGCCTCCACAACAACCTGAAGCCGAGGATATCCTTGATCACCAAACAGTTGATGTTGAACCTGTACAAGATCAACCACCTGCAACAACAACAGAAAATCAACATCCCATGATCACCAGGTCAAAAGCAGGAATACACAAGCCCAATACACGGTACGTGTTATTTACCTCTAAGTTCACTACTGATACCAAAGGGTATTGTTTCAGCCATGCAACATCCAGGCTGGAACCAATCTGTTATGGAGGAAATCAATCGAATTCACATATTGAATACATGGTCTCTAGTTCCAGCAACAACATATATGAATGTTCTAGGGTGTAAATGGATTTTTAAAACCAAACTAAAACCTGATGGATCTGTAGATAAACTTAAATCAAGGCTAGTGGCTAAGGGGTTTGATCAAGAGGAAGACGTTGATTACCTCGAAACGTTCAACCCTGTGGTGAGAACTGCTACAATTCACATTGTCTTGGACGTGGCTACTGCAAAAGGATGAACTTTGAAGCAGTTGGATGTGTCAAACGCTTTCCTACACGGAGAGTTACAAGAACCAGTTTTTATGACACAACCACCAGGTTTTGAGGATCAATCAAGATCAAATCATGTCTGCAAACTCACTAAGGCTTTGTATGGCCTAAAGCAAGCTCCAAGAGCCTGGTTTGACACTTTCAGAAACTTTCTTTTGGAATATGGGTTCACTTGCTGCAAATCAGATCCATCCTTGTTCACCTATCACAAACATGGTAAAAGTATTAATCTACTTCTCTACGTAGATGACATGTTACTTGCAGGAAGTGATGACATGCTACTCTAAGACTTACTGATTCTCTCAACCTCAAATTCTCAATGAAAGACCTTGGACACCCCCATTACTTTCTTGGCGTTGAAATTGAGAAAATTCCAGATGGGTTATTTTTACACCAAACTGCTTATGCTAAAGATATATTACACCAAGCAGCAATGACAAACTGCAATCCCATGCCTACGCCACTACCACAGCAATTGGACAATCTTGATACAACACCGTTTTCTGAGCCTACCTACTTCAAGAGCTTAGCAGGAAAGTTACAGTACCTGACCATTACCCGACCCGATATCCAATTTGCTGTAAACTACATATGCCATCGAATGCATCTTCCAACCACTTCAGACTTTGTTCTGCACAAACATGTTCTCAAATACGTTAAAGGGACTCTTTCAATGAGACTGCAAATTCGCAAAGACTTTAATCTGTTTCTCACTGCATATAGCGACAGTGACTGGGCATGCTGTAAGGATACTTGCAGATCAATGACAGGCTTCTGCACTTTCCTTGGCTCCAATTTGGTTTCTTGGTCAGCTAGAAGACAGATAACAGTCTCAAAGTCCTTAACCGAAGCTGAATATAGAGCATTGACAGAAACAACACAAGAAATTACCTGGATTTCATTCATTCTTCGCGATCTTGGCATAGAGCAACTCAAATCAACTTTGCTTTAGTGTGATAACATGTCCATAGTATATCTCAACACTTATCCATCTCTACATAAGAGGTCAAAACACTTCGATACAGACTATCACTACATTACAGAACATGTTGCTCTCGGTCATATTGAAACAAAACACATACTTGCACAGCTCCAATTTGCCGACATATTCACAAAGCCTCTTGCTCGGCAACCTTTTCAACATCTCAGATTCAAATTTGGTGTGGTACAAAGTCCCACCTCAAGTTTGAGGGGGAGTGTAAGTGAAAGAAGAAGCCCATCTCAGTAAAGACGAAGCTCAAGGTCAAGAAAGCCCACCTAAGTCTATTAAAAAAGAAAGTCACGACAAAACTCTGCAGACCTGCAACTGTACAGGAAGAGAGCGTTAACCATGGTGAAAAAAAAACAAAGAAGTAAACCACGCTCCAATCCTCCTTCCCAACGGGCGTTAAGGATAAGAATCAGTACAACTAATCAATTTTGTAGTCTAGATCTTTCTATAACTTTCTATATAAATATACCTCATTGTAACTTGTAAATCATCAAGCAAAATACAATCTTTTTCAGTTTTCTTTCAACTCTGTCATTATTATCTTTAATTTTCATATTAATAGATTAAAAGGCAGTATTGGTAACAAATCCCACATAGGATGAAAAGTTACAAGATGTTCAATAGAAATTTGGGTTATAAAATCTGCTTGAGGTAAATGACGAAGCAAAAGAGGTCCTGACTGAAGCAAGCCTTTGCTAGTTTAAAATTTCTTCCCAACCCCTTCCTTTGTCTTTTTAGAATATCCTCTATTTCGTTTTGCTTCTATATATCCATAATCCAATGCCAGTTATAAGTAACCTCTTGGTTAATTAGAGACTATATAAAAATTTGTGATGCAAAATAACGTAGAACGTCACCAACGGCTCTCGACCTTACTATCGAATAGAGTCATCTCTTTTATTCTTGGAGCACAAGTAAACATAAGCTTAACTCGCTCGGGTTGTTTTTTTTCTTGCCTTTCCTATTTTTGAAGCTTATTTGGGACATAGATATCTGAAAGAGGACGGGCACAACTGAATACAACCTGTGAGAAATAAGGAGTTTGTTCCTTTCTGATTTGTTTAAAACTTGTATTGTAGTGTTGATTTGAATTCTTGAGACTATGATATGTGACTTTTAGCAAAACAAAAAATAGACGAACGTTGTGAGATTAAGCTAGATACTTGAATTTCTATATTATTGTACATTATAAAAACCTAGAACAATTCAACAACCAACGAACCAACATTTGGAATAGTGAAAAATTCGTAAATATCGGAATTATTAGCCATTATAAGCCTAATTTAATTAAAGCATTTCGAATGATGATGGTCCCATAGCTACTTCACTTGTGTGTAGGTGCGACTGCGTTGATGCGAGAACATTCATTTCTGAGAAAAGGAGGGAAGAACGGATTTAGTGGAAACATTTGTGGCCAGCATTTAGCATCCACAGCTGAGAACGTCTTGCAACACATTGGTCCAATATTACCAAAATTTCCTGTGAAAACTGATTTGTAGATTTCACTTAAGCATCCTTGAACGTTTACAAGTGATGACAAACATTTTGTGAGATCGACCGGATAACCAGAGACTATAGAGAATTGAGGCATCATGTGTGTAGGAGCAGCTGCGTTGATACGAGCACAACCATCCTTAAGAAGAGGAGGGAATAATGGATTCAACGGAAACATCTTTGGCCAACACTTTGCATCCACTTCTGTAAATGTATTGCAACATGCAGGTCCAACGTTTTCAAACTTACCCGTTAAAGCAGATTTGAAGATTTCGGTTTCGCAACCTTGAATGCTAAGGATCGATGACCAACATTTAGTGAGATCAATTGGAGAACCAGGAATTGAAAGTAATGAAAGTGTTACGGAAACCTCGGAGGGTCCCGGCCTCAATAGAGTAGTTGCACACAGAGTTCCAACTAGAATAGCTGAGAGAAGAGATTCTATCATACCAGCCATTGCAACTATATATATTGATTTTTGTTCCTTTTGATAGAAAAGGGAAAGATTGAGAAATTGTTTGATTGAGATGGTTTGGGTATCAAAAGAAACAAACAATTTATATATATATAGTAACTCATAGTTGAACGTATAAAGTAAGTTCATTGTGAGAGTTATACTTTAAAGAGTCGTCCGTTATGACAAGCTTTCAATTAAAACCTGAAAGTGTTACACTTTACAAATTGACTCACTTTATTATTCCTTATGAATGGCAAAGCATCAATAATTTTATTGGATTAACATTCAAGTGTCCGGAGCTACTAATGATGAGAATAACAACCTTAAGTTATGAACCAGTTCAGACCAAAAAAAAAAAAAAGTTATGAACCAGTTATGAGTTATGACAAAAAAATATAAACCAGAAAATCATTTGGATAAGAGTAGACCGGTAATAAACAATTGGCCCTCGTCTTTTCTATCTTGTTTAGTTGACCCAACGCGACAGATTGGGCAATAAACTTAAAATGGGCTTATGAATAAACAAGCTATATATGGCCCATATTCTCTGCTATATTATACCATGAATATAATTTGACGTCCCACATCGCCTGCAATAATCAGGCACAGTGAGTGAACTGATCTATATATAATGGTCAAGTATTAACTTCCAAAAGTCACGGAGCCGTGCAGTGAAGACAAAGCGAACTATTCTTTCGCCTTTTACTAAAGAATACGGTGTCTTCTCTGCTTTCAATCGGCATACGCCTATTTTTAGAGGTGTTTAGTTAATAACTAAACCTCCATCAAATCCTTAGTTTAAAATTATAGAATTATCAAAGACCCTTTGATAATTGAAATTAAGAATCTATGTCAAGGGCCCACTGCAATCCCCCTCTCTCCCTATATTTCTTTCTCTTGCAAATTTTTCACGAAAATTGAAGACTTTTTCGGGAAAATCTGTAAAAGATAACTGGTGTTGAAGATAATAAGAAGTTCAAAGACGAATTGTGATTCAAGTTTTTAGTGACAACAATAATGAAGATAAACAAGTTAAAGATAGAGGAGAAAAAGAAAAATGCAAAGCGATGAGGATGGAGATGAAAACGAAGACGTTGATGAAGATGGAAGTGAAGGAGATGACGACGAAGAAGAAGGAGAAGAAGAAGACAGTAAGATTCAGGTTTTGAAATTATTAGGTTGAACTCCTGTACAAACGGAAGATGAAGAAGAGGAAGGAGATGAAGATGGGTAATGTTATTTAAACCGGTAATCATGTTATATGTATTTATTACCATGGTAACAATTGTATTTTTTTACTTGGATAATATTATTTTAATCCAGGAACCATGTTGTAAGTATTTATTATCGTAGCATTGTAAAATACGTTTATTGTTATTTTTAACTCGGTACACCATTTACTTACACCAATGTTTACCGTTCTATATCTACTTTCCCTTGCTTTTTCTATTTTTTCATTTCTCTCTGCTAGCTTCTAACACAAACCCTTTGCCCAACTATTACGCTTACCATAGCTTCTATAGTGGTAATTGCGTCAGAAATTTGTGACCAGTCTCCTAAAATTTGTCAAACGTCCTTTTTCTTAATTATGGTTATTGAAGGGTATATTGAGTGAATTTACCCTTAAAATTATCATTTATTTTAACTCTCGTTCTCTAGGGCTATGAATGTTCGATTCTAATCGCAGTGACTGTAACCATAGATACTTAAGATTAACATTATGTGTTGTCTCAGACAAAGAATACAATTGTGCAGATTAGGAGGTATTATGGAAAACGCATAATTTTTCAGGTTGAAAATTATTTCAAAAACCTCTATTTGGTTTTTTTGGTCTCTGAGAATTTCTGGAAAGTGTTTTTCCCTTTTGAGGTAAAAACCCTACAAATTTTCTTAGTTGGAGTTTATTTAATTTTGCTGTGATATATATTGTATATCTATATAATCCCAAATAACTTCGTAATGGTATTTAATGATATAGAGAAAGTTATATATATTTTGAAACAAAACTATGTTATGTTTTTCTTTACAAGAACCACATGTAGATATAGGACATAGTTCAACAATATCATTTCTCGTAGCTTTACTTGTGTGCTATGAGCCTATGACCAACGAGACTTCCTTTTTTTTTCTGGTAGATTCCAGTGAGACATGTAGTCAACATTATGCATTTCCAAAATTAAAATTAACTTGTGGCATCCAACATTTCCGATTACAAACAGATTTGTAGATTTTGATTATAATACTAAAGCGACCTTTAATTTGGCATTTAGAGCTCTAGAGATTATGTATCAAAGGTTTATATGTGCGAGCCACTGGAAAAGCAAGGTACTACAACGAGTGGCCACGGGATCGCTAAGAGGGTCGAATCAGGCTAGTCCTTCTAGGTTTTATTATTGGTTAACCAAAACAAAGAAGAAAAGTTTCGGAGTAAAAAAAGCAAAGACAAGCTGAATGACTGTTTTACTTGTTTCAAGATGTTATATGTATTCACACTTTCACAAGACTGAGAACAAGTTAATTAATTTCTACAATTTCAACTCATTTAATTTCATAGAACTAGCTATATACATCGTTGGAAATCACATTGACTTCTTCACCAAATTTGAACGAGAAGTTTGGGTTTGGGCTTTGTATGTATATACCACAAAGTGGGCCTTGGCCTACATCACCATGGATGCTTTCCAAATTCCAAATGAGATCCTTTAAAATTTGTCCCACATCGTTATAGTGAAGAACAATGTTGCAATATATATAAGATGAAGACAACAATGATGGTCACGACCTTACTTGAACAGGATCTGTTCTATAGGCTCGTACATCTGTCTCCTTTATTTCTAAAGAGACAGGCCCTAAAACCTGGTGGATGAATCATGACCGTGTGATCAGAGCGTGATTAACGGCCACGATCATCTTCGGATGCATCTGGTGTTGTAGAGGATCGTTACTTGGCTTGGTCTTACCAAGCTGGGGTGGTCGCACAGCGGTCTGACAGGTTCCTTTTTCTTCTTCTAAATTTTCGTCATCGGAACAATGTTGTATTTCACCGTGATCTTTTGTTAAGGCCAAACTTAAAACCCATATATGACTATAGAATCAAAACAACTAACTATACATGTGTATATCTTCCATGGCGAACATGGTGCGAACCCGAATTATCAAAACCTTCAGTGTTTTTGGGTGTTTATGCTTTCCTTGGTTAAAATCTTATACATCTCACAAACTTGATGACAGGTCAACTCTTTGTGTTTTTCTTGGTTACTCTCTAACTCAACATGCTTACTTGTGTCTAGATAGAAAAACATCTCGGATATATATTTCTCGTCATGTTGTTTTCCATGAAATAGTTTTACCCATTGGCAGTGGTCACGCGTATCGAAGAAGTTCAATCCACCGATGAGACTCCTACTCAGTCAGCACAGCCCACAGTTTTTGTTCTCCCTCTGCTAGGTCCTTTGCTTTCACCACAAGCAACACCACCAGCCTTGCCGAGCACGTCTTCTTCCAAACCTGAACAAACACCACTAGAGTCCGTATCTCAACAGACGTCAAACCTAGTTTCCTCGCAGTCGGACTCCTCTTCAAGCTGATCCCTCTCACTCGAGCATGCAGCACCGCCGAACCCAACTCAACCATCACCACCACAAGTTGCGGACACCAGTCCACAACAACCACCAATTAAGAAGAGAACTCGGGTCAAGAAACCTGTTCAGAAGCTAAATCTTCACACCACCGTTGCTCCACTAACAGACAAGATACCAAAGACTGTAGCCGAGGCTCTTAAGTGTCCTTATTGGCGCAAGGCCATGAGTGATGAAATCAACTCGCAATTAAGGAATCATACATGGGATCTTGTCCATAAAACTAATGCTACAAATGTTGTTGGTTGCAGGTGGATCTTTACAATCAAAAGGAAACTTGATGGCACGATAGATCGATACAAAGCTCGTCTAGTGGCTAAAGGGTACAATCAAAGGCCATGCGTGGACTATCAAGAGACTTGCAGCCAAGTGGTTAAGCCAGCTACCATTCGAATTGTACTCGGCACTGCGGTTACACGAGATTGGCCTCTAAAACAACTTGATTTCAACAATGCTTTTCTCCAAGGACATCTCAATAAAGAAGTATATATGATGCAACTATTGAGATTTCAAGACAAGGACAACCCAACAATAGTGTGTAGGCTAAGCAAAGCGGTATATGGCCTCAAACAGGTGCCTCGAGCATGGTAACGGAGCTTCAAAATTTTCTTTTCCTCTCTGGGTTCAAGAACTCTGTCGCTGAACCATCATTATTTATCTACAACAAGGACAACATACTCCTCTACATGGTCGTATACGTTGACGACATAGTCATCACGAGAAACAGTCCGCCACACATATCCTAGTTTATCACTTCCCTTTCTACTCGTTTCTCTCTAAAAGATTTGGGTGATTTGTCGTATTTTCTTGGCATAGAAGTTACTCGTACAAAACATGGGCTGCACCTTAACCAATGTCGCTATGTTACAAATCTTCTCCACAAGGCACATATGGATGACGCGAAGCCAATGCCAACACTGATGTGCTCAAACTCCTTACTCATTCTCTTCTCCAGAAATCCTCTCACCAATGCCACAGAATTTCAAAAGATCGTTGGCATCTTATAATACCTCTCTCTCACAAGACTGGACATCTCGTTTGCTGTCAACAAACTCTCACAATTCATGCATAGACCCACAACGAATCACTGGTCTGCAGTTAATCGATTACTTTGTTACCTTTTTGGCACACCCTCACATGGAATATATCTTCGGGCCAACAACAAACCAGATTTACACGCTTTCACTGATGTAGATTGGGGAGGTAACAAGGATGACTACACCTCTACTAGTGTGTACATTGTATATCTCGGCAGCCATCCTATTGCTTGGTCATCAAAGAAGCAAACGGGTGTATCACGCTACTCCACTGAGGCCGAATATCGCTCGCTTGCCTCCACCACCACGGAGATTTGCTGGTTATCATCGCTCATGAGTGAACTTGGTCTTCAACACAACACAAAGCCAGTGATATATTGTGACAATATTGGCGCCACGTACCTTGCAACCAACCCATTTTCCACTCATGTATGAAGCACATTGCTTTAGATTATCATTTTGTTTGCCAGTTTGTACGAAGTGGTCAACTTCGGGTCACACATGTCACTTCTGCCGATCAATTAGCGGACGCCCTTACAAAGCTGCTGCCTCACACACAATACCAGACACTTCTTGTCAAGATCAGACTTACTCACAACCGTCCGTCTTGAGGGGGTGTGATAGAATATGGAAACATTATTCTCAACGGTCAAGACAACTCACCTAATTGTCTCTGAATATTTACGTTACAATTGTACAAATCTCTCTATGTGTATATATTTTAAACTATACTCAATAATACATTAAGCGATTCTCATAACTCAATATTGTGTTCCTTGTCCAAAACATTTTGGATCAATCCGCTAAGGCTCTCCTAGAGTCGTTTGGCTTGTGATTGGACCAATTGGAATCATCAAAGCTCCTCCTTGATCGTCTTTGTCTTGCTCCAAGTCCTCCTCAACTTCCTAAGTCCATTCCATATCAATGGATACAATGAAGACATTTCATTTCCTTGAGTAAGTAGAAAATCACCGCGAGCCTTCAGTTTTGTCATAGGTGGCAGAGCTTTTATGATGGCTTAAACATAAATGGGCTTTTGTTACTTATCAGGCCGTAGTTAGAAAGCAACCCATGGTTACTTTGCCACCCAATGTCTACTCATTGATTTAAACTCCCACATCGATTACAAAAGCTATGAACATGGAGCCGTCGATGTATAAAGCAAGACGGAAACCGTGTAGTTAATACCGTGTAGTGCAGTGAATACCGTGTCTTCTCTTCTTTCAATCGGCATACGCCTATTTTTGGAAGGGTTTATATAAACATAAAACCCCATCAATTATTGAGTTTGAAATTATTATTATCTCTAATTTTCATATGAATATAAAATGGTATATATTTTATAGCAGTTTAAGGTACGTCTTGTTAAAATAGAGATTAATTATATGAAGATTGGTGATGCAATATATAGAATATGCTCGTACTTATTTATACTTTGTCTCCAAGGAAACGTACACTTAGCTCGTTGGGGTCTTTAACCTTGTATTTCTGAATTTCCGAAGCTTATTGTGGACAGAAAATCTGAAATCGGACTATGTTGAAGTACTACTTTTTAGTCTTGGTTTGAATTTTTGAGACTATGCTACTACTTAATTTTGGTCACATATATTTGAAAAAAGAGACATGAAGGTCGTGAGATTAAGTTAGAAACTTGAATTTCTATATTATTGTAGATAATGAAAACTTAGAACAATTCAACAAGCAAGGAACCAACACTTGGAATAGTGTAAATTCTTGAATATTGGAACTATAAGCTACGATAAGCCTAGTTTAAAGCATTCAGAATGATATGGTCTCATAGCTGCTTCACTTGTGTGTAGGTGTGAATGCATTGATGCGAGAACATTCATTTTTGAGAAGAGGAGGGAAGAATGGATTAGCGGAAACATTTGTGGCCAACATTTTGCATCCACTGCCGAAAACGCCTTGCAGCACATTGGTCCAACATTACCAAACTTACCAGTTAATGCTGATTTGTAGAATTCACTTACGCAACCTTGAACGTTGACAAGTAATGACAAACATTTTGTCAGATCTACCTGAAAACCAGAGATTGGAATTGAGTCATCATGTGTGCAGGAGCAGCTGCGTTGATACGAGCACAACTATCCTTGAGAAGAGGAGGGAATAATGGATTCCATGGAAACATCTTTGGCCAACACTTTGCATCGACTTCTGTAAATCCTTTGCAACATGTTGGTCCAACGTTTTCAAACTTACCAGTTAAAGTAGATTTGAAGATTTCAGTTTCGCAACCTTGAATATTGAGGATCGATGACCAACATTTAGTGAGATCAATTGAAGAACCATGAATAGAAGGTAATGGAGGTGTTACGGAAACATCGGCTAGTCCTTCCCTCAATAGACTAGAGGCACACATAGCCACAATTAGTATCGCAGAGAAAAGAGATCGGATCCTATCTGCCATTGCAACTATATATTGATTGTTTTCTTATATTCCTTTTGATAGAAGAAGGAGAGATTGAGAGAATTAATGCTTAATTGAGATGATTTGGGTATCAAAAGAAACAAGCACTATATAGAGTACTCTATACAGTGTTTGTTTCTTTTGTATACCACACCCTCGCAATGGACTCGCAAATTGCGAATCAGTTGCGACACCCTATGCCACACCATTGCAATGGACTCGCAAAACACTTAAACGAAAACGAAACGAAGAGAGGTGCATAGATACGTGATTCAAAACACTTATATAACATTGTCGGTTTTGTGGAGTCTTAAACGTAGAGAATGAGATTGATACGTAGTGGACTTGCAAAACACTTAAACGAAGACTAAACAAAATGCATTGCATATATACGTGATCGAAAATACTTATACAACATGTTCGGGTAAAGTTCGGGTTTAACGGTTTTACCTTTCCGGTTTAAGTGCTTTGCAAGGCCACTGCGAGGAATAGGCCAAATTCTTCGTGGTCTCAAAACACTTAAACGGAGATTAAACGAAGTGCATTGCACGTGATTGAAAACACTTATATAACATTGTCGGTTTTGTGGAGACTTAAAACGTAGAGAATGTAACTTATTATCGTTGTATTCGCGGGGTCTTAGAAGTTCACTTTCTGACGTTCATACAATATACGATTTTATGTTTGGGGTAAAGTTGGGGTTTAACATTTACATCACAAACGTCTCACAATTTTGCTATGGAGAACACGCATCGCTACAACGTCGCAATATTGCTAGGCTCTTGTGATTGCAGAATATGTCTCGCAAACACCACACAGAGACATCGCAAGAGTGTCGCAATCTTGCGACGCGTTTGCGATGTTAGTTATTTACTCGCAACCGCGTTGCAACGACATAACAATATTGTGAAGTATATTTTTTATCGCAAATGAGTTGTTTTCTTGTCAAAGTTGAACATATACAGTGCACTTATTGTAACAAGTTACATTTTAAGAATTGTCCGTTATGTCAACCTTTGAAACAAAACATACAAGTACTAATACTTTAGAGACATAATTTACTATGTTGGCCGTTAGCGTTGTCGTAACTTAGATGCATTCAAAAGCTGTTACATTTTTATTTTATAACAGCAAACTTATATACTCGATTTCCTTCAGCATCTTTTTTAGTAACAAAGCCCTATTTGGCTATGTTTACTTATACAATATCACAATTCAGACATAAATTATTAACATTTCAGAGCCATATTTAAACCGATATCAATTCATATTTGTGTAGTCGTTCCAACATAGCAAATCCATATATTGAGGTATAAAGTTGAGATGGGTTTACAAATAAACAAGCTATGGCCCATATTCTGCCAAAATAAACCCATGAACAGTTGTTTTCTTACTAATTTGACGTCCCACATCGCCTGCAATAATCAGGCACAGTGAGTGAACTGATGTATATATAAAGATCGAGAGTTGGCCCTAAAATTAACGGAGCCGTGCAGTTAAGGCAAAGCGAACTATTCTTTCGCCTTTTACTAAAGAATACCGTGTCTTCTCTGTTTTCAATCGGCATACAACTATTTTTGGAGGGGTTTATTTAATAAATAAACATCCATCAAATCCTTAGTTTCAAATTATCATTTATTTTATCTCTCGTTCTCTAGGGCTATGAATGGTCGATTCTAATCGCAGTGCTTGTAACCATTAACATTATGTGTTGTCTCAGACAAAGAATACAATGGTGTAGATTAGGAAATATTATGTTGGATCTTGGCTATGCTGCGTAAGTATCTGGATCTTTTTCTGTACGATCTTTTTTTGTATAAATCTGTCTTCAGGAGCCAGATATCTGTTACTTAGTAAACATGTATATAACTTGTTCGACTAAATGTCTGACTTTTTAAGACAATGCTATGCTGCTTTTAGCAGTATGAAAGTAGAAACTAGATGAAAGTTGTGAGATCAAAGCCAGAATCTTGAATTTTGTATGTTTTATTGTAATTATAGAACCTAGAACAAACCAACCATACGCATGAATATCTACCACGACTAGTTGGAATACAGCAAACTCATGAATATTGAAAGTAGAAGCTACAATAATAAGTCTAATTTAAAGCATTCCAGATGATCGTCCAATAGCTACTTCACTTGTGTGTAGGTGCAACTGCGTTGATGCGAGAGCATTCATTTTTGAGAGGAGGGAAGAATGGGTTTAATGGAAACATTTGTGGCCAACACTTTGCATCCGTAGCTGAAAACGCATTGCAGCATAGTGGTCCAATATTACCAAACTGTCCTGTTAAAACTGACTTGTAGATTTCACTCACGCAACCTTGAACATTGACAAGTGATGACAAACATTTTGAGAGATCAATCGGAAAAACAGGGGCTTGATTCATTGTGTGCATGGGAACAGCTGCACTGATGCGAGCACAACGATCTATGAGAAGAGGAGGGAACAATGGATTCAACGGAAACATCTTTGGCCAACACTTTACATCCACTTCTGTAAACGCCTTACAACATGCGGGTTCAACATTTTCAAACTTACCAGTTAAAGCAGATTTAAAGATTTCAGTTTCACAATCTTGAGTGTTAAGGATTGCTGACCAACATTTAGTGAGATCAATTGGAGAACCAGGAATGGAAGGTAATGGAGGTGTTACGGAAGCCTCGGTTAGGCCCAACCTGAATACAGTAGTGGCACACAGAACAACAACCAGAATTGCAGAGAAAATAGATCCAACCATACTTGCCATTGCACTTTAAGAGAAGAGGGAGAATTGCTTGATTAAGATGGTTTTAGAGTATCAAAAGAAATAAACAATTTATAGATTGCTCTAAGTTGAACGTATACGGTAAATTCATTACGAGAGAGTTACACTTTAAAGTGCCGTTCGTTATCACAAATTCAGTCTTTCATATAAAACGTAAAAGTTTTACTCTTTATAAATTGAATAAAGAGTAATGAAGATGACTATCTTAAGTTATAAACCAGATCAGAAAAGAGTTTTGATTAGAGTAGATGTAACTTCCGGTTATAAACAATTCGTCGTCGTTTCTATCTTGTTTAGTTGGTCCAACATAGCCCTGTCCATAACGGGAAACGGGACAAGAAATCACGGGTATGGGACGAGAACAGTTAGTTCGAGAAATTACATTTATATACCAAACAATTCCCACTATATAATGGGATGGAAATTTCGAGAATCGGGAATGGTACAAGAATTTTGAGACTCAAAATTTACTTTCTAAACTATTCCCAAAATTCTCGGAAAATTGTGATACATGTACGGGAAATACTTTGAGAAATATGAGTAATAAAAAAACTAAGAGTATTACTATAAATTATATAATCAATATAACAAAAATAACAATGTATAAAAGATATACTAATGTTCCATACACAAAAAATACAAAATTACACTGTTATAATTTGTAACTAAATAACCAACATTACTATTTTTTAATCAAAAACACTAGTATATCCATATTGAATACTTTGTATTCAAATTAGTAAAAATTTAAGTCAAATATTATTATGAGATTGATCTTAATTACTTAAAACATATCTAATATTTGAATTCAATATATTTTAACATTTTGTTAACGTAAACATATACCCAACGGGAATTTATGAATTCTCGTACCCATTCTCAATCTTTTTTCTTACCTGTTTGGATATTATTTTTGGATCCGAATGAAAATTTAAAATTTTTCGTTCTCAAAAAATATGAGAATTACAGGATGGAAGCGGAATGAAATGGATGCACTGGGCAACGTGCCACATCAATCTATTGAGCAATAAATCTGGGATGGACTTACAAATCTATAAACAAGCTATGGCCCATGTACTGCTAAATTAAACCCATGAGTATATTGTTTATTATTAATTTGACGTCCCACATCGCTTGCGAAACTCATGAACAGTGAATAGAGTGATGTATATATAAAGAGCAAGAGTTCGCAACCGAAATTCACTGCGCCGTGCAGTGAGGGCAAAGCGAACTATTCTTTCGCCTTTTACTAAAGAATACCGTGTCTTCTCTGCATCTAATTGGCATACGCCTATTTTTGGAGGAGTTTTATATAATAGAAGACTCCAATCAAATCTTTAGTTTAGAAACTTATTTTATCAACCCTACCTCTCTGGGCTTAGTATAGTTCAATAATTCTGGAATACTTTTTCTTCTTCGATTAAAAATCCTAACGTTCAACTTTATTTCGACTTCAATTCTTAGGTAATTTTCGCACTTATGAGCCAACCTCTCCAAACGAGTTCTAAACTAAAAGGGAGCACAAATATCCCACATCGGTAATCTGAAAACGAAACTTGCAGTATATAAAAGATAGAGACAACGACATTACTTGAACAGGATCTGTTCTATAGGCTCGTACCTCTGTTTCCTTTATTTCTAAGGAGACAGGCCCTTCTGCCTGGTGGATGATTAATGATCGTGCGATCACTTGGGGTGGTCGCACGGCGGTCTGACAGGTTTCATTTTTTTATCTCTTCGACGCACTCTGTCGATTCCTCCAGAGTCTTGTTAATGGTATAAATATGACATCGGGAACAATGTCGCTGTTTCTTGGTGAGTAAATGTTGTATATAACTTGTTCGACGAAATGTCTTTGAGAGAGTTAGGATTTTGCTCCTTTCTCGATTTCTTTTTATCATATGAGTTTTACGGACTATGCTATGTTGTGATCAAAGCCAGAATCTTGAATTTTGTATATTAGTATTGTTGTATTAAAACCTAAAACAAACCAACCAAGTACTGAAGTACGTAGATATTATCTTCCATGACTGATTGCAATAGAGCAAAGACATGAAATACTGGAAGTATAAGCTATAATAAGAAGCCTACTTTAAAGCATATTGAATTATATGGTTTCATAGCTACTTCACTTGTGTGTAGGTGCAGCTGCATTGATGCGAGAACATTCATTCTTGAGAAGAGGAGGGAAGAATGGATTTAATGGAAACATTTGTGGCCAACATTTAGCATCCACAGCTGAAAACGCTTTGCAGCACATTGGTCCAAGATTACCAAATTTTCCTGTGAAAACTGATATGTAGATTTCACTTAAACAACCTTGAACGTTGACAAATGATGACAAAGAACTTGTCAAATCGACCTGAGAACCAGGGACAATAGAGAATTGGGGTGTCGTGTGTGCTGGAGAAGCTGCGTTGATGTGTGCGCAAACATCTTTGAGAAGAGGAGATAATAATGGATTCAATGGAAACATCTTTGGCCAACACTTTGCATCTACTTCTATAAACGCCTTGCAACATGCAGGTCCAATGTTTTCAAACTTACCGGTTAAAACAGATTTAATGACCAACATTTAGTGAGATCAATTGGAGAACCAGGATTGGAAGGTAATGGAGGTGTTACAGAAACCTCGGCTAGTCCCGGCCTCAATAAAGTAGTGGCACACAGAGCCACAGTTAGAATCACAGAGAAAACAGATCCGATCATACCTGCCATTGCAGCTATAAATTGATTGTTTCCTGAACTTTGCTTTGGATAGAAGAGGGAGACAGAAAATTGCTTGAGTTGGATGGTTTGAAAGAAAGAAACAATTTATAGAGAAATCTAAGTTGAACGTATATGGCAAATTTATTACAAGAGTTAATATTGTCAGTTTTGACGATCTTTAAATTGAAACATTGAAGTGCATGTTACAGTTGTGTGTATTGATTAGTAACTCAAGTGTATGCTTTTAACAGTTAATTCATATTGATTTCTATATTGATTTTTAACGTTTTAATAAATCAAATATATAAGGGTATGTCAGTGATTGAAATCGTTCGTTCTTTTTCTATAACAGCAAAATTTGTTAAAGGCTTCATTGATGTCACAAATAGATTTAGCCAAAACACAACTACCAAGTCAAAGTTGTTATAGGCTTTATTGATGTCTACTCTTTGGTTTATTTCTCATATTAAGCCAAACCAAAAGGTTTAAAACACAGAGGAAGACTCATATCAATTTTTAGGCCAAGCCTACGAGCTTCTCGCTGACTTCCCAAACTCTACGAGCCTTCTCGACGTCGCTAGCTTTTTGAGACAGCTGATTCTCAAATGAAGCCGAGGTCTTGTTCCAGCTCCAATACACTCCCGACTTCGTCAAGCCTGGATCACCCACCACCTTCAACAAATGAATACATAGGTTTAGTACAAAGCAAGAATAAGAGATTGAGAGAAAGGTTTCATGCGTTTGGGATTAGTTTTCTTACTTGAGCAAGTCTTTTCCTAGCTTCTGTCTCTGAGACGTAACCTTTTTTTATGTACTTCTGGAAAGGAGGGAAGAGGGCACGGAAGAGAGGAATATGCTCTCTGAATAAACCTGTCGTCGCGATACAACCGGGGTAAAGGGAAGCAAAAGTGAGGAATAACGTCTGTGAAACTCTTGCATTGTCAACATGTTGCAGACTTTACTATCTTTATGCGCCTTTGCACCATCAAAATCTCCTCCATCTATCATTGCTGAGCTGTTTAGTCCGTTCAATCCACCATGTAGTCCCCTCAGATCACTGAGGTTTGCCTTCGGAGGTACATTACCGGCCAATGTATTAGTGTTTCCTACACGATAGGAAGCATAACGTTAAGTTTTCAGGGTTAGTGTTTAGAGTAATTAAGTAGGTAGTTCATGAAGCACTCTTCCAAGATGGAAGCTATACCGGTTATGGATCCGACAATGATTAAACGCTTTGACGGATAATCGGAGTTCTTTAAGTCATCAAGCAACAATCTTGAGAGAAGAAAATGTCCTAGATGGTTTGTCCCAACGCTAAGCTCAAATTCTTCAGCTGTGAAAGTTGCTTGATTAGCTGTTGGCTGATAAACTGCGGCATTGCAGACCAACACATCAAGAGGTAACTCGGCTCTCCTGAAGTTATCAACAAACTATCTCACACTGTCCAAAGACGCTAAGTCCAAATGCATCAGTGTAGCTGTCCTTAGGCATCCCTGCAGCTTTAGCGGCTCTCTCGGCCTTGAGAAAGTCTCTACATGCCATTGTAACGTGCCATTTACCTGTATCAGCCAATGCCTTCGCTGTTGCTAAGCCTAACTCAGAGGAAGCTCCCGTGACCACCACGTTTCCTTTTCTAAGGGTTTTCTTGCGGTCTAAGGAAGATTTTGTGACCAATGGGGATGAAGTAGCGATTGTTTGAGCTCTAATCATTGCTCCGTTATTCCTCAAGCTTTGTTCCCTCTGAAGAGTATAAAATCAATCTTAATTAGATTTATTACAACATTTTTCGAAGTAAAGACTCACAAACTTAGAAGTAAGATTGTGATATGTACCTTGCATCTCAATGAGGAAGAGACAAAATCAGCTTTGATTTTCCGAAAGTGAAACACCAAAAAGACTAGACTCTTTGAATGAAGTTGATGATGAGGCCTGCAACAAAAATGCTAATTAATCTTGGAGACAGTCTGGTTATAAACAAAGGAAATGATACATAAAATAAACACAATACATCTTTGCGGACAGAGAAAGCGGAGGAGACCAAAGAAGCAGCTTGAAGAGCCATTGTTTCTTTAAGAGTGAATGTGATAATTTGCAGTGAGCTTATGTGTGTTTAAATAGATACACTCACCAAAGGAGTTGGGACAAATGCAAAATGGTCCCTACAGATATTTTTTCCTAGGATATGTGTGGATAAGATTTAGGGGAAATTGTGAGAAATGCCATATTTGAGATTTTATTTGTGAGAAGTTATTTTCTCACAGCCAATGAGAATTTCAGAATTAGATTTCCTGTCAATAGATATTATAATGATACATTAAGACTCCATATCTGTGTGAGAGAAAGAGCTAGTTGTTATGGATGCTCTGCTCTTGATATCAAATCATTCATTGGAATGATGAACTGAAAAAGAAAAAGAAAAAAAAACGTTCTCTATGAAATATTTCCATATATGATACGCCTAAAGAAAAATACAAATTAACTTTCTATGAATATCAAACTCAGAATGATACATTAAGACTGATCGAAGTAAAGTGTATAGTATATGAATTTTCTTTTTTTCTGTCTACATAATTCTCTTCAAAAGAATATTATATTTATATATTTGCTAGAGATGTAAAATTTAGAGAGAACAAATAAGAAAAAAATTAAAAATAAAAGAAGCGTGATAAGAAGAAAAGATTAAAAGGTCAGTGGACGAACCAACCTTCTCTCAATCTATACACTTTTGACAGGAGATGATGGTTTGACTAAGTACAATTCGTTTTGCCTTTGGCTTTTGATTTGTGTAACTTTCATAGACGAACCGGAAATCCAAAATTCTGAAATGTTCTGATTTCGCCTCGTAAACCGCCAGTCACGATCACCATAGACCAAGCTGGGGTAACCGGTTTTGTATTCATCGATCCGTTAGACATATCCACGCTCAAGCGAGGGCTAGTTCGGGATCTATTTTTGGCGGCCAGTAAGAGTTTCTCCTCAGGCCATGTCGCTGAGATTCTATCGCAGAAGTATTGGTTTGTGGCGCTTGAAATGATGCCGTTGGTGACGGTTTTGTTGTTGGTTGGATCGTTGACAGGTGTTGGTGGGTTATTATTGGCTGTGAAGGGTGACTCGTCGGGGCTGTTGGTGGTGCTTTGGGTGTTACTGATTTTGCCAGGCCAAGGTGCAGCCACAGAGACGTCTCGACAGTAGAAGTGTTCGTATGAGTTTGTGACTGTCACACGTTTACTTCTTCCTGCTCTCGAGTCAGAGTCATAATTCCATACGTATACATTAGAGTCTTCGCTTGCTGAGACTAAGAATTTCCCGTTTGCCGTAAGTGAGGCCGAGATTTGGCTATTCGTGTTTCGAAATCCTGCAACATCGAAATTTGCTAGAAACTCAACTTCTTTTCAAGACCAAACAGGAAAGGAACGTTGAGCTTAACCACTTTCGAAAAGTGTAAGCACATCAACATTTTAATGTGATACAGGACTGTTGAATTTTTTGAAGACGTTAGACCGAGAAATTCGCCTCCATGGACAACAAACCTATAACCTACTTACCTCTTCAGTTCTAAGACAAAAGGTATACATTTAGCTTAGTATTCAGAATTGTTTACCTTTAAACTTGTGAACAAGGTCAACACCATCGACAACACGGGTACATGAATCAGCAGATGTAACGAGCACTTCCGATGAACTTCCCGCCACAAACTGGTTCATGAGAATAGTCAGATGAAACAGTACGGCATCCAAAACAAACTTATATGTGGAAGTAAATTGTTTTGGCTTTACCTGAAAACCAGTGATTTTCTTTTGATGTGACTTCTTTTTCCTGTTCTTCAGATTGATTTCACTTCTCTGCTGCAGTTTGTTATCTAAGCAAACGAGAAGATATTAAATTGATGATGAGATAATTTAGATTTCAAAGAAAAAAAAAGGTCAATGAGGTTATATACCATGGGTGTTGTATAAGCAACATGACCCTTTGTATGAACCAACCAATGCACCCTTTTCAAACCAAGAGAGCTTCATTAAGGTACTGGATTGTATTTATGTTAGCCAAAGTCACTTCGTTACATAGAAAAAACTTATGGTACCTGCCCGTCCGGTGTATAGCAGGCAGCTGTAACCATTTCATGAAGATCATTCCAATCAACAACTCGATGATCAGGAATGCTCCATATCCGTACTTTGGCATCCAACGATCCACTAATGAAGTAATTTTCATCCACAGGATTAAATTGGATGCAAGTCACTGTGTCCAGGAAACAGAAAACTAGATGAGAGAAAATCTTATGTTCCATAATCAACATATATATTGTTATCTTCTCCTCTTGTGTTTCAAGAATTTCTTTACACATGGAACAAGCTCGAGATTCATATCACAAATAAATCGTTGCAGAACAGAATTGACACCGACAGTGAATTAATATTCTTCTTATAATGTGTGCTTAATTTCATAGAGACTTTATAATAAAAGTAACTCATGGCCATTGATGGAGAATAAGAGGATATATCCACTCACCGTAGTCACTATGTGAGAAGACTTTCAAACATGTCTTGCTAGATACGTCCCATAGACGAACAGTCTTGTCCATGGAAGAGGAAAGCAGGTGCTGGGAACAAAACGATGACAGTGCAAATTCTTTAGATTCAAGATTTTATCTGATTAAAGAAGAACTGAACGAAGCAGATTCTCACATAACAGTTGAGAAATCTTAAACTGAGCACTAGGACAAGGTTTATATATAAAATTTGGATCCACGCTATGGAAAAGGTTTTATATGCTAAAAGTTGCTAGTTTTAAAACCAACGTCATGCTTTATAAAGAGATTGTAGCGAAATGAGATGATTGGGACTAGTACCAACCTGGGATTTCGACCAGGAAAGGTCAAGAACGTCATTCAAATGCCCTACAAATGAACACACGGGTTTCTCTGAAAGAGCAAAGACTGCCTCTGGAACAAGAACATTTTCCAAGCTAACTGATTTTCGGCTAAAAGATGCTCTCCCTCTTCTCTTTGGAGACATTGAAACTGGTTCTGGTGATCCGTTTGCTAAAAGAAACAAATTAATGCTATCTTCTTGTTTATCCATGGACAAGAGTTCCCCTTTCCTTTCTGACTCAACAACCTTCCAAATATGAATAACACAATCCTCACCAGCACTAGCAAGATACCTACCATCCAAACTGAACTTAATGCTCCATATCGATCCTTTATGAGCTTGAATCTCTTGGCTCTTGAAAAGTGCTGTGAGCTCTTTACACGACTTTCCATACTGCCTAACCTTAACTCTCTCAGGCTCTTGAAAGGACATGTCTCGACTATCATCAGTTGCAGAGCTAAACCTCTGACCTCCTTTATCTGACAGTGAATCCCTATCGTCAGTGCTTCGTCGGTCCTTATACCCAGTCACACTACTAGCAACACTCTTTATACCCTTTAGCCAACTTCCTCTTCGTCTATGCTTAGTTACTCTGCTTCCACTTAAGTTGGAATTCAAATCCACAGAGTCTTTACAAACATCCTCCCCATTTTGCCTCCTCATCAGCTCGAGCACAATAGGGGAAGTCCCAACACACATCTCAAACTCCTCCAAAGTCATCTGCCGATTAGTACCAACCTCCTTCAACTTCTCCAACATCCCATCTTCTCGGACCTCATTCACCACAAATTCTTTGCCAGTATCTAGATTTCTTATGGTGCACATTTGCTCCTCTAAAACAACATCTCTGCCATTCCCATGAGATAAATTATTCATACTCTGTTTCTCTACAATGTCCCTCAGAGAGGTTTCAGTCGGTTCTTTGCTTATAAAATCAATACCACAAATAGGCACATTGTTCCGCGTACGCGACTTCCCAGTATGATCATTGAGCATATTTACAGAAGAACAAGAATACCGAGATCCAGTATACCCTCGAAGCTTACCAGAACCGACATTATCGCTAGCAGCTGCATCTGATATCACTACGCATTTAGCGTGATGTTTTGGGGTCCGAACATCAGACGAAACCGATCTGGCGAAATGAGAAGTGCAAATTCCTTTCCTCCGGCTTCCAGAACGGAACTGGATCGACGGAGGGAGATCCGGCTCGTTGCTGAGTCCCAATCCACGCAAAAGCCTGATTCGTCTCTCTGACACAGATTCAGGCTCAGATTTCCAAAGCTCGAGCCCGGAGCTGCCCATGGGGAACCTAGGAACGGGAAACGAAATCGGATCATGGATCGAATCAGAGACGTTGGGGTCAGAGTCGTAATCAGAGTTAGAAGTAGAACAAGAGCAGGAAGAGAGAACGCGATCGAGAGACTCATAGAAACACTCGTCCTTATCTTCTTCATCTTGTTCTTGTTCAAATTTCGTTCCAAATTTAACGACGTCTCTTCGTCCAGTCATCATCATCATTTTCTTCTACAGTGGAGCAAAGGTCATATTCCCATCAGATGAAAATGCCTCTCTCTCTCTCTCTCCCCCTCCACCCACACTGCAACAGTGCGAGGATACGATCCGACACGCTTGAAGGAGATTTGACTTAAATTATTTCTGGTATTGAGCACTTGGAGTCTAAAGAATTAGGGTTTTCGAGAATCAACAAACTTCGCCAATGAAGGGTTGAGTAGAGAGAGTCAGATCGGATTAATGGATTTTTTTGGAGAGAGGAAAGAGAAAAACTGTTTTAATGTTTATTGTGCTGCCAAAGAGAGAGAGACGAGGGAGAGAGAAAAACCGCAGCGATTTTAATTTAATTCAATTCAATGTATTTCTTTATTTATTTATTTATTTGTGGAAACGATGGATTTTTCATTAAACTGTAAGATGGGCTTATAAGGGCCCATTTTGCTACAAAGTCAGCGAAATAATTCTTCTCTCTTTTATTTTTTTCCTTTTTAATTTAATGAAAATAAACAATTTGCTCTATTTTGTTGATAAATCTTTGAACTTAAAAGATTTACATTATTTTCGTATATACAATACTTTAGTTAAATGGAATAAGTAGGATAGTATTACTTTGATGTATATTATTATATGCTTTATTAGTCTCTATAATTGCAGAAATCGTGCCTAGTAATTATAATGGAAAGCAGATGCACATGCTACTACACAGTATTAATGTTTTTATTTTTTATAATTTATAATTTATAATTTATAAAAAATATAAATAGCTATTTTTCATATGTAGAGAGGCATAGAGCTTTCAATTGGGTGTACACAGAATAGGAAAACGATATATCAAATCTCACCAATAAATTGCGACATAAATTTTTGAAATTAATATGACTGGTACCACAAAAAAATGAGCTACACTTAAATAATTTTCAAAAATTTAATAAATGGATTAAAATATGTTGATGTTGTATCGATTTGCTTCTTTTGTCTGAAAAGCAATAGATCTTTTATTTCACTAATTTAACATTATTCTTTTTTTGTTATCACATTGTAAGAGTGAGCAAACAAAGGCTGCAAAACAAAAACTGTACCAAACACACAAATTTAGTAAACGAACAATCTTGTTTTATTTTACTATTTTTTGAAAAATTACGACATACAGTTTTTGTGGTAACTAGTTAACTACTTCAAATATATTTGAAAATAAAACAATACTAATCTTAAAAATGTTGAAATAATTAATGTATTCAAACAGTTCTCTTTTTGTACATATTTTGTAACAGTTGCAAATACAACAATAATATTTAATTCGAGTACACATTATTAATGCACGTTCAAAGCAAATAGGGACAAAGCTTTTCTTTTCTTTTTTTTGTCATCGAAGGAATAAAAGGAACGATAATAGCTATGACAGTGCATATATTTTAAGTTTTTTTGTATAATCGTTAAAAAATTTAAGTATAATTTTAGATATAAACGAGACCGTAGCGTAACTAAAGACTCTCATCTTTTCTTTCTCATTACTACTACCAAAATTGAATTTTAAATTAAAATAAAATTTCAGTAATAATAAAAGTAAATGATTTATCTCTTAATTAAGTTGCACCCATCGTAAATGTGCTTTTACCTCTTTAATTCATCCATCAAATTGAAAATCGAGTAATAGTGTTCAATTAAAGAGTTGATATATATATGTATATAGAAAGACGACCAGATCTTAGAAAGAATCCAATTACAGGTATTATGTTTTTAATAAAAATTAAAAGAAAAATTTGAAAGAGAGGTAATTAACGACAGACTAATAATAGAACGAAGAAAATGAAGAGCAGGTTTGAATAAAATAATGAGAGACAGACCACATGGGTTGATTCTTATAATTTCACAGCTGTTTAGTTAATTACGCCTATGAAGACGATTACTGTCCTAAACCACTGAATGTCTTAATTCTATATTTATGTGAGGTGATGATGCTCATCATCATCATCTTCATGTAATGTTTAATTTTAATATCTTGTTTGCCTTAACAGCACCCACAACTACTGTCATTCCCATTTGCAATTTCAATATTTGTTTTTTATATCTTTTCGTTAATCTCTTTAACTTACTTAGATTTTCAAAAACATAAGGTAGTTAAAACAACACAATTATGGGCTGACTGGTAAAGAATACAACTTTGAGTTTTTTGTTGTAAGATTTTTGGTTGTAAATTATTTTTGCTATAGGTTTTTTAGCTGTAAATTTTTTTGTTGTATATCATTTTGCTTTGAAAATTTATATTTGTAAAATTCATAAATTTTGGTTCTAGATTTTTGGTTTTCTACATCCAATAAAATTCAATAAAAAAATATTATTTTTTCAGAGCAACTGAAGCAAAAAAAAAAAAAATTGAATATGAATGATTAATTTTCAGTGCTCTTTAAAGATTATCTTTTGTTTTCTATAACAACAAATGCCGTTGCCGATCACACTTATAGGATTGAACCATATCACAACTTTAATATTTGGTTAACCAATAACTTGGATATCTACGGTCATTTAATATTCATATTACACTAAATATAACAAATGACATTTATATGAAAATGACAATATGACTAACAAAACTGCAGTCAAAATATATGAATGAGTATGAAATTAAATTATATAGATAAGTAATTTGAATTTAACATTAATACGAGAGTATTTTAACACAATATATGTGCTGAAAAATATAGTTTTATGTATGAAAAAATTGTTTTTCCTACATTTTAACATTTTATAGAAAAGGTAGAGTAGTCAAACATTTTTCCCTTGTAAAGTAATATATAGTTATAATGATTATTCACATCAGCATGGATTCGTCTAATTTGTTGTTATATTGACTGAAATGGATATAGATGTTTTACGTATAATTAAAACTTTTTCGAAATAAACAAACAACGCAATTTTGTATTAATTAAGTAAGCTACAATACAATAAGAAAATTATAATTAATATAATGATCGGTTCTGCAATAAGGTCGGCAAAAGAATGAGCATGTTAATTCGATACTAAGCTAAATTAAACCGAACATAATAATTCATCACTCTTGTTTTCAATGTATTAACGATAATAAATAAAAGAAATAAATGGATATGCACCAAATGATTTCAATTTAGATATTCCCAAATGGATTGGACATTATAATATCATGATTCATCTAGGAAACCAAATAATGATAATGTTAAATAAATAAACAAACGTATAAATGGAAGAAATTTAAATATATAGTGTATAGATGTGACTAAGTATAAAATGGACCCATGAGACAGTATTATTCAGTTAAATGGAAATGAAAGCAATCCAACGTCTTTTAACTTCCACTTCATTATGTTTGTTCCCTCCGGAAACATATCTGAAAATAACTGTCAAATGTCATAATGCTTTATAAATGATTCACATGGTTAATTTCAGGTATTATTTTCCTTACATTTTCATTTCGAGATTTTTCTAGGCCAATTTTATCTCTAGCATTAATAATTAAATAAATAACGAAGGTGACATTTGCACAAAAATAACACAGAAGTTTTAAAGATGGTAGAAAATTGAAAATATTGACCAATTTTCTCATCTTGTTTAGAAAACTTTCAAAACAGTTTATTTAATGAATATATTGCTCAATCGGTTAGAGAACTTGCTCATGATTTTTTTTATGTAGATACGTTACCACCACCAAATTTACTACCAATGTAATGAATTTCCTTGACAAACAAAGTTAAATCAAAATGTTGGATAAGTCCAAAGGATTCAACATTATCTTGGTGAACAAGGTTCTATATTTTATGCATGAAGATAAGTGGAATAAGATATTCTCCAAGATAGAATAGGATTTAAAAGAACTAATCCTAATAGAAAAAGAAAAATAACAAAGTTGTGTTATTATAAATATTTTGGTTAAGTTGTGACCAAAACATACTTTGAGTTGTTTAGTTTTTGAGCATATATTTCTAAGCAATAAAAAAGAACAAATTTCTTAATCAAAGTTTATACAAAATCATACGAAACATTAGTCTATACGAAACTTTATTTGGTATCAGAGCAATCAATCTAGCATATCACATAAAGGCTTTGAAACCGAGTTATGGGAGATGAAAGCAAGCCATCAAAGGCAAAGGAGGTCGTACCCACGTCGGTGGTATGTCCGATGTTGAACTCATCAAACTACACAGTGTGGTCGATGAGAATGAAAGTACTCTTGCGTGTTCACGAAGTATGGGAGGCGATTGAACTGGGATCAACTATTGCTAAAAAGAACGACTTAGCAACCTCGTTGCTCTTTCAATCTATACCCGGGAATCTCATATTACAAGTAGGCGATCAAGACTCCGCTAAAGGTATATGGGAAGCTATCAAATAGATGCATCTAGGTGCAGATAGGGTGAAAGAAGCAAGACTACAAACTCTTATGGCTGAATTCAAAAGAATGAGCATGAAAGAAATATATACAATCGATAGCTTCTCGGAGATTGCCTCTAAGGCGGCTACCTTGGGACACACGATTGAGGAATCAAAAATGGTTAAGAAATTCCTCAATAGTTTACCTCCACAAAGATACATACAAATCATTGCATCTTTAGAACAAGTTCTTGACCTAAACAAAACCGCATACGATGACATTGTTGGTCGACTTAAAGCATACGAAGAAAGACTTGTTCTAAGTGAAAGTTGAAACTATGATGAAGATTTGTTGTATGCGAGTAACGAGGTATACAGAGAAGAATCAAGGTATGAGAGCACGAGAGGAAGAGGTAGAGGTCGAGGAAGGGATCAAGGGAGATCTAACTCAAGAGACCAAGACAAAGAAAATTAAGATTGATCACAAGTCTTGTGTTTTCGATGTGACAAAAAGGGACACTTTGCTTCGGTTTGTCCCGAAAAGAAGAAGAAACTAGAAGAAATGCATGGGGTGGAAGTAGAAGAGAATGAAGAAGGTACCGATGAAGAAACTCTTTATGTCCACGAGGTCGTATTTCTAAATGAAGAAAATCTTATTCCTAAAAAATATGAGAAAGAAAAGAAAGAAGATGGTTGTTGGTATTTGGATAATGGAGCGAGTAATCACATGACGGGGGAAAAGAGTTTCTTCTCGGAGCTAAACGAAAAGGTGAAAGGAAGAGTAAAATTTGAAGATGGATCTTGTGTTAATATCGAAGGAAAAGGTTCGATATTATTTAAAGGGAAAACGGGTGATCAAAAACTACTTACGGATATCTATTATATTACATGACTCAAAAGCAACATATTAAGTCTAGGACAAGCAACTGAACACGACTGTGATGTTAGAATGAAGGAGGATTACTTAACATTACATGACTCACACGATAGATTACTTCTAAAAGTGTTAAGATCACCTAATAGACTCTACAAGATCAAGCTCAAGATTAGTAAACCAATTTGTTTACATTCTCGGCTTGATGAAGAATCATGGAGGTGGCTTTACAATCCAAGAACAAACGTTTCTAGGCTTCACAATCCAAGACAAAAAGGGTTGTGATAAGTCAAGATGTTGTCGTTTAAGAAACAACATGTTGGAATTGGAAGAGAGTCAAAGAAAATGATAGTGAGGTCTCGGGAATGTTTAGAATGACTTGGGGAGAAGCCATAAACAACGATAATGGGACGTATGATGGTAATCAACAAGGAGAAGGAAACAATGTGTAAACAGATCATGAAAGTGATGAAGAAGGCAATGAGAATCACGAAGAAGAAGGAGGAACAACTCAATCTCCACCGCCATTGCGAAGGACAAAACGACAAGTAAATTCTCCAAGTTATCTCAATGACTATGTTTTACTTGCAGATTTGAAAAGTGAGAATTTTCTTCTATTGATCAATGATGAACCAACGAGCTATAAAAAAGCCAAAGACACCATTGAATGGACGAATGGGTGTTTAGATGAGATTGATTCGATTAACAAGAACAAGATATGGTTCTTGCTTGATAAGCCACGAAGAGCAAAGGTTATTGGTTTGAAATGGATTTTCAAGATTAAAAGGAATACTGATGGATCAATTAACAAGTATAAAGCTAGACCTCTTGCAAAAGGGTATGTACAGAAGCAAGGAATTGATTATGAAGAAGCTTTTGCACCAGTTGCAAGAATATAGACAATTCGAATGTTAATTGGTTTGGCTGTGTCTTGGGAAATTCATCATCTAGATGTAAAAATGGTATTTTTACATGGAGAAATCAATGAAGATGTTTATGTATCTCAACTCGAGGGATTCGAAAAGAAGGGAGAAGAGCACAAGGTTTTCAATTGATCAAGGCTTTGTACGGTTTGAGACAAGCTCCAAGAGCATGGAATACAAAATTGAATTGTAAGAGATATGAAGTACATTAAATCTCACACCACAACTCTTAAACAAATCCTAAGGTATGTACAAGGAAAACTCAACTATGGTCTTAAATACAAACGAGGAAGAACAAAGGAGATCATAGGATATAGTGATAGCAGCCACAATATTGATGCCAATGATGGGAGAAGCACAATGGGCCATATATTTTATTTTGGGGATACATCAATCACTTGGTGTTCTCAAAAGTAAACATGGTTGATTTGTCTTCATGTGAGGCTAACTTTATGGCAGCAAAGCAAGCTATTTGGCTTCAAGACTTGATAAGTGAAATCACGGAAAATATGTGTGAAAAGACGATGATTTGTATTGACAATAAATCTGTAATAGAACTCACAAGAAACCCGGTGTTTCATGGCCAAAGCAAACACATACATAAGCGGTATTACTTCATTCGTGAGTGCATTGAAAATGATCAAATTGTTGTGAAACATGTGTCCGAAGAAGAGTAATGTACGGACATACTAACGAAGGCATTGGCTCTGCTTAAGTTCAGGAAAATGAGGAACTTGATTGGTCTTCAAGATATGTCAAAGAATCATTTGGAGTTTAAGGGGGAAAATGTTGGATAAGTCCAAAGGATTAAACATTATTTTGGTGAACAATGTTCCATATCTTAAGCATGCAGATAGGTAGGTAGAATAAGATATTCTCCAAGATAGAATATGATTTAAAAGAACTAATCCTAATAAAAAAAAGGAAAATCACAAAGTTGTGTTATTATAAATATTTTGATTGAGTTGTGACCAAAACATACTTTGTGTTGTTTAGTTTTTGAACATGCAATAAATAAGAACAAATTTTTTAAATAAATTTTATACGAAATTATATGAAACGTTAAGTCTATACAAACTTTAAATTTTACTAAATAGCAGCATCATATCAGGTTGACAGAACGAATAATAGTTTGGAATACATTTACTAAATAAAAAAAATGGTTGAGAGTTAAAATTGAATTAGAGAAAGAGAACGCTGAAACACATACATCAACGGGCTTCCAACTCTATGGGCTTTCTAAGCCCAATGTAAAATTGGATATGTCCAATTCTCTTAAATTATACTTCTCAATGATGTCAACATCCACACAAAGAAAAGCAAAATTGCTTTTTTACTTCTTTTTGTTTTTTTCTAAATTTCCTATTGTTGTAAAAGAAAGTTGCTTTCGTGTTACTCGACCATTAATACTCTTTATATTCGTGTCACTGTGTTCTTTAATGTTTCCTTAATACTCAAAAGTGAGATTCTGAAAGAATTACAGATTTCAGTTTTACTCTACCATTGGAAATCAAGAAAAATGGAGAATTTAGTTACTTCACGAACCAAAGAGAGTAATCCTCTTCTAAATCCGTATAACATGGGAGACTTCAATATATCTCATAGATTGCTTTTTATGCCGTTCATGTATTCGATGAAATTCCTACCTGAAAACTTTTGATCCCTGCAAATGATTGAATAATGACTTTTTTCTTATGTCCTGCACACAAACAACTTCAACCATGCTGGATTTGGCTATGTAAGTACAAAGCTTAACCATTTTATTGTAATAGTTGTATATACTTTATGATTCAGGGTTGTTCTTCCACCATTGACGAGATAGAGATCGTATGGGAACGTTCCTCAACCTCACGCTAATTTGTATTATTCTCAAAGAACGACCCCAAGAGGATTTCTCATCACTGAAGCCACTGGAGTTTCAGATACAACTCTAAGGGTCATCATCAACCTCACGCTAATTTGTATTATTCTCAAAGAACGACCCCAAGAGGATTTCTCATCACTGAAGCCACTGGAGTTTCAGATACAACTCTAAGGGTCATCAGTGGCAGAGCTAAAAAATTTATATATTGGGATCAAGGTTTGTCCATGAAAATTTGGCTGATGTCTATGAAAATAAAATTTGTCCATTAAAGCCAAACAAATGATTGCTACGCTCAAACTTGATAGATTTGATTCTGTAACCAGTTTTATTGTAGTAAAAACACTTATTGATATTTATTTATATATAAATTTTAATTTTATAGGAATCAATTAATTGGTTTAACTGGGTCAATTTAAAAATTTTAACAAAAATTACACTAATTTTTCAAAATATATTGTGGTCAACAACAACAATATAGCTCCGCCCATGAGGGTCATTAAATTCCTCATTTATGCTTCTTTTGACTTAAAGTACAAGTTTTTCATGAGTTTTTGATTAAAAACTTGTTTTCTTTTGCTTATATATCTTTGTGAAGCTATGAATATATTCCTGAGATATGGACTAAAGAGCAAGTGGAAGCTTGGAAGCCAATCGTGGACGCTGTTCATTAATGAAGTAAGCTTAATATCAAAGATTTGCTAAGCAAGTTAGGTAGTTAAATTAGATAAGCTTGAGATATTTTAGGAGTGATCTAAAATACAATTTTTTTAGTTGTAATAGGAACTTATCTACTCTATATAAGGAAGATGCCAAAGTGTGGCATAACTTTGTGAAATTAAGATTTGAGAGTTTAAGTTTTGAACTATTTTCCTAAGCTAATAAAGAAGAGTTATTTCTTTATAATCTTTGAGTTCATCAAACGACTTCTTCAGGTTCTATTTTCAAGCCAAATGCGGTATTTTTCTTCTGTCAAATATGGCATGTTGGTTGTGTTTCTAATCGAGGTTTTCTCCTAGTTGCGAGTTTTAAGCTTGTCCGGTTACATTCTTATTACAAATCTCGTGTGTTGAATACGTTGTGTTGTCAGTTTTAAAGGGTTTAAGCCAAATGGCCGAGCTCCGGTTTCATGTACGTACAAGCTATTGACGCTAACCAAGACACTATTTACATCTCCACGAGGATTAAGTACTGAAAAAATTCCAAGCATTGTCAATGATTTTAGACTCACAGGCAGAAATTCTATGGAAGTTGGTATAAGCTAGCAATTAATTCGTATTGAAAATGAAGGAAGCTATTCGAGACTCTTCATTAAGGTCCACTGAATGTTGTTGCAAGTTTTGATGGAGTGGAGCTTCATGGTGCGCATGGTTACTTGATCGATCAGTTCATGAAGGATGGTGTGAACGATAGAACTGACCTATTAGGTGGATCATTGCAAAACTGTTGCAGATTCGCTCTAGAAGTAGTGGAAGTAGTGGCCAACAAGATTAGACCAGGTCTTGTTAGAGTTAGACTCTCTCCATTCGCAGATCTCATGGAAGCTGGAGATTCTAATCTAGAAGCGTTAGGACTTTACATGGCTGAATCACTGAACATGCATAAAGTTCTCTACTGTCATGTGATTGAACCAAGATTGAAAGAAGGAAGAGAAGTCAAAGAGTGTCCATATACGTTTGTGAAAATGAGAAATGCTTTTCAAAGTGTTTTTTATTGATTGTAGAGTATATGACCAGAGGTTGTGGAAGAGTGATATGCAATTCAGTGAGGACGTTGCATATCCATCACACTTCTGATGCAGTGTTAGCAACTGATATGTACTCAACTTCAGTAGAAGATCTAGCTACACTTTTCTGCTTTCTGGAAGTCCATGAAATCAGACTGCTGCAGAGATATACAAAGTATGCATTGGTGGAGAGATAAACTTCACAATCATCTGCCCAATGTGCATTTGAAAAAGCATGAAGACTGAGATGAGAGTTGGCTGATAGAAAAATACCATATACGCTTGAGCCAGCAAGGTATCTAAGTACTCTTTTGGCTGCTTGCCAATGATTTTGTGTGGGTTGATGCATGAACTGTGAAAGGTGGTTGACATGAAACATTATATATGGTCGAGTGAATCTTAGATACTGTAAACTGCCTACATGTTGACGATACTCAGTTGGATTTTTTAGAGGATAACCAGTGTGTAGAGTCAGTCTTGGAGTCAAAGCCATGGGTTTGCACAAGTTTAACATCACACATGTGAAATCTATGTAAAAGATCTTAAATATACTTCTGTTGCGACATATGTAGACCCTTTGAAGTTCGCTGTGCTTTTATACCTAGAAAGTAGTTAAACTCTTCTAGATCTTTGACTGAGAAACATGTTGCAAGTGAGGACACCACTTGTTGAATGAGAGCTTCTTTGTTTCATGTGATTAAGATATTGTCAACGTAAACGAGCAAGTAGACAAGTGACTTCTGTTGTTTTTAAACATGTCAAAATTCAAGTTTTTAAAACCAACTAAAACCAGGTAGTCTTTAAGCTTAGTGTACCAGACTTTAGGTGCCTATTTGAGGCCATAAATGGCTTTGTTGAGCTTAGAGACATAAGTAGGATTATCACGATCAATGAATCCATGTGGTTGTTCCACATAGACCTCCTCATTCAAAGAGTTTTGCAGAAATGCGTTATTGACATCTAACTGCCTAAGAGACCATGATAGAGCAACATCGATGTCAAGAACTAACCTCAAGGTTGTAGATTTATCACCAGACTGTATGTTTCTTTGAAATCAAGACCAACATGTTGATTATAGCTTTTGGCGACGAGCCTGGCTTTGCATCTGCCGAATTTACCAGTTGGTAGAATTTTGTTTTTGTAGACCCATTTGCATCTAACCACGTTTTTGTTTTGGGGACGAGGCACTAGATCCAGAGTCTTATTTTTGACAAATGCATCAATTTCTTGAGACATCGCACATCTCCAGATTTTGACTTTTAAAGCTTAAGTCACAGTAACTGGTTCTGGTGGAATTTTTGGGGAAAGAGTTGCGATTAAGGTGAATTTGGTTTTGAGTTTGGTAATATTGTTTTTACGGTGTGTGGTCATCAGGTGAGTATAGACGATGGTTTGATTTTCTGATGGAGGAGTCGGATTTGTTGGAAGCGGAGATACTGATTATGTTTCAGCTGTTGGGTTTTGGTTTTGTGGGCTAAGATTTGGTTCATTGTTTCGGGCATGGTGAACTGGATTTGGGTTTTGAGATGGTGACGTGGAGGTGGATTAGGGTATGTCTTCAGAATGAGTTGCTTCTTGGGCCGTATTAAATTGTGGCCCATTATTATGTAAACCCCCTTTTGAAATTTGACGAAGTTTCCATCGAATTGGGATTATCTGTATTAAATGGATCAAACAAACAAATGAAATTGAGAAAGTACGTACATCCATTTCATAGCTGATGTTGTCATTTTTGATTTGTTGTCGGCATGTTTTTGATTTTGGCTGCATCTTTTGTTGAAGTAATGAAGAGAAGGGGAAGACATGCTCATCGAATTTCACATGTTGTAAAGTATAAATTCTCCCGGTATTTGGCTCTAGAAAAAAATATGCGCTCTATGTGGAGGAGTATCCCTGAAAGACGCATGGCGTGGATCAGTTTTGCAGCTTTTGATTGGCATAAGGTGTGAGCCAGGGGAAGCAAAGATAACCGAAGACCCATAGTTTTTCATAGCTAGGGACAATACCAAACAAAAAAGTGTACGGATACCTAAAGCGTATTTGCGTTTTGAAAGACAAATACCATCAGCACCTCTTGACACCTCAACTCCCAAGAAATATTCTTGGCTTTGACATCCATAATCTCTTTTTCTGATTTTTGAAGCATACCATCAACGACCTATTTTTCTCCCTTCAGATGTTTGTTTTTTTCACGAGTCTAAACTAAGGAAGCTACCAAGATGCTTAACTGATCTTCCATAGTTATATTCAACTCATCATTAGACTCATGTTCCTCAGTCATTGCAAATCCATTATCAGTTTGAACATTGTTATCTTCATCATCTAAAACTTCTACAATACCTAGTTGTGCCATAAATTTGTTCAGGACGTTGGTTTCCTACTCATCATCACTATCACTCCATGATGCCATTGCAGATTTTCCACTTTGTCTTGAAATGCAATCTGTTTTAGTATGACCAAACCCTTTGCATTCATAGCATTGAATAGTCACCTTCTTTTTAATTGAAGCACAATCAGCTTTGAAGTGACCATAACCTAGACACTCGAGACACTGTTTGTTTGATTTGTAGTTAACTTTGTCAGAAGTTGACTTAGCAAGTGACTGATACCCTTTTCTTTAACTTCTTTCAGCCTTATGTAGAAGTCTCTTGACGATTGAACCCATTTTTTCTTCTAAATCTTTAGTTGAATCATTTTCTTTCGATGACTTTTCAGACACTAGAGCTATGCCTTCTCCTTTATTCAATGGATGTTTTTGGTTGATATGTAACTCATAAGCCTGCATCATACCAACAACTTCATTGAACCTTAATGTATCAGAATCTTGAGATACCTATATATCAGACCGATGTCCATGAAATTTGGAAAGAAGACACCTCAGAAAATTTTTGACTAGTTTTTTTTGTCTTTGTACGTTTTTCCCAACACCAAAGCCTCATGAGCTAACGATGACAGCTTGCTGCTGAATTCTTCAACAGATTCATCTTCACCCATACTCAGAGTCTCGAATTTTGATGCCATCATATCTATTCGTGTTCTTTTCACATTGTTGGTTCCCTCAAAAGTGACTTGAAGAATATCCCATGCTTCCTTTGCGGTAGTGCATCCCTGAACTGTCTTAAACTGATTGATGTGAAAAGAGTTGAATATAATAGACAGAGCTCTAGAATTCCACTTTGCTTCAGCTTTTTGTTTAGAGCTCCACTGTTTCCTCGATTTTGGTGTCCCATTAGGCTTTACCGGAGATTCCCAGCCTTCTTCAACAACTAGCCATACGTCACTATCAATACTCTGAATCTGCTGAGTTATTTGAACATTCCAATATCCATAGTTGTTAGGAACCAACTTCAGAGGGTTGGTGATAATTATATATTGTGGTGAATTCTCCATGTCCACCCAAGATCTTCACCTGTTTTGAATATCCGCCTTATTCGGTCGGTGTCACGCGATACTAATTGAAAGTGTAGAAAATTCGAAACAAGAGGTTACTAATTATAAATCTGCACACAGAACAATGTAAATACACAAAAAACTAGATTTATTCAAACAGAACTTTTCTTACAAAAGCTTCTCACTTTGTTGAAAATTATTCTCCCGGAAACCAACTTAAATATAGATTTCTTAACCCAAAAACGACCATGACAAGTCGAAACAGAACCCTGACAAGCTTTACCTTTTTTAGTTTTTATCTCAAAAACTCTCTTAAGAGGTCTAACCCTAAATTACAATGATGAAACCTTTATATGTACGTCCTAACATTGGTTTTCAACCTTAGATCACGTCCAATAAGAGATTTGGTCTTATCCAAAGATTTCTCTTTCCATTCGAAATTTTGTTAGAGTAGATATTCTCAATATTCACCAAATCTTCATATTTTCCTTTTTTTTTTAAATCCTTCTAATTTTTAGGAACCATTTCTATCTTCACGTATCCTCCACACATCTTCAATAATGATGATCGATTTGATTTCATAAACTAACATAATTAGTATACGAATATTTTCTTTGTAAAAAAATAATTTAGATAAAAACCGAAAAAAATAAGATAGTGGTAATGTTCACTTTACAAATATTTAGGCATTAGGTTCATACCCCTGAAAGGGATTAAACAATTTGGAAAAGATCACTGAGCTTCGAGAAGATAAAACCCCTGATTGATACAATTTTTTGGGTGATTTATATCCTTTTATATAATATATATTTTAAATTAATAATTAATTTTTAAATAATTTCTAAATCTTTAACTATTAAATAAAAATTAACTACTATACAAAATCTACTACAGTTTCAAACTATTGTATTATATAATGTAAAAGTCAAAATTTTAATTTAGAATAATAAAATATAAATCTCCAAAAAAATAATCCAATTGGATTGCTTCTGATTTATCTAGGTACCAAATGGTGAGATCGACTCTCACCCAGCTCCAGTTAGAAAATTTAAGCTATCACTAGTAAAAAAAAGGGCTATACCCACGAAAAAGCCACGAAAATTTTCATGGGTATAGCCCAAAAGCCACAAAATGTCACGAAAAACCACGATGAACAGTAATTTTATACCCGCAAAAAATTTCGTGGCTTTTCGTGGGTTATTTCGTGGGTATTATATTACCCACGAAAAATTTTGTGGCTTTTCATGGGAATTACTTTACCCGCTAAATTTTTCATGGCATTTCGTGGGTATTATATTACCCGCAAAATTTTTCGTGGCATTTCGTGGGTTTTTCGAATTTTTTTTGAATTTTTCCAAAAAAAATAAAAAAAATTCCGACCCAACTCGACCCGACCCGATTTTTGGTTCGGTTATTTCGGACCGATTTTCTACTAACCGAATAACCCGATTACCGATCGACTCGACCCGACTCGAATTCCCACCCCTAAGCTATATGCAGTGTGTTTTTAATTTTAAAGTTTGGAAGTACATTGTAATATTTATTAATATAGCTTGTTGTGTTCTACTAAAAAATTGTGTCGTGATGTTTAAAACTTTTTTTTTTATAGAATACATAATTACTGGTACATCATTATAAAAAAGTCACATGAAATAAAAATTCGATGACCGTATTTAAAAAATAAACTATCTTAAATAATTACGAACATCCATTACTAATGATATATATTAGTAATGGTATTGCTTACCAAGAATTGTCCCTATCTCCGCTGGTAACGTCCCTATAATGCTTGACAAGAGGTCTCGAGTTCGAATCCTCGTGGATGCGAAAAATGAATATATAATAATTACCCACGAAAATTTCTGTGGGTTTTAGTGGGTGTAGTGTAGCCACGAAATACCCACGAAAAATTTAGCGGCTTTTCGCGGGTAGCTCAACCCACAAAAAGCCACAAAATTTCTTTGTATTTACCCACGAAATTTTTGCGGGTATTTACTTTTTTTTTACTAGTGTATGGATCGGACCGTTGTCGATCCAATGGTTATTTGTTGACAAAAAAATAAAAATTATAATTAATTTTTAAATTAATTGTTTTCATTGAATTAATTTAATTAGTTTTCTTCATTGTTAAGGGGTTTTTTTTGTTCAACTTATTCATTGTTAAGTTTAAAAGTGTCGCTTCCTGTATTTGTAAATTCTTTTATCAGATTCAGTATGTATTATAAATCAAAATTTAAAAAGAATTAGGACAAAAAAATTTCTTTATTTGTCAAATGTGATCTAGATTGGAAGGTTCTAAGATTCTTATTATGGTACGATTGGACGATTTAGCAAAGGCTAAAGTGGAGCTCAAAAATGCATATATGGATGAGTTGATATATTGGAAACATAAAAGCCGGAATAAATGACTTCAAGAAGGGGATGAGAATACAAAATTTTTCCATACACAAACAAAATAAAGAATAGCGAAAAATCGAATTATTGGACTATTCACAAATTTAGGAAAGTGGGTGACTAATCCGGATATATCACCTGTGAAGCTTCCCGATATTTTTCTGATCTCTTTGCTACTAACGGTAGAGACTATGAGTCAGAACTCTTAACAGAGATCGAGCCACGAATTACCGAGGCCGAAAACCATATATTAATGCGGAGGGCAACAGAAGAAGAGATAAAAAAAATGCACTTTTTATAACAACTACATGTGAGTATATTTGATATTTTTCTATAATTAAAATTTATAATTGATAATTAGAAAATAATAATCATAATTAACGATGAATTACTATTTTCTTATAACTTTTATATTTATAGTTTGATTTTGTTTTAAGTTTAAAATTTTTTATTAATATTTGATATGTTCAAAAGTAAGGTAATATTTTTAAAATCATGATTAAATATGTTAAAACCTGATTTTGAAGATAGTTTTATAATTAAATATGTTAAAATAGATAAAGTTTTCAACTAATAAAATATATGTTCCTTTATAATAGGGATTTTAAGGTGAATTGTTATCATATTTTAAATATACTTTTTATTATAAAAAATAACAATTGACCACGAAAGTTTTAGATTTTGTAGGATATCGTTTTACCTTGTTTTGATAATTGGTTGCAAAATCTTAATAATAGGAATTTCATTATATCTCCTTGACACTATCAAACGTGGAGATGGTGAGACCTCCAAAAAAGAAGCGCTCACAAAAATCTATGACCTAACAGCAAACACAAAGACAATCGACGTCAAACCCTGAGATTGCTTCTTATTCTCCTCCTCTAGACTTACCACTAGGCTATAGGTTTGCACCAGAAGACAAAGAACTCATTCTTATATTACATCAATGGCAACAAAACTCATGTCTCAATCATCCTGTTGTTCATCATGTGAACATCTACGACGCCAATCCGCAACAACTTTCAGGTTTGTCTCTCCTTCAATATCTTTCTTTATGATCTCTAGGGTTTTTATTTTGTGGTTTTAAACATTGTATTTTTTTGTGTGTGTTTGAAATAGAGAGATTCGAGAAGGGTAATGATGAGAACGAACGGTTCTTCATATCAAAGAGGACTAAACTGTGTAATGGTGGAAAAAACCGGAAGCGTGGTAACAATGAAGGATACTGGAACGCAAGAACAGCTGCTAAGAAGATAAACGCTGGAAAAGGAGTGATTGGATACAAGACTCAACTAAATTACTGTGTTGGGAAACAACCAAACAGCGTTGAAACTGATTGGCGAATGCATGAATACTCGTTTAAGTCTTCTCATGATGACAACGACAAGGTATGTATGCGTGTATACATGTGTCTTGGGTCTCAAGTAATTAAGACTTTGAGTTTTGGATTTGATTGTGACGTTTGTTTTGGTTGGTGTGTGTAGGTGGATTATGCTTTGTGCAAGATTTTTCTGACTCCAAAAGTAGCAAAGAAGATGAAAAAAAGTAATGACGAAGAGAAGAAAGAAGAAGACCTTGCAATTGCGGATCATGCACCACAAGTATTTGCAGAGGAGGTTGAACAGTCTGAGTATCAACAACAATATCTGATGATGCAAGAAGAACAACAACAGAGTCTGATAATGATGATGGAAGAAGAAGAAGAACAAAAACAACAACAGAGTCTGATGATGATGATGGAAGAAGCAGAAGAAGAACAACAACTTCCTCAGCAAGTTACATGGAGTCTTCCTCCTCCTTTTCCCCAGGATCCGCAAGGCCAAGATTCAGGAATGGAGATGGAATTAACTAGTCAAAGCAATGACAATAATAACATTGTTCCTGATGACGAATTTGCCTGGGTGATGAATTTCCCTGATGAAGTATTTGAAACTTTCGAAAGCATCAATAAATTAAGTGAAAAGTTTGTCCTGTAAACAGTGATTCTATGAGTGATATTTTCCAATATTTATTAGATATGAAAGTGTTACTGTAAAGATCTATTAATTAGTTGAATGAAACTGAAGTTGATACGTATGTTCAGCTTGCTTTATCTGAAAAACCTAATCTAATATTAACAAATTCATATAAGTATCAAATTCTCAACTCTTCTCTAATTGGTTGAAAGACTTTCTATTATGAGTTTATGATCTCATGAGTTGTTATGAGAAAAGGAAAGTCTTCGTATAATTTTCTTGTGTATGAAGTTTCTTACCAAAAAAATCTTTCTTTTGTAGAACTCGGCAATCAATATTTTTTAAAAAAATTTTAATATGAAATTGATTGATTTAGAGGTTCCAAATCCTGCTACCCAATAAGTAAATTTTTTTGTCCAATATTTTCTTCCATCCAAACCAAATAGATAGCAAATTTGTTTAATTCTGATATGTTTTGTTCGATTTCAATTGGTTTTATCAAATTGCACAGGCTTAAGAAACAATTTCGGTTTGATTCCGAGAAATTACCTTCGAATAAATCCTTACAACTATCAGTACGGTAGAAGCTCCATAAATTAATGAAGATAACAAAACCTAAATAAGCTTTTTAGTCTTCTAAAATTTTTTAGGTAGGGAAAAAAAACTAACCAATCTTCTTGGGTTTCCACCATTTAAACTAGTTTTTAAATAGTTTGATACAAACTCCACTTTTCGAAATTGTAGGTCGATCATACTCAGCATCGTCCATATGAGTGTTTTGAATTTTGAATTTAAGCTACATCTAACTCTTCGAGATTGGATCCGGGAAACATAGGTTCTAGTATTCTTTTTTTTTCTGTCACAAAGCTGTTTTTTCATTGATTTAAGAGTTTAGAGTTACAATCGCATAAAATAAACAATACATATATAGCTTAACTGAAAGTGCAACATGTCATTGTTAGCACTTAATTAGGGATTGAATCAACAGAGAATTTAGAATCAATTGACCAAGATTTAAGGATCCAATCTAATCTAGAGCAATAAGAGAACTGGTTTGAAATCTAAAGAACCACTCTACAAACTAATCAAAGCTAATGGCATACACAAAGCAAGAACCAAGACTAGAAAAAAGACTAATGAAGCTAGTACAAAGAAAGACAATTAACTACTAAACCGATTAAGAGAAAGTAAATCACTAAATAATGAGTCAAGGGGCTAACCAATTGATCACAGGGGAATGGTAACTAATTCACACATAGAAACTAAGAAACAAAATGAGAAACAAAGAATGCATAAAAAGACTGAGAAAAGAAGAAGAAGATAAATCAATGGATTGATAAAAGGATCTAAAGATCCAACAAAGGTCTCTCAAACTTTCTCTCAAACCTCTCTTCAAAGTGATAAGTGGCTACAAATCTGGTTAAAAATGTTTTAAACTCAGAATCAGGTCGACCTGGGACAAACCAAAGTCGGATCCAACTAAGAAACAAATGTGTAATTGTGCAATCGATCAGTTCTATCGACCACCATATGGTTGATAGACACTCACAGAAAGGTTGACGTGCAAGTTGCCTAATCCATCGGCCATGTTCATCGACTGAATGGTCGATGAAATCATCCAGGACAAGTGTCTTATGATCCGTTGAATTGTATGGACCAATATTATCGACCAGTTGGTTGATGAAGTTGTTCTGAAGTCTCGTCGTGTCTCTGTTGGTCTTCATCGGAATATATTATCGATCATGTGGTCGATGAAATACCATATAACACTTGATGCCATGTTTTTGCCATTCCATCGACCCTAGATATCGATTATGTGGTCGATTGTGTTTTCCAAAATGTCATTCTCCTTGATTATGTGCATCCTCACTCCAAGAATTTAATTCTCACTCTTGTGTATCCATCCCCAAGTCTCCTATCTCCCAAAGTTAGCTCCAAATCTCCTAAAATAACTCAAGAAATGGAAAATATGTAACTCCATACTCATAAGACTCAAGAATACTCAAGAATGTGAAATATGCAAAATGATATATTAAAATGAGAATGTATGAGTGTTAAATGATAAACTGACGCAAAATATGAATAAAACTAATTTTAAAAACAAATATACCAGATATAAAGACATAATCATCCACGCAGAGAACTCTTAGACGTATTGGAAATCTTGAATAAATGTTGGAAATATGTTCTCCAATCCTAAGGGCATTCTGAATAGTTTCTTGTTCTGTTGCCACTAGGGGTCGATCGAACAAAAACAAGAGCTCTTTTAACCATAGATTTTGAGCTTTGATACAATTACTCCACTATGGAATAATTTTGGGATACAGTTCTCTCCGAAATGGAGGAACAAGGTAAAATTTTCCACACGAAAATTAGTCTAAGTAGGGTTCTTAATACTAATTGATATCCATAAACAAGATCACTAAAGCCCATTTAACATATTCTTGTTCAAATTATAAAGCAAGTACTGAAATACTTCATTAAAGAAGTAAATCCATTTATCTGGCCCAACTACAAGCCCGCTAAAATGTAAACCTTAGGGTTTGTGGCTACATCTTCGAATCAATCTTGGATTGCGATGTACTACTGCCGGTCGATGGAGAGAGACCCACCGCAGCAGCGCCGACGGCTTGAATAATTAAAAGTCTAATAGGGCACTATCGGTGAGAATAAGCGTATGTACTCGTCCGAGCTTCACATCGGTGGTGGGTAAGGGAGAAGGAGGGTGTACACTTGATAGCTCGGAGAAAAGATTCGGTGAAGGGAAACTTTTATCTAGTTTGATGAAAGAGATTCACAACGATAAGGTTTCGCGTATCTAAAGACAAGAGTGGCGAATGAAGCTAGTGTGAGTCACACTAGAGCAGCAAAGCATTTTTTGATGAAATAGAGCTCGAAAATCGTTATGAGAATGAAGATGGTTAGGTTGATCTCGGCAGTTCAGAGCTGTCGGAAACGTCTGGATCTCTACCGATATGAATAAATTATTTCCTAATAATATTAATGAGGCAGGACGAAGCAACGTCATCTCTGAAATGAACAAAGATGGAAGCTTGCTAGACGGGTTGAGGAGAAAAGTCTGATGTTGGTGAGCCTGAGCTCCACTGGCATTGTAGTCTTTCTTAGAGAGCTTTTAGAGAAAAAGATTTAGAAATTAATTATATTATTTTACAACCTCAAAATTTGGAGGTTAAAAAGAAACTTGCATGCGGATATTACACAAAATTTCCCAAGCTTGTCTTTTTGGTCAAATTTTGATTACCTATTGTGAAGAATTCTACATAATACAAATACTCGAATTTTACCATGAATTATTTGAAATTTATAGAAAGGATGAAATACAACTAGCACAAACTGAACCCACAAAATAGTTCTCTACTAAATCCTAGCTTTTTTCCAACCTAATCTTGGACGCATGGATTTATCTGACCAGAGGTATCTTATCCTTCCTCTATGAATTCTAGCTTCACCGGATATAGATGTTTCGTCGATGGATCTTGGAAAGCATCGGATCTTCATTCGGGAATTGGATCGTTTTGCTTATTTGACTAAGTTGAAGGATCATGCTCTGGCGCAATGGGTATTAGACGCAGTTTCTCCCCCCCCCCCCTCCTTCTATGCAGAAGTTAAAGTAGTCCTTTGGGCTATAGAGTGATTAATTTTCATGGATTTCCTTGAAGTGGAGGTTGCATCAGATTGTTCAGATGTCCTAAAAAATTTCTCCTCCCCTGATGAGTGGTAGCCTTTGCCCCATACCTAGAAGATTTTATAAGGTTAAAGAGTTGTTTCCGTGTTTTCTCTTTACATGTAATTCCTAGGTCCTTGAATCATCAATCTGATAATCTAACTCGTTGTATTAGAGAATCAGCTTATAGTTCTTTTTTTGTAAACTCTCCCTAGTTATGGGTTCTATCAATGATATCTTTGGTTGACAAAAAAAAAAATTGCATCGAATGGATCTATATCTAGTTATTTTATAAACTTAAAATATATACTCAATTAAGCTATAAAGTAGACAATTCGATATTTGAGATTATATAATTAAATAATTTTGTTATATCATATATACAAAACGTTATTATATAAAATATATTATAAAAAAATTCTAATTAATATGTATTTGTAGATTAATAAACCGAGATTTGTTATAACTAATAACATATTTAGTTTGTTAGAAGTTGATATCATCAGTTATTTAGTTTGTTAAACGCTGATATCATTAGTTATTTTGGTTTGTTCTCTAATATTTTTATTTTTAATAAAAATATTATGTGATTATAATTTTATTTTATGATAATGTTTTCCTTGTAACAAATTTTTCACAATATTTTCTAGGCCATAACGAACTAATATAACACGGTGGTTAAGTTTTTTTGTCAACAAATAACCATTAAATCGACAAGACCCGATCAATAGTCTAAGTTCTCCAAATAGAGATGGGTGTGATTCGAACTCATTACCTAATGTCTAGCTAAGAGATTTTGTAAACTTTTTTATATATTCTTTTTTTTTCAACAAGTAACCATTCGATCCATAAAACCCGATCCATAGCCAAAACTCTCCAACTGGGCAGAATGAGATTATTTAATTATTTGAATATTTTGCTATTACATTATTCAGACTTATACTTTCAACTCTTTTATCTCTTTAAATTAAAATTTGGTCAATTAGATTTCTAAAAGAGCAAATATTAATGGTCAGTTGGTAATGTATACCATGAATGGTATAAAAATGTAGAAAGGAATATTAGTTATGACCAACAACCATTTCGTTTAAATTATAAATAGACTAATTAAAAGGTTGTGCAAAACACATAACAATATTTAGTGTTGAAACTGTATGAAGATGAAGCCCTCAAAAGTATTGGTTGCCTTCACCCTCACTGTTCTCATTGCAGTCTCTTTTGTCCATTGTCGAATAAATGATTCCGTCTCCGGTATGTGTATATAGATTGCATTATTTTGGATAAATCTTTTAAGAATCATTTATGAAAAACAATTCTTCATAAAAAAATCCTTCTTTTTGTAATTTCTTGAATGATTTAGTAGTTGAGAAATTCTAAAAAGCTTACTGGATTAACAAATATGTTTTACAAAATATAGAGATTTTTTTTTTGTTAAGTTTTTTAGAGATTGTTATCAGTTATTTCTAACAATTGTTATTGATTTTTGCATAATTTTTGTTTATGTTTTTCTATAAATGTTTTTAAATATTTGTTCGAAATTGCTGACTACATCTACTATTGTGGTTAATTATTTTACCATTTGATGTAATATTTTTATTTGGTATGAATCTTCATATATGTTTGACTAATGAAATCTATAGTTCTTATACTTATCTAAGAAAATAATTTTTTTTTCTCAAATTGGTGTTTAGCACTATGGGGGAATTGTGAAGAAAAAAGTCAAGAATGTAACGAGAGATTCATAAATCGAGACTGCCAATTATCCAAAAGCTCCAAAGTACAATTGTTGTTGTTATAATTAGTAAATGCAATATGTAATTAAAAAAAATGCAATATGTAATTCTTTCTCCTCTTTGATACAAAGTATTGATTTCAACAAAAATAACATATATTTTTCTAGAACTTATCTTCTGTAGGAGAAGAATTTAATAAGAAATATTTTAATTTATAGTTTATTTCATGATATGATATAATTTGAATGGTCATGACACAAATGTCATTCCTAGCAAGGTTACATTACTTTTGAAAGAAAGAATAATTTGAATGGTCAATTGGTCATGACACCAGTAAATGCATTCTATTTGTTACCATTTATTGGAATAATTTATGATCATTACCATTTATCTGTTAGATATGTTGTTACAACTTCTATTAAAAATATATCTTATCAATACTAATATTATATCTATAAAAATAAATAAACATGGTGTAGATATAAATATCTCAAAATTTGAAAAGATACAAAAAAATAAAATTATTGGAAATGTATGATTTTGACACATCAGCTTCAATATTTTAAAATCTATAAAAAGTAATTTGAAAGGAAATCTATTGCATTGCATTATTAATATTTTTCTCTTTAAATGGTTTTTTTTTGCTTTTACGTAGTCAAAGATTCTCATCAAAAGAACTTGCAAGAATTTATGATCATTACCATTTTTACAATTATATTATCACCTTTTGGTTCTCTGTTGAACATAAATCAAAATTGAGTTTGGGAGAGAATTTGATAATGGGTTCTTCCAAATTGTGGATTGCTTTCAGTCTTGTTTTTATGATAATCATATCTTCTGATCTCTTCTCCGGTATGTCTATTTATAATTACTTATTCATACTAAGAATAATTCCATGTGAATATAGAAATTCTGGTAATATTGACTACGTCTCTTTTAAATCCGTTTGACTAAAATATGAGAAAAACTTTACTTTATTTGATCAAAATTTTAGTGAAAAATATTCAGCATTTACTATTTTTTTTATAGAAAAAAACTAAAAGGAACAATAATTCTTGCAGAATCACAGAAGTAATTGTAAGGAAATTTTTATGCAATTACAAATATTAATATCAATTCCTAGTCAAGTAATGTACATTGAACTATATCTTTAAAATATATAATATATATTGGTTTTGATCCAGAAACTAATTGGTAAAGTTCACTGTTGTTTTTATGCTGGCTATTTCCTAAATAATACTTTAATATATATTTTCAATTATTATACATATACAATTTTATTTTCGAAAATTGTAGTTTCTTATTGTATATGTATAATTTAATGATATATACATATATATATATTTGGAACGGGAATTAGCGTGCAAGCTGCAGCATCGTCTCTAAAGTGTGGACCAGAATGTAATGAGAAATTCTCGGATCAAGACTGCTACAAATATTGTGTTAGTTTGTCTTACTTTGGTGGTTGCAATATATTTAAAGGAGTTCCTCCAACAAAAACTAAATTACGTTGTTGTTGTTTATGTCATCATTGTTCCAATATTTCTCATGTTTGATGAAATTTGTTTATGTTTTTTTATTTAATCATAAATAAAAATTTCATTTTTCCAGAGGAAAAACCATACGTCCTTATATAATAATCCTCAAGTAACTTTTCCTAAAACTTCCACCAATAGGCAATAGCCAAAGTCGGGTCTACATCTTCTCTTTCCTATCGAGTCTCTAATTGGGTAATTTTGGTTTAATTATGGCTTACAGTTAGATAAAACTTAATTACGGTCTATTGTACCCTCTAAACCAACAGTATTCTGGATTATGGAAAAACTAATTTGCAAATTCTGTGGAGAAGGATTTATGTCGCCAAACTCTGTACATGTAATCTAGTGGTTACTTATTGACAAAAAAAATCAATAGAAAAAATCTACTAATAATTAATGTGTATAATGTGATTTATGGTCGTTGTTTGTAAATACAAATGATAGTTTACTTCTATATTATAGGTATAATTATAGAAAAATTATATGATTGGTATTATGGTTTTATGGTTTAGAAAGAAGAATTCATTTGCTAGTGTGAAAATATTATTTCGAAATAATAATTGTAATTTAAATATTTGTTTTTATATCAAAAATATTAAATTATATATTATTGCATAATTTTTAAAATAATTATTTATATTAAATTTTATATAGTAATTTTATCTTATTACATTATTCAATTACTTGCATTTACTAATCAATAGTAATTAGTCTTCAAACAACCTTCTTTTAAAAATTTCTTTTGTCAGTTTCTATCTTAAAAAGTAGTTTTCAAACGATCTTTATTTCAACTATTCTTTTTATTTAAATAATCATTTCAAACGGTTTTACCAATTAGAATCTTTATAAAAAAATTCACTATAACGTATTATTTTTGATAGAAAATTGTTACGTAGCAGGAAAGTTAAGAATAACTCAATATGTAAAAATTGTGCTAATATTGACCACGTTTCTTTTAAATTCATGGTGCTATTACCACTTTAATAAAATGACTAAAAAAGTGATAAACCTTTTTGTACTTTTTGGTCAAAGATTTTTTCAGGAAAAGAATCTGTACAGATTCAGAGAAGTTATTGTAATCAGATTTTTATGCAATTATAAATAGATCGTTTCATACTCAACTTACATACATCAATCTATATCTTAAAATATAAAATATATATAGGTTTTGATCCAGAAAAAATACATACATATATTAGTTTGTTGAAATGGATTTCTCAGAATTGGTGGTAGTGTTCATTGTTATGCTGGCCATTTCCACTGACCTTTTCTCTGGTATATGTTATTTTAAAATATAGATTGAATTTTTACATACACAATTTTGTACTTTTTTCTTCCAAAATTTGTAGTTTATTACATATGTATTATTTAATAATAAATATAATTGAAACAGGATTTAGCATGCAAGCTTTGGCACCTCCAAAATGTGAACGAGATTGTACTGAAAAATTCTTGACTCAAGACTGCTACAAATATTGTGTAGGTTTATCTTACAAATTTGGTGGTTGCGTTATATCCGAAGGAGTTCCTCCAATAAAACCTACATATCGTTGTTGTTGTTCTTATATTTCTAATGTTTGATGAAATGTGTTTATGTTATTTAAAACTATGAATAAAATTTTTATTTTTCAAGGGAAAACCCTATACATATATATAATTCCATTACTGTTGATTTTTCTAATTTGAGTAATAATTTGTATCCTTTCATGACTTTAAAAATTTTATATGTATTAAAATATGTTCTGTTTTGTAATGAGCTAATCAACATCTAATTTTGATATATGTCACTTTGAAAATCTTTGTATAACAACATATATTTATTTGGATCAGATATTCAAATCTAAAATCAATACAGAAAAAAAAAAGCGAAATATTATTGGAATAGAAACTGAGATCTATATGTCATATCTAAATTGGATTGGTAAACTCTCTTTTTTTCCTCAATTGAAACTTTATTGGATTGTAAAGAGTTGTTACAATCACACAAAGAAGACACACCAATAGGCATGCGTAATAGATACCGACCATACATGTCGGATCATAAAATACAGATATGAAGATGGCCATCAGCTATCAGAAGTTGTAGCATATGAATCGATTTTGCTTTGCAACCAATTTGGACCTTCATTGGCTATGTATGATTGGTATCGTCGTTCTTCTGTAACCGATTTGGCCATATCTTTGGCAACATGGTTATTGGCTGCAAATGACCACTTATGTAAAGCATCCAAGTGGTCTTTAATCTGAGCGATTAAGCCCCTACAGGTCGTGTGTTGATTGATGTCGTTAAGGATATTTATGATCTCCTCAGAATCAACTTCAAAAATCTCTTTCTTCTGATGGGTGTAATGAGCACTTTCAACTGCCCATAGACAACCTAGTAATGCAGCCTGTAATGGTTGTTTAACCTTGATAAACTCTAGTTCACATTTTATTTGGCTCAAATGAGAGTTTGTATTTAATTTAGGAGAGCCAAATCGTGCATGTTGGTGTATTTTTTACCGTTTTCCCAATTTATACGCCTTTTATATCTAAAAGATGTACAATTGAAACAAAGTTAAGCAAAAATATTTAGAGTATTTATTGTATAATTTTAAAAAGCTACTAGTTGGTGATCTGCCCTTCGGGCAGAATTTGAATGCAAGAGAAAGAGAAACTATGTAGAAATCTATAATTTAATAGAGTACTTAGTTTATTGTACGTAAACTATAGAAATTATATATTTTCATGAATGATCAAACATGTTCACACCCATTTCATGAGCTCTCCATCCTTTTGACATTATAGGTTTCCCAAAATTGCAAAGCTTTACAATAACATGTTGAGAATTTCGGCCTGCTTTCAATCGGAAAAAAGGATGATAAGTTTCTTTATTGATTTGGAAAAATTTGATAATGTAAAATTTTAGTAGGTGGCAATGCTAAATTAGAATCAAATGATTTATTTAAAAGAAAGAAAGAAGAGAGAGAGAGATATATTACATTTTGTTGATTAAAGACAATATAATTTTTTCGGTTAAAGATTATTTAGTTGATACAATTTGTCATTACTCAAGCTAATTTAATTCTATTTTCATTAAATATAAAATTATTTTCTTATACATATTGAATGGGGAATCTGAAGTGATATCATCAATATCGGCCTAAACAAAAAAATATGATGCTAAATCAAATACGTTTAAACATATTATAATATTTAACTATTACAAATAATTTTTATGACTCATTAAAAACTTTCATCTACACTATATGTGATGCTCATATAAATATCAAGATACTCGTCATCACTATATTCGTTAATAGTATACATATATTAATAAATTTAATTTAATACCAATTCCATAACAATTTTTTAAAGAATTTAATTTTAATAGTTTATTTAGTTTTTTCATAAATTAAATGATTTTAATGCAAAAACTAACTATATATTCTTTAATTTCTAAATTAAAATAAAGCTTAAGTAAGTTTCCTCTTCTTTTTGAATGACAAAAAAAAAGTTTCTTCTTCTTTATTGTTTACAAATCTAGATCTAAATTATTATATATCTATTTATAAATTCTAAATTCATTAATTATTATTATTATTTTATTTTTTTGTCAATATTGGGCCACAACTGGCCGGCCCATTAGCCAAGTTCCTACATAATGTAGGCGGTGAGATTCGATCCCTGATTGTGCAAGTGCGCATGTCATAGTGGACTTATCGTCTGCCACTAGACTAAAGGCCACTTGCAAATTCATTAATTATTAGACATATTTTTTTTAATTTTAGTTTTGTTGTATGATATAAAATTATATGAGGAATGTAGAGAATTTATAACTTTTTTTTGTAATTATGGTGAATATATAATTAAAAAAAATTCAGATATATGTTCATAATTTTTCTTAATTGTGGCATTATATTTTAATTATGAAATCATAATGGATTTTTGCATTAAACTCATTTAACCTACTATGATCGTATATGAAAATAAAGAAGTATGTTTTTTTTAGTTTTTCATAAATTAAATGAGTTTTTTTTGTCAACAATTGGATCGATAAGGCGAGTAGGAATCGAACTTTGGTGCCAAGTCATTAATTGGATCATCCTAACCACCAGACTAAGAACAACTTGGCAAATTAAATGAGTTTAAATACTAAATTAATAGATTTATCCATTAAATTATGGCTTAACATTTATAATTAGTTTTTAATTGTGGTTTAAAAGTTTAGTGATGAAGTGCAACGTTTTACTTTATATATATATATAGATTAAGATGTATATTTATTTTGTACTTATGATTTTAAATTAAAATATTAATTAAAATAGAGGATGATGTGGCACTCTAAGAAAAGAGCAACATTCTTCTATATATATATATTTGTTAAAGAGATTAAAAATTTGAAAAATTGTGATTGCGTCAGCATCACTATTTTTAAATCTATAAAAATTAGTTGAAAGAAATTTATTGCATTGCATTATTCAATATCTTTTGCCTCTAAATGGTTTTTTTACTTTAATGTAGTCAAAGATTATTATGTAAATAACTTGGAAGAAGTTATGATTAATACCAATTTTTCCAATTATATAATCATCATTCATTGTCTGCTTAACATATATCAAACAATATTTTAAAAGAGGATAAATCCTGTTTTAATAAGTAAAAATTTGAGTTTGGGAGAGAATTTGATAATATGGGGTTTTCCAAATTATGGATTGCTTTCAGTCTTGTTTTTATGACCATTTCTAATGATGTCTTCTCCGGTATGTCTCTTTATATTTACAATTAATCTTATGTTTTTTTTGTGGTATTTATTATTTGTATATAATTGTTATGATCATTGTAGGAATAGGAATAAATGCTAGAACTGTGCGTCCGACTTGTTACGAACAGTGCAACGCAACGTTTCAAAGTGCAGAGTATAACAAATTTTTGTGTAGGATTGGCTTATAAAAATGGTAGCTGCATTGATCCTCCTTATGAAGCTCTTCCTCTTGAAAAACTTCCCTTTACTCGTTGTTGTTGTAACCCAATCATTCTTTCACCTCCTTCTCTTTGATCAATATGACTCCTTTTTAAATGTATCTATAATAATTTAAATAAAGAATCTCCTCTATTTTTCATTTCTTTAATGTCTTTGTTTTTTTTTTCTCATGAAAATTCATTTTATAAGATAATTGTGATTAAGAAAATCAAAAACTATCGCTATATTTCAAGATTGAACTCCAAATTATAGAAATGCAAAACAAATGTTTGAAGTAATTACTCATTAGACGCAGGAAGAATGACTAGAAGATGAGTCATCTTGAACCAAGTTCAGGAAACAAGCAAGTTATGTTATAATTAGCTATTTCTGCTCTTGATCTATGATATCATGAACTTAATCAATTACCAAAAAGTGCAAACATTTATTGTAGCACTTAAAGATCGAATCCACCGAGAACCTAGAATAACACATTAGAATGCAAGAATCTAATTTACTCTAAAGCAATAGAGATTTACAAGTCTAGATTAAAAAACTGATGATAAAACAAAGATTAAAGACAAATCAATTTAAACAAGGGGAATAATCATGATATGGCAAGAATAATGGTGATAAATATCGTTAAATTTATTTATAAACTTTATCCTACACTATTACGCGAATTTTTTTTTCTTCAACAACGTCAACTCTAAATTAACCAACATTATGCAATACATTGTTTCTCTCTTAATGAAAGAGCTTTCAACTAATCCAGGACACGTATTAGAGATGCATTTATTTACGTATGTTCAAAAGTAAAACCTTAATATGTAATTCTTTGGTTACAAAAAGAAGAAAGCAATTTTAGAGTTGATCCATAGAGAGGTAGCCTGGATAATATGAGTGAACAGTAACCACCCAAAAGTTTAACCTAATTATGAAATTATCCATAGCCATATTTTGATAATACCCATGTTAAAATAAATTATATTTGACCAAAACAAAAAAAAAATTATCAGGTTATTAAACTTCCTAAATTGAAAATGTTAAGGTCAATTACTCATATCCTGAATGCTATGAAGAAATTAAAAGAATTTATGGCTATGAATTATGAGAAATGACCAACGACCAATTCTTGTAGTTATATAAAGACGAAATAGGTGAGTGCAAATTAACAAAGCAAGACAACACATAACAATATTAGTTTGTCCAAAAGCTTGTAAGAAATAGATTTGTGTGAAGATGGCTTCATCAAAAATATATTTTGTATTCACTTTCACCATTTTCATTGCAATTTCTTCGATTCATTGCCAAACAAATGACCTCATCACTGGTATATCTTTATTTTGATTAATTTTTATCATTTAAGATATATGTTTCAAACGCTCTGATTTTAATTTTACCATTTTTGTCGAGTTTTTCTCAATCTGGTAGTTAGGATTAATCCATTCCTTCTACAGGTGTTAGATGAAAAATGAGATTTTAAGGAGTGAAATTTAGACTTTGGATCGAAAAGTCTCCATCCAATTATTGACAGAAAAAAATATACTATTTTTTAATAAAATTAGTTTTTCAGTTTTCAAAACTTTCTTGTTTTCGAAAGTTTCGTTCTGTGTTTTTTTGTAAAAGTTACGACATAAAAAAATATTTATTTGTGTGTATGAACAGGCAAGACTAGACGGGATCCATTGTGTCTAAAGCATTGCAGTGATGAATCTGGAGACAAAGAGTGCAAATCTGTTTGTGTGAATGAGAAAAAATACACAGATGGTCGTTGTGTTAATAATGGAATTCCCCCTGCTGCTGAACAATATTGTTGTTGTTTTATAATAACTAATTAGCTTTTAAACCACAATAATAATATTGATATTATTTTATCTAATTAAAAGATGGCATAAGTTTTGAACATTTGAAGTTAACACATTTCATTGATTCTTGATATATATGTTTTGGGTTTGTTCACAAATTCCCATAATTTGGATCTCGTTAATCTGTTACCGAACCGATGAAAACTCACCTATCTCTAAATCAATTTAAAATGTAATTATGTCTATCCTGAATAACTTGTACATCAATGAGCAATAAAACATAAAAAAAATTATGCCATTAAAAATCATAGCTTTTATGACTAACTACACAGAATTTGTCTCACTCTGGTGGTTAGAATGATCCAACTAATGAGTATGATATTTAGGATTCGATTTTTTCCTCTACAAATTGGTAGATTAAATAGAAATTTTAAAGATTGGGCTAGGCTATGGATCGGATTTTGTCGATTCAATGTTAATAAAAAAAATTCTAACTACGAAGTTGTAAGAATTATAATTATTTTAGAATTCTAGTCAAGAAATTAGATTTTCCAAATAGAAAATGTAACACTAGATGGACAAAGGTGCGACTTCTAGTCCACATTGCTTCAGTTCTTAACTGTACAAGAAATTTGTACAATCAAGAATAAGGTATGCAAAGAGATTTGTCTGACAAGAAATACAAGCAAATCCTTGTATTCCCTACCTAGTTCTCTCTTTTTCTTATATTTTTATTGTCAAAACTAATTACTTATTTAAAACAAACAAAAATAACTAATTATTCATGAAAAGTTCTTTCTCAATAATGTTAACATTCTCTTATACGATATATAACTAAAAGCATATTATTGAATTCATTGTTTCGTTATATTTTTATTGGTGCAAGGTTCAATGAATGGTTAGGCATACGTATTGTTTCCATGATGGACCACATAATTATTATATATTATATATGTGTATATACCTATACATTAATATATACATAAATGCCATCCAGTCAATTATTGAATTTTCAAACTAGAATCTAGCTACTACTTAGTTTATGTTATGTCTATATGTCGTTCAAAACCAACCTTATTACAATAATATTGCTTTATATAGTTTAATAAGTATATATAATTCAACGGTAATTTTATAATTACAAAATGTGATTATGTGAGTTATAGACTTATAGACATAAAGAAAATAGTAGATAAAGCTAAGATCGATTGACTATATATCTCATCTCACTGTATGAACAGTTTATAAATTTGTCTAGTGTCTCCAACAACGTTGACTATATTTATGTCTAATATATCTCATACACATGCATTTTCTTATAGTGGGTAACTATTAAATAATTTATATTTTAGGTTTATTATATTACACATTGTGATTATTCAAACTAATCGTGAGGAAAAACAAGTTGATTGTTTCTTATGTTTTTCTAATAAGTTGAATATGAAAACTAACTTTCTATGAGTCTATATATGACCAATTACATCTAATCAGTATATTATGTCCTGCTCCACCAAATACATCGAAATTCAAGAGGGTTACAAAAATAATATAACAAAATATAGGGTGAATTGAGGCAATACCAATAGATAAGTTAGAAATTGCAAAAATAACGATGCTAATTTTTAAATTGGCAAAACTAACATAGATTTTCGATTTTACTCCTATATAGGTATTTATTTAAGTGAGGATAACAAATTAGGAAGATTGGTAATATTTTGTTTATCACGATATGAAGTTGGATATATATAAGTAACGAAAAAAAATAGGATGAATAAAAGGGGATTGAAGTTGGATATATATATATATATATATATACGGAAAGAAATATGATGAATAATAGGAGATTGATGATCTGATAATGATGTATTTTATACAATAATGGTATAGTCATGGGCGGAGTTGGTATATTGGTACTATTGGGGTCAATTGACCCCAATAAATTTTGAAAAATTAATCTAGTGTATGGTTAAAAAAACTAAATTGACCCCAGCTAAACCAAGTAACTGACTTCTATAAAATTAAATTTTAGATATACGTCAAGATCAATAAGTGTTTTGATCCCAACAAAGCAATTTTTAGGCTAAAGCATAACAAGTTTGAGTTTTACCTATCATTTATTTCTTTAATTTTATAAGAACACCATAAAGTTTGGTTTAATGGGCATACCACTACAATAAAAAATTTGTATTGATATGTAATATTTTGTCACAATAACACATATTTCGTCACAATATAAAAATATTGTTACAAGTGTCACAAATGTATATTGGTAACAAAAATATCACAATATACTTGTAACGAATAAATTTAGTAAAAACAAATTCGTAAATCGTTACAGAATAGAGTCACCATGATTTATTTAAATTTGTAACAAACAAAATTCGTAAAAAAAATTGTATATGAAACATCATAAATTGTTACTAATATTTTTAGCTACAATACAATTGTCACAATAGCTCAATTTTCTTTGTAGTGTACATTTCTTTGGTTTTGAACATTATTCCAAAAAAAAATTCATGAGTTAAGCTTAACCCCAATATTGTATATAAATTTCTAGTTCCGCCATTGGATATAGTTAACAAGTAATGCAAATTATAGACGATAACAAGTTATGTAGATTGGTAATTAAGGATTTTCAATAATAATTATCAATAATATTGCAACAAATTTGAAAATAAACATACAACACAAATTAAAAACATTAATAATGCTTCCTAATAACAAATAATGAGTACATTTTGACACAAACACGCAAACTTATAAGATAAAGGTAAAATGGTCAAAAAAAAATTGCAACAATATATCAAAGTTTTCCGTTTGCTATACACTTAATTATCAACTTATCTTTTGCTATAGTGACATTACTCTAAAATATATATTCAACTATGTTCATACAAATTGAAGACTTGTCAATGGAAAGTCTTTAGACTTTTTTTTTTTTTTGTCAACTCAAATAAAAGTTCTTCGACTCTAAAAAGACAAAATTGTAGAAGAAATTAGAAAATAAAAAAGCCAAGATATTGACAAACTAAGCTCTTAATATACTTAGAATTTATGTAACACAATTACACACTAGTCCATCTCATGACCTGTTGAGTGTAAAAAGATGGAAAATTCTTCGAATTGAAAAAAATATAACCATAACATAGTCTACTTAAATACAATGTATATATAAACCAATATCAAATTCTCATAAAAATTAAGAAAAGGAAGAAGTAACATATTAGGATAAATGCAAATTATTATTATAATTATTATGATCATGGTGATGTTGAAACATCAACATGTCGCTACCGTAACTCTCTCTATCATCTTCGTTTCCACCATTGATATAAGCAGTCGAAGACGAATTTAATGGTGTCGAGCTGCCTGACGAAGTTCCCGGTAGCATCGATGAACCGAAATTCCACCCGGCCTTGAAATTTTCACCGTCGTTAATTTCCTCGGGTACATGGTAATTTCCGGTTAAAGGGACTTGGTTATTAGATGGTTCACCTGAACCATTATAACTGAGATAATCGTTGAAGTAGTCTCCACTGTTTTCCCATTGAGCCGGTAATGTTGAATTGAGCAAACCGGTGAAACTGGTTTGGTCAGTGTTTAGGTCGTTTTGAAGCTGTTGGTTTGGTTGATATGATTCGGTTTGAACGTTGTTGAGGTGATTCAAGAGATCAGGATTAATATTTGATGTAGTGAGATCAAATTGAGTATTCATCGGTTGCGACATAGATTTGAACAATGATGATGTGAGCAACGAAGAGAGCTGGAGAAGATTGATACGTGGACAATGTGTCACTGGATCAATCCCCATTCGTAAGAGCTTCTTTTTGATATGTGTGTTCCAATAGTTTTTGATTTCATTATCTGTTCTTCCCGGTAAATGAATAGCAATAGCACACCATCTACACACAAGAGAAGCAAACAGAATTAGATTCAAATAGAGAAGCATAAGTTTTGACTTGTTAAGATATTAGCTGTGATAAAGAGTTGAAGATTGGAAGCTTAGCTTTAGACATTTGACTTTGATAGTCTTGTCTTTTAGTTGAATAAATTATGCTGAGTAATATTTTAAAAGACATGGAAGTCCAATGAAGTAGGTGTAGTAGTGGAAAACTAGGTCATTTTTAGTAAATTTAATAATACATATTAACAAAGAATTATACACTAAAATGAAGAAAAATAGGTTTAAGAAAGACTAACTTGTTTCCAAGTAGACGATGAAGTTGAATTATGGTTTCTTCCTCTTGAAGAGAGAACTCTCCTCTCTTAATATCAGGTCTTAGATAATTCGTCCATCGCAATCTACAACTCTTCCCACATCTCTTTAACCCTTTTCATGATTCACACCAAAAAATATAGAATTAAGAACTATGATTTGTAATGTAAACGCTAACGTTGACATTTACACTATATCTATATATATATATATATATATATATATATATATATATATCATAATAACCATTATTATCATTTAATTTGAAACATAAACGCAGGACATATATTTATATGATGTATAGAATTTTATCTATTTGTTTTTTTTTTGAATAATTGGATGGACAAAACCGATCTGTAACCTAAAATCTCCTAATAATCTACTAATTATAGTGGGGAGAAACCGAACCATGATGTCAGAGTAATTAGTTGTATCATTGTAACCACCAGATTAAAAAAACTCGGCGTATAGAATTTATCTATTTGTGGTAGGAATTTACCGGCGTTTTTGGGAAGGGTTCGCCATTTTCCGGGACCGTGAGTTTGAATATAGGCGATGAGTTTCTCGTCTTCATCCGGAGTCCATGGACCTTTCTTCACTTCACTTTCCTCTGAGCTTGAAGATTTTCCCATTTCTTTTCAAATGTTTTATGTGAGACAGCTAGAGCGAGAGATATAGAGAGAAAACTTGATTACAAAGAAAATATGTTTTTGATGAACACAAATATATCTATTATATATATATGGTATATACAAAAGTCAGGTCAAGGAGATTCGGTACCGCCCATCCATCAATTATCTAAATACGTGTCTTATTTTTGATGGAAATACGAAGAAGAAAACAAAAAGCACTTATAATGTTGACAGAAAAAAAGTGGGTAATTAAACTTTGTTTTCTGTTGACAAAAAAATATGTAAGAGACAAAAAGCATGAGATTGATACATCTAAAAATAATTAATTTAGTTCGAGTAAGAACACGCGGCAGAATATAAATGAATGAGGACGTGTGATAGATATGTGAGGAAGGTTCGATTTGTTTTGGTCTCTTTGTCTCAAATCATCAAACAGTTTTCACGATAGCTCTCTTGCGTGTGTGTTTAGTGTTTACCCATCGGTCATCAACATACAATTAACTAATACATTATGTGATTACCAATATTCATTTGCTATGTTGAAATAAATATAGTTATTCATCCTTTCAAATTTTGTATACAAAAAGTGTGTGTGAGAATTTGAGTTTGTAACTTAAAACTAATCGGTTACAACTCTTGTTCTAAAAATCTCCACCTAGTTCTAGTTAATTCCCGCTTAGTTTTTAAATTTATTTTATCCACTTTGATTAATGATTAATATTTTGAAAAAATCAGTCATCTAATCATTTTGCGTCTAATCAAATTATTCTACTTAATTTTGTATAATTTGATTATTTTAAATCGCAAGTATAAAAAAACTTTTTTTTGTTATTCAAAAATTAGATTAAAAGTCTTTTATGTTCTATAATAGTTTATATCCAAAATTTTAATAAACATTCTAAATTTTGTTTAAAAAATATGTTTTATGTGTTTACTACAATTTTGAAAACGATATTACGAAAATATTTAACTATAATGGATTAATATGGTTTTAAAACATTCAGATAGCTCTAAAACTAATCTCTGATTTTAATTCGACTTTTTGATTGATCGCTAGGTCTATACCGAACATTCGACTAGAGTCCATCGATATTTTAAACTAGGATAATAATTGGAGAGGCAAACCCTATATATACTAGAATAGATTCTTCGTCCTTACCGTTGTGGGACATCTTACAGATTCTTTTGAAATGTGGGTAAGTGTTAGTCTAAACCTACAATCTCAAAGATACCACAACCGACCGTTTTATCGAATGAGACCATGCATGGACCATCGGTGTCTCGTGCGCATAGCTTGACTCTGATACTATATGAATATTTGGGTTTCCAACTCAAAACCTATTATTAACAATGAATACAAAGACCCAAATCTCATATATAATAAAGTGATTCCCTATCTTTACTTATGTGAGATATCTCTCTGATGGGGTTCTTTTCACTTCCCTCATGGTACAACTTCGCTACCCGTCACCCAGGAGGTGTCAAATTATCTTTAAAACTACAATGAGTGTCGGATAAGAAGTAAATTTTGAATAAACAAATTGTGTGATTTAAAGGATCTTGGTACAGAATTTTTATATAATCAAAGGATTTTTGTTTTTTTTTACCAAGTTAGGTAAATTGACGACCAAGCGTCTTTGAAGTGCAACAAACGTAAGGAACAAGGAATACTAATTGGTCAAAGGACATATGTAATAATAAGACAATATTGTAATAATAGACATGTGATCTGCAACTAAGTGCTAATGCCGCCGGGATATCATTGGATTACAGAGTTTGGTTTCAATCCAAAATAATAGTGATTTGACATGCCTAACGAATACTTTTTTTTTATTACTAATACTTAAATATATTTGTTTAGTACAAGTGTTCAATTTTATTTGAAAAAGCAAATTATGGGTTTTATCTCCGTTGAAGCTATTAAATGAAATATTTTTAGCATAAATCTTTTATGGTAAAATTTATAATAACTATACAGTTTTATCTTGTGGAACAAATAAAATTTATCTTAAGAAATTAATTTAAAATTGTATGTTAAGGTTTAGTATTTTAAAATGTTGATTTTGAGTGCAATGAATATTAACATTTCTTGTCAGCTCTATCACAATTAAAAAAGAAGTATTTATATCTTGAAGGTTACGATTTACGAATGATAATATAGTTTAATTTTTTTTATATAACGGCTTTAAATGATGATATAGTTTTGTACAAGGTTGAATGATTAACCCTTTATACAGTCGAGATAATGATCAGAAATATATTCATTGTTTCAGGCAAATACGTTTTAAGAAAAGACTTTGTGAGTTTGTGTAATGGTATCATAGTGTAACATGACTTAGTTCCACGATTGTTTTGTTACCGGTCCGATTGATAAGGTCTGATAAGTCATAGCTAACATTTTCAAAAGCCATACCAATTTTGATGGAGAAAATTGCAAATATAGATACTACACCACTTGCATGAAAACATTTCTCCAACTTAGTTCTATTATTTTGACTTTGAGTTAATTTATGCAAGCATGAATAAGAATAAAAACCTGATAATTATTTAAAAATATCATATGCCAATTGGTAAACTACAACTGCATGTGAATTTTTTATTAGCTAACAAAGATGTCCATTTGCTGAAAACAGTAGTCTGTTTGACTATTTAAAAACAGTAATCTATTTGACTATTGAAAGTTTAGTGTGTATTTTTGAATCTTAAGGTGATCTGATCCACCGTTATTATTATTAAATTCTTGTTGATAATAGATGGGAGAATTGGTGAAACACTAATTTAATTTAATTGAATAGCACAAAACTCTAACTATTTACAACTTTAGCCCTTTAATAATTATGTTCAAAATTAAAAACAGAAAATAGAAAACTTATGTGGATGAAAGAAACTTGAGCAAGTCTATTTGCTATAGTACCACTATGTTGCCATTTATACTATATGGTATAAAACTACTATATACTATAAAACATATAGTACATAACAGTAAAAAGTACTCATTTATATGGTATATAAAAATGAGGAAACGAAATAGAAGAATGAGAAATAAAAAGAGAATCAAAAAGACAAGAAAGAGTAGGAGAAGGATGATGCAGAGGATGGAGAGAATGAGAAGGAAAAGAATAATGAGAAGAGAGAAGAGGAAGAGTAGGAAGAGCAGTAGAAGTAGGAAGAGGAATAGATCACCAAATAAATTAAAATTGATAAAAAATTTTAAAAAATATGTATAAATTGATGGTTTTAAGATAATAAACATATTATATCAATTAGAATTCTATATATTTAACTGTTTTATACACAATTAGTCAATAACATATTTGTTTTTTATTGAAAATTTTGTTCATTTTTAAAAATTTAAGTCTTAGTATATGTAGAAAAAAATTTAACTTTGGTTTAGTTTTTTAAAAAAATTATATTGAAAAATAGAATTAGAGGAGGAAAGAGAGGTGAATAAGAAAAAAAATTAAAATTAAATGTAAAATGTATAATGGCAATATTATATAAAATATATTGAATATTAGTTGACTTAGGTTTTGTGTTATTTCCAACATTATTAATCATTTTTGTGTTATATATATGCTAATTTCCCATAATTAATTAAATAGTCTTTAAAAAGAAAATAATATGGACTTTTATGGAGAATTCTCGACAAGATGGAAAAAATAAGTTCTTTACAGGCTTTATGATTTATATGGAAAGTAAGAAACGACAAACTCTTTTTTAATATTGACCAAGATCTCATAGAAATAGTAAAGCTCACGGAAAAATAGGCAAATGCATGGACCCAAACACAAATAGGGTAACACAGAGGATTAACTCAATTGGGAGAGGGCAAACTCAAAAAGAGAAGACGGTCTTTAGATCTTTATCGGTATCTTGATGATATAAGTGTTTCGTTGACAAACCATGGAGAGATTATGAATATTTTAAGGCTTAGGTTTGGTATTCCTTAGAGATGGTGTAGGTGGTGTTAGTATGAGAGTTCTTGGGATTAGTAGAATTCTTTTTTCTCTTTATTCAGAAGTATAAATTTTACGGTGAGCGATATCCAACTTAGTTTTCTTCTATAATTTAATTTAAATAGCTAAGATTGCAAAATCATTTTTTCCAGCTAGCCGAAATATTTAAACAGATACCTAGAACTAAGTATTACTGAAAAAATTAACCAAATATTTTTTTTTGTCAACATCACTCATTCATTATATAAATAACAAGTAGTTTGTCGATACAAAATTTGTAAAAGACAAATATCTAGAAACCCCTTTAACATTGTAATTCAAAAACAAAATCACTTTTGTAGTTCAGTTATTAAGGAATCAATGATAAAGAAATATAATTAAAGGGAGTCATAAGTCTTATCCAATCTTCAATATAAGGTAGATATTCAGTTAAGTCAAGATATAAGATTGAAACGACCTTCATAAATGGGGAGGAAATGCATTATGGACCTTCCTTGGAAGAGATCCAAGCTTAGGGGTGGAAAACAGAATGCCCTCCCAAGATATAAGATTGAAACGACTTTCATGAATGGGGAGGAAAGGCGTTATGGACCTTCCTTGGAAGAGATCCAAGCTTAGGGGTGGAAAACAAAATGCCCTCCCAAGATATAAGATTGAAACGACCTTCATGAATGGGGAGGAAAGGCGTTATGGACCTTCCTTGGAAGAGATCCAAGCTTAGGGGTGGAAAACAGAATGCCCTCCCAAGATATAAGATTGAAACGACCTTCATGAATGGGGAGGAAAGGCGTTATGGACCTTCCTTGGAAGAGATCCAAGCTTAGGGGTGGAAAACAGAATGCCCTTCCAAGATTAGACATTTCATCTCGTAAGTAGTGTCAGGTTGCCTCCCGGTTAGAACTAACCTAAGAAAAAGAGGTATTTGCTGCGATACTAGGTGTTCGCGCTGTGGTGCTGAGGAGGAATCAATAAATCATGCTCTCTTTGAGTGTCTTCCAGCTCTTCAAACATGGGCTATATCAAACATACCTTCAGGTATATGGGTTTTTCCTATGTCTTCTGCTTTTTCTAATTTGGATTTCCTTTTCTGGAGGATACCAGACTTAGAGGAATTTAGAAGTTTTTCCTAAAATTCTCTGGAATATTTGGAAAGTCAAAAATAAAAACTTTTCTCTAATTTGGATAGAGATCCACGAGAATGGTTTCAATTACAGGAACAAAAGGAGCTAGAAGAATCATGTTAGTTTACATAAATTAGGCCAAATGAGTTATGGGAGGCAGTGTCAAAGTATGGGATTGGTGATCCCAGTTTTACTAGATACCGTTGTTTTGTAGAAGGTTCCTGGAAAGATTCAGGACTATTCTCAGGTTTGGGTTGGTATTGCTTTACATACTCTGTTATGGAAGCAAAGATGGGAGTTTGTGGTATACCTAGATGTATATCACCTCTTCACATAGAATTTGAACCACTCATGTGGGTTATGAAATATCTTCTAGTTTTGGAAATCACAGAAGTTCAATGTGCAAGAGATAATGCGGAGATTATCAAGACGGTGTCAAATCTCGATGAGTGGCTAGCCTTCTCACCGTTTTTAGTGGAGTTTTGACTATCTACGACGAAGTTTCAACAGTTTTTCTCTTCATCAGATTCCAAGATCTCTCAACAACAAGACGGATTTGATAGCTTGTACTATCCATAATTTATCTAAAATCTGTTCCTTTGTAAACTTTTGGTCTTTTTCTTGACTTTCAAGATTAATATAAAATGTATATGTTGAAAAAAAAAAAGGTAGAAAATCTTGATAAATTCATGATGTTGTGGGATTAGACTCATCTTCAAATAAACAACGTAAATTAGTGTAGTACATTATAAGTTTTTTTTTTTTAGATTCTGTGTAAAACATGCATTAGACTCACTTAAGTCAAAGAATGATGCGAGAATTAAAAATTATGTTTGTTAAACAGTAAATAATTAGGTATAATATAACAGAAAAACTATCAAAATCATTTTGGTCCATCTATTAGTTTGTTTGTTTTTTTTGATAAAGGGCTTATGGTCCATCTATTAGTTATAAGTTCATTGTAGGTTTTTATCAATTTTCATTTTAATATCAGTTTTTAAGATGATTTTTACATGTGATGAGATATGTGATTTACATAAACTTTAAATCATGATCCATCGAGATACACAGGGGATTATTGTGCCGATACAACGAATTAGTTATCAAAAAGAAACAATAAAGCAGTAATTTACAGGAAAATGTCCCTATCAAACATAAATAAAAATGATTAATTACAAAACGACAAAATATCCAGATGGTCAAATATTATTAAATTTCTCAACTAAAAGAAATAAGATAAACTATTAGAGGTAGATTTATGCTACGCCTTATTTATCTACAACAATCCCAACAACCCAATATTAAAATTTTAATTGTCTAATAATTTGTCTTCTTATAACATTAAATATAATACTATCATTGAAAATTTGGATGAACACAGAGGGACCTAATTTCAAACTAAATTAGTTTTCTTCCATTTTGCAACTATCAATTGCATGTCTTTTCTTAAAATAAACTATCAATTTTATAAGTCTTTCTATCTGTCAATTCACTAATCAGCTACCATCTTCGTTTTAGTAAATTATATCTAAATATTATATCTAAAAGAGCAGTGGTTTGGTCAAATAGTTTAGTGATACAATTGGTGTTGTTGTTTTCTGTCCAAATTTAATTTTATAATATCGTATTTTCTACGTATTATTGTTGAAAGTTTATCAATACATTAGATGTTGTCGATTCGAACGCGTTGTAAGAAAAATTATATAGAAACTAAAATATCTTTTGTTTAAGATTTTCATACTTACTTACATCATTTGCTTGCTCAACCTTTCTCGGTTTTGTTTCTAGTATGTAAAAAAATTCAAATACTATTTAAGGTTCTTCTAGAAAACACTTTACCAGTGAAAATGATCGGTATGACAAAACTTGGGGAATATTTCTGATCGTCTGAAGACTAAATTAAAAATTCTTCATTTATATTTCTTTTGTCAATATCTTCTTTCAATATTTTATTTATAAATATGTGCATAGAATCTTTAAAATGATCGAAAGTTTCACATGGGAACATAAAATTGAATCTAGTTTTAGGCCTAAGAAATCCCAATAATTAAAAAAATAACGAGCTACTCAATTATTTGATGTTAAATACTTGCTTCTCTCATTCAATACTTTACAGATCAAATTAGCTAAAAGTTGCATATCTACTTGGATTATGAGGTTGGCTTGGCAATATATATTATAAAGAAAATCCTTTATATATATATGAGGACTATTTTTATGATATAATATGTGGATTAGTATATATACCTGTAAATATATGCATGTAATGGTTTATTAGTTAATGCAGAAAATATTTTTAGTTAAATAGTTAAATGTCTATTTTTACTGTTTTTTAACTGGAATTGTTTAGTTCACGTAATATTATAAGAGGTTTGAAAGTTCAATTATGGAACAAATTTTATCGATGATAAAAAATACATGTTATGCCAAAAAAAGAAAGCTAGATGATAAATATTTTAAACAAATCATTAATAGCTATTTTGTAATATAAAGAAAATAAAATAGACCTAACGTTTAGATCGCATGGTGTCTAGTATATCCACGAAGCATTGAACACGTAAAAGTCTCGTATAGTTAATTAACTAATTATTCTTTTGGATTTTTCTCTTATTCGGATAGCATTATATATATATTATTAATAGCATTAAATAAGTAGTCTTAAATAGTAAGAATTTGGTTGATTAAGAACGTGAGCAATGTTATAAAAGATTATATTAGGTTCCTAGAATTATAAGTTCCAAAAAATTTATATAGGTAAGTTAGTCAACTAGTTAAGTTTATATTTGTTGTCATTTTTTTACTGGAATTTAATTTCATAACATAACTCCTATGTGATATTGTTCGTAGTTTTAAGAAATGGTTTGGGTTATAAATAGTTTTTCTCGATTCAAATTAAAACTTATATACATACAAAAATAATTTTTACTTAACTAAAGTATATTTAAAATTAATTAATATTAAAAAAATCTCGATTTCAAAAGTAACATTTTTATTTTAGTTAACATCATAAATTTTAATTTTTAAGCTGAAAGTATTAGCAATAGTGACAATAAAACAATCAGGATATGTAATTTAATAGTTTGCAACTAGTCTTGGCAAAAAAAAGATTACGACAATAATTTAGCCATATAAGTTTTGGGTAATCTGTAGAGACAGTAGTTGTCGTAGCATATGGACTTTAGCTTATTAAAAATTAACTAAATTTACTAGCATATAAAAAGACCACGTCAAATTACGTGGTTATAATAAAAAATTCATAATTTAAAAATATTATTTATCATAGTTTGAGAGTTTTCTCACTCACATGTTTTTGTGTATAGTGTGTCTTTTATTTAATCTTTGTAATGTTTTAATGAGTTAAGTTGTTAAAAAAAATATTATTTATTAGAAGAAATTTTTTTGGTGAAATGATTATATTTGTGTTTTTTACAAGAGATTGATTGTAAAACATTTTTTATAGTCTAACGTAAGACATATTTTTGTTTATTTTACAAAAAGCGTAAAACATTGGTTTTGGTTTGTAAATATAGTTGGAGGTGGGTCTCTGATCCTCTCTCCGGCCCACGAATACGGGAAAGGCTTTAAGCCCATTAAGAATTTGGAAGAATTAAGTTGTTGATCTCGGCCTAAGGGAATTTCTCGTCTCGTCTTGGCATGATGTGACAATGGTCTCGTCTCGAATAAGTGATCTCGGCATTGTGATCGTCTCAGCAACTTTTTCATACTTAGCTAAGGAGGAAGATTGAAGGTGAAGTATACAAAGAAATGGAAATATTCTATATCTTGGAAATGAAATATTTCCGAGAATTTCAGAAGATCTTGAACTTGGAGTCTAGTATATATTGCTATATTTTTTATTACGAAAAGAAAACCAAATTTTGTAACCGTTTCTATTCATCTATAAATATAGAAGAAAAAATCTTCGAAAAGTGATTACGCTTTAATTATTGACCTACAAGCAATACATCATACTAAGTACTTTACTCTTAATTCTTTTCTTTGCAACCTTAATTTACAGAGTTTTTGCCATCTTTCCTCTTGAATCTAAGATTCGGATTTATAAATTTGGTGTTAGTTCTGATTCAAATAAATATTCTAAATTTAACAAACTCTTACAACCATTAAAAAAATAGGTATTGTTCACCATGGATAATTATTAAATATGTACTAGTTTTCATAAATTACTTAATGATTTTAATAATGTTTATAAATTCTATATTTAACATTAACATATAGGAATTTATAATAGCTTTCTATACATTTTTTTTAATGAATTTTTTCACGAAGAATTTGATTGGTAACATTACTAAAAACATAATTGAGGTGAAAACGAATAAGAAAAAATAACTATTCATGTAATAATCACAACTATGAGATTATTTAGACCAAATAAGGCAAATAGGCAAAAAGTCTGGTAACACAAAGCAGGATAAAAAATTTTTTTGTTAATATGGGCTACAACTGGCCGGTACGTTAGCCAAATTCTTACATAATATAGACGATGAGACTTGATCCCTGGTTGTGCAAGTGCGCATGTCTTAGTGGACTTACCGCATGCCACTAGACTAAAGGCCACTTGCAGCAGGATAATTTTTTACTTGACGGTTTTCATTAATACACCAATCATAAATAAAAAGCTTCTCGAGTACGAGACTTCATGGTGGCCACTAGCAAAGTATGACTTAAAAGGGTTTTCCTTTAAGTCATAACTTTTATGGCACCTTGCGAGCAAGACTAGCAAGAATCTTCTTGAATAAAAACTTAATGGGGGCCACTAACAAAGTATGACTTAGATGGTTTTCCTTTAAGTCATAACTGTTGTAGCAGCTTGCAAACAAGATTCGGCAAGAATCTTTTTGGGTAAAACTCGGTGGTGGCCACTAGTGAAGTATGGCTTAGAAGGATTTTCCTTTAAGTCATAATTGTTGTGACAGCTTGCAAGCACGGCTCGACAAGAATCTTCTCGGGTAAAAACTCGGTGGTGGTCATTAGCAAAGTATGACTTAGAAGATTTTTCCTTTAATTCATTACCGCTATGACAGCTTCCAAGCAAGGCTCAGCAAGAAAGTTAGCGAGCTTGAACTCGGCTTATAAGTGTATAGGTACGAGCTTGAGCTCGACTTATCATATAGTAGTTTTTTTGTGCGAGGCTGAATTTGGCTTATGACTGTATATGTACAATCTGAGTTTGGCTTATCCCGTTAGCCCTTTTTTTGTGCGAGATTTTGCTTGGTAAATCATTAGTGGTACATTTTTCTAGGAAAGCGTATGTGATGTGTTGCTTGTCATCATCAAACTTTTTTGTGCGTATAGAATAATCTTTTTGTCCCCACAAACTCCGCCAACTGTTCTAACCAGAGTTAGCACAATAAGAATTTATATTTATCGTGGACCAAATTTCTTGTTTATTCAATATGTTTGTTGATGGATACAACTAGAGTAATTAAGTAAAACCCTTCTAGTAGTCAAAGTTGGAGGTCTGTTACAAGGTCTCTCTTTTCTGTCGTTCCGAGTCTCTGGTGTGTAAAAGGTGGCATTCTCTTCTTATGGTCCTCTATTTATAGCTTCTTGTTGACTTCCTCTTCCTTCTAAGATTATGATCTTATCCCCAAATTTTAGGAGATCCTATCGAGTACCTGAGAATATTCTCTACAATCTTGAGGTTTCGCGTTATCTCTAGGTTTTATCTTTTTGGGCCAAAGAGTTGTACACATATCAGACCAAAGGCAGACTTCTCTTCTATATAGGTCGATCTGAATTATTGTGATGGGCTTTAGGGAAAAAGTCCTCCTCCAACACATGAATTGCCTAGATCAACTATAGGCATAGGTCACAATATCTACCCAAACATGACAATTGATCAACTTATTGATTCGATAACCATGACTTGGCGAGAGGTATTCATAAGACAGTTTGTTAACTATAAGGATGCAAAGCTAATTTTGGGTATTTTAATCCTAAGAAGAGTTGGCACTTCATAAGAACTAGAAAATACTCAATTAAATCAGGATACTAGATAGAGAATTTTTTTATCATTATTCGATATAGGAAATTACGTTATGAACATACAACCTCTCGAGGTTTGGAAGCTAAAGCATCCATCAAATTAAATATTTTATCTGCAAGCACTCTTGGGGTGTGTGGCGGTAAATGATAAACTAAGGCATCGAGGGATAAATTGTATTGCAGAGTACGATTGATATGAAAATCTGTGGGGAATCGATAAGTCATGCTCTGTTTGAATGTCCACATGTTATTCAATCATTGGCCTTATCAAATATTCCATCGAAATTCACATCTTTCAATGAGAGTCGATTTGTTCCAATCTTGATTACTTATTTTTGTGAGTCCCGAGTTCTTTGGATATTGGGAGGCTTTTGTAGATTCTATGGTACATATGGATCGCGATGACTGATAAAGTGTTTTTAAACATTGATACGGAACCAAGAGATATAATTAAACAAGCAGAGATCAATGTAAGAGAGTTGTTCCAAAGCCAACCTAGGAAACCAGAAGGAACCACTACAGTAGTGAACCTAGTTCCACAATGGTTGGAGGTTTCTAGGCCAAGGAATTCTAGTCTAGGATTTACAAGTTTTTGTTTTTTATGGATGGATCATGAAAATCTTCAAATTTATTTTCTGGCATATGATAGTACTGTTTTTCAGATTAATCTGAAAGGGCATGCATTGGAGCTCGAGGAGTATTCAACATTATATACCAAAGTCAAAACCTTGTTGTAGGCGATGTCAAGGCTAATCTCCCCTTCAATTGACGGAAGTAGCAGTGGCGACAGATAGTACAGTGACAAAAAATTGCAAGACTAAAGAATTTATTTTGTTGCTTCTATCTAGTTTATAGATTTTATCAACAAAACACCATCAAATACTATATCAACATATTAATTCACATAATTAGATTAGTTTATTTGATTTATGTAATATTTTTGGGTGAAACTTCGGCCATTGAAATTTTTTCAAACCATATATAATTTAATTTAATTTTCTGAAGTCGAGTGGGATCCCAATATATAAGTCAGAAAGAAAGAAAATCCAAAGGGTTTAAACAAAACAAATGCCTATGTATTAACGAGAGTGACAAATATCCTTCTGTACACACAAAAATCAAATTATAACCAAATATGAAGGATTTCATAAGAGGGCAAATTTGTTCTTTTCTCTTACAAATAGATTCGAATCTTTGTTTCTTTGTCAACTCTCATCAGGCAATTGAAAATTCTGCGTTCCAAAAATTTGAAGAGATGCATTCTGTAGAAAAACAACGACTCCACATTTAGAACTGTTGAATCCATCCCATACCGTAAAATGAGCTGTCCCTGAAACTGTCTTCTTCGCCGATAAATCTTTAACGGTACATAACTTTTCTAGCTTTCTTACAACGTAGTCATTGGACAAGACTCTTCCTGAGTTATCTCCTAGAGGGCAATCAGTCACTAAACCATTCTCGTATAGCGCCACCATTATATCCATCCCGCTCGAGTCAACTTTCATCCTCAGAGCTCCTGTGAGTGATACTTGAAGTGTTTCTGAAGTTGGTCTTTGGAATGTGGCCTATAGTAAGAGAAACCGATAAATGTTTCACTACATCTTGATCACAATGTAGTTAAAGGCTCTATGATAAACTCATTGTAATTAAACCATTGATACACAAGTGAATCACTGATTCAGATACCTATAACAAAACTCCAAACAAGCAAGTTGGACCACAATCAAACTCATGTAAAAGCAGAGGAGACACATGAATTGTTACAAGAACACAATACATATACAATGGATGTAAATTGCTGTCGACAACATAAGTGTTGTGTTATGCTACAAGCAGTACTCATCATTAATTCCAGAACCATTCACATTATGTTTGAATTTTTGATGTTAGTAAAATAGCTAATCTTAGGATATACATCTTTTTCATCTACAAGATCGTATTGAAGAACATATATCTGTTCAATAAAAAACTTCTACTTAAGAAAGAGATCAAAACTTATTCTAAGTTCCTCCCAACTTCAATTCGCTATAGTCTATACATATATGTGTTTGAGATTCATGGCTGACAAATGATGATTCCAAAACATCTTAACTTGTTCAATCATTGATTGATTCGATTCATGACACATGAGCAAAAGTAAGAAACTACTCACCCGAAACGCTGGAGAAGGAAATCTAGGCGCTTCAACAATGGACTTGAGCAGAGTCTCTTCCTCATTACCAAGTAATTGAACACGACCTTGAACCACAAACTGCGGCGTGAAAATCGTATCTTGATTTAAAGTCTCGATGTAAGCCTTTTGCCTCACCGTCCATTGGCTCGAACCGTACGGATCTTTCCATCCGAGATAATCCCAATAATCAACGTGGAAAACTAAAACCATCGCCGGAGAACCACTAGATCCACCGTCCCGACGAATCTGACCGTCAAAATCTCCACGACCAAGACGCGATACGAGCATTTCCGCTTCCGGCGAAGTCTTACATCCTTGAGACGAGAATAACTGAACGAGAACAGGTCCTTCACCTGCCGGAACATCTGCAGCTATCATAGCCGCTTTATGAGTATGACCGGAGATTCCTTTTCCGGTGGATTTTCCTTTGACGTTAAAACAGGCGAAAAGACGAGGCGCCATTACAGAAATAAATTTGGCCCGTCCCTCCGCCTTTCAGAGGTTTTCTCTGAGCGTCAATAAGAAATCTCGGAATGCGAGGGAGAAAGAAATCAGAAAAATCAGAAATGTTTCCCCGAGAAAATGCGAGAAAATTCAGAAAAATATTGAAGGAGGAATGAACAATTTACAGACTAATGGGGAAGAGAGAAAGGCGGCAACAAGTGTCTTAAGCCAAATAAGCCTTTCTTTTTGGCCTTCGGTGGCAAAAGCTGTAAATAATTTAAAGTTTTTGGCCTTTGGGGGAATTTAGTTTCGTTATTAGGTATTGCTTTGGGAAGAAGAAAGTGTTGGTGACACGTCGTAGTTGAATCCCTGGACAGGTCAGCGAATCTTTCAACAAACAAAACCGGTTGATTTAATTTTCGGTACGATACAAAAGTGAACCAGATCAAGTGTACAAAGCCCAATGAATGAACCCAATTAACTGGATTAAGCCCATATATATTAGCAAACCTTAACCAGAATGAGGTATGAAATTCACCACAATGAATAGCAGAAATAATACGATTAAGAATATACCCCAATCAATAATCATCGAAATCGTCAGGATTAGGTTTAGGAGAAGTTAAGATTGCTGTGTAGAGCCTCAATTTGTCTTCTCCTAACGACGCACATCTCGACAGTGGTCTTCTCGGCCTTATGAAAGACAATGACGTCAATGTTAGCCTATGCTTGTACCTGTCACATTAATTAAAACCATTTAATTTCTACACGATGATTATAAGAGTAAGACATATATTCAAGACATGTGAAGTATGCACCTTCTCCAAGCGAGCTGAACCGCAACCGCAGCCCAAGTTCGCCACCCAGGAGAATAATAGCGGGCACTGCGTTTCACTTTCTCGTTAACAAAAGTGTAACGAAAATGCTGAGTCACATACTTAACGTCTTCGGCGTCAAGTCCAAACGCTTCGGTGGTCTCGAGCGTTACGAGTGTTGAAGAAGATGGTGGTAGTCTCTCCACGAAAGGTCGTCGGAGACACCATGAGAGAAGCTCGTCGCCACTGAAATTTCCTGGACCTAACATGCAACAGCTTTTGACGCCGTCTCTTAGTAGTTGACTACTTTGAAGATGACCTCTAACTACGAACAACATTCTCTGCACTGCATCTCCTTCTTTCTGAATCTGCAATTTTCAATAAAGATTTTTACGTTTTGTTTCATCGTTGAATGGTTTATCGGATCACACGTTAATGAGATACTTACCGTTTCTCCTTTGGTGAATATGAGAGACTTCACACGGTCGCATATATTCTCGAGCACTAAATCATCCATATGCTGAAACAACGGAACCTGAAAAATCCAAAAAGATTCATCCATTTCAATCACTAATAAACTAAATTCATCTTTCGGCATTCAGTTTTGACGATTAATCTAACCTGTCGGACTAAGTCTAGACAGAGATGGTACTTGATGTCTCTTCTAAGACCTTCAGGGAGATTCTCAACCATCTCATACTCGTCAACACCACGCATAGCAGCCCATCTCTGCCGTTCATAGTTGCGGACTCGCTGCCTAAATCCTAATGGCAAATGTTTCTTCTTCATCCACCACTCTATGTTCCTCATTTTCAGATGCATTGCTTGCTTCTTTGAAGTTGTTGCGTGCAGAAACACCTTCATTTTAGAATATAAACAAGTTATGATTCCTTTAACTTGATTACGAACATGTCAATAAAAAAATTGTAAGATAATATGATATGTATACCTTAATGTTACCAATCAACATGGTAACAAGAAGAAGACCACTTGTCAGAACTATTATATTGAAGACAACCTCCGACCACTCTGTTGTGCTCTCCAAATTCCCAAATGTGCTGATATCGGTTATACATTACAAAAATTATAAAAACCGTATCACATTCAGTTGAATGGTAAATTCATATAGACCTAAGAAAATAGTTATGTAAATGAACCAAAGCAACATTTTATTGGATTAAATTTAGTTTGAATTTTCTCCTACGACGAGTTAGCTTAAATCAAACCAAAACGGATTGAAAATTGAATAGTTAAACCGGTTAGGTTATGGAAGTACCTGAGAGTCATGAGGCCCCAAAAGATAGGGAAAAGGATTTTCTCCATCCGGTTTTCATTGCTGACAAGTTGAATGGTCCATTGATAAGCACCATATGTGTAGTTGGTGTTGATATCTAAGCAAATGGATCGAGCTTTATCGTTATTTGCCCAAGCCAATCTAGCTCTGTTAAGGACCATCACGGTCGTGCCATAGTACACTGGTTCTTTACATGACAACGTCTTTATATCGCATCCCATTGTACTTTCACATTGTTCTTTAAGACATTTAGCTGTTCTTTGAACTCCTAACAAGTACCAACATGCTCCAGCTGCCTGTAGATTCATTAAAACACACATGTGAGATAGGTGAGAGATTGTGATTGTAAATAGTGTCTCAATCTTTTGGAAGATTCTATTAATGAATTCTATTGATAATTAATTGCACTTTTTTGTATATGGTTAATGATTGATTTGGAAGATCTAAGAAATTCTCTTATGTTGTTAGTGAAAGTTGATAAATCATTGAGAAACAAATAAAGGTGAAAACTAATGATTGATTATTCACTTAAGACTTTGGTAAATTAATCATACGTACGTAAAACCAATGCAAGTCGTGTTTTGATTTCATTTAATAATTTGATTGCGACTTGTGTAATCGAAAAAATCATACCTTCCTCCTAGCAAATCTTTTCTTATTTTGGCATTTTCTGATTTTTTTTTTCTTTCTTTTCAAATATGACTCCCACAGCAATGGAAAAAGGTCCATGTGATAGTATTTCAGGTACGACATTTTAAATAATTTTACAAGCAAAAATCTTATAAATATATAATTATATGGCATCCAAAACATTGCAAACATATAACTATGCTTAAATCGACTAGACATTCTCATATATATAGACTACCACAATATAAACTAATCTTAGAGAATAAATTGACTATATATTATCTGCCATGAAATCATAAATTTATATATAGAGTAAAGATTCTATAAATTAATAATATTGCGACTACATTAAAACTACAATTTTTTTACTTAATTTATCTATATACTAATTGAACCAAAAACACAATTTGCGACAAAAAAATTATATTAATTTATAAAAGTTACTAATGAATCGAGTATTAATTTAAAGAGATTTTACTGTGTATATTGGACAATAAAAACAGTATAAGAAAAAACTTACATGAGCTGCGACGAAATAAGCCATCATGTTGAGAGCAATTCCCCACCAGACAGTGCCGAAGATGTAACCGGAAAGAGTAGCAGCATTGCGGCGGAGATGGCGGATTGAATGACATATCTTCGGTAGATATTGGAAGAGGAATGTTAAAAGCATTACTGATGCTACTAAAGTCACAGAGCCTCTCTTTATAAGAGAAGGTACCACCACCCACAACACCACCTGCTCTCAATTTTTTATAAAATGATTTTATGTTAAATTATTGTAACAAGAAAACAAAATTGTACAATACGACTAGATAATTGAAAACGAATGAACTGTATTATTTTTGGTCCACACAGGAACATGATTAACGTCAGACTGATTAATGAGCTAGAGTTCTTTCAGACCATATAAATATTTAGATATTAATTAGTCAATTTCAGTTCAGTACTAGATTTGATTACTATGATTCTGGCCTTTAAACAATGTTGTAATTGTTAACACATATAGGCTATGAATGGCTTCTTGTGTGTGTTTTTTTTCTTTTTTGTCAACTTAATTTGATTATAGCAAATGCGAAAGTTAATTCATAGGTATATTATCCACAAAATTTAATTTTTGGATAACTATAACACTACTATAACACTACGAACTAGAAAATCGGCTTTGTGATTCACCGCTATAAGAATTTGTTCTAAAGAACATTTTAGTTTTTTTTCTAAAATCCAAAAAATCAGTTTTTGATTTTTGGAGAAATGATAGAATATAAAGTAAAAACAATTTTAAGTAATTGAAGATATAAAATGAAACTAGAACATCTCTAAAAATGAGAAAATCACTTATTTTTCCTACATTTATTATTTGGAATATACCAATTAATAATTATCTTTTTGCGTATTGCATCTAAATATTTATGCAAATCTGTTTGTTTTTTCTTCTTTTTTTTAAAAAATAATTAAGAAAAAATAAATTAGTGGTAATTATTAACCTGAGGTAATGGTAAGATGACGAAGAGATCAAAGAAGAAGCCTCTCTTCTTAACGTAAGGTAGAGCAATCCTCGTAGGGACACGTGTCTCGCCTCCTATGCTAATATCGCCATCGCTATCAACGCCGGGATAAGGCCATCGCCGAGCAATCTTAAACTGAATCCAAATGTTCCAAAGGTGCAAGAGATCGGTCATGGAGCGTATAGCAGTGACGGTGAGAGCTAACCATCCATCGACGAGGAGACACATACACGTGTCGTTCACTGCTAAGGTGTAGAGAAAAAGTGGGTCCACGAAGAGTCCCGTTGCACATACAAGGAGGAAAACTCTGTTCCATTCTTTAACCCATTTGGATCTCGGGTCAAGTATTCGACCCAATAACATCCATTTGTTGTTGTTACGTGATGACCTGTTTCTGCACGTGAACCCTACACGTGTCTCTTCTTCATCTTCTTCTTCTTCGTCTGTTTCCTCGATTTCTTCCATCTCTTCTTCTTCTTCTTCTTCTTCTTCTTGTTCCTCCTCGTCTGTGTTATCTTCGTCTGAGTAATATCCGATGCTGCTTGAAACACGTGATGCGCGTGTGAAGTCTTGTTCTGTCGCCATTGAAAGGTATTAACGCATGCAAGAGAAAGAGAGTGAGAGAGAAGTAAGAAATTAGTAGCTCTTAATCATGTGAAGCTCTACAATGGAATGAGGTTTTGGAAAATGGAGAGAAATGTTGTCTTAAAAGGAAATTCTAAACTAGAGAAGAAATAACATAGTGGTCCAATTACCATTATAGCCTTATAATTTTTTGTTCTATGCGCAACCATAAGAAATAAATCAGTAGTTTAATATGTCAGATATATTTTTTTTGTTAAAAAATGTTAAAAGATTTCATTGTAAATTTTTTGCTAAGAAGATAAGTGGAAACCATAACTTATAGCCACAGAACATGTACACTGTGAATGGTAAGTTTTTTTTTTGTTTTTTTTTTTTGAGTAAATAAAAGGAAAGAAATGTTTCTTTTCATCTAGCTGAAACTTTCCCTTTGGGAACAAAAAAAACATTATGGCATGAGTCGGAGGGTGTTTCTGTAATTCGCAAAGGTAAGAGGTAACCATGAATTTGGACCTTTGGTCTCAGTCGTAAATACATTCGAAGGATATAAATAGAGACTAGAGAGGTCTTTCTTAAATGAAAAGGTTTTGTTCCTTTTTTCGTCATAGATGTTTTTTTTTCAAAGAATTTTACAATCTACTAGAAGCAAACAAACATCTAGATGGTGATTCTGTATATCTTTGTCGATTCAATAATTATATGATATCATTATTAACCCTGTTAATTATATTAGTAAAAAAAAATGAAATTTTGTGGAAAGAGATAGCAAATATTTGTATAACGAATATCTCTAAAATTATTAAGTGATAGCAAACCGATTAAAAAAAAGAAAAAAGTGAAAAATAGAAGATATGTGTTTGGCATGAGTCACATGAAATGGCCAATATTGTTTTGTTGGCTTGTAAAAGTGTTTTAATATGATCTTGGTTGTTCACTAGAGTCCAATATTATTTGTCAATTTCTTATAATATGTACAACTCTTTACTTATGGAAATTCTAACCATCACTCTCTAATCTATCCCCACCTCAAATTCTCTTCTCACTCTTATCTCTCTTTCATTATTTTTAAAAATTGTTTTTTTTATTAGACCGTTGTTCTATATATTAGCTATTTCTCAAAATTTTATCATTATTTCATGAATGGAATATTTGACATGTATTCTCTTTGGCCTATCTTTGTTCCCTGAATTATTGTTAATGTCCCTCTGTTTTATTTATTTATTTTTTCTTTTTGTGGCACACTTTGAAGATTTGAAAATAATCCTGCAAATAAACTGATTTTTGGTTTTAGATTACTAAACCGGTTTTTGGTTTAGTTGCCGTTTATTTCAGAATTCGTAGATTGAACCCTTTGTAAGTCAGTAGTTAATGCGTTTTTATGGGCCGAAGCAGTAAGCCCATTTATTAACTGAACTTTCCATCAGGTTTAGGTTTATTTAGTGGGCAAATTGTTCCTTTTCTTCTTGTTTTTAATAATATTTCCATCATATTTTTAAGTTTTTCGGAAAATTAAAATAAATTGAAAATTATTCATTCGTCTCCATACTGTAGTTTTCTCTTTTTCGCCCTCACTTTGAAATTTTCCGCGCCTGTCTCCGATTCTTAATTTCTCTATATTCTAGTTGGTTTTGTATTCACTATCAGCAGAGCTCCGTCACTTGGCTATAATATTTTGAAGAACATGTTAGAATTCTATTTACACACTACTGAGAACGTGTGAGAACTAAAAAATCAAAGAAATTTCTAGAAACAGTCCAGTCCTATTGATCAATGGCTGATAGTTTTCGGGTTTTGCAGAAACTCGTTAATGAGTAGCGATCAAAATATTTATTTTATAGTATGAATGTAGGATTGTGTTATTTTTAACCAATTTTGAAGAACATTTTCGCTTTGGAATCCGAGGGAGTGCAACCCTTAGGTTTTACTTAGTTTTGTTAGCATAGAATCAATGTCGGATGTAATTTATGAAAACCCGGTGTTATTTTCTAGTAGGAAATAAATTTTACTTTATTTTTATTTTTATTAATGGGTTTATTCAAGTCCAAATTCTTTAGGGTTTTAGAAGTGGATTCAATTTGCTTGATTAGTTTCACCGAGAACTTTCTAAGGTTTTTTTTTTCTTTTCTTTTAAAATAAAAATGTATGAAATCATTCTTAATTACCATTATAATGGATAGAAATATATGTTGTTATCATTCTGTTAAATTTTGTTATCAAACATTATTTTTAAAGGAAAAATAACAAAAACATGTTTGTGATGATAAATCTTTTGTGACCATGAAACTAAACTTACATATTTATAGACTTATTGGAATATGTATTTCGTTGTCTATGGGATCTCTCCAACTAATTTGTTATCTGAATTTTTTTTAAACTTGCAAAGAATATAAAACAAATTTAGTTTTTAACTTATGTTGAATATTGATAAATTTATTTACAAAGTTAGTATATATTTATTAGAATAACAAAAATAAGTTATGAAAATATATAATGTGTATTAGCATACAAAAATTTGTTAGTAGTGATTTTTGTTAATGTGTGTAATTTAGTTATTTCAAACCAATTTCAAAAAATAATCATACGTATAAACCATTTTTCTTGCGTTTCACTTCTATAATTCACTTACTTAGAGACTAAGTAAGAGAAAATCTTATGATCTATTTAAAAAAATAAAAATAAATACTAGAAATGATATGAAAAAAGTATATATTTAATTTTGATTTAAAATGTACTTTTTTATTTGGCAAAGACATACTTAGAAGCTATTGGATTTACGGTAACCACCCCAGCATTATGATTAGAAAATAACAACAATATTGTTACAAATTTGTTATTGTATTTTGTTTTGTCTTTGTTATTAAAAATGTATACAATTTTTTTTTGTGTGTGCTAATGTCATTGCTAACATCATTTTGAGTCCAATGGCATTGCTGACATCATCATATAATCTATTTAGTGCTTTCATTTTTATTAATAAACACTATTAAACTCTGATCTTATGAGTGGCTTTCAAATTTTTATTAATGAAAGCGATGATGTGCCTCACGAAGCGAGGTGGGCTTGGAGCGTTAATGGGCCTCAGGAACTGGATACAGTTTTGCCTGTGACAGAAGTTACATCACAAACAAATTAACAAAAATCCTTTTTCCGAAAACAGAAAGCCTTCCTAACTCGTGTGCGTCGTGACCTATCGAACGTCAACGTCACGTGACATTATCATTGCTCATAGAGAGCATTGGACTGTCTCTCCTTTCTTCAGCCGCCGTCGCCTGATTCCAACAATTAGGCGACGGGAGCAGTTTTAGGGTTTATCAATATCACTAGTTGTCGCCGGCGCCGGCCTCTTTTCCTTCAGGTGAGTCTTCTGATCAATTTCTCTTTCCCGGAAATGAAGATTTTTCTGTTAAGATAACAAAAAAGATTTATAGTCGTTTGGGGGTTTGCCTAGATTCATTCAAAATCTTTTTTATTCTTGGATTTGGATGTTAATTATCTCCAAAAATTTAGAGATTTTATTGTTAAGATACTTGGACTTGTACATGTATCTTATCTTTTTTCACCACTATGGAGTCTAAAATTTAATTTTTAATGGAAGTTGCGCAAACCTCAAAAAGAATATTGAAAAACAAAATCTTTTAGATTCGGGTTAAAAAACTGTAAATATAAATATGATATATACTAAGTCACTTCGACTCGAGACATTTATCCTGAGAAAACATAAATATAACAGAGGAGACATGTATCATTTATGTGATTGACTTGGCACGTTTGTTGTGATTGAAGGCTTTTCATTCTTTTCAGGTTTTACTGAGCTTCAAGCCCTTGCCATCATGTCTAGGTAAGCTTATGGCTCTGATTTTACTTCTTTGCTGCATATTCATTACTGCTTAATTATACTTTATGCAAAGATGAGAAAATGAACAAGAGGACTTTTTGTTGTTTTGTATCTTCGAGGAACTGCCTATTAATGGATACTGATAAAGGAAAAGCCTACAATAACATGTGAAAACTGAAAAGCATCATTGAAATTCTTGTCTTTTATGTTCAGTAATAAACAAAAATGATTGTCGGACCTTAATACTGTGATCATTTTTCTCTTTGGAATATCTAAATTCCTTGACGTAGGGATTGTAAATGTACAAATTCAGATGATGAATGTTGGCATCTTTAGAATTGCTTCTTACGAGTGTCAGTCTTTGCATGTAAAAATTGACAGGGAGGATTTTAGTGATACACTTCGAGTACTTGTTGCAACTGATTGCCACTTGGGCTACATGGAGAAGGATGAAATAAGGCGGCATGATTCGTTTAAGGCTTTTGAAGAGATATGTTCTATAGCGGAGGAGAAACAGGTTTGATACTGAGTATCCCTTGCCAGTGTTATCCTGCATCTGGATCATCTAGATAACTTATTATCTTAAATAAAACTTTCCCAGACTAGACCAGTAAACGATGATTTGCCTGGTATCATAGTATCAAACTTTTCATCGTTTCTTCTCTTATTCCATGCTTTTGAAACAGGTGGACTTCTTACTCCTCGGAGGTGATCTTTTTCATGAGAATAAACCCTCTAGAACTACGCTAGTTAAAGCCATAGAAATTCTTCGTCGCCACTGTCTTAATGATAAACCAGTGCAGTTTCAAGTAGTCAGCGACCAGACTGTTAATTTTCAAAATGCGTGAGACTACTTTTCTTCTATTAATATAGTCATATCAGAAAATATTATGAACTGAACTACTTTATTGGCACATTGAGTCAACATGAGTATAGATCTATGTATTTTGTTGTACACATCATTTTTTCAAGGTGTTGATTAATATCTCTTCCCTTAACATTATTTCCTGGCTACAGGTTTGGTCATGTAAATTACGAGGATCCACACTTCAATGTAGGCTTGCCCGTGTTTAGTATTCATGGAAACCATGATGATCCAGCTGGAGTGGTACATAACTTACATCTGCACATGCTCTGTTTATGCAAACTCATTATATATATATATACATGTATGAAATTGGATTAGCTCGTGAATAAGTATTTTGCGTTTTTGTTCTGTCGCGTCTGACTACAGGACAACCTTTCTGCAATTGATATTCTTTCCGCATGCAACCTCGTGAATTATTTTGGAAAGATGGTTCTTGGTGGTTCAGGTGTTGGCCAAATTTCTCTCTACCCTATACTTATGAGGAAGGTTAGTGTAAAGAATTATGTAATCTGTAGACCTGGCTCCTCCCTGGCTTCTTGGAATATCATGTAATTGAATTAATGTTCAGGGTTCAACGACTGTAGCTCTCTATGGCTTAGGAAACATCAGGGATGAACGTCTCAATAGAATGTTTCAGGTAATCAAGAGGACCTTCACCTTTTTCTATACAATCGTCGATTGTGTTAACATCAATTGGTATCACAGACCCCACATGGTGTCCAATGGATGAGGCCTGAAGTTCAAGAAGGATGTGATGTTTCTGACTGGTTCAACATTCTGGTGCTTCATCAAAATAGGTTGATATGATTTCAATACTATATATTAGATCGTTTTCTGACTCTTTCTATATCAGAAAGTTTAATTCTGTACTCGTATGCTATGACTTGCAGGGTAAAATCGAACCCCAAAAATGCAATAAGTGAGCACTTTCTTCCACGGTTCCTTGACTTCATTGTCTGGGGCCATGAACATGAATGCCTTATTGATCCCCAGGTCCCATTGAGTTTTGATTTTTGGAGTTATTGCATTTGATAAGAGTGAGGAATAACGTTCCTTATCTCTCTGACCTAAAAACATTTAAATTTTGAAGGAGGTATCTGGAATGGGCTTTCACATCACGCAACCAGGCTCTTCTGTGGCAACATCACTAATTGATGGAGAATCAAAGCCAAAGCATGTTCTTCTCTTAGAAATTAAGGTTCTTCAGCAAACAATCTGAAACTTCATCTTCACTTTGATCATACTTCTTAATACTTTAGGCCTGAGTAACACAAAATCCACGACTTATAGGGAAATCAATATCGTCCTACGAAGATACCTTTGACATCTGTGAGGCCTTTCGAGTATACCGAGGTAAATTTTATTTTTCTTTATATGTTATGGTGGTGGCAGACATCTTTGCTTACATATTTTGAGAGTGCAGATTGTATTAAAGGATGAAGGTGATATTGATCCGAATGATCAAAACTCAATTCTCGAACACTTGGACAAAGTGGTAACTATTCCTTTTTCTCATAGTTCATGTGGATATTTTTTTCCTCCTGCCTTTCTTTTTCATTAGGTTTAACTGTCACTGAATGCATCCACTAATATCTACAATATTGTTAGGTCAGAAATCTAATAGAGAAAGCTAGCAAAAAGGCTGTTAACAGATCAGAGATCAAGCTGCCATTGGTTCGAATCAAGGTAATTTGTTTGCAAGTTTCCTTCACCGTGCTGCAAGTTCTAGTAGCACTTAACGTATTTTCCAACACAACTAGAGGCTATGCTTGGGCAGTTTGATGCATGCAGATCAATAGCCACAAACACATATTTGTTTTTATAGAATATTAATGACTAAAGAAGATTAAGATCTGTTTTAATCTTTCAGGTAGATTACTCTGGATTTATGACGATAAATCCCCAAAGATTTGGACAAAAATATGTGGGAAAGGTACCTAACAATTAATTATTATTGTAAATTGATGCTAACCATGCTTTCTTGAATTTTGGTTTTATCATGACAAGATCGTACACACTTTCAGGTTGCAAATCCCCAGGACATTTTGATCTTCTCGAAAGCTTCTAAGAAAGGTCGGAGTGAAGGTAGGGATATTAGTACACAAGCAATGTATTCAATTCTTTGTTGGGATTAGATTGTTTCACTTGCTTTTACTCTAGATTGGAATTGCTTAACGACGAATATGGAAGGAACTAACAAGTGTATAGTTTCTATCTGGAAAATATTACGGTGAAGTAGTAGAGTATTTGTTATTTTATTGTTGGTATCATAATTCTCATGTTGTACATCATGACTACTAAGTTCTTGCTGTGTGGAGCTTGATATTGATGTATTGAGTCTAACTTCCATTCTGTTCCACTTTACTTGTTATAGTTCATGTTTCTTTGTGTGTAACCTATATCATCATAATTTTGCCAACCCCATATAATTCTCTCTATTTAGCATATTGGATGCTTTATTTTCAAATTTCCCTTTCTACAGATTGGAAAATCACCATGTTAATAATGTTTTGTTTATTGAATTGTATGGCAGTGATGCATGTCCTGATAGTAGTACAGTTAAACCATGATATTGCATTCTTATGTAGTTTTTATATTTGTCAATCTTCAATTCTCAGCCAACATCGACGATTCTGAGCGGCTTCGTCCAGAAGAACTGAACCAGCAGAATATAGAAGCTTTAGTAGCTGAAAGCAACCTGGTACATCCTGCAACCTTCTTTCCGTATGGTTGTGTTATTATCTTCAACCTTTGGCCTCAGAGTGATATACGCTTGGGTAGTTACAAAATGGGCAAGTGTATACTATGGGATGATATTCTATCCTTTTCCTCAGAAAATGGAGATCCTTCCAGTTAATGATCTAGATGTTGCGCTTCACAATTTTGTGAACAAGGATGACAAACTAGCTTTCTACTCATGCGTTCAGTACAATCTTCAAGAGACTCGTGTATGTACTTTTTATTGCTTCACCATTTAATACTAAGTTCTACATGTGATTTTCCTTATTTGGTAGCACGTCCTTATTTTTGTTAATGATTAAATAACCTCCCATTTTGTACAGGGTAAACTTGCAAAAGATTCAGATGCCCAGAAGTTTGAGGAAGATGACTTGGTTCTTAAAGTGGGAGAGTGCTTGGAGGTGAAAGAAGATTAAATTCAGTTATTTCCTACCTCAGATTGTGGTGAGTGATGAAGAGCAGAATATCGATCTGACTTGCATTATCGTTCGTGTGCAGGAACGCTTGAAAGATAGGTCAACACGACCCACTGTTTCTTCACAACTTTTATCCACTGGATTGACATCAGAGGTCTGCATTCTCCTTGTTGAGAATCTCCTTGCAGTTTCTTAATTTTCATTCACCTCTATCCTCTTGCTTTCTCGTAATGCTATTTCCTACCTGAGGTTGGTACAGAATTTGACGAAAAGAAGCAGTGGCATTGCGAATACTTCGTTCAGTGATGATGAAGACACTACTCAGATCTCTGGTTCAGTGCCTGCCACTAGAGGACGGAGAGGTTCATCAACTGGTAACACATCTCGTGGTAGAGCTAAAGCCCCAACCAGAGGAAGAGGCCGTGGGAAGGCGTCGAGTGCGATGAAGCAAACCACTCTTGATGGTTCTCTTGGTTTTCGCCAGTCTCAAAGGTAACTTTTTGTCATCACGCTCAACCAGCTTAGGGTAGGATTCAGGGACGTGGAAGGCATTGCTTTGCATCACTAGCTAGCTAATGTTATGTCTCTGGTTTGTCTTTCATAGATCTGCTTCATCTTCCTTCAAAATTGCTTCCACCATTGAAGAAGATGATGTAGATTCTCCTTCAAGCGAGGAAGCAGAGGATGAAGATTTTAACAGAGTTGATAACTCCTCGGTATGGGCTATTCGCCGTTATGTCTTTTGGCATTGTTATCATCTATTTTGAAGTAAGTATGCATTTAACTTATCATGATTTTTGTTTCGTATCCATTGAAGGAGGAAGACAATGATACCAAAGGCAAAGGACGTAAGAGAAAAGCTACTACTAAGAGAGGTAGAGGTAGAGGTTCTGGGGCTTCAAAACGCTGTAGAAAAAACGAAAGCTCTTCTTCACTTCATAGGCTACTCAGTAGCAAAGATGATGACGAGGACGAAGATGATGACATAGAAAAGAAGCTAAACAGATCTCAGCCTCGGGTTTATGATTCACATCTATTTTCTCATTTTCTTATATACTATATGATATATGTAACTCTAATTGCTTTTGAGATCAAAGCTCACTTAATAGTACGATTAATTAATGCAGGTTACCAGGAACTATGGAGCTCTGAGAAGATAAATCATATTAATCCTGAGCTCCGACGTCAGAGCCTACAACGAAGCTTCATATATCTTTTCTTTTCTGGCCACCTCTCAAGCAAAACTAATACTCAGAAGAGTATTGTGAGATGTACAAAGAATTTTGTAGCTGTGTTTGTTTTTTCTCTCTTAATAATTTTGTTGTTGATGAATGAGGCAGTATAATTAAGGGATCAATTTTTCTTGCGGAGTTCGAGTAATTGACATGAGTAAGAAGTCTAAAACTGTAATTGATATGTGGTTTGTTGCATACAAAACTTGAACTTTAATAAGCGGTAAATCCAAACTGTACAGGCATATCGATGGTAATCAAAAAGGTTAGATTCGCCGGTCCGTTCTGATTTTTAAACGTCTCATATGTTCATCTAGAATTAAGATTTATAATACTACATATAAATTTTTCTTTTGCTTGGAAATATGTGATTTTCAGATTCTATTAAGTATGTAAATGCCTTCTAACATGTAAAAGGATTTTTTTTTTAAAGAAATCATAACGTGAATTATTTTACAGAAAAAAAAGGATTTATGTTTTACAAAAAAATTGTAATGAGTTAAGAACTTAAATGGGCAAAGACAAAAGAAGAATGGATAAAAAGAGATACTTCAAATCTAAAGATGTTTCCTGATTGGCTAATCCAACATTTCACTCTCTATCTATATCTCTTCTCTGATTCTCCCACCTCTCTTCTCATCCACAAACCACTCACATAAAAGTCAAACTCCCTCAGACCAATACTTTCATTAAATCAGCAAAGAAGAAAAAGCAGAAAGCAAAAACATAAACTCAAGCCGAGAGAGAAAGACAATGGCATCAACATTCACAAGCTCAAGCAGTGTTCTGACCCCAACATCATTCCTTGGCCAGACTAAAGGCTCAAACTTTAACCATCTTCGTGATGTTGTCTCTCTCGGTTCTCCCAAATACACTATGGTTTGTTTTTTCTTTTTTTTGTCATAGTCTAATATTAAAGGTTTCATCTTTCTGCTTGGAGTTGTGTCTGATTTTCATTTTTTTGGATTTGAAAAGGGAAATGATCTTTGGTATGGACCAGACAGAGTGAAGTACTTAGGACCCTTCTCCGTCCAAACTCCGTCTTACCTCACCGGAGAATTTCCCGGAGACTATGGTTGGGACACCGCTGGTTTATCCGCAGACCCTGAAGCCTTTGCCAAAAACAGAGCTCTTGAGGTTAGTCTCTAAATCTATCTCACTCAATACTACTTATGTTAACTCTTTGATGAAGAACAATCAATCACTAATCAACCATTCACAGGTGATTCATGGGAGATGGGCCATGCTGGGAGCTTTAGGTTGTATAACCCCTGAGGTTCTTCAGAAATGGGTCCGTGTAGACTTCAAAGAACCTGTCTGGTTCAAAGCCGGTTCACAAATCTTCTCCGAAGGCGGATTAGACTACTTAGGCAACCCAAACCTCGTCCATGCCCAAAGCATTTTAGCCGTCCTTGGCTTCCAAGTCATCCTCATGGGCTTGGTTGAAGGTTTCCGCATCAATGGTCTTGATGGTGTTGGCGAAGGCAACGACTTGTACCCAGGCGGACAATACTTTGACCCTCTGGGTCTTGCAGATGACCCAGTTACTTTTGCTGAGCTCAAGGTCAAAGAGATCAAGAATGGACGTTTGGCTATGTTCTCAATGTTTGGCTTCTTTGTTCAAGCCATTGTTACCGGAAAAGGTCCTTTGGAAAACCTCTTGGATCATCTCGATAACCCAGTCGCTAACAATGCCTGGGCTTTCGCAACAAAGTTTGTACCTGGAGCTTAAATTTTTAAATCGTAATGTGATTCATGTGATGATATGAACATAATCTTTGTTGTTTCTCTCAAGTTACAAATCTCTATTCGCTATGCACAGAAGAAGTCTCAAAAATACTAGTCTTTCTCTCAGCTTAATCTACAACGCTTCCAATCTAACATTTTGGGATCGTGATTCTAATACAGAGCTAAGTGGAAGATTCCACACACACTAATAAATTCCCTAGCCTCGAGTTCCCATTTTACCCCACCATTTCCGGTGACGATTTTTATCACCATCTACTCTATGGAGTCTTGCTTTAGTATCTCTTAATCTGGCTTTGTAATCTTTCTTCCATGTGTCAAATTTTTGCTTTAATTTCCTGAACTCATCTTCTGGATGTTGTTGTTGTTGCCTGTTTGGAGTTCCCTGTGGTCCAAGCTTCATCTCCACAATAGCTCTTGCATCTTCGTCAAAATTGAGTCTCCTTTGATCAAACTCTCTGGAGAGATGATTAACCGCGTTCAAACTTCCATTAAGCTCTCTTATTCTGAGCTCTGGTGTGTTTCCATTAGTGAACTTGGTAGTGGGAGTTCTTACTCCGGGAGTTCCAGTCGACATTGTGTCCTCTGAGTCATACCCAAAGGGTGATACAGATGTGTCTGGTCTTCCTCCTGCTTGACCCGCGTTGTTCTCTGTGGCTAGACTTTTTCGAGCAGCCGCAAGACTCATCTGCAAAAAGACAATGCAAAACTGGAAAAGTTTAGAAAACTTGGTGCTATGTAGTGAGTGAAATGGACATTCATAATCATAAAAACACTCAACCTGCAACGATGACATTTGCTTTTGCCATGTTTCCTCCATTGACTTCATCTTTACTTCATACTCCGACCATCTCTCTTCATATTGTCTCAACTGCTCCCTCAATGCTGTGTTTTCTTCTTCTTTCTGTGCTAAAGCCGCTTCAGATTTTAAAACCCGCTTCTGGAGATCAGACATAGCTGATGGTTGAAATTGGAAGTGCTCCAGCGGAAGATCCTAAATCGCAAACAAGAGAAAGTTATAGTGTAAAAATGTTTGATTCAGAAGAGGACAATTTCCTCTTGGTAGAAAATACCTTGTCTTCTGAAATCCTCCTGCTTGCTTTCCTCTTAGATTTTGTAGTCACATTGAGTAATTCTTTCTGTCTTTGCATACTATTGAATCGTCTTCGTGCCAACCATCCACGAACCACTGCAAAAAAAAAAGAAAAAAAATGATGAGAGCCTTAAAAACACTATCAAGATTTGAGAACCAATATCTTTCGTTTACCAAATAAGATAGTGCGACATACCAGATTGCAAGTGTATGACTGCAGTCAACTCTCCTGCGCTTGTTTCAGAAACCGAATCCGCATGGATCTTTGCTTCAATGTCAAAAATTCTCCGGGCATTTTCACCTCGTACACACGACTGAAGTGCCAGTGCTCCGTTCCTCATATTTTGGAAGTGTTTACGAGACAAGTGACCACGGAAATGCTTTTGTAAGCCCACTATGTCTCGAAGAGCTTTTTTTCTCTTATCCTCAAAGACACCAATCTACAAAAAATTTAAGATAAGGGCATAAGAATTGTATTGATAAGATCAAGAAACAGCCTCTAAATACTGGTGTACTGAATGACTTACTTGTCCAGTTCGAAGGTATAACTTCGTATAACCAACTTGATACATTTCAGGATGAACATTATACTGATTTAGAACAGCGATTGATACGCTCAGAGGATCCTGAGAGACCTTTTTGTCTAACAATAGGAACCCATATCGTCCTGCAAACTCTTGATGTGTCAAACGAGTAGGATATCCAGATCTTGATATTCTAACAACCTCCAGCACTCCACAACATCTAAGCTGTTGTAAGACAAGATCCTCTTCATAAACTCTGGGAAGCTGCTTTGAATTTGGCTTTATGCATCGAATAAAGTGAGGACTTGTGTTCTCTAACTTGTTCATCAACTTGAAAAGTTGACCCTGTGAACGATAATTAAAACATGAGATATGCACTATTGAGTCGAGGAAAATTGCAAGTTTGCAACTAATCAAAACTCCAGGATTTCAAGATTCTTTACCTTAAACTTTATTCCAACAGTTTGGTTCGTGGATTCTGATAACATAAGCGGCTTCCGAGATTTGACACGCGTTTTAGCAGAAAATAATTTCAGCAACTGGCAGTCGCATGCTGATAAGAGACTGATAAGATCAGCAGGCAACGGATCCCTATTCTTCTCCAAAAATCCATTTGTATCATAGAGAACCTGCAAACAAAATCATCAACGGAAAAGAAAAAAAATAACCATAAGTACAGAAAAAGCTTCCTATAATCAGATGCATAAAACGCCATTCAGTATACAGCGTCTGGTTAATGAACTAAGGGCATCAACTAACCTCTCCGGCATAATGATTAACTCTGAAGGCTCGACCTCTTTCTCCTTTGAAGCATGAGTTGGTCTTCAAGTGTTGCTTGAGCTTGTTAGCAAACGTCAAATCAGTTGCTTTTGGAAAATTTGACTCCTCATCTAGTAGAGACAACAAACCAATGGGTTTCTGCACAAGCAAACATATGCAAGAGACTATTTTGTAAAACTTGCGGAAATGTCCTTATAGTTTTAGAGCAAAAAAGTACATCATTTCCCTTCTAGAGGAAAAAAATGAACAACTAATAGTAGCATGGCAGGCCATAAGATACCTTCTCAATTAAATCTAAGCATTCTTGATTGTCTTCAAATTCAACCTTAGTCCAATCAATTCCATCCTCTTCATATTCCTGAACAGAGATATAATATTTAATGAGGCAGTAACGCAAAAAGCACACATTACTATATTATTTAGATGAAAAGAAGATTTACCTCTTGTTCAAGTTTAAATAAATGTCTGTTGAAGTGTTGTTGCAATCTTTCATTTGCATAGTTAATACAGAATTGTTCGAAGCTATTATTCTGAAACCAAGGAGAACCAGATCATCATTGCAGGATTCAAAAAGAAGAGAGATAAATAAAAGAAAACTTGAGCATACATGGGTACAACTAACCTTAAATGATTCAAACCCATATATATCAAGGATGCTTATAGATCTCCCAGTAAGTGATTTACCAACTTCCAGTGCAATGTTTATTTGCTCAATAAGCCAGTCGAACAGGTTTGCATATATAAATTTTGCTATTGCATCTCTCATGTCAGTTGCCTGCACGTAAGAACAGTACAGCAACTCAGACTTCACCTAATGATCGATATATATTAGAAGAAAGTATCAAGACTAATGAGTGTTTGGTATTACCTGCCGCAATGTCAGTTTCTTAGCAATACAATCCGTACCCGCTTGAAGTTTACGGGTAGACAAAACCAGCATAAGCTCGTCTGAGTCGCAGCCCATTAACATAGCAGCGTTGGTGACAGCTGTAAGAAATGACAGCCAAATGATAAGTTCGCATCACCATGATACAGCTTTTGTTAAATTAAGACAGTAGATTCTACCTTCATCTACTATCACCTCCACATGATTTTCGTTGTCTGTAACTCGGAAAGATACATTCCCTAGCCATAACACTGCCGCAAGCAATGCAAATACACGCTCTTGATGCTCTTTAGGGATTTGAACAATGCCAAAAGCTTCCTGCAAAAATACGGATATGGTTGTGAGGAGATAGAAGTAACAAATCTGAAAATGGAAAGTTGAGAACAAAAGCACTGGAAATAAGTATATGAAAATTACCAGTAGTTTGTGAAATTTTTGAGCATCATCAACACCTTCGATGGTCAAGCAATCACTTTGGCTCAGGTATGTATACTCACTTGCTGTTTTAAGCTTTAATCTCTCTACAAATAAAACCACAGAAAAAATAGTTTAGCCTAAATGGAAACAACTCAATATTAATGTTTGTCTATGATTTTAATTGGAATTGTTACCTTTAAGAATCGGTGAAGCACCTGCACACAACTCATAAAATATATGGTAGGATCTTTCACCATTGAACAGCTGAACCACTCTTGACTGGTCAAAGGAGACTACCAATTAGTCACTAATCGCTAAGCAGTGAAAGTAAGATGACAAATCTTTCAATATATACAAAATTACCTTCTCTAGCAGAACTATGGGGATTCAGCAAGAGTAGATAGGCAAAACATGGGGAATAAGACAATAAAACGAGTGAGCTCAAAGCCTAAAAATATGAAAAACAATCATAAAATAATTTCAAATCATACTCACAGGTTTCAAGTTTGGCTCCACATATCTTTCCCATTGCACTAAAATGGATTTCTATGAGTTTACCCTGAGCCAGTCAAAAACTACTGTTAGATTAGAATAGATTTACGTCCCAATCTACAAAATGGTGGCCAAGCTGATCAATAAGCAGATTATAATAACTTGACAATATAGGGAAGGGATAAATGGACAAAAAGACATTGTACAAACAACTTACGAATCGGCTAGAGTTGGCATTTCTTGATGTTTTAGCATTCCCAAAAGCTTCGAGAATGCAGCTTGTCTTTAATATTTCATACTCTACTCCACTGCTACCTCCACCAAGAGCTGCCAAGTACTGCATTGCATATTTTGCAGTCTCAGTTTTCCCAGCTCCACTTTCTCCACTATAGAACAATAATAATCAATTCGTCTTTGATGTCAATATCAATGATCAATCTATATAAAAGTATCCAGAAGTTTACAAACTTCAGAATGCAAAGACTCGTACCTTATAATAATAGACTGGTTCTTCTCTTCTGCATGTAGAAAGGTTCAAAATGTAAGTGCCAGATACTCATTGGAAGACAAATTAGAAAGATAATTGCATCCCCTCACCTCTTATCATCTCATCATAAGCTGCATCTGCCACTGCATAAACATGAGGAGCATCCACAGCCTTCTTTTGATAAGCTGAGATGACATCATTTCCATAAATTTCGACAAATTTGAATGGATTGACTGCAATCAATACTGGCCCTGCTTTACTCTATAAAAGAGAAACATGACAGTTAGTTAAGAACTAGGAAAGGGTAGAAACTAATCAGAAGAGTCAAAAAAATTTCCAGTAAACTCACATAAATCATATCTTGTGAATATCTGACACGAAGATTATATAGAACTGATGGTTCGTTTAGATAACTGAGCTGTATAAGGTCTTCAACGCCTTCCAATATATCTGGGTTTGCAGGAAATAGCTCTTCAGTAGATACTTTCACAACCTTTGATAGCACAAAATCATAGAAACCTGATAGTCAGACCGATTCAATATACCAGATGGTAATTGCAACAACTTTAGAGAGCTTACATTTTCCGTAGATAACATTACATGCGACATATCAGCAGAAGTAGACTTTATTTTGCCCAGTTGCCACGGCCCATTAACAACCCGACACCAAACTCGAAGTTTCTGAAAAAACATAGAAAACACAGTATCAACAAGAAGTTCCAAACATTGCATCCTTCGTTAAATAAATGACAATGATAACCGAGTTCTAGATCTCCCAGAGGGAAAGTATGTTCCAATTTCCATGTCTGATCAACCTAATAAGCCTCCTTCATCTTCATTTTCTTACACAAAACACTCCAAGTTTAGGTATTTCTTACCAAAAAGTTCAAAAATCAGCCTTAAGTCTAATTAAGCCTCTGAGATGATCAGCATCGGAGATAACTTCCTTTCAGTCACAAGGCAAAGCCTTTCCTAAATTCTTACTCCACTAAAAAACAGAACAAAGAAAAGAGTAACCAAGAATCGGCATGATTTTACCTTTTTAATAAAGTACTCAACGTTATCGTTCCACTCAGGTTTATCTTCCGTGTTCTCCACCGGACTATCCTGAACATTGCTAATCGTCACACCATCCTCCTCCTTCTCTGATGCGTACGGAGACTCTCCGCTAAGACTTTTCCTCAATTTCTTGCTTCCAAAACTATTCCTCTTGACTCCCAAATCCTTCTCTTTTCTCTTCCCTTCCTCTTTCCTTTCCGATTCAGTTTCTTCCGCAGGCTGCGCAGAAGCAACACTTCTACTCTGATCTTCCATCACACTACAAACATTAAACTTCGCCGGTAGCGAACGGCGAGCCGACGGAAGACGAGCTCTGGAAGTAGGCCGAGAAGGAAGCGCCGGTGGCGTATCTCGGGGACGTTCACAGTCATCTTTCTGACGAAGAGACTCAAGCATCTCCTCAAGAGAGCTTTTCGCTAGTGTGTTCGGCGATGCCGATAACATCATGCCTCGTTTTTTCAATCAGACCCCAAAAATTGAACAAAAGAAGAAAATTTTCCAGAACCCTACACCAGTAAATCAGGAATCCTTTGTCTTAATTGACAAGCATTTCACGCAATTTTCGAGCTTCCATAAACCCTAATTTCTCAAATCGTGTAGTGAACGAGAAAAGTCCCACGCCTCGTTAACATGCATACTTCCTCGAAACCAGAGAAGAGCTTCTTGTGAAAATCCTAAGAAAAACAAAAATCAGAAACTCAGGGAAGAATCTCTCCACATTTGGAAATGCAACAATTTCAAATCTCTAGGCTCCTCCATTTCACGCGAGGGAATTGAAAAAGCTTTAATTTTAATTTTTTTAAATATCAAAAAAAAACAAAATCCTGACTAAACGGGAAATCAACAAAACATGATCTTTGCCATTCCCAAACGAAGAAGAGAATTACGGATGAAAGAGAAGGAAACTTACGAGGTCAATGGAAGGGGCAAAGACAGAGAGTCTCTCAGGTTAGTTTGTTAAGAAAAAGAAGAAACAGGAAACAAAAAAAACAGATTGTTTCCCGAGAAAAGTTTAAAACCCTCAGAATTTTCCTTCTCCTGAGAAAATGAAGATTTTTTCTGGAAAGGATGCAACTTTTGCTTTTTTTTGTTATCGGAAAGAAGATAAAAGAGTAATGAATCTCTCTGTTCTTCTTCCTCTCTTTCTCTTCGACCAACAAAAAAAAATTCAAATTTTTTGTCTTTTTTGTATTTCTTGCTCAGAAAAAAAAGGGGTCCGAATCTGAAAGTATTATATTAATGATTCAAAATTTCAAAATAATAAAATTTTATATATATCCGGAAAACGTTGCTCGCAAAAATAACGTTGCTCTCATCCGCATCATTAACACTTTATTTGAATATGCCCTTGTGTTTTAAGAAAATTACCATTAAGGTATTAGAACTTTAACCATATATTGTAATTCCTAGTGAACCAACAACAATCAATTCACTTATTTCCCAAAATTAATTAAGATAGATGTTGAAAATTACTATATCAAATTACCAACTAACAGATAGTAATCCTATTTCTGTTTAGTTGAAATAACAATAAATAGATGAATAATGCAAAATAGAAAATTTATGATTTTATATTATATATTTCTCTATTTGATTCCAAAAAAATATGCAGACATATAGATCATGATTGGTAATTGTTTTCGTTGTTTTTGAAAATAAAAATTTATATAAAAGATTCATATTTTAGAGTCAATAATTGTGATTAAAAAAAATTGAACACATATAACAAAAATTTTGGTCGTGATATCCTAATGTGTGTCTCCACTTACTTTTGATTATATAATTTAAAAGTCGATAATCTGTTTTGTTTTATTTTTGTCAACAAAGTTAAAAATAGTAGAGTACTAATATAATATGTAATCATTTTTTTTTTGTCAACATTGGGTGTAACCGGCCCATTAACAAAGTTCCTACATAATATAGGTGGTGGGACTTAATCTCTGATTATGTAAGTGCGCTATTTTTAGTAGACTTATCACCTGCCTGCCACTAGACTAAATGCCACTTGAAATATGTAATCAAATTTGGAAAAACAAATGTACTAATTTAGTGAAGATGAATAGGCGTTGCGTTGATAATAAAATAGATCCAAAAATGGACTAAAGTCAAAAGTATTTGTTGTAGAACGTGACACGTAGGAAGAAAGACTGGTCGTTAAGGCTTTGGTTTGATAGAAATTGACGATAATACCCCTCAATCTCAATCAAGGCGCTCACGTTAGCAACTCTCCCTTTCTATTCTTCTCCACAAATGTTAATAATTAATACACAAACATACGCTTTTGATGTTTAGGATATATCACTTCTTCATGTTTTCTACTATTATACGTAAATCTTCCAGATTTGATATATATAAAGTTATATCAATATAACAAATGTACAACGAAGTTGAGTTGCTCAAATTCGTTTTAGTTGTCTTTATTTAACAGAGTTTGAGTTTTTTTATTACAAGAACATATTTGATCATTTATAGATGTTTTAATGACAAAATATCGGATTTTTATAGATTTTGAAAATTAGTTTAAGTTTTATAGTTAAGTTTATCCGATAATAAAAATCTGCATAGTAAAAATACGAATTATATCATTTTGTTATTTATAGCCTAAAACACATTTTAATTTCTCTTTTAATTTCTTGTAGTGGAAAGAGATCGAAATATTGATATCGAAATCATTAGATAAATTATCTACCACCTAAAAAAAACTTGACAAATATGAATTATATATTTTAAAATCTATAATTGAAATTACTAATAAATAATGTAAATATAACATGAACAAAGTAAACGTGGTTTCCGCTAATGTAGCAAATAAAAGAGCATTTAAACAAGAAAGCTAAGAGCAAGTCAATAATACAATACAATCCGGCTGAAGAAATAAGGTGTCGCATTTATGTTCCCTTTGGAGCTTAAAAGTTAAGACCCATCAACAACAATAACACATAATTTGATGTGTCATACAATTTGTTTACTCATTAATTTGTCACAACCTTGTTGAATTTGATAATGCTACGAACACGAATTGTTTGTTTCTTATTTGTTTGCCACCTAAAACCAAATACTATATGATTTCATGTATCAAAAGATAAAGTGATAATAATGGATTGTGGAACTTGGGATGGTGTTGGGACATGATTGGAAAATAAATTAGTACTAATATTAAAATTTAGGGTCGCACAAATTATTGACAGTGGACCAAACAATCACAAAATATTTTAATGATTTGATTGATTTTGTTTGTTTAAGTTTTGGTGAGTGACAATGTTTTAAGCTTTAACTTTTCATGTATCAGAAACTTTATCATTCTAATTATATACGTTAATAATACATCAAATCAGAATTAACAATGATTAGGTCACGTCAATACTCGCCGATCTCGAGAGTATGCAAAATTCCAAATGTTAGCTCATTTATTATAAAATTATCTCGGTGCGAGTGATAATGATATACACACCCGTAAGTAGTTTAATAAGATCATTTCAAAAACACATTGTTAAAACCTAAATCAATGAGCAAACAAAAACATATAGTTTTGTACGAAACCAACAAAAAATGAAGAACAATTTACAATAATTTTGACCTACAACTCTGATATTTCGCCACTCAAATATATATATATATATATTGATGATTAAGAAGTTTCAGGTCAAAGTTTGTACATTATCTTAAAGCGAAATTCAAACTATTTAATATAAATCTCGTTTGGAAAACAGATCATTCTAAATGGGTACTGAATATTTAAGTTTAATAGATACTTTTTACATACACAATTAATATAATGCTGAATTTTAGTGAATATAAAATTTATAAAAATACTAGATCCAATAAAACCTCCTAAACCTATTTCGATATACTTAGGGTAAGGGCAATCAGTAATACTCCTACAAGATAATTACAGCGAATAATATTGTTTTTATTTTCCTAAAAAATTCTGTGATTAGACAAATTTAAACTTTTATTTATTTTCCTAAAAAAAATAAAGTAGACATGCGATACGATGAGTTAAATGTTTAGCATCATTGAGCATGATGAAGAGAGAGACTGAACGTATTATCTTAATTTATTGAATAATCTGACATGTCCACAAGGGAATGTCCCTATTTACACTCATGTCTGTGACATTCTTCTTCTTTTACTTTCTCCTTTTCTCTTATAAAAACATTTTCTGGTCTTTTTTCCTTTTTGTTTTGTTGTTGTCAAGAGCTTGTATTTGGAGTATGAGAGTAAATGTAGGTCCACTAATTATAAACATTATTGTCGACAATTTTCAGTGGATTAGAACATTGATGTGCTGCTGACTTGTTGTAACCACACGGCATCTAAAGTCGATTAATGTGATGCGTGTTGTAAATATGTTTGATCGAATGTAGAATGCTAAATACGATTTCTAGTATCAGTTTTGGTAAACCTGGTTAAATTCTTGTAATTAGATTGTTGTTAAATTTATTCAGATTAAAGAGATGAAAAGAATTATCAGTTAGTGCAAATGCGAAGAAAATTATTATATATATGTATATAATGGAATTACTATACTATACTCCAAAATAATAAAATATACAAAGACAAAAAAAAAGACATTCTTTAACATCATTTTAGAAAATGTGGTTTTACAATAGTATACTCCAAAAATTGGAAAATTTATGTGGAACGTTCTATATGAACTAACTTATTCTATTTGTTCTAATATTCAATTGTTTTATTACTTTAATATAAATTGCCAAACACAAACCCCCAAATTACCCATTACTTTCTGTTCCTCGCAGAAGCTACTTTGCAATATTTGTGTGATTACAGCTTGTAATTATATAATAATTGGTGTGTATATATGCTGAACTGGACTAATTCAATTTGTTCATGACCATTTTCAACGAATATTTTTCGTCCAAATAAAGCCTTGTTTTAGTAGTATATATTATAAACGAGTGATTTACTAGAACAGTCTATTTAAAGAAGTAATTATTTGAATACTCTAAATCTTTGAGAATTACTCAAATAATCTCAATAAATCGTATGTTAACAAAAATGTAATAATGAAATTGTCATTAATGAAAACTGTTATATTAATATTTTAATCGTAAATAAATTTATCATTGTCAGTCTATTTTTTCCAAGAAATTTCTTATCACATCATTTTCCCAAGAATTTTGGGCTTCTATTTAAATTTAGGATCCGTTAAGTTTGAAATTTATTTCCCATTTTCCCTTATACAAAAGTTCCAAACTTATTCCCCCTCATTATAAGTTCAATATCTATTTCTACACGAAATTGAAATCACGTACTATACTGGAATAACTGTTAACCACTTAAATTAAACTGTAATGTGTTAAACTGTAAATTACCTTACTAACGATCCAATTACACCGGATTTAGACCCAATAGTCTTTAGTATTTTATTGGGAGAGAACAAAATTCCTAAATCGCAAAAAACCCTAGTTTTCTCTCTAAAAATTAAAATTGCTATCGATGGTTTTAATGGCGGATTCTATGGCTGTAGTGGAGCATCCTGGAACTCAAATCGAAGTCGCTCTCGATGATAACGAACAGTACGATGACGATTTACGAGAGAAGGAAAAGTTTGATGTTGAATAAGCAATTGAAGAGTTCATTGACGAACCACTCATCTGAGACAATGTGTTGCCGAAGAGTGACAATGAGGAAGACGATGGTGGTGACTATGAACGTCATAATATGAGGTGAGGATCTGGAAATGTCTTCAGGGGTCAAGTCTTCTCCAGCGCTCACGCATTCAAGTAGACTGTACTTGACCACACGTTGAAGAATTGTTGTAATATCAAGTAAATAAAGTACGATAAAAAGAAACTGGCCTATAGGTGCTTAGGTTCTAGGTGTAGTTGGCGAGTGTACTGCTCGACTAGAGGAGAGTCTTTGAAGTATGTAGTAAGGGTACTGGAAGATATGTATACTTGTTATCCTAATGGGAATGTGAGATGCTTAAGGTCTCTGTAATTGCTATGTTATTTGTAGACAAAATCAGAGAGGAACCTGATTATTACATGCCTATGAAAATGGAAGAATTGGTCTTTGAAAAATGGCGAAAACATGTGCCTAGGCATCAATGTGAATTTGCTAGAAATAGGACAATGAAATAGATAGGAAAAACTTATCACGAAGGCTAAGAGATTATGACGAACAATATATATATTTTACTCAAATTTTTATTTGTGGAACTTTATGGATGTTGTATAGTTTTCTATTGTGATGGTTTTGTCTCTTTCTGTTCTTTTTTCTTTTATAAAAGAAGTTATAAGTATTTGAGTTTCCTTTATTTGCTATAAATAGTTCTAAAATATAAAACATATTCTAATAGAAAGTATGGATTAAGTTATACGCATCATTTGGTATATATATATATCATTATCACATGCTACATGTGAGTTCAAGACTTTAACGTCGTTTCTAAAAGCTGTTGCTAGCTTGATGACATGAAGAAAATTCGTTTGAGCAAATTAGTGAATCACAATTATTGAACTTTATGAATCTAAACGACGTCTTCTTCAGGTAATTGTAATGCATTCCATTTAAGTAAATTAAAAATGTAATTGTAATGGGTAGCGTTCAAATAAATGTTGGATAAGACTTCACCAAAATCCATGCATATCTTAAAATTGTCCCCACGAATCATTGTCGACCACAACTTTCATTATAATACGTGTGAGTCATGTTGGCCAGAAAAGTATGAACCTAAAGTGGGCCAAAGGGTCTTTTCTAAAAGTTGGTGTTGTTACAAAGTTTGGTATAAAGTCAGCTAAATAGACTATAAAAATCGAGTTTATGCCTTTAGAATTCATCACTACTCACTAGTCCACTCATTACTCGTTTTATAATATTTATTTCAATTATAAAACTAAAGCATAAAAATCAAAGTTTCTTAGTAGTATGAATCTTTGTATTTACCAATTTGGTTATTAGATTGGACTCATCGTGCGACTTCGTTTGTGCTCTTCGATCACTAATCTAAGCTCTTACAAGTTATAATGAGCCGACAGGCCCAAAACTATTCAGCCCAGTAATATGTATCATTTTATCGTAAGCGAAAATTAGAAGAAAAAAATCTGAAGCGAGAGGACCGTTAGACGACGGACGCTTATCTGGAGTGCCATGAATCTGAGTGTGAACCGATGTATCGCCAGTGGTTTCGTCGGTGGATTTTCTAGCTGCAGACTCAATCGCACAGGTGGTTAGTCTCTCTTCTGGTTATTTTTAAGAAAACCTTAAGGTGAATTCAACGACATGAAAAACATTAGATGGTATTGTAATCTGAAAAATAAAAAATTGATTGAAGATGCTGAATTGCTCCCACAGGTATTCGGTGTTTGAATATTTTAGTGTTGGAATTTGCGTTTTTTTGAAATCCAATAGTGAGTGATCAGGTTATGAACAATTTCTCTTGGCAAATTGAAATTGGTTTCGTGGTGTCCATTTAACGAACCACATGTTAGTTATCTTCTTCGTCTTCTCTTTGTAATCTTAGTTTTGTAATGGTTAGATTTAGGGAACCGGTTACGGTGGCAATTTATACCTCGAAAGGTACTAGAAATAGTTTGCTAACTCAGGAATTTTGAGCCAAGTTCATTGTTGAGTTTGCTTTCTCTGTGGACTACAGAAAAAAGGTGGCTGCATGTTTTAAAGAACTGTGAGCTTGAGAGAAGGAGAAGTTTAGAGTCTGATGCTGTTTCTTTACAAAGGAAAGAGAGCACAAGTATGAGCACAAGTATTAAACTTACGATGCTTGGTAGTGGTTTAGGAGGTAATGTTACTCTCTTTTCACCTCTTTCATTTTGTCTTATGGACATATTCTTTTTGGGGGGGATTTGTGTAATCTCTCTATCACTCTACCAGAAAAAGACTTAAGTAAATCTGTTAACTATTTTATTTAAAATCTTTGCACTCATGTTGGAAAAGATATGCTTCATTATATTACAAGTTTGTTACTTGCTTTTTTTCTCTGTAGTTGATCGTCTTCTGTGTTTTTTTTAATTTGTTCACCTCTCTAATCGAAAACCCTATTATCTGATTATGAACACCTCAAATTTATCTTGGTTATTTAGTGGCAAACTTGGTAAATCTTAGCTCAGCAAAGGCCGCAGACTTGCAGATGATTGTCTTGGTAAGGTTTAATCACAGATTGTTATCCTTTAAGATTGCTTTTATACTTCTGTTATCTCTTCTTTGTTTCAGTTACCGTAGGGTCGTATAATTATTTTCAACATCTTTCTAAAAAGTGGTTTTTTTTCCTTTTCTCCGTGGACCTTATTAAGGGACTAGATCTCAATATTTTTGTATGGAACAAATTTGTGTGTATGCTTTTCGGCCTTGAGATGCTCTCTGCTTTCGGTCATTATCTATTTGCTGTTTGCCTGTCAAATTTAAAAATAATTTTCTCTTAAGACAGGATCAAGCCATTTCCATTTACAGCTTGGCTGAAGGAAGCCTTGGAGATTCAGTCGGAAACTTCTTGTATTCAGCTAACCAACAGGCTAACGAAGCTGTGCAGGATCAACTATCAGCTCTCAGTGTAACGAGGTATGTTTTCTAGGTTCTCTCTCAAGCACACATTTGTGAATGTTTGACCATGAGTGCTCTGGCTTTCCTTCTAATATATACCGTGGTGTAGTTTGGCAGTAATATTTGGGGCAGGCCTTGTGACAAGTCTGTCCCCATGTACACTCAGTGTGCTGCCTTTGACACTTGGTTATATTGGTATGTATAATTCTCTCAAAATATTACATTTCTCACAAGTTACATCAAAGTTATAGTTTGATGTTCTCTAATTCTTTCCTGACCTGTTCTTAATATGGCTGAAACATATAGGTGCATTTGGGTCTGGCAAAAGCAGAGCTCAGGTCAGTGGCTCTGCAGATCAGATTTCTAAATAGCTGTTGCTTTAGGAGTTACTTAAAACATTGCGTTTCTAGCATAACAATATGTAATAGACGTTAAAGTCGAGCTCTTTTAGATAAATCACAGCTCCCAACAATGGAACAGTAGCATCGGTCCCAATCAAATGAATCACTTTTTCATTTACATGTATATAGTTTTCTTGGTAACCTTTCAGCTCTCAATGCATTAGGTTATTGGAGATACAGTTTCTTTCGCACTGGGATTAGCAACTACCTTAGCCCTTCTTGGGATTGTAGCTTCTTTTGCCGGAAAAGCCTATGGACAAATAGGACAAGGATTACCAGTAGCTGCATCCGGTCTGGCTATTGTAATGGGTCTAAATCTCCTTGAGGTAATTTTGTTACCGTCCGGTTCCTTTTCATTTTGTATCAACCGGAATAGCCATGTCTAACACAATGTATTTCCTCTCATCTTACAGATAATCGAACTTCAGCTTCCATCTTTCTTTAACAACTTTGATCCTCGTGCTGCAGCAGCAAATTTCCCATCTAGTAAGCGTCCTAAGAAAAACTCTCTTGTGGGTTTGTGGACCATAAAAACGTCCAATACTTGGTCTTTTGTAGTTTCTAAAACTTTGGTAACAAATGTTCTGTATTAGGTGTACAAGCATATCTAGCTGGTCTCACATTCGCACTTGCTGCCTCACCGTGTAGTACTCCAGTTCTAGCCACCCTTCTAGGCTATGTGGCTACTTCCAGGGTAATTAAGTTTTGTCTACTTCCATTGATTATGAGATTAGTTTAACTTTTCTACTTTGTTATCAAGTTCTTAAATAACGTCTCAAGCTTTAAAATGGAATGGTTGTTAAACACAGGATCCAGTAATTGGTGGAAGTTTACTTTTAACGTATACAACAGGTTACGTTGCTCCACTCATCCTCGCAGCTTCTTTTGCTGGAGCTTTACAGGTATCATTCATTTCTTCATTCACCAAATAGTGAGTGAGCTGTGATGATTTAGTAAGAATCTGTGTATTTACTCTTGGCTTGTATTTCTGCAGAGTTTACTTTCGTTTCGAAAGGTCTCTGCATGGATCAATCCTATAAGGTATGTTGAAGATACATTCATCAGCTTAAGCAAAAGTATTATCATCTAATGATATCCATTTTTTTGTTATATCTCCATTTTTCTATTGTTCGTCCAGTGGTTCTCTTCTACTTGGAGGAGGTTTGTATACTTTCTTGGACAGGCTTTTTCCTGCTACTACAATGGTCATGTAAGTCTTTACAAATTAAAATACACTACATCTTTTCACAAATGTTTGTGTAATGGCAATAGTGTATAAATAATATCTGTGTATAAATCTAAAATTACAACGAAAAAAAGAACAAACCAATTCGATCACTAGACTTACTGTTCACTTATTATCTCTTATTTTTTAAACCACACGATAAATGTGCTTTTCGACGCCATGAAACATATTTTGATTTCCTATTTGCATTGTTTTGAAATTTGGACAAAAGAACAACCGACTTAAGTGGTTCTAAAAAAGTGTCAAGGCAACATTTGCGACTGTGCCGTCATTTTCTCCTTCGCCGACACCTAAAAAAGAAGAAAAAACACTAAAATTTACAAACGAGTCCCTCCATTTACCATTTCGTTGTATTTAGCCAAAGATTCTAATCTTTGCAATCTCATCTCTTCGTTAAACTTTTTGATAAACGCTTCCACTCGCTGATTCAGCTCCTCCTGACCAGGTGATGGCTCGCGTTTCAGACGCGTTTTCTTCATAGGGATTTTTCTGTCATTTAAATTCTCAGACTTGGTCACCTTCGATTTCTTCTTTTGTTTCTCCGACGAGCTTTGCGTGTGACCTCTTTCTTGCCACGTGTCGGATTTCGTCAAGTGCTTCGTTAACGGCGTTGAACGTCCTTCCGTTATCTTCTTCCACGTCGTCTCCAGCGTGTCTTCTCTCTTCGGTGGTTTTGATACTCCCAACGTCGTCTTTTTATATACACCTACACAAATCTTGGAAGATGGTTTAATTTACGAGTTTACCCTTCCCAGAAATTCGAATCTTTTAATATGTGTAGTTTCTCGAGAGAAATTACCTTCTGGATTAGATTTAAGAGATTTTTGGTGATTAAATCTCGGCGGTTTCCTGCTACTCTTCAGAAACGAAATCTCCGGTGAATCATTCTTCGGTATAGGCATTTCCGTCTCAATCTCCGGCGAATCGCTACTCTGTTTTGGTTTCTCCGTCTCTAGCTGCTGTTCTTCTCCATGAGCTATGACTTCAGGAAACTTCTGGACATCTTCCACCGTCGGATCATCTCGAACATCGTTTTTCTCAACAAATCCGGTAAAATCAGAAGCAACGTGAGCCACGTTTAAATAACCGGTGCCAATATCAGAAGGTGCATGTATGGGTTCAGGTACTGGCACAGGCGTTACAACTTCCGAGATCTCCGAATCATCGCTTGAGGAAGATTTATGTGTAAGCTTAGATGTAGCGACGATAGAGAAGATAATACAGTTGATGACTAAGTACAAATACGGTGGTTTCAAGAGAAAAACAGTGTTATCGTAAATAATCGGAAAACAACACAACACGAAATGCAAAACAGAGGGAACGGTGAAAATGACGGCCGTCGCAACGGAGAGAACGCTAGCGATTACGACGGTGGCCGTCGTTTTAAAGGAAGAGGTATGGAGAAGAAGAGGCATTGAATGAAATCTCGTAATCTGCCTCGGGAAGCTCTTGAAGTTAGTTCGGTGGGTTCTTATCTACAATAAGAAGCTGAGGTATATATGTATTAATATATAAATCTTATGTGAAAAATTTAAATTTAAAAAATGTGGTCCAGGTTTTGTGGGCTTTTCACAGAATCGCAAGTGGGTCCTTATGGAGGGTATGGTGATGGAGGCTTATCTGTGCGACACGTGGCGATTTTGGTTTGATGGTTTCGTTTTCAATTTTTAATAAAACTTGCCTAACAAATTAAATTAGAATTTTTTTGATAATTTATTAAAAGTAACTAAAAACAAAAAAAGAAGATAATTATATTTATATCACAAAATCTTTATTTTTATTTAAAATCCTATTATATAAAGGAATTTAATTGTAACACACACAAAAAAAAAATAGCTATATCATAATTTTAAAATAATATTATTATCAATATTTTAAAAGTAAAATTGAATTGTACAACTATAATATGATTTGATTAGTTAAATCAAATATCTATATATACATGTTTATTTTACAACTATAATATTTTAAAATAATAATATATGTTAGCTAAATATCTGCTAAATATTTATTTTATATAATAATAATCCTATTTTAATATATATACTATGCTTATTTTACAACTATAATATTTCAAATAATGATATATATTAGCTAAATATCTTCTAAATATTTATTTATATATATTATCTAATCCTAATCTAAATTTTTTTTAGAAATATCAATTGCTATATATATATAAACACAATGACAATTTTTTCAGATTTTTTTAACTTTGCTAGCTCTTTCCCATTTAATTTTTTTTTCTTTTTATATCCAACACAATCAAAACAAACAAGCAAAAAATTTAAATTAAATGTTGTATTATTTTGTTTTACTATTATTAATATGATATCTTATCGTCTTATTATATAAAATACAATTTTTCAAAGTTACTAATTACCCGAATTTTCACGTGTTAAATCGTACGATCATAAAATTTTTCATATTTATATATTAAAATCTTATTATATAAAATACAGTTTCTCAAAGTTACTAAATTCTCCATGTATTAAATGCAACAATCAAATTTTTTTTGTATTTATATATTAAAATAAAAATAAAATATTTTCCTAAAAAATATTTATCTCTATCAAGATATCTTTATTTACAATCTTAACAAAAAAAGAATGGTAAAACAAAAATAAGTATAAATTATTATATCTTATTAATTATAAAATAAAAATAAAATATAATAAAAAAATATTTATTTTTATCAAGATATATTTGTTTTTATTTACAATCCTAACATAAAAAAGAATTATAAAACAAAAATAAGTATAAATTATTATCTCTTACTAATTATAAAACAAAAATAAAATATAATAGAAAAATATTTATTTTTATCAAGATATATTTGTTTTTATTTACAATTCTAACACAAAAAAAGAATTGTAAAATAAAAATATGTATAAATAATCATCTCTGATTAATTATAAAACAAATATAAAAGATAATAAAAGATAATTATCGATCCTAAAAAATATAGTTAAAAAACAAACTTACAAAAAAAATTACAAATATTTTTATAATATTAAGAAAATATCTAATTATTTAAAATATGATTTTTCAAAATTATTTATTAACAAAATTATTTCATGTATCAAATTTAATATTTTTATAATCTTAACAAAAAAAATCATAATAGACTATAATTATCAATATACATCTCTATTACTAGTTATTTATTTATAAAGATATTCATAATCTAAATAGAAATCTAATCCAAAACGGAATTTATGAATATTAATTGTTATATATACATAAGCAAGCAGATAGACGATTTCATAAAACTTTCTATATTTTCTTAGCTCTCTCAAAGTTTCACAAAAAAGTTCCACTACTGATTGTATCAAAATGATTTTTACATTATTTATTCTGTCATTTTCGTTTAACATCCAACGAAATCAAGACAAACAAACAAAAGAGATAAATAATTGAAATTTAATGTATCATTATTTTATTTTACTATTAATTATTGATATAATTTTTTATTATTAAAATAAGTTTTATGGATGAACATCTCAATTTCTTAATTTTATTATATAAAATTTGAACCTTAAAATTATATATTAACAGTATTGATTTACATGTTAAATCTAGTGATCAAAATTTTTTCAATTTTTTCAATATTTATAAATTTTAACAAAATAAAAAATTCTATTTTAAATAAATTTTTAAGAATATTTATTTTTACAACCAAATATTTTATATCTATTTAAAATCCTAACATATATTTTGTAAATAATTAAAAGACAAATTTACATATAAAATTGTAAATATTTTCATAATCATTACAAAAAGTCCTAATCGTATTATATAAAATTGTGTTTAAAAAATTAGTAATCAATATGATTCTTCTATGTGTAAATTTAATAAACTAAATTTTTTTAGTTATTTTATATATTTTTAATTATTTTTTGTTTTAAATATTTATATTCATCACAAAATATTTATCTCTGTTCACAATCCTATTATATAAAATTATGTTTCTAAATTTAGTAATCAACAGAATTTTTCCACGTGTCAAATCCAATAATTCAAAATTTTGCAGTTTTTTATACATGTATATAAAGTTGGGTTTCAAAACTTAGTAATCAACAGAATTTATCCACGTGTCAAATCCAACGATCCAAAAACATTTGCAGTATTTTCAAATATTTTTAAATATATTTTTGTTATAAATATTTATATTTACTATGGAATATATATATTTTTATTCACAATCCTAACATATAAAAAGAATTATAAATAATTATCTTTATTTATAATTATATAATTTTATTATATGAAGTTGTGTTTTAAAAGATAGTAATCAATGAGATTTTTCACATATTAAATTCAATAATTAAAATTTTTTCAGTATCCTATCATATAAAGTTGGGTTTCAATCCTATAATATAAAGTTAGGTTTTCAAAAATTAGTAATCAATGAGATTCTTAAATATTATTTTAAATATATTTGATATATATATATTTATCAAAAAAGTTTTATAAAACCCGTGCATCGTACTATTATATATATATATAGCAGAAGTAATATTTTATGCAGATAATCTACCACATGCGTACCAAAGTCTTAACGTTGATTTTTTTCAGTTCGCAACAAAAGTTAAGCTGATTAAGTCTTAATTTGAGTTTTAATTTGATACAACTTCAGTCTTGATTTTATTTAGCCAATCGAGTCTTAATTTCAGGATATATATTTTATATGTAAAAGTGAAAATATTATATAGTTTTTATGTTTCCAAATGTAAAACTATAGAAGATTTTTAATTTTAGGGTGTAAAAGGTAAAACTAACCGAAAAAATATTTTATTCAAGTGGTTAAATATCTGTTTTTGTAGTTTTTTAAATTCCAATTCATATCTAAGTAGTTGTATAATCATACGTAATAAAACTAGTTATGGTTTGGAGTTTATCAATTCATCCTTCTTTATAGGTAATGTACGCCATATATTATTGACATTTTAAAATTAATAGTCGAAATTCAGACGGAAATGTGAAGTGCGAATAGTGTTATAGATATGGACATGCAAATCTAAAACAAAATAATTGAGATGGATCCGTACATTCATTCTCAACTCTAAAACATTAAATTTTGTTTTCATATCACTGCTTGTACTCATAGTAGATTTGATTTGACAATTCAAATCGAAAACGATCTATAATGCATTACGGGTCAACTAGCACAACAAAATTCTACCGACCATTTTTGGATTATTGTGCTTGATAGTTGATACTGATTGATCTTCTTATGTATAACTTTTTTGGCTCTATCCTCTTATCCTCTTAACCATTTATAGAACTCAAACTTCAAACTTCTACCTTAAGGTTGGTACAAAGTCCGACATGGAATTATTGTTAAAATAACCAAATGGGTAAGGCTATAATTCCACGTGGTCTCATTTGTGTTATATTATATGCTTGCATTAGATCACAAACTCAATACGTGTATATATGGTAACAAAAATGCAAGAATATAATATCAACATATAAAACTAACAACTTGATTTGATGATCTAGCTTTTGATCGAGGGAGGATTATATAAAATGGTATTTACAAATCTACGCTATCTGTCATCACCATAGATTACAATTAGATTTTAAGAGTTTACAACCATATTAAACATATTTATCAAGCTTTTAAAATATAATAAAGTTAGGTCTACGGATTACTTGCATAGAAAGTCAGCATACACTATAAAAAAAGTTATTTAAGGATAAAAAAAACGTAAATGTTTAGAACTTATTCAAAAATGAAAAATCAACGGTTCCATTTTAATGAAAAAGGTAAACAAAAGTTGGCAAAATCGAGATACACAAGATTGTTATGAAAGAAGTGGATGAGATTTAAGCCATTTGAGGAAGCCCGAACATTGCCAAACTCAAACCTTTTAAACGCAAATACAGCCGTCCATTTCAACTTCACTATTAACACGTTACCTTTATTCATCTTACCAACAAAATGTAGATTTATTTATTTAGTACAAATAGCATTAAATTTTTTTTAATTTTATTTCATAATAATAGACGAATAGTGGTTAGAATGATCCAGCTAATGACTATAACATCTAAGGTTCGATTCTTCCCCTCTACAAGTTGATAGATTAAATATGAATTTTAAAGGTTGGGTTAAGCTATTGATCGGACCTTTTCGATCCAATATTTAAAAAAAGACTAATAATCGTTTTTTTTTTCAACCTTACTCTTATAATTGGATCGACAAGTTTCGATCCATAACCAAAACTCATATTATAAAATCTTTTTTTTTTCTATCCCATTGCATCAGAGTGGAATCAAACCCTATTACATGTGGCAGTGAGACAACGACATAAACATGTCTTTTAAAGACACACATCTAAACATGGACATCCGCATAAAAATATGTAGATACACGGTTTCTAAACTTTGTTAGTTATACTTTGGTTAAAAATTTTGTCTTCTTCATTTCCTTTGGTAATTTTCTTGAACTCAAAAATGGTTTTCTTTACTCTAAACTTGTAGTTGTGAGAAAGAATGACTTCATGTTTTAAAGAATCATGATGTTTCTCTATCTCTCTTTCTTACTTCACTCATTCATTCTCTCTACTTTAAGATTCACTCTAATCAGAGAGATCCGAACATCATCCAAAGACTCATTATTCGGTGTTATTAATATGTCAAAAATTATTCTCTATTTATATTTATATGATTTAGCTAATAACTCTCGTCAAATAAAAATAATAGTTAGTTTAGATAATCTAAACTAATAGCTCTCGTCAAATAAGGAGATAATGTGGAAGAGAACAAACCACGTTTTGTGGCGGTCACACATAAAATAACATTCACATCTATTAAATCTCTTTTTTCCTTTCATTCTTCTCAAGAATTACATCTATTACTCTTTCAGCAATCGAGTAAAATCATAAATCAAACCCCGAAACTAACAACATAGTTCCAAAGAAAGACAAAAAAAAAAATATTCGACAGAGAAACTGTCCAGAGATGATGCATCGTATATATATATATATATTTTTAGTTCTTCATTTTTATAACAAAGAAGAAAGGCAAATTCAGGAAACTCACACTTTCTCTCTTTCTCTTGATCAATGTTTTGTGAACATTCCATCCATCAACGAAGAGAAATCAAAATCTTTGCCTGATTGAGAAGATGGTGTGGTGCTCGTTGGTTGTGCTGCCGATGATGACTGAGGTTTACCGGTTGAGTTTTGGTTCGTACCATTCACCGCATTGGCTTGACCCATCGTGTAAAAACTGCATTTTGTAATAATAACCAAAAAATATCACATCAGAGCAAGCACTTTTGATCATCTATTACAAAACGTCACAAATTGGAGAGTTTTGTATGCATACCTGGATGGTGGGTATTGTAGAGTGTTCTGTTGCGGTTGAATGGGTCTTGTGTTCATGTTTGCGTTCATGTTCATGTTCTGAAGTTATGGCCATATAACAGAGAAGCAAGGATTGGTGAGATTTTTGCATGCAGGTGGTCAATGGAATATAAATTTTGATACGAAAAAAAAGCATAGGGAGAGATCGTACTTGCATAAGTTTCTGGAGATCAGCTTGACCACCTGCTGGGTTAGTCATGCCAGGGATCTGGTAGCCACCAGTGTTTGTCCAATTTGCAGAAGCTAAATTAAGAGCATTAGCAATAGCTTGTTGATTTGCACCATTTGGAGCCCCCCCTGCAGCTTTTGCTGCAGCCATGTAAAGGGCTTGCTGCTGAGCAAGCATAGCAACCTGTTGCTGATGCATGGCAAAAGGCGACACTATATTCGTCTGTAACCAAATGGAACACAGAGTTAAATCAGTTAGACTTTTGTCAGGAAATTCTATACATCCATCGCTGAAGGAATCAGAGTCAGTAATAACAAACCACAGACAAGAGGTTTTCTTTTGAAATAATCAGTTGCTATATTTGTAACTTGTAAATATCGATACAGAATGCAATTTTGGAAAGCTAAATTTCAATAGAAAAGCAAACCCACCAAAGCAGTAAATCATAGAAGTTTACCTTCTCAAATAGGCTCATGATATCGCCTTTCACGTCCTTTGGTACTTGTTGGGCTGTTAAAGTACGTGTGTCTTTGAACAAATCCTCAATCCCAGTAGCTGGAGGAGAACTGCTCTCAGAAGGCTTTGCTGCAACAATTTTCTCTGTTGTTTGACCACTTCCAGCCGCTACAATTTTAGGAATCATAAATATATGTTACTCCAAAGTATTTTCAAGAAAAAAACGAGTTACATAAAGATAACAAAATACGTACACTGAAAGCCAGCCCATGAGTTATCATCAGCAGGAGTTGCCTCTGAGGTATTTACAGTCGAATCATCCATTGATAGCAAGTTGAAGAGATCAGTAGCAAAATTCACCTTTGGAGGTTCTGATGCTGGCGCAACATTTACTGCTTGATTCGTTGTCTCTACGGGAGCAGGTGTAGCCTCTACTTTCTGCTGTGGCTTTATAACCTGTTATTTGTTAGTATCATATCTCAGAAAAACAAGGTTTTGGATACTGAAGCGTTGAAAGATTATGAAGCCCTAGAAACAATGTGAGCTCATAAGGTCTGACAGCTCAGCTTATGCATTGGTAAAAACTAATGATCTCATAGCAGCAACAACATAGACTAAGGTTATTAAATAAGATTGAGGGCTCTTGATAATAATGTGTAACTAAATGTATGACAGATTGACAGAATAATACAAATCATCTGCAGAGTATATTTGGTACCTGATCGGGACCTTGGGGAGGCACGGGAAGACTTATCCTCGTTGCAGCTACATTATTTCTTGTTCTAGATGCCTGGATATTTTTCTTCTCCTCAAACAAATTTACAGGACTACTACTGTGCCCATACTCATATCCAGGCCCACTTCTTTCCACGGATTTCCATCGTTCTTGCTCGACTCTTGGGGGTGATCTAGCCTTTTCACCTTTAGAAACCCATCTCTTCTCTTCATACCTTAAAAGTGTCATGTCACAAGAAGGATTACAGCGTCCATTTGCATAGCAAGAAAGACAACACAATAAGGAAGAACTAACTGAAACATTTGTACAATGAAAAGAGAAATACATACTTTGCACGTATGAAATTCTCAATTCCAACTCTATCATAGTTTGGCGGTAGCTCAGCTTCCCAGTAACTATTTGCTTTCTCATTTCCCATTGCTGCATACAGGAAATATTACAAACTTACATGATGTAACTAACCCTGCTGAAATAGAATCAGCCATAGAGCATTAAGTTTGAAGATACATACACTGAATAAATGCAACCTGCTCGGGGAGCCATGTGTCTAGAGTGGCAGATCGGACCTGCATTCATTAGCCCACTCAGATGTTTTGCTAGAACAAATAAGTAGCTTATGCTTCTAAGGTTACATCTACTTGGAAAGAAGGACTCAGCTCATATTTAAAATCAAAGGGCACAATCAACTCATGTCAGTTTTTTCAGCTGAGGTAGCTCTTGAGATGGAAAATAATAGATGCAATAACCAAAATACAAACCCAATAGAGAATCAAATTGACAACTTTTGCACAGAATTTGAGCCAAATGGAATGAGTTTTCATCGAATTGATATCTGAGCTTTCATCTAGACATGCAGCATCAAGAAAAGAGATGAGGAAAGAAACTGAGAGACTACCTTCGATATATGTACCCCGAGACTCCTGTGTATCCCAGAACATTGCATGCAGATAAAGATACCTAAATTAACACTAGCCCATCTTGGACCTCTGCATATAAAATGGATCAGTATTAGTCAGATTTACAATTGAACGTGAGTAATACTGTTAGTTCATATATGCTACAACAGCATACTTTGTTTTGCAGTCAGCACATTCTCTGTTTTTTGGATGTTTAAGAAGCCCTTCAAGAATCTGCAAATACACAAGCACCAAACCCAAGAGGATATTCAAGCAAGAGTTTATATCAACACAAAATTTGTTAAGTGGCTAAACATAAAGAAGGACTTACACCAAGAAATTATATACCAGATCAAAGAACAATATAAATTTATCAGAACTGACATTCTCAACAAACCAAGATGAATCAAATTTCTCAACACGGACACAAGTAGCAGATCTGATCATCAGAATAAGTTTGGTCAATGAACACCGAAGTTTTCGAAAACTTGACATGCTTCAAACTTATACATTATGCATCACCAAGCCCACAAAACCATCCCAATTACGACCATTAGTTTCTATACAGCAAATACCTCAAGCAAATAAATGCAAAGAGGCTAAAAGCAATCCCTTTGTTCGATTCTTCCAAATCAAGCCGTATAGAACGAATTTCTATAGGAAAACATGAACTGAACGAGATCGAATCTCTTTATGCAGTGATCACGGGAAGGAATGTTTCGCCACGGCAATTCAGTTGGCCACCGTTGAATAAAACAATCACAAAATCAACAAACGGAAAAAGATAACTGATTGATTCAGTGCTGAAGAATAATATTCTAGCTCGAACGATAGAAAGGCGAGGGATCGATGATACAGAAACACTGAAACCTCTCCTAACTACCCGAAATCGATGAAATTGAAGAACGAGCTGCTATGAAAACACAGATCCAATCGAATTGAGATCGAACAAAATCCAGGACCAATCATCAATCACTAAACAATCTCGGTGGCAACTAAAATCGCATATATGACCAACATATCCGCAAAGCTCGGAAATGAAAAGTCTAAGATTCGAGAGAGAGAGACCTTTCGATGGCGGGCATTAAGCTCCTTAGAGACGTTGGCTTTCTCGTTCATGGCGGATAAAATTAAAAGATGGAGAGAGAGAGTAGGAGAATCGGAGAAGAATCGGCAAAGAGGAAGAAGAAGAGCTGAGGAAAAATCTGCGGAGACGACAAGGTCAAAATAGTCTTTTCCGCCTTCAGCGCCCCAAATCTCTCTCCTCCTTCCTTCTCCAGAAAATCCTTTTCTTGCCCTTTCACAACGAGCCACCGAGAACAAAGATATGGGGTCAATTCTTTTTGGACCGTTCAGATTATAGAACTGGTTTACAATTCGGTTTATTTCATTACCAATTTTTATAATTGAATTTGTTCGGTTTAGTTCCGGTTTTATTTGGCCGTTAAGTGGTTTCCTGATTGGTCATATAAGGTAGTGTTGCGGGTGGAAAATAAAATCACATGGCCATCTCATCTGTTATGTCTGTTTCCACTTTGGAGTTGTTATATTGATTCCAATCATCTTTTTTGTTTATTCTTGTGATGTTGTAGGACTTATTTTATTTGGTGAGATTTTATTTTATTTGATGTGATGAATCTGATGATTCAACTACTGTTCCCACCTAGAGAAATATTCATTTTAACAATTCATAATAATATCTCTTGATCTCCTAATTATTAAAATGTACATTGGTTTTTGCCAATGCAAACATTCGAAAATTTCTTTAGTTTATTGGTTTTTTGTTTTTTGTTACCCAACTTGCTTCTGTAAGACTAAAAGTCCAGTGTTACAATAGCACAAAGAAAACAATACAACATATCCAAAATATAAGCATAAACTAGGCAGAAAAAAACTATAACATTATAGAAATCTTAGATAAAAGATAGAGTTGCAATTTCGAGTCTACAAAATTTGAGTCTACTCCTACTATTGTCGTTATAAAGACAGTCGAACATGCAATGGGTTCATTAAACCAAATTTATCGAATTTTGAAAAAACCATATCCAAATTGAATGATGTTGAGATAGAAATTCTCTCCCAATGAATAAGGACTGAATTCTTTCATAAAATAATATAGTCTATATATTCGTAAAAGAATAAAGCCTATTCAAATATTGGTCATTTTCTTTTAATTAATAAGATTGCTTCATATTTAATGTTATTTTTTGCAACACTAAATCCACATCACTAATCTACGGCTATAATTTTTCAACAAAAAATCTATCAACAAAATACAATTTGTAATTTATATTATATTACGTCGAATTACGTAATTATCTATCTGGAGTGACATATAATAGTTATATGGAGTGGAAATTTGATATATAAAAAACTACTAAAGTAAACATTAAACCGTTTGAAGAAAGAACTTGACTTTTATCTTCCCCTCAATTAGTATCAATGTAATGCCAAAATTTTCTACATGAGGATATAAAGATTCCAACATTTTATTAGATTTTACTCATAAAATGAATATGAGTGCTTAGTTTTGTTTTGTCTTTTCAGGCTAACACCTAATTTTTTGGGGTGAAATTACCAGATATACATTAACATTAGTTGAAATGCTAAGGTTTGGTCTACTCCTTGGCACTCAGTTTTTAGTTCAATTTTTTTTGGTTTTCGAAATGTGGTGACCACAGAGAAACCAACAAAATTTGGTTTGATTCTTTTATTCGGTTTGAATCAATTTTTTTGGTTTTGGATATGTAGTAATCATATATGAACCGACCAAATTTTGGTTTCATTCTCTTCGGTTTTGGTGTGAATGTGTATTTGAAATGTGAACCAAATTTCATCCGAAATAATTTTGATTTACAATTAGTTTGGTTCTGAATTGTTACTTGAAACCAAAAGTAATCAAACACCCGAAGAAATATGATTACTTGTAACTAATAACCAAACACCCAAAGATATATGATCATTTGTTAAAAAATAACCAAACACCCAAAGAAATGAATCAAAAGTAAGCAATCGTTTCGGTTTCAAAAATTACTTGTAACCAAACATTGGTTCTTCTATGGTTATTTTTGGTTCTTCTATTGGTTTGAATTAATTTATAATTAGCTTTGTATTGGTACGTAATATTTCGTCACAATAAGACATATTTGGTCACAATACGAAGATATTATTTCGAATTTGTGACGATTTGTAAATAGTTACACTACAAGTGTCACAAATGCATATTAGTAACAAAAATGTCACAATATACTCGTGATGAATAAATCTAGTAACAATTTTTGTCAAATGTCATTACGGAATAAAGTCACAATGATTCGTAACAAACAAAATTCGTAACAAAATTGTATATAAAATGTCACAAATTATTATTAATATTCATAGTCACAATACAATTGTCACAATATGTCAAATTTTTTGTAGTGTAGGTTTGGTTCGATTTGGTCCAGATTCTTTTGTTTTCAAGTAAACCTGATTCGAGATTAAAGTATAGTTTTGATAAATTTATATGCAATTAAGCATATTAGTTAATATATATATAAAATTACACTTAATTTTCTCGATCGCCCAATTTTTCATCTTTGTATTAGGGGTGAACATTTAATTATTTAGTTTGGTTTGGTTTAAATTTAAGTCATACAAAATGTTATATTTTGGATAAATTCTTATTAGATTTGGTTTGGTTTGGAGTTCCAGATATTATTTTTTATAAAATACAATTTACTCAAAGATCAAACTATATTTCTTCGGTTTTTGACAAAAAAAATTTATTAAAAAAAAATTATTTACTTATAGTGTACTTAAAATACATCTTTCTTATAGATTTAATTTAAATATTAGTTATTTTGATATATTTTGGTTAGTTCGGTTCAGAACCAAATATGGTCAAAATTTATATTTATATTTCAAAATATCATTTAGGATTTTCTTTTTTTTTCTGTGTGAAATGTATATGCATATTGTTTACTATATATTAGCTCTTTCTCCAAATGGTTTATTTTACTACTTTTAACATTCTGTATACTGATTTTCCCATTTTAGATATAACAAATACTACTCAAAAAGAAAAATGTATAACCACAAGATTTTATACGTTAAAAGTTAACAACCTAATAGATTCTCTCGATAAATAGTAGTCTCATTTTCTCTTTATCGAACCAAAAGCCAGATAAAACATCACTTCTAACTCTCCCCAAAATAAACCACGTTATGTCTTCTTCAAGCTCAAGCTCAAGCTCTTACCCATACAAACATGATCAGAAACTCAAAAGTATTGTTTATGCTGTGGAAGAGAAAGAGACTATGAACAAGATGAAACATACGTCTCCTCAAGGGGTTGTGTCTCAAGGGACGTTCATTCAGAGGCCGAGTTTTTCATTAAGTGTTGTCCCAACATTAAGAGAAACGATGAAAACATATCCTCCAAAAAATGATCGTATCTGTGATTGTCACTATTGCAAGAAAGAGTTTTCAAGCCCTCACAAGGAGGAACGAGAAGTGGAGATGCTGTGGAACAAGGTGGAGTCAAGTCTCTCTAATGGACTCTCTTTGAAGAGGCCTTATAACTCTTTCCATGATGAGGTCAAATCGTTCTTTTCGCAAGTCGATTTATCAAATCATAGTCATCTTAGGAGCTCTCGTGGTCCATTCAATTCCATAAGAGGTAGCTTCAACGATAATCATAGTAATACTCATGCGACTCCATATCAATTCATCAATCAGAACCCTAGCTATAGTTCTTCTTTAAGGTATACTTTCTATACCATTTTTTACAACTATAACTAACATATTATATCATATGATAATCATTTTGTGGCTTTTTTCAGTATTAAAGGGCCCTTTGCTGGTCCTCTTAAGTATAGAGGAGGCGGTAGCAACAGCAACAACGAGGCTTACCCATTGATCAATGGTGCACCAACTTTAGGAACTAAGAGAAGAAGAACGACCATGTTTCCTCCTTTCACTCCAAACCATTTCCTCACTGAGAGCACTTGTTATAACTCACATGCTTCATCAAATGGTAATCATATTAATAACTTACTTGGTCCATCTAAGTCCACAGGAGACAGCAACATTATGGGAAACGTTTACTCATGGTTCAATGGGGGAGAGTCACTAGAGGAACCACAAATATGAACATTGCCAATCGTCCTAGATACCATTCTTTTGCTGGAAACATTCCTACTTCTTCTCCTGCTCGTCTTCCTCTTCCTCCTCAAACCACCAATCAGTTTTATGATTTTTTTGCTGGAAACATTCCTACTTCTTCTCCTGCTCGTCCTCCTCTTCCTCCTCAAACCACCAATCAGTTTTATGATTTTTTTGCTGGAAATATTCCTACTTCTTCTCCTGCTCGTCCTCCTCTTCCTCCTCAAACCACCAATCAGTTTTATGATTTTTTTGCTGGAAATATTCCTACTTCTTCTCCTGCTCGTCCTCCTCTTCCTCCTCAAACCACCAATCAGTTTTATGATTTTTTTGCTTTTCAAGAGAATTTCACGTCTAATAACTCAAGAGAGTTTCATCTCAAAGGGAAAGAACATTATTGTGGTGCCAGGAGAAGATGATGTTAAGTATATTGGGTCCACTATCGATCTTAATGAGGATGAGCCAGAAGAACCGGAAGCTGAAAGTTGGGGTCGTGATCTAACTCTTGTTCCATTGAATTTTCAGGTTTCTATGCATGTTTTAGTATTTTGCTTTGTATCGCATAACTATGAGGGAATCTTATTTAACCCAAGTTTTCTTCATGCAATTGTTTTTCCTTTTTTGGTTTTTTTTCTGACAATTGTCTTTCAGTAATTTTATCTACCATTAAAACAGCAATAATTGTCCCTTTTTGTGAGATGATTTGTTTTTGATTACTAGTCTCAAAGTGAATCAACACAATTGCTTGTTTTAGTAAACCGAACTGTTTAACCAATTTACAATGATAAGAATAACAGATTATCCTTATATATAACTTAAAAGATATATTAATTTCCGATGTGGGATATTCTTATATTTATAAAAAGAAATTGATATTTTTTTGAAAATTAAACAGTAACAAAAGTTACTTAGTGCACCATTATCGTTTATTATATTTAACTGTTTTTGTATCTAAATTAACTTAATCGACGGTAGTTTGTATTTTATACAATTTAAATTTATTTGATTTGGCAAATTTTTAAAATTTGTGTATTTTTCTAACCATTTTTCTTGATAGACTTGTTCCTACAAGCAAATTAGAATTAGGAATATAGAATATCCTATGTACGATTTGTTAATATCTAAAGTGTATTACTTTGTAGACAAGTGTCACAAAAATCTTTCAAGTTACTAACTGAATAATCAAAACCATCTAATATAAAAAAAACCCGTAGATTCTTAGATAGATGTCCCAAGCGACGATGCCAAAGTGTTTGTGTAGGTAACGTAGAGACACGATTTGTAGTAACTGGAACCGATCCGCGAAAGTGATAAACCTCATCTCTCTCTTCACCTGCTCTAATCACTATCGTCGTACTGCAGTCTTGTATTAAGCAAAGTTTGTCACTGAAATAGGTAAAACAAAAGATCTCACGAAGAAGATGAGCAAGAAAGATGAGTGTGCAAGACAAATCAGCAACATAAAAAACACGAGAGAGAGTGATTTTATCCGCGAGAACAAGAGACCCTTCACGAGTTGCATAGGTATGTTTAACATTAGGGAAAACAATTATACTATGAGGGATATCATAAACATCCGTAAGAAAATCAATATCACCGGTCATGTGGTGAGATGCTCCATAGTCAAACAAAAAATCAACACAATCTGTCTTATCGGAGAGCTTCTCTTGACTAGGAGAATCGGTTTTGAGGAAGTTGATGATTGCGGACCAGGTATCCTTGCTTACTCCCGGTATATCGGACTGATCGGAGGAGTCAGCTGGAACCTGAGCGTTGTTACAATTTGAAGAAAATATAACAAACACCAAATCTTATTTACCTTCAAGGCTTCAAGTGATGATAGACTTTTCGACTTGAAATTTGTATCATTACATCACAAACCGGCACTGCTGAGATTTTAAAGATAAGTTGTATCAAAATAGCTCATGTCAAGTACTCTTACCTATTTTGATTACGCATCTGACAAGGATTATATCATCACTAATGATATGTAAATCTTTTTTCTTATTGGTATCTAATATAACATCATATTAGTTACGTCATCAAAGCGGGGATAGCTCAGTTGGGAGAGCGTCAGACTGAAGATCTGAAGGTCGCGTGTTCGATCCACGCTCACCGCATTTTTATTTTGATATTTTTAATATTCCTTCCTGAATATTAAAATTTTTCTGATCGATCATGAATACAATTTTTTCCCCATAATTAAGAAAAATAAATAAAATGTAAGGGAAAGTAATACGTAGGAATTGTTTTAACTTTGTAATTTACAAATTCTGATTAAGTTCATCGTAATTAATATAAATTTTATTATCTTTCTCTTTTTGTTGAATAACCGGACCCAAAATTTCTGGACTTGTACGCATATAGTATATATGGTCGGTTAAGAATTCAATTCCCACATAAATTATAAATATAGTCTTCTCGAATTAATTTATTTCAAATTCACATATATATAGATCTACAAGACCATCGGTTCAAACATACAATGTGTGAAAATTCTTCTTAATTTAAAATTATATCTATAAAAACTTAATCACATACATATTTTTTACCTAAACCTCGAAATCAGACTTAAGCACCTAAGAAATTAATTCCATGGTTAACAAAAAAAGAAGAAGGCTGAATTAAGTATAAGCCCGTGCATGAACAAAAAACAGAAGATTCGAACAGATCACATAATACATAACCACATGCTCAACAAAATGTCACTCTCCTCTTTATGAGGACCGACAAATGTGGATCACTCACTGCCTTTTTTCTTCCAACAATTTAACATCTTCCTTCATATACATCGTCGAATTTTCAATATTTATATTTTCCTTGACATATATTTGTTCTTAATCTGTAGATTAAACATTAAATTTTTAATTTACGATATAATTTGTCGTCATTAATCAGTAAGGGATGCCTTAAAATGGAGAAATAGTCATACTTTTACTTTGAAACGAAGTAAAAAACAAGTTTAAAAATAAAAAGGAAGAGGTTTAAGTGTAATTGTCGATGGTGTCACCGCAAAGTTCGTCGATAGGCACATAGCCTCCAACTATTTATCTCAATTAATTAATTAACACAATAAGCTCTTTATTAAGCAAGCATTTGACTTTTCACCACTATAAATTCACAATCTGCAATTCAACCCTCTTCATCATCAAAACAATCAAACTCCATTACAACCAGAAGATACAAAGATGGAGATCTCAAAAACCCTTTTGCTAGTGACTGCTCTTGTGGCTGCAACTTGTTTCTTGCAAGCCAAGGCAGCTGGAGTTTACTGTAGTAACCCTTACACTCGTTGTTACCGCAAGTACATTAATTGTCCTGAGGAGTGCCCAAGCACAACTGCTATGAACTCCAAGAACAAAGTTTGCTACGCCGATTGCGATAGACCCACCTGCAAATCCCAATGCCGCAGTAAGCTTTTTTTATATACCAAAGATTTTGATAAATCGTGAGCTTTCAACTCAAAACCAATTGGCAATAAACTTACGATATGAGACATGTCAGTATCTAACAACAATCATAATATGTTTTTTTTTACAGTGAGGAAGCCGAATTGCAACAGACCTGGATCAGCTTGTTATGATCCAAGGTTCATTGGTGGAGATGGCATTGTGTTCTACTTCCATGGAAAGAGCAATGAAGAATTCAGCCTTGTTTCTGACACTGACCTTCAGATCAATGGTAGGTTCATTGGTCACAGACCAGCTAACCGTGCCAGAGACTTCACATGGATCCAAGCTCTTGGATTCCTCTTCAACTCCCACAAATTCTCCCTTGAAGCCGCTAAATCCGCCTCATGGGACAACGAAGTTGATCATCTCAAATTCTCTTTTGATGGCCAAGATTTATCTGTCCCAGAAGAAACTCTCTCCACCTGGTTAGTGACATAACAATGAAAACAAAACGATTATCTTCAGATATTTTTTTTTGCAGATTATTAAAAGTCTACATATGTTTTCTTGTTAAACAAGGTACTCACCAAACAAGGACATCAAGATCGAGAGAGTAAGCATGAGAAACAGCGTGATTGTGACAATCAAAGACAAAGCTGAGATCATGATCAATGTTGTTCCAGTAACAAAGGAAGACGACAGAATCCACAACTACAACGTACCATCAGATGATTGCTTTGCTCATCTCGAGGTTCAGTTCAGATTCTTCAACCTCTCACCTAAGGTTGACGGAATCTTAGGACGTACCTACAAACCAGATTTCCAGAATCCAGCTAAGCCTGGAGTAGCAATGCCAGTGGTTGGTGGTGAAGACAGCTTCAAGACTTCTTCTCTCCTCTCCAATGACTGTAAAACTTGCATTTACTCTGAATCACAGGCAGAGATTGATTCAGTTAAGTCAGAGACTGAATATGCAACTTTGGATTGTACTCGCGGAGCGTCTTCTGGATACGGAATCGTCTGCAGGAAGTAAAAATTGAATCATATAAACTTGGCTTAAAAGAAGAATAATTCCAGAGAGCAATAGCTTCTACTGGTGATTTTTAAAGTATAATTAAGTGAAGAAGGATATGTAATTTGTATTGTATCATCCACCGTCTATTCCAACATATAATATCAATGAACATCCATTAATCTACCAATCCAAATCAATAAGTTCATCAAGTGTCCAGAGAAAATTGATCTGTTTGCGTTAATTAGTTCATGTTCCAAGCTGTTAACAATCGCCGGGATAGCTCAGTTGGGAGAGCGTCAGATTGAAGGTCGCGTGTTCGATAGACGCTCACCGCATTTTTATATTTTGGCCGATTTTATTATGAAACTCTCGATCTCTTTTTTGACACTAAAAAAAACACTTCATTAAGAAAACACAATCGTATATGTAATACGTTAAAACTTTATTAGGAAAAATGATAACTGAAATGAAAAGGTTAAAATATAATCACATTCTGATTCTTCATTGCTTTAAAACATCAGTATATTACAAAACAAATACATTCGTGAAAAAATCGAAAATAATTCTGAATGAATCATTTTTGTTTTAACCCAAAAGTTCTTAAATAAATATATCTTTACTTTCTGTAAATTGTCAAAAACAAACAATGTCTGTCTCTGTTTTTTATCTTAACCAAATGTTTATATTCTTCTTCTTCTACCTTCCACGAGGATGAACAAGCTGCGAAAACACAGCACTAGTCGTAGCATCTTCTGCATCATCATCAGTCCCAGTCCCTGAATTTCCTCCTCCTCCTACTCCTCTATCAATAATACTCATACTGTTATCAAACGGCTCCATAGGCGCCATTGGAATCCCAGGAATGTGGTTTGTGCTATTGTCATCAGGCTCCATTAATGCAGAAGATGTTTCTTCGAGCTGTAATGCGTACTCTAAATTCCACAATACATCTCCCATAGGAGGCCTATCCACTCCGTATTCCGCCAAACACTTCTCAGCGGTTTCTCCGAATTTCTTCAGTGAAGCTTGATTCACTTTACCGGTTAAGTTACTGTCCATGATTTGATCAAGCAGACCCTTTTTCTGCCAGGCCATTGCCCATTCCGCTATGTTCACCTGTTCTCTCGGTAAAACCGGGTTTAAAGCCGGTCTACAACAGAGAACTTCCATTAGAACAACCCCAAACGAGTAGACATCGGATTTCTCTGTTAACTGTTGTCTCCTGAAGTATTCTGGGTCCAGATAACCAAAGCTTCCTTTAACCGCTGTGCTCACATGAGTTTGATCAAGTGAAGGTCCGGTTTTGGATAGCCCAAAGTCCGCTACTTTAGCCACTAGATTCTCGTCTAGTAAGATATTTGTGGTTTTCACATCACGGTGTATAATGCTCTGTGATGCACCAGTGTGTAGATAATGTAATCCTCTCGCTGCGCCTATGCAAATCTCGAGTCTTTGTTTCCATGACAATGGAGGAAGTTCTGCCCCGTAGAGATGACTCCTCAACGGTCCATTTGCCATGTACTCGTACACCAAAATCATTTCAGACCTCTCGTCGCAGTAACCGATCAAAGAGACAAGATGTCGATGTCTGAGTTTTGACAGCATTTCAATCTCCGTTCTAAACTCAGCCATACCTTGTTCGGATCTTGGATTCCCTCTTTTAACCGCAACTTTAGTCCCATCTTCTAATGTTCCTTTATAAACCCGACCGAATCCGCCAACACCAAGTAACGAGCTCTCATCGAATTTATTAGTAGCATCCATTATTTCCTGGAACATAAAGCAACGGCCAAGATGCGTAGAAGCTAAGGAAATGCAACTAGCCGTGTTGCTCTTGTGTGAAGCTGTTGATTTGGTAAGAGTCTGAGAGAGACCATATAAAGGCAATGGCAACCACGGATGTCCATTACCGGCTTCTTGAGGACTAGTCGACCGCTTCTTCTTTGAAGCAGCCAAACAGCAATAGCAGCAAACCGCAATAAGCAGAACCACACTAACCGCACCAACCACAGAACCAATGACCACCACTTTCCTCTTTCTTCTAGTATCTGATACTCCAGGAACAAGTAATTTCACTGAAGATATACCGCTTAAGCTCTTAGCTGCATTACTAACCTTGAAAACCTCTAACCCATTCACAGTCGCATTCGTGATATCAGCTTGAGAATCAGGTCCAACGCTAACGGTTAAAATACCGGAAGATTCAACCGAAGCATTGGAGATAAAATCCTTAAAGTAAGGAACTTTAAGACCATTAGTCAACGTAGAGAGATCAAGACTTCCAAGAGCAAGATCATCATTCACATAAAGATTGAAAACAAGCGTGTTCAAAGCTTGACTCACGATATCGCAGAAATGAACACGAACAAAGTACCTGAAATCTGGATCAACAGGAAGAACCCAAGTGACATTAAAACTCGGACTCGCTACATTAGCTTCACCCATTGTATCAGCAGTTGCATAAATCATGTTTGGAGCTATTTCTTGAGTCACAGAAGCAGAGTACTTAATTGAAGAAGGATTCACTGTTACGACAAGAACAGAGCTGTTCACATGAAGATACTCTGCATCATTTTCCCATTGTCTCCCCAATGTATCGTTTTGAGAAGTCAACAAAGGTCCTCCCATGTTTAATCTGTAGACTGTTTCAAAAGCAAGCGAAGAAAGACCACTGAATGGAGTTGAAGGGTTTAGAGCCAAAGCTTGATCAGGGATAAGGTTATCCGGAACAGAAATAACCTCAATCGCGTTGACAAAGACCACCGAATTGTTTGAAGGGATGAAAGTTAAGGTCAAGAACTCCGAAGTGACATTGACGGTGTACTCCTTGAACGTGTAAGAACCGTTAAAGTTCTTAAAGGAGAAGTTGTTTAAGAGCACGAAGTCGTCTGTTACAACAGTGATTGATGCAGTGGTCAAGTTCCAGCTGGAGCTCTTGACTGGTGAGAAATGAAGACGGATCCAATGTCGACCCAAAGAAGTGATTTTGAATCTGTATGAAGCTAAACCGGTGAAAACACGAGCTGTTTGATAGATCGAGAGAGAGGGATTGTTACTCGAATTGGAGGAAGCTACTACAGTGGAGTTTCCGATTTTGAGTACGTGAGAAGACTGGATAGAATCTGGAACAAAGACTCTATTTTGAAACGTTATGTTTTGAGAAGAACCACAGGAGATCAAATAATTATCAGACGGATTGAACAAAGCAGAAGAATTATAACAAGAAAGGAACAACAGAAGAAGGTAAAAAAATGATTTTGAGAACACCATTTTTGTAAATCTTGGATTTTTAGGTAAGAACCCTAAAAACCCAATCGATAGTCTGAAGAAACCCAAATGCAGAAAGGAATCGAATTTGTGAAACAAAAGAGCTGCTTCGAGATTGCTCTTGAAGAAGCTGAAGATGAAGTAAAGAATGGAAATTTATGTATTCAATAAAGAGAAGAGAAATTTGAAGCTTTTGGGTTTAGATTCACATGGCGGAAAAAACAAACCATCTGAAGAAGAATGTCTGAATTGGGAAGAAGAAGATTGAATCAAAGACAAGAGAGCAAGGAAGGAAGAAAAAAAGGAAAAAGCAGAGACTTTTGAAGTGTTACTTTCTGCAAATTTGGTCTATGAATTGCTTCTTTACAGGCTGGTTGATTAGGCTGTCATCTTACAGTAGAGAAGCAACTCAAAGAAACCTACACAAGGGCCTACACTCAGAAAGGCAAAAGAGAGAGAGAAGAGTAATTAAATAGATTAATAGATAGGATTAATCAAAAAGTACTCTAATAAGATTGGATTTTTATAACTTTTGAAGATTATCATTGATAATTTAGTTTACGTATTTTTTGTCTGTTGTATTGATAATGTTGCATAATAACGCGGCGGGTATTAGCTGTTAATTTAGATTATTTTTTGGTAAGGTCTTTGTCCAAAAGATAAGAAGAAATTGAAATCGTTTACGTCTTTTGGCTTTAGTTGTAGCTTTGTGGGTCATTTATTTATTATCACTTCTTTTTCTTTTTTTTTCAATCCTAGCAATTTACGTTTTCTGTTGAACTCTCTTAAATATTAGGACTAGGTACTAAATTTGAGCTATGGTTTTTTAGTATGATTTTTTGTCAAGTTTTATAGTTATAAATTTAATATAGATGTTCATAATATTAGGTTCAATCTAAATTTATGTTTCGCTTTGGTTTTGTAGCTTTGTGATTTCAACAATAATTTAAATGATATTAAACCCAATAAAGATTGGTTTAAATAGCAACAATTTTAGCTTCTAACCAATGATTATAATCAAACATATTTTAAATTTATTATCTGTTATTATTTTTTGTCGAAATTTTCTTTAACTATTTAGGTATGTTTTAATATATATACTGTATACTTAAAATATATATGTATATATACTACACTTTGGCAATAGAATTAAAGCTAAAATTTTAGGAAACTTGTCAAATAAACCTTCAAGTTTCAAATTTCAGTTATTTGAGATATCAATTATCGGGTTCTTCAAAATGAACATTGACTTTTAGTTTATTTTATTTTTCATCTCAAATTTTACGTTGATTCGACTAAATTAGGTTCATCGTTAAATCATTATTCGAAAGAATTAGACACAGTTAAACATCGTTTACTCTACTCGTTCATTGTTTGTGACCTATAAAACCAAATATCAAATATGTGTCTAATTCTTTCATTTAACAATGTAATAGTGTGCCTAATTTAGCTAAGTCAACACAAAATTTGGAACGAAAATGAAGTCAACTAAAAATTGATATTTATTTTGAGGAACCCGATAGTTGGTAACTCAAATAGCTAAAATTTGAAAATCTATAAAATAGCCAGTTGATATATGTAAACACTGGTTTGATATTAAGTAGGGAATATTAATAAGTTGGATATACCAAACTTATATATTCTTTTTCTTTTTTGGTGATCAAAAGTGGTAGCCAGTCGAAACCTAATAATAAAGTGATCGTGTTGCATTAATAGTGAAAAGAAGTTGTCTTAAATATGTTTCAACTACTAAGTTAAAATAGCATTAGTTTAGCACATACTGTACTAACCTGTAACATTAGGTAAAACCAGCCAAGTTCCTAACTAATCCGATGATTAATGAATCAAATTTTTAATTTCGAGTAGAATCCCTGCAGACATAGCAACCTACTCAAAAAGATAATCATGAGATATTTTTCTTAAGATTAACAAACATTCGACCCACAGATTTATCTTCCACAAAGATCTGTGAATTAGTGAAGACAATCTTACACTAGACAAACTTTGTCAGTTATTATACAATAGCTTTGAGGTTTGATTCAGTGTCACATATGTTAAGAGTGGAGCCCATAAATGCGGCTATTGGAAGACGGCAATGGACAAAAAGGACGGCACCGTTATCGACCAGGCCTTCTCCCACTTCAGTATTTGCGTTACCCAAAACATTACACGAAACCTTAACTATATATATGACGTTGCCTTAACAGAATAAGAAACACACTCAAAATACAACGTAAATACACGACTTTATTATCAAAGAAAATATATATATACACGACTTTGAATTTGTCACATGCTTTTATTATTATAAAACATTGTTTGTTACTCCATATAAAAGATCATCAAGATTAAACACACTAATCATATAACCGGCTACTTATTCACGTAACTTAGAAAATATGGTGGTACGTGCGAAAAAATTAAAAAAATTGATTTGATCATTCATAAGTAGGTTTATATTTTCTGTCATTTGTCCAGTAAAAACCTTCGAAATTAAGTATATTTGAATTTAAATAATTGAAAGATAGATATTTTTTGGGATGTGATTTTCAAAACTATATTAATTAACAAGGATAAAACACGGAAAAAAATCATATGATAATTTTTGTAAGATTGGTAAAAAAAATTTTAAAATCTTCCGGATATAATGTACCGACCATCAAGTAGAAAATAAATTTACAGGCCGGACGAAGACGTATGCCCTGATAAAAATGGCAGTCGTTTCTATACCAAACTAGTCGATATGAACTTAATATATATTACATCTAGGGCTTTCCAATCGTAACATAACGTGAAAATTAAAACCAAAAAGAAAACATAAACGTGAAATTTTCGATTGCATATGCAAAAACACGAATTCATATATAGGAAAACAAAATTAAAAGTAAATGAAATATTATAAGAGAAATAATGTGATGGTGGAGGATGAAGTCGTTAGGTCACACCATGTGCTTGCACATGCGTCCGTATATTAAAATCACATGATTCCTATACAGCTGAATCTTTATTATTTATTTACTTACTCAATACTGAAATTAGAAGATGACTGACTATATGTACTAACTTATATGACTTTTTAGATTTGTTTTCTTTATTAATTTATTGGACCTTTAAGGTACAAAAAGTTCATATCATATTCAGATTAACGCGTTGAAATTATTTTTAGGGTCTGATTAAAATAATCCAATTTTTTTAAAAATTAATTAAGTATGTACTGGACTCGATAATCAGACACTGGTCCATATATTGTCGTCTAGTATGATAAATTGATTGGAAATTTGTTGACGATGTGATATTTAATTTTAAGTCGGAGACTATTGAATAATTTTTATGAGATATATGTTCTTCTTTTTTTCTGTGGTTGTTAGTTGTTATAAATCACTAGGGACAAAGATCAAATTAAAGATGTCATTTTCCGGGAAAAGACATTACATATAACATACTATCCAATTTGTTTAGCTAACAATAATTCTATAACTCACCTACGATTAGAACATGTTGGACCCATTTCTAATGTCATTAACCTCATCTCTAATCTTTGTTCTACTTGTTTATATGATATCAATCATTCTGTCTAGTTCTTCAAAACAAATCGCTATTGAAATATATAACAAAAAATATTAACATATATCCAAAATCGAAAAAAAGTTTGTGCTTAAGTGGTATGGGACATGTTTGAGAACTTTAAAGAGATCGCAAATTCGATTCTTTGCTATGTTAAACTAAGATACATTTTTCTGGTCATCCTAACACGGATATGAATTCATGATTTCGGTCCACTTGAATATCTGGAGATGAAAGTCTATCTGTGAACCGCACCACCCCAAGATAATAGCCCAACTATTCCCATAAAATTTGAAAACTACTAAATTACAAAAAAAAACCATATATCCCAATCATGTATTTTCTTACACAAATTGGGAAGTGTTCACATAGGAGTCCCAATTGATGTATCAAGAAAAAATTATTATTTACAAAAAAATAAGAGATAACTAGTGGTTTATCAGTATTAGGCTAACATTTTGCATAAACATGCATTTATATTACAAATTTGTTATTAATATAAAGGTAATTTTATGAAATACCATAGGATTATTATATGTAGCTCATAAAAAATGTTATTGAAAATTGCTGATATATCAGAAATAACTTAAATTTATAATGAAGATGAAATTTTAGTTAGCAAAAGAAAAAAATGTAGAGTTTTTCTTAGTTTAGTGGTTAAATATCTCTGATATTTTTAATTTTAAGTCATAAATCTAGTATTATCGATATAATTATTGAAAGAAAAAAATTATTGACTCATAAAAAATAAATTGAAATGATAATCCTTTCAAAAAACTGAAAGGAAATGTGTGAAAACAAAATGAAATGAGAAATGAGTTTGTACGTCGAGGCCGTGAATCTAGCCGACCGGCGCGTTTCGTTTTATACCATTTTTTTTGTTAAATAACAAATATTATGGCTAACGACTCTTTATAAAACAAAAAAAAACTGTCCTCATATTTCCTTTTTAGGTCCAACCATTTCTTCTTGTATTATCCAATCACAAATCAGATCCAAATTCAACTTGCTTAAATTCCTTTATAGATCTCGCATAGAAAGAATCAAAAACAACTTGAGTTCCCGATATACATTTTAAGGTCCACAAAATTACACTTAAGGTCTAACAATTTAAAGAGATTAGCATATGTTTATCAAATTAACATGATCTATTTCGGTCCACAATCGATTCATCTCTAATAGCACGAACTGATCCCTTAATTAAAAAAATAATACTAAAAAAAGCATAAAAATAGCAAACGGCGACGTATTAAATAAGTTGGTTAGATATAATTTCATACCAATATATAAGTCAAGAAAACAAAAACATGCATCGGTTGATACGTTAACGCGTAACGACCAGACAAATTATATGATTGTGAAAATATAAAAGATTTAACAACCATAGAAGGCAAGAACATTGAATGTATTGGTGGTACAATGATAAAATACATGATAAGTTATATTTCCAGCCCATTCATAGGCAAACCAAGGTACAAAAATATCAATATTTTATCAAATTATAAATCGAGTTTTATCGATCTAATTATTGACAAAAAAAAAATCAATATTTGTATGTAAGTAAAATTAGACAAAACTAATAAAAAGTGGCGTTTTATTATGTGCTGAAGCACCAATTAAGCTAGTTGGTGTAATTATTTTAATCATTTGACATCAGTTATATAAATTAGATGCTATACGTAATATAAAGTTTAATCACTAAACAAAACATTAAAAATCAAAGCTAATTATAGGTTTCATGTATGGTGGACATGGTGTATTCAATAAGTAAGACCTTGAAATGCATACTAGAAACTTTGTTTCTCACAATGACGGGGCCACGATTAATGGGCTTTGGCCCATTATAATATAATTTAAGCCCAAAATAAATCTCTCCCTCTCTGCGTTTTTGCAGGTGCAGCGATTTTTCTTTTTGTTTCTGGAAATAATATAGTGATCTGCTCCTTTTACGAAGAATGTGCATTTTGGATAATTTGAACTTATACAGGGGTATTTATGTAAATTCATCATTTCCATTTGTTTTTAGGTCTTGTTCGCCAAATCTATCGAGTGATCGGCATTTGGTTAGGGTTATAGCCTTCAAGCTTAAACCTTTTTTTTCCTACTCGTCCGAAGACGATCAATTTGCCGATCGGTGGGTCAATTGAAACTATGGCGATGGCTATGAGACTTCCGGCGATAGCGAGAGCTGCCACCACCGATGCAGCTGCGACTTCCGGTGGTTTGAGACGGCTTTTCTGTTCAAATGCTTCGAGATTTTCTTTCCTTTCTCCACAAACTGACGCTGCAGCTGCTCCGGCTCGTCCTCAGGCAGAACCTAGCACCAATCTCTTCGTCTCAGGTAATACGCTTCTCTTATCTCTGTTTTGGCTATTGGGAATTTATATCTAGTCGTAGCCATGAAATATTGGAAATTCGTGTTTGTATTGAGGAAAACTCTTGTATACATGTTGTTATTAGATGTGATTTTTATCTATGTATGGATATAATACTTGTCTGATTCTGTTTATCAGTATCCTCAAATGTCTTTTTGTTAAATTATCGACCTTTTGTGTTCAAAGGCATTCACTATAGTTCGTTTCTAGATATAAAGCATCCTTCTTTACTTAATCCAACCTGTTTATATAAGCTGTATCATCATCATCTGCGATCTGATTTTCTTTCAGGGCTTAGTAAGCGAACCACTTCTGAAGGACTCCGAAAAGCTTTCACTCAGTTTGGAGATGTTGTTGATGGTATATTCCGCATTGTAAACTTTATGCCATGAAAACTTAGTCGTGCAGAAAACTAAACGTAATGATAACTTTGTCCCAAATTGGTTTTGTAGCTAAGGTTGTCACAGACAGAGTATCAGGATATTCCAAAGGGTTTGGATTTGTTAGATATGCCACCTTAGAAGATTCTGCTAAAGGAATAGCTGGAATGGATGGGAAGGTACTCTTCATTCTATTCTCCATTTTCTCGAAACCGATATATACACTGACAAATAACCAATGACTAATCTTCTCTCTGTGATTTCTCTGCAGTTTCTTGACGGTTGGGTCATATTTGCAGAGTATGCAAGACCGAGAGAGCAATTTCAGTCATATCAACCTCAGAACAACATGTCTCGTCCTCCATATGGTAACCGCTAGTTGTTCGATTCTTACGAATCTTTGTATTCGTATTTACACTTCATTCTATTGTGTTCTCTGGTTAAACTGTTGTCTGTCAGAGTAATCTACATGTCTTGTTGAGTTCAACTTAGAATTGTTTTTGTGTAATAACCACAAACAGTTATTTACTTGCTCCTGTCGGAGGGCCAATTTGCTTCTATTAACAACTTCGTGTTGATTTTCAGAAAAATCTATAGCAAATAAAGAATTTCTTATGGGCTTGAGAGACTATATAAAGTTTTCCTACGGCCCAAAAAAACATCATATTGGGCTCACTTACATTGACATGGATTGTATAATATAAGCTCTCTTGTTATTGTCAATGGTTTCAAAAATCAACAAAAAAATTAAAAAAATTGTAGTATTTAAGTTTGCTATGTGAATGAAAACAAAAGTGAACTACCACAATCAGCTTACTTTTTAGGGGGTCAAGTTAACCACACAATCAACATTTGACTAATGAAATATTCACAGCTTAATTAATTTGATAGATAATTTAATCTTAGAGAGATTATATAATAATGATTTAGACAGCATCACAGAAGCTCCTTGACCATGAACAATCCCACCTTTACGGTCTAAATTCATTTGACCTCGTCATCTATAATTTCATATTTTTTTGTTCCAACTAAATTATTAAAACCAAAGTGAAGAAAAGAAACGAAAACGTCCATTATTCTTTCACCATTTTGTTGTCAATTGCGAGGCTATAAGAAAATATTAGACAAATACGAAAAACGAAAGTCAAATTATTTAGAGAATTCATAAAGAGACACCTCCATTTTTACGCACGTGTTGCTATATTCACCTAACTAAACAAAAGCCACCCACCATCACATGTTGAGATTTTTTTGTATGAATTTACCTTCCAAGAATCTTGTATTACAATTATTGGGTTTATTAGCTTAATGTGGTATGATATAAGGTACTGCATTACATTTCTTAGAATAGAACACTTATAATTACACAAATTAACAGACATTGCCAACAAAAGCTCTAGAAATAAATTAACTTTATATAATAAGATATTATCTTAACAACAAATAAATATTTTCTTTTTTGAGGATACTCTTGAAATCCGGAAAAAAAAAGTAATTTTAATTGTTATGATATTAAAGAAATACGACGAGAAATAAAAGTATAATTATATCATTTTGTGAAAAAGAACGGAGAGGAGAAGAGAAGCAGTGAAGCAAGCGCATGTGAAAGAAAAAGTGCGACACTTTTTTGATATCTCCTCCTCCTCTTTTCTCCCGAGAGATTTCGCCGGCGATGGCTGTGGAATCCTTAGCTACGGAGATTGATACGGCCGTGCGTATTGTCCACCTCGCTTCTTCTCTCTGTGTTAAAGTTCAAGAGAAACTTCATCTTCCTTCTTCTACCAACGGTGGTCATGTTAAGTCTAAGGACGATGATTCTCCTGTTACCGTCGCAGGTTTTGCTCCGTTTCTGTTATGTGTTTTTGAAGGATTATACGTTCGATTTTGGGGTTTAGTTTCGGTTTCTGGAGATTTCAAATTGTTGGATTTTTCTGCTTTATTGCAAATTTCGAGATCTGTTTGGTCTCTGAGTTAGTGAATTATGGAAGAATTTTTGCGATATTCGATTGTGTCAATGTTTGCACAAGAATTTTAATTTATTTATTGGTGTTGTGTTGTGATATGAGCTAAATTGGTGTTCTTTATAAAAGATGAAACACAACGTGTATAGAATCAACATTTCTTTGTTTATCTTGAATTAATGTTGTTTAATGTTTAATCCATTTTGAAGTGATTTAGGACTTTGTTGGTTCACTTAAACAGATTTTGGTGTTCAAGCCATTGTGAGCTGGGTTTTAGCTGAAGTTTTGGGTGCTCAAAACCTATCGATTGTTGCTGAAGAGGACACTGACGCTCTCTCAGAGGCTGATTCAATGGGTCTCTTGGGAGCTGTTTCAAATGCGGTGAATGAAGCATTGTCTGAAGCTCCCAAATACGGGCTTCCAAAGCCAGATAAACCATTGGGAGCCACTGAAATTCTAAAGGCTATTGGTAGATGTAACTCTGTTGGAGGTCCCAATGGAAGGCACTGGGTGCTTGATCCTGTGGATGGAACATTAGGATTTGTTCGTGGGGATCAATACGCAGTTGCTCTGGCTTTGATAGAGAACGGTAAAGTTCTGTTGGGAGTACTAGGATGTCCTAACTATCCAGTTAAGAAAGAATGCTTGAGTAACGGTTGCAACCAAAGCATGACGGCGAAAGCTGTAGCTGGTTCAGTATCGAAAGGATGTGTTATGTATGCAACTAGAGGAAGTGGTCAAGCGTGGATGCAACCGTTAATTGCTGGAGGATTCCCTGACACTTCAACACCACTCAAAGTTTCCTCAGTTGATGATCCAGCTTTAGCTACAGTTTGCGAGCCAGTAGAGAGAGCAAACTCAAATCATTTATTCACTGCGGGACTTGCAAATAGCATGGGAGTTAGGTAACTAATGTTTGTTTATCTATCATTGTAAAAACACACTAATTACAATACCAACCAATCTCATTTTCAGAAAACAGCCCATGAGAGTGTACAGCATGGTGAAATATGCAGCGATTGCTCGTGGAGACGCTGAAGTGTTTATGAAGTTTGCACAGTCGAATTACAAAGAGAAGATATGGGATCACGCCGCTGGGGTTGTCATAGTGGAAGAAGCTGGTGGTGTGGTGACTGATGCAGGTGGTAGAAACTTAGACTTCTCGAAAGGAGTATACTTGGAAGGTCTTGACAGAGGAATCATTGCTTGTTCTGGTCGAGCTTTACATGAGAAGATTATAGGTGCTGTTTATGCTAGTTGGGAATCTTCCAGTCTCTAAAAAAAGCTTATCCACAATCCTGACTTTGGTGCAGCATCTTCGAGCCAATGTTCTAATCATAGGTAACAGTATGAAACAAATTGTCATTCTTTAAGATTTCTGAATACACTTCCTTTGGTTCGTACAGTACTGCATAAGCTTAGACCAATCCTGTTTTTTCAGTTTATAGAATGTAGAAACCAAAATGGGAGTGGAAACTATTTAGTTCGGTTTTGTAGATAAGATAACTTTAATGTGAAAGACTTTCTATAGAAATATCCTGTTTATGATCGGTTTATTTTTCCGGTTTAGGGGGAACAAGGGCCTTTGAGATGAATGGGAATGGTGGAGAAGTAAATATAGTAAAGGAAGCAGCGATAAAAGTAAGAATCTATTTGGGTATGATTCTAAGAGTAATAAAGCTGCTGCATTCTCGTACCTTACTCGATCATCTAATTTTATTTTTATGCCTTCATCTTGTACTTTGTGTCCCCTTCAAAACGAATATTATGATTTATGCATTAATGTCGTTTATAAATAGACCCAAACTTACTCTCGGTTTCGAGGTCCTCACTAAATTAACAATATGAGGTCAAAATCCAATTTCTTTGTATCTTTTACAGTTTCGTGCAAAAATATCTTTCGAAGTGAACAGGTTTTTTAATTTAGTAAAGTTAATGTAATTTAACCCTTATACAAAATTTAAAGGAGCTTTTATTATTACATTATATTTTAGAATTTAAAGTGTAAATTTAGATTTCATATCATCAAAATTTTGATTTAAAATATTACTTACAATAATTTTTAATTTTGAAAAATTGATAATAATGACAAAGAGTTGTATTGTATTGAATTTTTTATTTTGTCTAACAATGGATCAGATCAGATTCGATCCATAACGTTATTTAACCTTTAAAATTCATATTTAATCTGTCAACGTATAAAGGAGAGGAATCGAATCCTAGATGTTATAGTCATTAGCTGAATTATTATAACCACGAGACTAAAAAGAGTTTGATATATTGCATTGATTTTAGAATTGATGGTATTGAGTATTTGCCTTGCATTTATTTGAGATAAAAGATTGATAATGATAACTGAAAGTTATATTAAAGTTGATGGTATTAAGTGGAGGGTTAATGCAAAACTTGCCACTTCAATAATAAATGTTTTTGCACAAAACTCTATCTTATATTAAGCTAGTGAAATGTGTTTATTGGGCCGACCATATTGGGTTTTGGATTGTTTTGATTGAATATACCCTTTAACTGCTTCAGTTGGTTGTCTTTTGTTTGACGTCAATTTACTCAACTTTGACATTTTCCTCTCATATTTTATTGGCATGAAAATCAATAAATCCAGTAACCAGACCAAATTATAATGGCTTGAACTTGGTTTAGCCGACATGTATGTTTATCACCCTAATCAAAAAGTAGCTTAGTAAGTTAGTTTTATGTGTTAGTCTAAAGATCAAAACAGTAAAGTTGGATTCTGCCGACAATCCCTTGGATTTGGTGCTTTTTTTAAAGATCTTTTAATTTCTATCAAATTCCAACCTTTAAATAAGCTTTTCTCACACTCTTATTGAAGAATTTATGATTATGAGTCTTTGTAAATACATAATTACTTATAATTCATTTCTATTACTCATAGAGGGAGGCCCAAAGTGTCAGTAATGATGCATAGATAGCTGATAAACATCTCTTTCGTATGAATTCAATTCTTTGTCTTCTTTATCCGTAAATCTAACATTTTGTTTGTCAACTAATAATAATATTACATAGCTACAATAATATTAAACGAAAATAAAAGATTAGCTAAAGTAACAATAATAAGTAAAAAAGAAATAAAAAAGAAGCAAAAGGCAAGGATAGTCTGAATATACAGTTTACCGTTGTTATAAAAAAGTCACATATACAGTTACCTATAACTCTAAATTTTAATATGTATGTATATTTTTCGTGCAATGTTTGCCGATTTTCAGTATTCTGAAATAAATGTATTTTCAAATATTAAGGTTAGTACTTACTACTACTACACATCCCAGAAAATTCATATACGTTTGTAAAAACAAACTACAGATTGGAAACTTGTTGATTAGTAAAAATGTGATTTGCTTGCCGAGAAATTCATGATAATATACATTGCAACAGAATTATAACTCTATATATATATATATATATATATAATCATGATATCTGTCTTCTAAGATATTAGAACATCGGATACATATGCATGTTCAACTGATAATATATAAAATCATGGCACGTATTTTCTCCAGATAATAGAACATCCAACTAATAACACGTGTATAGACCTTTATCTTAAATGTAGGATTGATTTTCTCATTAACCCAAAATAATGAACATTAAGAGTATTATATACAAACTATAGAACCGGTTAGACATAACCGAATAATCAATTAAACACTAAACCAACTAATAACCAATCTACATAACTAATATACCCTTCTCAAAGTCTCTGAATCGAAAGCAAAATTTGGGAGAAAGAGACTTGATATAGATAATCTGTTAAAAATATAGTGAAAAAGGTCTAGAGTGAAGCGCCTTTGGTTAGAATATCTACGTGTTAGTTTGAGCTAGAGAAATGGAAAAGCTTCAGAAATTTATTCTGAAATTGGTCTCTAAGTATATGATAATCAATTTCCACATGCTTAGATTTTTCATGGAATACATGATTAGAAGCAATGTGGATTGCCGACTTGTTATCACAAAAGGATTTTGCAGATAAACACACTGTAATTTTTAAGTATGAGAGTAACTAATTGAGCGAGATAAGCTCACATGTGGCTAAAGCCATGCTGCGATACTCTGCTTATGTACTGTTTCTACTTACTGATTTCTGCTTTTTTGATTTCTAGCTTATAAGAGATTTACCGAGGTAAACACAATAACCAGTAATAAACTGATGAGTATCAGGGCATGTTCCCCAATCAGCATCAGAAAAACCATTCAAATATAGCTCAGAATCAACATCATAGAATAAGCCCTGACACCTGGATTTGACTTGATGTAGATTGGTTATTAGTTGGTTTAGTGTTTAATTCATTATTCGGTTATGTCTAACCAGTTCTATAATTTGTATATAATACTCTTAATGTTCATTATTTTGAGTTAATGAGAAAATCAAGTTCGTTAATCATCATCTTCCTTATGGTATCAGAGCGCAAACTTTTCTTCCGCCATTTTTCTCGTTCATGAGTTCTCTCCGTCTTCAGTTCCGATGAACAAGCTTTGAGTCGTTCGTTTGCTCATCTAGTTCTTGCTCTCTTCGGCTGTTAAGGTGATTTTGGTGAATCATTTTTTTTTGTTTCTTTTTAATCTTTTGTTCGGAGTTTTTTTCCTTCTTTTTGACTTCTGATTGGTGTCATTTTCTCTTTTCCGACCAAATTGAAACAATCTTGCTTCATCGATTTCATTTCTTTCATTGAGAATGACTTCGAGTCCAATTGATTCAACCGAGAACTCCATAAATTCTTCTCACTCATCGGACCAATACGAGAATCCGTATTTCCTCCATGCTTCTGATCATGCAGGTATGGTTTTGGTTACAGATCGTCTTGCTTTAGGTTCTGATTTTCATTCATGGTGTAGGTCTGTTAGAATGACACTGAATGTCCGGAATAAGCTAGGATTTATAGATGGAACCATTCCGAAACCTTCTGATAATCATCGTGATGTTGGATCTTGGTCTCGCTGTAATGATATGGTGGTTACTTGGCTCATGAACTCTGTTTCAAAGAAGATTGGGCAGAGTCTCTTGTTTATGTCTACAGTTGAAGCTATTTGGAAGAATTTAATGTCAAGATTTAAGCAAGATGATGCTCCAAGAGTGTTTAAAATCGAGCAAAGATTGAGTTCAATTCAACAAGGCTCTTTAGATGTCAATGCTTACTATACAGAGCTGGTGAATTTGTGGGAAGAATACAAGAATTATATTGAACTATCTATATGCACTTGTGGTAAGTGTAATGCAACAACTTTGTGGGAAAAACTACAACAAAGAGGTAGAATAACTAAATTTCTGATGGGGCTGAATGAGACTTTTGAACATACTCGAAGGCATATCTTGATGCTTAAGCCGATTCCAACAATTGAAGATGTCTTCAACATGGTGGCTCAAGATGAAAGACAGAAAATGATTCGACCTTCAACTAAGCTTGATAATGTTGCTTTTAAAACTAGAACTTCAAATGACACTGTAATTAGTGTTGATGCAGAATATAATGGACCTATGGATAATGCTGCTGCTAACAACAAGAGTCGATCTCAAAGGTCTTTTTGTACTCACTGTAGTAGATCAGGTCATACAATCCAGAAGTGTTACAAATTTCATGGATATCTTCCAAGGCATAAAAATGAATTAACGGCAACAAAAAGGATCTAGTAATTAGTCTCAACAAACATCTCAGTCTGCAAGTAATGCATGATTTGCTGCAAATGCAGTTGCCAGTACAAACTCAGCTCCATCAATGATCAATCTGGATCTTAGTAAATTCACAAATGATCAGGTTTAATCTCTTATAAACCAACTAATAACCAATATACATTACCAAGCATTATAATTGAATCTAAATTGGATCATACAATCCATATTTATATATTATCACAAGATATTTTTCATATTTAGCTTTGATTCATTTATTACCCGATTATTATCATTAGAGTACTAACAGGAGTGGATTAAAAAACACAAATCTCGAACATTTTGTTTACATATATACACATACAGTTACAAGAAGAATGGAGAAAAATCTAATTAAATGAATACTATTTTAAGTGAATTTCATAATAAAATGGAAATAAATATGCATGTGACTAAGCAAAGGGTCGGAGTCAGATTCCGACACATTTGAGAGACCTTAGCCATGTGCCTACTTCATTCACTACGTACCACAAAATTCAACTCTTTCTCTTTTTATTTTGCCCTTTCCAATAATAAAAGATAATGTTTTCTAAAATTTACGGACATGAAAGTTCATTTTAGTTCAATCACATTTATCAACTTGATTTGATATTTTCTAGTTTCTTATAGTGAAACTTAGGTAAAAATCTAATACTCCATTCTTTTTGTTTGTTCCAATAGGTAGCCTGTAATTCTGAACTAAGATCTCCATGCTCACTCCAATTCTCATACCAAAGGACGCATCATACCCATCCAAATCTCGCACATGAGAAATGTTTTGACCATTGGTTTTAGTTGGATCATGCTGCGAACTCGTCGGGATAGTCTTTGGAAGTCTTTTCGTTTTCCAAAATGTTTTCTTTGGGAAGACATTTCCTCTCACCCATTGGGCCCAAAAAGAATATGATCAGCAAAAAAACAAAACAAAAACTTGAGATCTATCAACTTTTAAATGAATTTAAGCAGGACTGATTATATTACATATTTAACGAGACCCATATATACATTGTAGATTCATGACTTGTTTTTCTTTTTTTTTTGATATGATATAGATTCATGACTTGTTATTAGTCAACATTATTTAGATCCAACACATGACTTTTATTTGATAATAATGAAATTTTTTATCTGTTGTATTGTTAAGGTCTATTAAAATTTACGTTTTCTTAAGATAAAATGTTATAAAAACCAAAAAATAACCGTTACCACTTCTACAATATGATGGAGCACGAGAGTACGACCTACATCCAAAATGCACAAGTAGAAAAAAAAATCCAAAATACATGATAAATAACCGCATAATAATAATTTTTAATGTGATCATAGTTAATAATATTAGCAATTAAGATAAAAAATAGTTAAAGATAAATATTTTAGAAATTATGAATCCTATAATTCGTTTTTCAAATTAGATATTGAATAAAAATCTAATCATCATGAGTCATAATTAAGGGAAATAAATCAAGTTTGAATGTTTTAAAAACGACAAAACAAAAAGAGAGTGAATTTCAAATTTAAAATTCTCATGAAAGTAATAGGAAATATTGATGACTTCATCAAATAAATAATTTTTTTTATCAATAAGTAACTATCAGATCAACAACAATACTCGACATAAAGAATATTGTTACTTTTTGTTTCTGACTTTTTAAATTATTTTCATTTTACTATTTGTTATTTCATACATTAGAGATTTTGTATTTAATTTTTTTCTTACTATTTGTTTCTTACATGCATTCAAATTAATTAATATTTCTTACATGCATTTTTGCATTTAGTATATATTTAATATGTATTCAGTTTATCTCTCCATTTGTATATTTCTATTGATTATATTTTTATTTTTTCAGTTATAGGTTTTTGAGAAAAACAAGATTTTTATTTTGGTTATATTTACATAGTGACATAATTTGAAACATATTAACGAAAATACAAATTCAAATTCGATTCAAAATAAGAGAAATTGAACTGAACCAAAGATGACATAACACCTGAACGGATTCTAAATTTTGAGAGTGTGGTTGATATGTGCAAATGATATATGATCAAATCAAACAATAGTTGTGTGATGAATTTCATTGTATATATCAACCAAAATATAATTGTGCTTTAGATTTTATTTTATAAAATTTCTAAAATATTATTTATTTTTTATGTATAAGTTTGTGTTTTATTAGGTTATGGTTTTGAATTTGTCGATCTAGTTTAGGCTACTTATAATACTACTTATTATCTTACTAAAGTAATATATTAAAAAGTATGGCTTTAATGGGTGAATTTGAGTTATAAATTAGAGTTTGTTGATCTAAATGTTGATAAAAAATAATTTATTAAATTTTATCAAATTCAATAAAATTCTGCAGTTACCATTAAGATTTAACTAATTCCTCAAGATTCCACATAAAATATAAAAAAAATTCCATCAGATTCCGCAATTACCATTTACACCTCTTATGTCTACCTAAATCAAGGACAAGTCAACTGAGTCACTTGTTTTTTGACATAAATATAATACTCCATTCGTTTATTAAAGAGTATCATTTTAGCAACAAAAAGAATTACACAAAAAGTGTTATTCTAGTTTTTCAATACAATTTTTTATAAATAATTCTAATTTTAACATTCATTCAAATTAGATATATGAAATATAACTAATTATTATCAGTAGGGGTATAAAAGACTTTTAATTTTATTTTTTAATTTGTGTGAAAAAACTTAAATGATATTCCATCAGTTTTACTATGTTACATATTTTAGCAATTTCACATACTTTAAGAAAATTTATAAAATGAAATTTTAATCTCATTTATTAAAAAAAAATTAATTAAGAAGAATAAAAAAACTTAACGGCAAAACAAGAAATTTTTGATTAAATATGCTTATACGAAATATATATACCATTACAATATAAATTTTTTTCCATAAGATGTGGTCAGACACCGAACAAACAACCTAAATTTAGATAAAATGGCAATAACTACTAAAATAAATTAAGGTGAAGGACAGTTACAAAATTCAAATTTGAGTTTGACTGTTGAATAAAATAACAAATACATACATACACATATACACACACGCTTTTCTTATTACTCTGCTTATATCATCTTATGTACTCTTTCATCTTCATCATTATATGTACGTATATACAAATCTGTATGTATTGATTTTATATCATATAAAGCTTCACTCAGATTGCTTTGTGAATTAAACCGACGGTTTAGATTCTGTCAGAGAAGGATTCTTCTCTTTCCTCTCTCTCTTTTACTCTTTCTCGTGTTTCATGGATCTTTGAACCGATTTTTGTAACTGTCGAAGTTTTGATTATTTGGTGAAATCTAACCATATATCGGAGATTATTTTGAGATTTTAAAGCTTTTTTGGAAGATTTAACAATGGGGAAGACGAGTGGGACGAGAGATTGGGCTCAGATCTACGCGATTTATGGGATCGAGCAGAAACACACTCTCTTCTTCCTTATTCTTCACGCGTTTGCTTTCTCTGTACTCTCTATCGTCTTTTTCCTCTACTTCAACCCGATCTGCGTTTTCCTCGAGTCGTTCCTCTTCTCTAGCGCCGCCGCTGCTAGATTCTCAGCCGGATTCTTCGGCGCTGTAACGGCACTCTCCGCCGTGTGTTTGTTTTTCGCCGCGGCGAACTTTTTCTACTCCGCCGTACCGCTCCGGTATGAGATGGCGCAGAGGATGGTTGGATCCGTGGGAGATTGGTCGAGTGTGAAGACGGCTCTAGATCTCGGTTGCGGTCGAGGGATTTTGTTGAATGCGGTGGCGAGACAGCTGAAAAAAACCGGTAGCTCGGGTCGGGTCGTCGGGTTAGATCGATCGATGAGCACTACTCTCTCCACTCTCCGTACGGCTCACATCGAAGGTTCGTTGACTTTTTGACCAACACATTCACATTGTAGACTTTAACTTACGACTATTTTGCGTAATTAACGGCTTTCATATTCAATTAATTTATGCATGTTTTTACATGCTTTTTCACTTAAAGTAAAAGGATAATTACTAATTTGATGTACTTATTCTTTTGTAAAAATAGTAAAAAAATTGAAACAGTAAAAATAAATTGATGAATTTAATAAATATGTAAATAGGAGTACAAGAGTATGTGACATGCCGTGAAGGAGACGTAAGAAGGCTTCCGTTCAGCGACAACTACTTCGACGTGGTGGTCTCCGCCGTGTTCCTCCACAAAGTAGGGAAAGAATACGGCCAGAAGACGGTGGAAGCAGCGGCGGAGAGGACAAGAGTACTGGGAGAAGTGGTGAGAGTTCTAAAACCTGGAGGAGTTGGAGTAGTATGGGATCTAGTACACGTGCCGGAATATGTGCGGCGGTTACAAGAGCTGAGGATGGAAGAGATTAGGGTTTCGAAGAGAGTCACTGCGTTTATGGTGAAGAGTCATATGGTGTCGTTTAAGAAGCCTAGTCACCATTTTGTGGGTCCTGGTGAAGTACGTTTAGATTGGAGATGTTGAATGACGTCGAATTTTATTTTATTTCTCTATTTCTTCTCTCTTTTATTTTATAAAGTATCGAATCCAAGCGGCTTTATAAGATATCTTCATATATTGTCAGAGTGAGTATATATACTTTTATACTATATTTTATATATTTATGGAGAGTTTTTGTTTAATTTATTTTTCAATTTAATCGATCTTATATCATCGAGATTGATATGTAGACTAAACTATATGTCTCAAAAGATAAATTATGGAATAACTTTAACAATATCGATAAGACTCATCTATAAGGTAAATGATCCAACTGAAGTAAGATGAGATTTGAATTTACCATATGATATTAAACTAGATCGAGAACAATATAATTAGGCAATCTTCTTTAAAATGATGTATTGGTATTATACATTTTAGGTTCGACGATATGGATTCCCTCGAAAGTTTCATATAGCACAAGAATTACATGAAGTATTGCCCTTTTTCTATTTCCCTTTCTACATAAATTGAAAACTAATTTCTCCCTCAGCACAAGTTAAATTTCAATTTTTTCCAATGTTAGTTTGTTCGGTTGAACCATTACAATTCTAAAATCAAACCTTATTGTGTGAGAGTAAACCATTTTGGTAATCCGAAGGCAATTGAAATCCAATTTATTTTTGTTTCCCCCAAATTGAAAAACATTTGAACCTAATTTCACAAATCCCAGAATTAAAATCCAACCCGTTTGATTTCACAAATCCCATAATTAAAATCTAACCCATTTTCGTTTCCCCCAATAACCGTATCTTTGTAATTCGTCATTGTCAAGGGTTTAATCTGGGTATAAAATCATGAATCCTCTTTCGGAATCAGGAATACACATTGAAAGTGAAAGAGAATCTTGGCCTGGAGAAGCTTTGTCGAAAGTGGTATGTGGTATGAAAGATCATTCGGCCAAGCACTGTAGTTTTTGTGGATATAACAGAGCATGATTGAGAAGATGATAAATGTTATGTTGTCGTGTTATGCTGCTGTCTTAGAGAACAATTGTTGACAAAAAGTGGTTAAATATAATGAGAAATGGAGTTATAATATAATGAGAAATGGATTTAAGGAGTTTGACATTTAGAATTTGACATTTAGAGAGATGAACGAACGGGTTGGATTTTGAGAAATTTATGTAATCGTGCAGTAAGGGTTGATGATGGAGAGAAATTTGGGGAATTTTTTTTATCTTTCTCAAATCAGGTTGGGCAACAATTTAAAGATGTAATCTGGTTACAAATGGTTTAAATTAATGAAATCAAGTTTAATTCGTGATTATGGTACGAGAAAACTCTGTTTTGGTTAAGTGGTATATAGTAAACCGACTTCAATTTAATTTGGTGGAGAAATTAGAATTCAATTTATTCTTAAAGGAGAAATCAAACTTTTAAACTATAATAGAGGGAAATTAATTTTTTTACATAGTTTAAAGCGGAAATAGAAAAAGAGCAATAGTTTATGTAATTCTGGTACTATATAAAACTTTTGAGGGGATCCAGATCGTCGATCCTACATTTTATTGCAAATCTAATCAACATTATTGTGAAACAACACCAGCCAAGAAATTTTGTTTTTTGTCCTCTTATATTCGAATTAATCAACGGTTATAGTATTTTTGATTAGTTATTGGAGAATAGTAAAAAGGATCCACTGGTTATGTTTTATCCTCTAGAAACTTTGTATGGAATACGATTTAAATGTGATGTAAGACAGCTTAGAAAATTAGGTTGGAATTTTAATGATATTTTGCTATGCCAAATCTAAATAGTTGATTGATTACGTGGAAACATTTTGTTTGCTTGCAATGCAAATCAAGTGATAGTTACTTAGTACTTAGTGTCAATGTCACTATTATGTATTTTATTTATTGGTTCTCATTCAATTTATTAATAGTTTAATACACATCTGATTAGATATTTCTGCTCTCTTTGATACGATTAAAATTAGAACTACACTACTACTTTATTGTTCTTTAAAAAGAAAAAACATGACCCAAAATTGCAATCTCTTTATAGATCCTGCATAATTAGTATTACTTTTCAAACTCGTGAAATTGTAGTGTTTTGGTAAAGAGTATCAAATCAAACAAAATAAAAAAGAGTTAATTAATAAGTTAGGTCCACAACATTGAATGCTATTTTGGGGCGTTTTCTTTTTACTGTATCATTCACTTTTGTCTTTTTCCTCCCTTCTTTTGCTATTTCTTTTTACCCACTAGGTAATACAGTTAATGTGTCAAGATGTCAAACACACAAAAATACAAATTATCATTATTAATACAGGGACTATGAGTCTAAAAGTGATGGGGAGATTTTGGAAGTCAAAGTACGGCAAAAGTTGGTTCAATCGATTAGGTTTATATATAAACCAAACTTGAATATTATAAACCAAAACCTGGTTTCCTTTTTCTGGGGACACTGAGAAAACACAGCAACAGTAAATGCCTCTTTGATGAATATATATAAAATTAAATTACCCTCATTCATGAACTCAATTCTCTTGATATTTCTATGATCACAAACCAAAAAAAATACAAAGAAACAATGCTTTTTCTTGAAAAAGAAAACAAAAGATTTTAGTGGTAATATTACTTGACAGGAACGCAGTAGGAAGAACTGAGAAGTGGAGGTAAAACACATACCAAGTGAGGACCAGGTGGATTGCTGCTTACATTTGCTTCTTCTACGTTTGGCAATCCGAGTTGAGGAGGACGGACATAACCCGCAACCAATGGCACACATAGTATCGAGATTACTACTCTTGAACCTGTGTATTATTGTAGTAGCCCACACATCACAACATCTCATTATTTGTATCCAAAGTGTTTCTTGCAATAAATCAAGTGAGAAAGAATGAAATACTACTTACCTTGCTCTTCTGAGAGAGAGACATAGCCCCTCTTCCTACCCGCAATCATCCAATTCTCCGAATTTGCATTGACTTCATATAACACCTCATCCTTGTGTAAATCAAACAACAAAAAGTTTATGAATGCTCCAAAGGGAAAGTTTAGTGAATTAGGAACTGGTAACGGTTTGATGATGATAGCAATCAAAACTCTTATGAAAGTAATATATAGTTTATATAGCAAGCTATATCAACTAGCTCGATCTGGACATCCACTTACATGTTGTTGCTTTACAGCTTCACTTTCTTTAAGATCCTTAAGCCTTTCGACTCTCCACTGCATGGTAATAAGTTTCCCGACCCTAAGACCATCAGAAGGAAGTGGGAGAAATCCAACTGTCAGGCCAGGATCAAGTACTGGACGCTGCAAAACAATAGCACTCTTGAACACCAAATCTCTCCCTTCAGTCTCAGTTCCAGAGTGATCTGAATCTACAGGCTTGTGTGCTCCAGCTGCTCTATCCCCATGGATTACATATTTGATATTCAGAATGCTCTCTGGTAGCTCCAAATCTTTCCCTTATTTTGTACAAACAATTTCTTAGTTAGCAGTTAATGCAACTTTTCAAAGTTCTCCGTTTTTATATGCAAATGCCATTGTATCCTTACAGACACAACATAAAAGCAATCACCCAAACTTGCATAACTTGATATAAAGCTTCTTGATTGAAGATTCACAGAAATTAAGAACTGTGCAAACTAGAGAAGCATACAGAACGAGTTATGGAAGATTAGAACAAGACAGAGTTCAGGTGTTTGACATGTTTTATCAAGTGGATCTGCCTACTCTATGTTACATTAGCCTTATCGCACTTTCTTGCCAAATCTATATTATAATACACACTGTTCTTTAGATCAGAAAAATAGCTGCAGATGGCGTTATCAGTTTGAGTGTGATTAAACGAAAGTAAGATATAAAGTAAGAAACTATAAGTGATATTAATCTTTCTTCAGAAAATTGGGAATACCTGATGGGATAGTTTTGTCTAGGCATATAATGAACACAATGGCAGCTCTAGATCCTGGAGACACAACAAGAGGAAAGAAGGTTGAAATTGGTCTTCCATCATTTTGCTTATGAACAAATCCATCTTGAAGATCAAGCCAAGCATCAAGAACTCTCAAGTTCGCCTTGACTAGGGAGTGTAGCATAACCTGTGGGTAGGAATTACTTGATTGATGATCTTGGGTGGAAGTGAATAAGATTGAGAGAACTGCGAGGTTGAAAGATAAGTTTTTCTAATTCTACAAGAGCTAAAGTTGGTTACCTGCAAGACCAAAGTACCATCATTGCATTTGTTTGCCACCCTTGTGGTAACATCAAAAGGGTCGGTAAAATGTGCAGCTATAGTTCTGTTTACAGAAAAAAATCAGACGGATTCTGATAAGGAACACAACAGTTTTCGGGACTTAACCTCCGATGTAGAAAAAAGTTTATAAATATTTGTCATGACAAGGATGAAATTGAATACCTCTCAAATATCTGATTATGATGCACCCCAAATTCAAGTTTTAAGGCCACAGTTCTCATTCCCTCTAATATATCTTGTTTCACAGGATTGACTGTTAAGGCAAAGAAAATACGATCATTGGCTAGTAGATGTGACATTAGACATGTAATAATAATAAAAAATCAATTTTCTGCTGCATACCTGAAGATGATCCTCTAGCAAGCTTCTCACTCAATGCACGAACAGGGACCCACAGAATGGAACTCACATCGCTTGCCCACTCTGAGAAAACTATTTTACCATCACAAAGATTAAGCACCTCTATATCACGGTTAGGAGAGACAGGGCTATCTCCTACAGAAACTTCATCTTTTGATGCACCACCATCACAATCTGTGTCCGTGTACTTCTCCATCTCAATGCCATATGAGTCTTCAATCTTTAGCCCTGGACCAGGATCAATGTGCAAGATGGCACCTTTAAGTGAGTAAGCAATAGGACGGACTATGACACCAATCCACTGGACTTCATTTATTAGCAGTGCGGAAGATACAGCCGCAGCAAGATCAACCAGAGCTCTTGGTTTGGAAACCTAAAGAATAAGATGGCTTATGTATCAATGACGGAAACAAATTTCCATAAGAGTATCACTACTCATGGATCTATATAATGATTTTCTAACGTTACAAAACTGCAATTAATTTCTTAATTTTGGGAGACCATGTGTGTACCTTCAGGATGGGTCTGGTTGGCTTTTCATAACTCATAAAGTCATCACTATCAGCAGGACCACCCTTTGAAAAGTTGTGAGATCTGAATCTCAAGCGCCCAATCTGGCCAGTAACGACTCCCAAGACATAGGAACCAGGTTTTTGTGGAGGCAAAGAAAAAGTGATAGTATTCCTTCCGGGCTTTAGAACAGTTGCAGCCGAACTCTTTAAAGCCTGAAACCCCATTCATCAACAAAAATTTTATGAACGTGAAATTTGAAAGAAAAGAACAAGAACATTCATTTCCAATGGAGGCAAACCTGGCTGCCTTCATCAGTGTTGTTGGTGGCTACTAAGGTAAGACTAAGCGAATCAAGGGTGATATCATCAGGAAAGCCACTCCACACAGTAACAGAGAGATTCCCAGGGTCTCCATCACACAACTGAAGTGGAGGACCAGTATTTCCAGAAAATGTGATCAATGACGACACATCTAAGGGAACAGGGTTCTTCATTTCACTGTGCGCAAGGTTAACAACCTCAGACTGAAAAGCTTGCCGCTCCTTGGACGAGAATAAACCCTTATCCAACGAAAGTAGTCTAACACAAGATGACATATACCCTGCTTGATCATTAAGCATCTTTTGACACTCAGCTAAATTGGGCAAGACTTCTGACAGTAAATCTTGCCATCCTTCACCCGCATAAAGGGCACACACTTTTTCATAAGAGTTTGCAGCCAAATCATATTTTCCGTGTTTGAAGCAGACAGCTGCAATTTCACCATCAAGAACGACTCCATGTCTCTTCCACCAAGAACGGTGATAGTTTTCGGCAGCACCTCTGGTTAAATTAAGATATTTGTTCTGCCACAACAGAAGTTATACATGAGAAGCTAGAAAACCGAGAAGCAGAGAATCAGGAGCCCACTGTCCTTATGTAAATAATATGCGCAGTTGAATTTCTCAGTTATGCTACCTCGAAATCCTGAATAGATGACAAGGTCTTTAACAAATCATGATCTGAAATGGTAAGTCGCAGGGCGTGCTCAGCTGCGACAAAAATTTCAGCAAGCCTCATAGGCCTATCTAGCGGACTCTCAAAATTTCCTGGTGAAGAATTTGTTCTCGACATGGGAGCTGCTTGTACTTTAAGTGATGAAGGTGTTCTTGGAGACGCTTCTAAACCTGATCTGTCGGAATATACAAACATATCATTTTAGTGCCAAAAGAATAACAAAAGTCTGATGATTTGCAACACTTCTTGGAAACTTCATAAATATTTAAGATCTAACACATTTGAAAACAAAAAGAGCTATAAAGGACTGAGTTTAATCTAAATTTCATTACCCTTCAGTAAAAGTTTGGCGGCCATCAAATATTTCAGGAATATTTCCAGTAGAAAGAGAAGCCCTTCGTCTGTTAGCCACACGTAGAAGGACAGATGGTTCAAGAGGTAACGGTTTTCGTTGAATACCAAAGTGCTTGGTCCTTGAAGTTGCTTGAAGGATAGTCTGCACCAGAGCAAAGAGATAAGTATTCTAATATAATCAGATTGGCTATACAGTTGTGCAGACCTAAATCTCACAAACAGTACATTCACAAACAATACCCTGGTAAACAAAATTATGCGTGTCGACAAGAAGCCAAGCAAGCACAGTTAACTCTTAGCCCATGATTGGCCTCAATAAAAGGGCTACCAGATAACACATTCACGCAGCATATGTCAATTATACCTTTTCTTTTTCAAGCACCTCAGAACAAGCATCTTGTGGAAGAGCTGGCCAGACTGCCGGTTTTGGCCAAGGCAGCATACTGAGACAAGCACTGCGCAATATATGTATACAAGTTACTACGAACCATCATCAGCAAAGTCTAATCCCAAAGATTATAGAAAAACTGGCACGCTTCTTTGAGCAAACAAAGACTTGCTTTGTTTTTTAGAAGTGAGACGTATACTTCCTCACTGATTGGGCAACCATTTTTCTAGGTGAAGTCATTGGAGCATCAAAACAAATCCATATGATATAACAAAAATAGACCTGTACCTGTTCAGTGGACTTTTTTCTATGTCTGTTCCATATCCTATCAGATATCCAAGTCTCATGAACTGCCATGGTCAGAAAAGCACTTTAATGGGTATAGTGCACTTGAAAATATTAATTACATTATATTCATGTGCGCTAACAAAACAACATTTTAATGCTTGGGCATGAAGAAACTAGTATGACATCACACAAAACAATTAGTGAGCTATGACAGAGACAAATGCAATATCACCTCAAAAGGAAATATTCAACAGAGAACTCCATTCAAAGTGCAGTCAGAAATTGAAAGGGTATGACAGGGAATGGGCAGAGAAACAGGGGTTTTATTCATTGTACAAAATTTGAAAGGAAGCAAATTTCTACCTGAACCCGTGAAACTGAATAGAGATCACCCTGAAGACGGTAGAATTCCTTCTCAATATCAGGTGCAACAACTCCATCATGGTGATGAGAAGCAGTTGCATCGACCAGAGCTAAACATGCAGTAATTATCCAAACTTCGCGCATACAGAAGGGCAGTACATTCTGCAAGAATATCAAAAAGAAGAGGAAAAATAAAACAAAACAGAAGTATATTGATAAGTGTTTCTTTAGTAACTACTAACTAGGGTACCTCATGGAGGGTCAAGGCCTTTGCAAAATTGATAACAAAAGAATATCCCCTGGATGCAACTTCAAAAGGACGATTCAACTTGAACAACAACTGCGAAGAACAACATAGAGGTAAGCTAATGAAAAAGTTGTTAAAGTAAAGCTACAGTTGTGAATGCAGAAAAGGACACTGTGATCAATATGATGGCTCTTGTTTACACCAACCCTAGATTGACAGGCAAAGAGATACTGTCTGAACTCGAATTCTCTAAAAGAATCATCTTGGACAATCTGTGTCAATGGTTTGCTTCCTGGTTTCAGCAGCACAGCTTGGTCATCCTCACTATCAAATCCTCCAAATTCCCTCTGTTTCCCAGGCATATTAACTGCATCGTAGTTAATAAATAGTAAATTATCATTGTTTCGAAGAAAACTCAGAAAAAGAAATCAGTTGTTGGATGATTATTGATCCCAAATGCTTTAAAATATAAAGATAGATGTCAGTTTTGTCAAACCTAAGAATATAAATTACAAATATAATCTATCTTCCTGCTACTAGATTAGCAAATGCACAAAAATGATGCATATACCATATAAACAAAAACGTGGATATTTTTATCACTAATCTACAAGAGAGATACAGAGGTCGGAATCGAACCTGTTTCCAAATAGCAGAGCTCTAGTTCATCATATTCGCGTAATGCATCTTCATGAAGATGAGCCATCTCAAATATGAAAGCTAAACTTTCCTGATATAGTATAGAAACATTATGACCTTTAGAAAAAGGAGAAACGCTTCATCAAATGTGACTGCAAGGACCAAAGGTGGTATTTCTAAGTTTAAAAGAAGAAATTTTTCTCATACTTCCATGAAAGATACAACGGGGATCATAATTCTATCAGAGACTTTATCAAAACAGTATAACTTAAGAATACAAAAAGGAAGCCACATCTCACTTTTCTTTCAGAAATTGAGAAGAGGGGCTAACCTTCAGGATGAAAAAGTTACAAAAGTTCCATATTGGCATAAACCGCTGCTCGCTGAGCTTACGTATCTCATCCTCGTAAAATTGTGCGCGCCTATCTAAGGTATTCCTGATGCATTCCGTAATCTTCAATTCCAAATCCTCCCAAAAATTTCCGTCAGGGCCATGTACATCCAGCTTACAACACCTTAAGAGCATAGTAAAAATTATTATATGAAGACTATGCGTGGCATGCATAAATAAGTAAAACTGATCGAGTAACCGAAAAGACGTTGCAGCGTCTATCCATCCTGTAATTTTTGTAATTAACTAATTTACAGATGGCTTCCTTTACATGAGTGATTACTGGTAAATGGATTTAGTTTATGCATCTAGCAAATATATGAGTAACTGTAATGTGCAACTGTTAAACCCAACTTTTTTTTTTTGAAATATATATTAGTAGGGGCAACCAATTCTCATTGAGAATCAGGCATAGTGATTTTTGGTTATTGCCTACCTGTATTGAAGAAAATAATATAAAACACTGACCAATCTGCATAGCTTACCTTTCTCTCTTTTTTGAACTGAACTCAACTTCAAGCTTTGCATATACTTTCTTGACAGATTTAGTTGCTTGATCATTACCTGGATGAGCTTTAGATACAAATACAATAAACCATTCCCTCTCATCGTTCTGAACAATTAATTTCAGACGTGGTTTGAGAATGTTTTTAAACTCATCAAGATCCTGCAAAGCCAAAACTATACTCAGAAAGGCTAGAACAAAAAAACAACTAACCAAATAAGTGATATATTGGAGAAATAATCTAGTCCAGAACTATAAACAATACAGATGACATCTACGATCTAGACTTAGGCTCTTGTCATCTACAATCTAGTTATATCATCAAGCAAATCATCTTTGTTTCTTTTTTTTTGCTAGTGACAACTCTCTACTGCCAAGAATAACACAGAGAAACGAAAACAAGATATCAACAAGACAAGTACCTCACACGTCACAAGAACTATAGTTGCATATGGTTCCCGAAACCAGAACAGATATTGCTCCTGCGGGAATCTACTACGAAGTCTTGCATCTGTAGTTAATATGAATTCAACCGGCAAGTTCTCAACAAAAACTGGATTTCGAGTCTTGTTTGTCAAGAATGCCTTTTTTAATGGCTGATGTTCTTCAAATAAACCTTTCACTGTAGGCCACAGATCAGACACATCTTCCACTGTAAAAGGATTTGCAAGCAAACATTATTACAATGAGTAATATTAACAGTAATGGGAACAAAAAGAAAGCGGAAATGCCTTAATAATAATGAACAAGTAGAGTTAAAGGTCAGATGGAGACATTCAGGAAGAAATGCTCGTTTCTAAGTACTTTTAGCTTCATACGATGAGAATACTCTGATCAACCATCTAAAAGTTATTCAATGCATGGAAATCAAAGGTTTCAGCATCACACCGAACCCATATAACAACTGTTACAGTGAAGATTTAGTACAATCTACAGTTCAAATATTCAATCAAATGAGGGTAAATCTTCACAACAGTATCACAAACTTATCTTCTAAAGTATATCGAAGCTCAAGAAGACTTCAAATGAAGCATTTAACAACCAGCAATATCAGATTGTAGAATACAGTACTTTATTTGAATTAGATTTATACCAACTGATCAGAAAAAGTAACTGAAGACTTCAACTACATTGGGAAACTACCAGTAATATCTAACTTTTACATCACAAAATGTGGCAAAACAAAGAAAGAAAGAGAGAAAATTTAAGATCCTAATCGATTGCAGCAAACATGGAGAAACAAAAACCCCTGAAGATGATAGATTGAGAAAACTGGGGAGAATCATACCGGCGGCGACGAGACGATCGCAGGAATTCTTAATCGTCTGGAACTGAGCCAAGTAGTTCGCCATCTGAGTCCCCAATCTAGATGGAGCAAACTCTAGACCACGATCAATACATACATCGATGATACAGATATCAGAATTTGAGTGAGGTTTCGTCTTCAAGCTGAAGGAAGAAGAAGGAAGTGGGGGAAATTTCCGACGCCGGAGATCTAGTGATTATGGAGCTCAGATTTCATCATGACCGTTGGATCACTCCGTTTATTAACTTCATTTGTGTTGGACTGGTTGTGGTTTTTGGTAGAAATAACGACGTGCAGTCTAATTTTAATTGTAATGTATTTTTACTCACTTTTGGTTCCTTAGCAATAAACAAAAATCTTAAGAAATCAAGAAAACACGCTTCCTCTTCTTTCTTCTCCGTTACGAGAAATCTCTAACTCTTTGTTGTTGTTTTTCACTTCGACGATTAGAAATCTCTAACTTCTGAAAAAATCATGAATCCAGATTCCGATCATCCTCAGCTTCCCAACATCAAGATCCATCACCCTCCTTCTCCTCGTCACTCTCACCACCACCACTCCTCTTCCACTCCTTCCGCCGCCGCTACTCCAACACCCACCGCTGGAGCTCGTCGTAAAATCGGAGTCGCAGTCGATCTCTCCGACGAAAGTGCTTTCGCCGTTCGTTGGGCTGTAGATCATTACATCCGTCCCGGAGACGCTGTTGTTCTTCTCCATGTTTCCCCTACCTCTGTCCTCTTCGGCGCCGATTGGGGACCTCTCCCTCTTAAGACCCAATCTCCTCTTGAAGATTCATCTGCTCAACCTCAGCCAAGTCAAGAGGATTTCGATGCTTTCACTTCATCCAAAGTTGCGGATCTTGCGAAGCCCTTGAAAGAATTAGGTTTTCCGCATAAGATCCACATAGTGAAAGATCATGATATGAGGGAAAGATTATGCCTTGAGATTGAGAGGCTTGGTCTTAGTGCTGTGATTATGGGAAGTAGAGGGTTTGGTGCTGAGAAGAAAAGAAGTGATGGAAAGCTTGGCTCAGTTAGTGATTATTGTGTTCATCATTGTGTGTGTCCCGTCGTTGTGGTTAGATATCCAGATGATCGTGACGAACCTGTGCCTGTAGTTACCCTCAAGTCAGGTGGAGATGATGATGATGAAGATGTTGATGAAGCTACTAAGCTTGCTGCTGCTTCTGCTCATCATGAACACATCAAAGGTTAGGGATCAATAATCTCTTTCTCTATGTGATTATTCAGTAATTGATGAGCTCCTTTGTTAGTTTGTTTTCATGGATGTAAGTTTCCGTTGGCATGTTACACTTAGGTTCAATAGTGAGTGTTGTGAATTTTTGATCACTTGAATATGGTTTGAGAGATTGCCATAGATAAATATGCAGGAAAAGTAGATCCTTTTATAAGCTGAACTAAGTTGACTCTGTCGATTTTGGTGGTAGTAGATCCTTCCGGAGCTGAACTATGTCTGTCCATTTTTGATTGCTTTGCTCGCCCATAAGAGTTGAGGATTGTGATTTTTAAGTGTACAGGTGCCAATGTCTTCTTTATCTGCTGAGACTCTTTCTTCATGATTCTATTTCCTGAACTTGGCTGTAATTTAGGTAGAAGATTTTTGTTCCTCTGCAAGTGAAAAAAAGAAGCTTCAACAATTATCATATTTCTTGCATTATTTGCACTGCTTTCACCACCTTGATTCTCTCTGTAGCGTTTTTCCCTTTTATCAGTCTTCTGAATAACTCAGACTTTGTTTAGAATCGGATACTGTTGCATCTACTAGTCTAGAAGAAAATTGCTTTTGGCCCTTGAAGTAATATTTTTTCTTGGTGCGCTTGTTTCTTTTATTTTTCCTCTGTTGGGTTTAGTTTGAGGTGATCTTGATTGTGATTAAGTATTGTGATTCTTGCCATAAAAGAAGACAACAAGAGATTACCAAAGCAGCCTGCTATGTGTATTCTTAATTGGTTCTCATATTTGTGACATATATACTTGCTGAAAATGAAACAGGGACATATTTCTTATAAGATGATATGCACAATCATTTAATGCTGTTAAATGAAGTTTGGATGTAATCGTGTAAGTAGATTGTTGTTGTTGTTGTTGTTGTTGTCGTTGTTGTTTTGCTCTGATCCAGGTTAGGAAATGTTATTATAACAGCAATGTTTACAAGTAGAGATGCATGGGGACTCATAGAAAGAGTCTGGTGTGTAACATGCAAAAAAAAATATTAATCTATTATACACTGAGTAATGTTTAGATATCAAATCTAATTGATATGTATTATGTTCTTTTATTCAAAAGTTTTGATGAAAGCTTGTCAAATAAATATACTGTGTTCAGTAGCTTGCTTTCTCAGGAAGACAGTCGCAGGTGTTAGTTCTAGCTCATTTCACATACGGTACAAGAGTGGAGCTACCTAGTGATATTGTAGGAGGAATCTTAATGTATAATATGATAAGGCAAAAGGGCTAAATCGGAAGGAGGCATTCGTTAACATTAGTCATAGTGGCATCATGAATAGCATTACATAATCTGCTTGGTTTATTAAGCGATTTCTCTGTGTGTATCTTCGAATCCTAAAATGTATTTTGTCGTAGAGTTATGAATATATTTATGATGCAGAGATTTTAAACCAAATGAATGTCTAATGCACTTTTTTCCTGTGTTTCTACTACAGATGAGTGATACCACTTTGGATCTTTTCAGGTAATATAAAACTTATAACAAATCTTTTATAGACTTCATTTCTCTTTGCTTATTCTTTCTTTGGTCTTTTTGGAATTGAAAAGGTACACAAATGAAGTAGGAGTTTAGCGGAATGTTCAGAGGAGTGTTTGTGTGTGTGTGTTCTGTCTTTAGCTATCACGATGTTGATGAATTGTTCAGGGTTATGTAATGGTTTTTGCATTAAACCTGAAGGAGTTTGTATGATTACTGAAACCCTTTGATTTTGATCTCTTTGATTCAATAAAGGACTTGGTAGTTTAGGTTTGTTGTGCTGTGTGAGAGTGAATGTTAAGTCCTTTTAGACCATATCTTTACTTGATGATAAAAACTTAAAAATCAAATGAAGAGTTAGTAGATTTATTGTTTTGATTTGACTTCTTGGATTTTAGGTTAATGTGTGGATAAAGTTTGGACTTAAGAAAGCTTTCACATGTTTGGTTGTAAGGTCTAATTTCTTTTGGAAAGTGTGGAGTTGATGTTATCCAAGTGTAAACCTAGTACAGTATCAAAAAGATCGTGACTCAGTTATCGTCATTACCTATCTTACTTAACGTTTGTAGATGAATCTTAAACACTTGTGTAGCCGTGAAATGATCTGTGTTTGACTACAGATGCAAACGAGAACCACATAATATTCATTATTGAAATTAAATAAAAACTAATTATGGTAGAACGTTTCATGTCCACTTCTGACCACACAAATCTCTTAAAAGAGTAAACTAGAAGTTCTTTTATAATTTAAAATAATATTCATTTTATATAAATTTATTTAATAATAATTTTTAGTAGTCAAAGTACCAAAAATTTGAAATATTCGTCTTGCTCAGGAAAGCTCGAAAACAAAAATAATTAAAAAGTGGAACATAATACGTGTAATGTATTATAATGGGAGCATCATTTTATACAATTTTGAGCTTCAAACATAATTAAAGACAACGACACCGTAGGTTCAAAGCTCTTGCCGAATAAAATAAAATAAAATTTAAAGGAAGGGCCCAGTGCAAATAATGTCTTCTCTGCCTTTAGTTTGTTCTTTGTTGTAATGTAGTAGTGGTCGCAGTTACAGAGCTACCGACCTCATTAGTGGTCACCGTTACTTTCCATATATTTCCAATCGACATCATATTTACTTATTTTACGTATTCTAAAAGTGACGTACTTGTTAAATCTTGGTTTTGGATGTTAATACTTATACTTCATAGGTTTAATTTCACATAGTTTTCGACTCAGGAAACAAACAAAAAAATATCAATGTTCCAATCTGTTTGGTAAAGTATAGTAGACATGTTTCGCTTAATGGTTGGAGTAAATATTTGTATTTAACAATAGCATAATTGATTAAACAAACAAAGAAATTAAGATATTATTACAAAGCTTGAAGAAATAACATTGGTAGTTTGAAAATTGTAAGCATTCAACAACTAAAATCAACTCACTAAAACATGAAGTTTTGTTAGTCTTGAATTAATCTACTTCCAAAAGAAAAAAAGAAAAAAAAAAACTAGAATCAATAATCAACGGCATGAAGAAGATTTATCACAGCCGTTTGATTTTCTCTTTTCACGTGATCCTACGATTGAATTCATCCCAGCCGTTGATCTTGACGAGGTTTTGTTTCTCGATAATCGTTTAATCGGACGAGAATCTTCAGAATCATCGATGTCCTCCTCCTGCATTTAAAATAAAAATCGAATTTCATATTCACAGATCGTAGTTTCAGATTTCGCAAATGATTTCTGAGATAAAGAGAGATAATATTCATACATAGGAACAGTTAAGATCTAAATCCCGTCGCGTTCTTTTCACCACTAGATCTCCGTCACAACTAACCGAAGACGATGAACTCACCACCGGAGGTTGTTGAGCAGCCGCCGCTATATCCCACGGAACCACCTGATTTTCCGTTTCTTCTTCTTCCTCTTCCTCATCTTCATCGCTTTCCTCATCGTCGTTATAAGACTCAGCGATGTCTTCTTCAAATTTGAAACGATCTTCACCGTAAGAACCATTGATCTCCTGGTTCAGACTTTGGGAGTTGTTGCTTCTACGAAGACAAGGCTCACACATGGAAACAGAAGGACCAAGTCGAATACCGGAAGCTTTCCAAGGCGTAAGAGACTGACAGGTACAACAAAGAAGGCAACGAGTGTGTTTAGCCACCAGAAAATTAGCTCCGTGAACCTTAACGTCGCAAAACCAACATAAATTGGCTTGATCGGATTCACAATACATATTTGCAATACCACTACATAACTCACACTGCTTCTTCTCCATTATCTCACTTTGAATATTATCCACAACCTCTTTGTTTGTTGTCTTTCTCTAGATGTATATATGATCAATAGTGTTATTCCTGGTGAGGTCTTTGCTTCTCTCTTTCGTTTCTTTCTGCGGACACAAATAAGGGAGCAAAATCGTATATGAGAATTTCGTGGCGAGTTTTCTGTGATTTAATTCTTTTGAGGGTATTTTAGTCTTCTCAATTATACTCATATTTCGATTTTTCACATATTTTTCTCTTGTTTTAACACTATACAAGGACTAAAAGAAATAAACTTTTACTTTCTTTTCTTTTTAAATTTTTTTAAAATTTAATATTAGACTACAATTGACCGGTCCATTAGTTAAATTTTTACATAATGTAGGTAATGAGATTCGATCCATAAATATGCAAGTACATCTGTCTTTAATGGATTTACTACATACCACTAGAGTAAATGCCACATATTTTTTTTTTTAATTAGAAGTAAGGATGCATTCAATCTTTTATTTTTATGGTCACAAAAACTAAGGATGTTTTATTAATTATCTTTGTTCCATAATTTGTTTAAGAGTAAATTATGTGGCTAATCATTATTATGAATTTTTTATATATTTTTTTGTCAACATTGGGCCACAACAAACCGGCCCATTAGCCAAGTTCCTATATAATATAGGCGGTGAGACTCGATCCATGATTGTGCAAATGTACATGTCTTATGTGGACTTACCGCCTGCCACTAGATTAAAGGCCACTTGTTGAATTTTTTATATTTAGAAGATAATAATATGATAAAACAAAGAAAGTTTTGTTGGAAAAAAAAAGAAAGACAAATAAGGTTTTTCACATTTTTTAAACTTAACCATCACTTGAAATTATAATTTAATAAAATTTCAAAGTAGTATTCCTTTGTTTTTTAAGAGTGTCATTCTATAACAATTTTTTTATGATACAAAAAATATTATATTAAAATTATTGATGTAACCTATTTATTTAAAGAAAAATTCTGATATTCAGTCAAAATTATTTATATGGTATGTGATAAATTATTACATCTAATTATGAGGGTATAAATGATTGAGATTTTTGGTATAATTTTTTAATTTATGTGAAAAACATAAAAGATTATAAAGCATAACTAATTATTGTAACAATTCTAAAGTTGTTGTTCTGCGGCTGAGAATTCTTATGGCCGATATCCTACGTGTCGAAATATGACTCGTTTAATGCTCAACAGATATTTTGAAGCGGGAGATTTGTAGTCAATGACGTGGCCAGATCTGAGCCTCGTAGGGAGGATGCTGAGTAATCCAACGTGGACGAATGAGGTTCTCAAGTAGACTTATAGCCACGTGATCCCACCTGGGATTTGTCTGGACCTCACAATACACGTCTCATGGGCTCCATATTCATTTTGTTTTTTTTTTTTTTTACGGTTACCAATACTCCTCTCTCCCATAACCAACCATCTGTGTGACTATGAAAAATAGAAAATGGTTTCTTCAAAAAAAATATAGGAACTGAATTGAAATTTTAAAATCGATTTGACTTTTGATTTCAGAAACAATTTCGATTTGGCATTTATATCAGGTTTAATTAGCTTAGTCAACTTAAAGTTAAGGATTTAATTAAAAGTCAACAACAAGTACGTTTTTAATCAATAATAACCAGAGTTCCATGTTTAATATCATTTTTTTGGTAAGTTTTCTCCAATATTATTTGTGTTACAAACTTACAATAGATTTTTTTGAAACTACAAACTTACAATAGATTCCGACCAAAAAAAAAACTTACAATAGATTAATAGTGATCAACCTTGTGACAAAAAAAAAAAATAGTGATCAACCTTGTTGTTAAGCAATTTAAATAAATATGTTTTATGACGAAAAAAATGGTTTGAAAAGAATATATATACGTAAGTGTGATAAATATATATATATATATATATATGCGTGATTGTGATAAAAAAAATATGTAATGATCTTTGCATAATCTTGAGAAAATGATAAATATATGCTGATAAAGACAAGTTTATTCATCGAGCACTTTGATCGTTTCAAATATTAAATATTTATGTAAATACAATTTCAAAATCCAATCACTAATTTTTATTGCACTTCGTTGGATTCATAAACAGGGAAATAGTCAACAAATGTGTGATTGAGAAGATTTATATGAAAAAACAGAAAACGATCATAAGAATAGAATTTGTCCCTTTTTGTCAAACTAAATACAAACATTTTATCAAACTAAATATGAACATTTTATCTTTCTAGAAAATATCAACTTTTGCTTGATTTCGTTAATTTAGAATTACAGTTAATCAAACTTAACGAATCGTTACGCTCTATCGTTAAATTTTCACTAAATTTTCGTTAAAACTTAGGAAAATACAAAGTTTTGCCTAAAATCGAAATCCCAAATATTAAAATTAACAAACCCTAATTTCCTCCTCTTTGGAATTCACTTTGTTTTTTCTCATTTTCTTCATTCTCTTTTCAATTTCTCTCAACCATCTTCGATTTCTACTTAATTTTACTTCAAGTTTACCCTAACCCGGTTGTAATTAAGTTTTAATCGGGTCTAAAATAGATTTAAGTTTGATTAATTAATGGTTTAAAATCGTAACCAATTGTTGGTTTACAACAAACCTATAATTATCCAACAATTTGTGTAATTGGATAGATTTCGTATATTATATGTGAAATTCGATAGTTATTATCTAAGTTTGGGTGCAATTAGAGCTTACATGTATACTTTATATGCAATTACATAAAAGATTTAAGTATACGTTGTTCAAAAGAGTAAAAATAGAACGTCGGACCCTTACTTTTTTTCTTGAATATAATGATTTAGTTAAAACTTTATTTGACAGAAATTAATTTCCAAAAGACTTATTCACTGTTAGAGCCATTCAAGTATTGGCATGTTAATCCGACTTTCAACGTTTTGAGGGCTCTATATATATTTGAGTTTTATTTTTGTCAATTTTTGATTAATAATTAATAAACCAAAGAACAACTGTGTCTACACAAAAAAACATCTCGAATAAATCCTTTAACATTGTGAATAAGAAAATCTGCTCTATAATTAAAAACACAAAAAATCTGATTAACCGAAAAAACAGAAAATAAACGCTTAGATCTCCTGAAATCCTTTGGGTATGGTTATATTTTAGTTTTTTTTACTAATACGAATATATATTAACTCATAATTCACAAAAATATGTTTATATTATGTCTTTTATTTCTTTCGATATTCTTTTTCGTATAAGTTGTCTTCAGAATAAACTATTACTCAAAGTCATAACCAAAACTAAAATTGATAGATGTAAAGTCATTATGAAAACAATTTTTATATAAGCAAAACAAAAGGTAAAGAAGGGCCTACAAAACATGCTTACAAAATATTTTACGTGGCAAGGATTAGTGGTGTGAAGAGTAAACTCTGAAGAATCAAAGTAACACGAGATGTCTTCATTTCATAGCCACATGCCTTAAAAGGTACGAGATAATGAGTGGATATGTTTAAAGTTTTTAGGCTTCTTTGTTTTCAATTTTAAAAATGTGAATAACTAAATTTTTTTCTACGCGTGAAGACAAAGCCAAATATTCGATATACTTTTCCCGCGGCTGGTGACTTTTTACCATCACCGGAAAAGGCTCCGGTTCAATTCTTCTCAAGTAGTTTCTTTTTAAAAGTGCACAGTCGACACTCTCGGGACCTGGGTTTTTGATTTCCTTTGTTTTCTTTTTCATTTTTTGCCCGTGAACTTTTCCGTCAGCCTTATTGTGTCTTCGTTGTACTCGCCATATGTCTCTCCTTCTCTCTCGCTCGAGGACGGTGTTGTTAAGGTAGAAGCTCTAGTGTTTTTCCGACTAAGCCATACCGGTATTCAAGCCAGAATCGGGTTTCTCCGATTTGAGCTCCGATGGTTTCTTCTCGCCAGAATCTGGTTAGTTCATGTTGTGGTCTTATCTCTAGATTGAGGATGTCTCTCTTGCTTGAAGGAATGTTTGAGGACTTCATCTACTTTAAAGTTTGGTTCCATTTGCTTCTTACGAATTAGTCTCTTGGTAGAGTATCAGATTATGTTGAGCTTAGGTAATTCCCCAGTCTTACTAGTGTTGGATTTCATATTAGGCTAGTGTTCTTCTCCATGTATGCTCTCGGTTCACCTTTGCTAGAGGTGTGTTCCTGTTGGGGTTAGTTTGAAGTTGTCTTTGTTGGGTCTTTGCTTGGTCTCCGGTAGGTGTTTTCTCCTCTCTGCATCTACCATTGTGTTCTAGTGAAGGCTCTGATCTCAGTTCTTTCAGACAGTTTCATCGATGAGGGCTCTCTCTCTTTCCGCCTTGTAGTTGTGTTGTTTGTCTTGTTCAGAAGTTCCATGAGGTTTCATTTTCTCCTCTACTAGGTTAGTTGTTTGTATGAAGATTGCCTCCTAGTCTCCAGTTGGTTGTGCAACTTTGGTTGTGCAACTGTTTGGAGTTTGGATTCATTGTGGCTCACTCTTTTAGATTGGTCATTCTCTCTCTTCTACCTTTCCAAAGGGTGAAATGTTTCCATTTTTGCTCAGTTTGCTATAACTTGTTGCTCGATGCTTGGGTTCTCATCCTTTGCAGCTTGTTCATGCTCAGTTTTGTTGAGCTTTGTTCAGAGAAAGATTTGGAAACAAGTGGTTTGATTAGATGTTAGGTTGTGGATCGTTGGCCTTTACAATAGCTTTGTTGGTTATTCACAAAGACTTTTTATGGCTTGGTTGTTTGCTTGCGTTTGAGGTTTGAGTTTCTTTAGAGGTACTGGTTGATGTTCTTCCTCGACTAGTGGGTCATCTGTACGGCAAAAAGATTTTTCTAGTTTCATGGTTTTAGCCACTTTCCTTCGAATTTCGCGAATGATCTCTTCGTTCTCCTTGGTGTGTCCTCTCCACCTAGCTCAAGTATTGTCTCATGTATCCTTGTAATATCCTTCCTTTTTCCCTATGCTTTTTTCCATATAGAAGTTCACCCAACTGAGGAGCTCGAGGAGAGAAGAACCCTAAAATTTGATGTTTTATTTTAGTTCGGAAATCAAACAGTTTCGTAACTATTGAACGGAAAGAATCTTCAAAATATGAACGAAATAAAATCTGCACAGAAGGAAGCGTTAGTGAAATTCGAACAGATAGAGGAGAGAGTAAGCGAACAATTATTTGTTTTTCTAAATTAGCGCTAAACGTCTGTGCCAATTCCTTATTAAAAAAAGTTAAACTTGTTTAAACGAAATAAGTACGTTGACATGGCAGCCTAAAAAACAAAGTAAAAAAAAAAAAAAATTGACGTGGATGATCTAGGAAACCACAAACTTGTTCTTTTAATATATAGGGTTGACAATCTAAATCCCCTCTAAACTATCATATAGCACCACTTCCACACAAATTATAAGCCTCTTTTAATTCCTTCCACACAAATCAAACCGTTATAATCCCAATACCAAATCGTATATCAACTGAAATTAAACCGATTTGTAATCAGAAAATGTCTTTAAATCAGACACGTGTTATTTCCCCCCAAATTAGAAGATGAACCCTAATTTTCAAAATCCAGAATCTTTGATTTCGAAAGGTAAATCTGAATCGATCGATTGTTAAGTCATGAATTCTAGCTCGATTATGTCCATCCAACGATATATCCAAATCGTAATTGAAACAAGAGGTCCGAGTGGTACACAGAACCCAGATTACGGTAATCCAACGTCCATCCACGATAAATCTGGGTTTGTGTTGTTTGTTCGTGTGAGATAATTTGCACGAAGACGGGAATGGTTTGGTGATGACTTGACTTCTAGCTCTCTCTTTCCTTGTCTCGATCTCTCTCTTTAAGCACTGTTAAAGAGTTACTGTGAAGAGGAGCCAATAGCCATATTACTGGAAAACAAAAACGTGAGGAAAAAGGAGATAAAAGTGAAGATGATGGTGAGTTAAGAGGAGCTAAAAGAGAGATGATGTTTAGGTTGAAGAAACGAATAAGGAGCTTCGACTTGTGAAAATATTTTGCAGATTATCGATTTTTGAATTTGAAGATTTTGGATTGTTTAGGGTCAGATATCTGGTTTGTTAAAAATGAAATCGGGTCATAATTTTGGTTTACATCACACGAATCTACGGTTTAAAACTTTAAATTATGAATCGGTAATGATAACTATGGTTAAGTGGTATACAATTAACCAAGTAAATTAATTTGGTTAGGGCTGGCCATAATACTCGAAATCCGAACCGAACCCGACCCGAAATAAGAGGAATCAAACCAAACCCGACCCGAAATAAAAGAAACCGAATCGAACCAAACTCGACAAAATATCTGAACGGGTTTTACATCATGAAAGTTTGGATACCCGAACTCGAACGGGTAAAAACTAAAACCCGAATGGGTATCCAAAATAACTGAAATATATTATAGTTTAAAATAATTATATATGTATAAAAACTTTTAGTTACCTAAATATTCAAAAGTTATAATTATAATTTGAATTAAATGAATGAAAAAAGTTTAAAATATTCAATTTTAAAATTAAATTATGATTTCTCTAAGAATTTTTTCAGTTTTTTTAAAATTTAGATGAAATACTCAAACTCGAATCGAATTCGATCCGAAATAGAATATTTTATAAGAATCGAACCAAACCCGAATCTGAAATATACCGAACCCAACCCAACCCGAAATTCTAAAATACCCAAATGAGTTTTATATGTATAAACCCAAAAATCTGAAACCTGAAAACCTGAAATCCAAAAAAACTCGATCCTAACCCAAATGGATATTCGAATGCTCATACCTAAATTTGGTGGGGAATTATATCTGCAACTTTTGGAGAGGAGAAAATATGTTTCCTAATTTATGGAGGAGGAAAATATGTTTGCAATTTTCCTGTGTAGAGAAATTAAAAAAATCTTAACTGGTGCTATATAATAGTTTTGAGAGGGATTTAGATTGTTCACCGTAATATATATAGATTGTTGCTTCTTATGTTGTACTTTAACCATATGACATTGGCCGAGTGTGGAATATTTAATTCTGGTGAGTTATTCGTGTTCTATGGTAATTATCGATCACTTTGGTTTAATTTAAGAACTTATACGCAACAAAGTTCATCCAACCAAGTGAATAATAGTTTAGTTACAGATTTGCTGTGTGAGATACGATGGGAAGATCTACAATTTGGGGAAAAGGTCAGGCGAGGTGACCTTGTTGACATTAAAATTTAATTTCCATCTTGCATAGTAATGGTTAGATTAGTACCTTTATATTTTCAATTCTAGGATTATTGAAAAAGAAACAAAATAAACCTACAACAAAATCAAGAGAAAGTTACAAAAGTACATAACTAAGTCTAAAAAACCAATCTTTTAAGGCAAAAGAAAAATCTACAACAAAGACATTAAAAGCTTAAATCTGAAACCTACATATCTTGGGAGGTAAACTTACAACAAAAATGAATACATTACATCGATAAACCTACATATACTGAAAAGTACTATTAACAAAAACTTACAATACCTGAAAGGTAAACCTGAAAAGTAATAAAACTACAATACCTGAAAGGTAAACCTGCATCTGAGAAGAATATCTTACAACGATAAATCTACAATACACTAATAACAAACCTACGAAACAGGAGAACTAAGTCGACAATGAGCGCAAACAAAAACCTACAAAACAAAAGCATTAAGAGTTCAAGGCAAAAAATAAAAAATAAACCTACAACAAAGATCTTAGAAACCTACTACAAAGAATCTTAAAACCTACTAGGGACGGAAAAAGCCCTACAAAACATGATAATTAAGTCGAGAAAAAGGAAGAAGTAAACCTACAATGTCTGATAAGTAAACCTACAAAAAGAAAGATATCTTGCAAAGTCAAACATACAACAAATTAAAAACAAACCTACAAAAAGGAGAACTAAATCGACAACAAAGGCGAACTTAAACCGACAAAACAAATGTGTTCAGAATTTCGAACAAGAAATGTTAAATAAAGTAAACTTGTAAACTTATATAACCAGGAGAATTAAACCAAAAACCTACAACAATGAAACATTAAATTGACAAGCCACACAAAAGAAACTTACATAACCAGGAGAATTAAGTCGAGAAAGTAGAACTTATAAACCTACATACCTTGAGACACATAAACCTATAACGACGAATATGAAAACCTACAACACTAGATAACTAAACCTACATCGTTTCATAATTTCTCGTAGGTTTTTTCTCTGTTGATGTGGAATTACTCATTAATGGCATTCATAATTATTATTTTGGTTTTCAAAGGGAAAAATGGTAAAACGGTATCATTCTACCCAAAAATATTAGATTTGTAATTTCCATCATTTTGGATTATTTAAGTACTAAAACGATCTTTCTGGATTATTTCTGTAATTCACCCAAAAAGAATTAAAGAATCCAATTTTTTTTATGTGTCTTAAATTTGTAAGGAAGTCATATGTAAAGTGGTACTTAAAAAAAGCCTTGTGGTGTTTTCATAGTTGTTTCTAGTAATATAGTTTAATCTGTTTTTTTTTTTCTTTCATCTGGTAAATTATAAAGTTGGATTACATAGACACGATCCAAACTGGATCAGAAACTGTTTCACCAACTACCAAAGCAGAAGGATGTAGATCGAGAGGTGGATCCAGTTGATTTCACTCTTGCCAGCTCGTTAGGTCACTCGAGGAGACACGTTGAGTTGATTTCATTTCCACCAGCTCAATGTGCAAGCTCGGCCAGTCAGGTTGAGTTGGCGGCCAGATCATGTAATTTTGCAACTGGACCCTCATGCTCCAATTGGCTGCCAGATCATTAAGTTTCTCCATCGCGACCACTCAGCTCTACCCACGTGTTCAAGTTAAATGATTCTGAAGGATTTTTATTGACTTTTTATTTTAGACTTTTTAAGTTTAGTGGGATGAGAGAATAAATACTCTTTTGATGTCACTAAAATGGATGTCCACGTTTTTTGCTTCTTTTGTGAAAGAATCTTTTGAGTTATTTCGTCTCTTTGTAATTCCAGAACAAAACCTCACTACTTGTGAATTTTTAATGCAATTCCTGTTATATTTTAATTTTGTTTATCATTTCCTTTTTAGTTTTCTGATCATGCTGTATATTTTTATTTTTGCTTTGTTTATTTCCTTAATGATTTCTAAGTAGATTATTTAGGGGTTCTTGAGAAAATAGGTTAGATTAGTGTGAATCTTAGGTTTTCTAGATTGCTTAAGGTTAGATTAGCTAGATCTCTTTTGTTTTGGTGTTATTAATGCTTATTTCATTATGATCATTTGAAATTTGAGTTTAAACATTCTAGCACCCAAAAGGTTTTTGGTAAAATGTCTCAACAAACCATTTCAGAGATTTACATTCCTAACTCAAGGGGTTGACTGTTTAGGATGTTTATTTTCTAGTTCAAGTTGTTTCTTCATGCCAGATAGATTGTTCAACGCCTATGATGATAGGGTTTGTTGATAGTTCCTCTGAGATTGTTTGCCATGAAAGTGGATTCAGTAGCTTATGAACTTGATGCCTAGAGATCATCTATGTGTGAGTTTTGCTAAGTAATCTAGCAGATCTAAGTGAACCATTGATCCATTATTCTCACTACTCAGGAACCCTATTTCTTATTTGATTGCTCATTATTATGTCTTCGCTTAAATCTTTGTTTTTAATGCAATATGCTTTGCTTTCTATCTAGTTTCTAAAATATAATTTTGTTCTTCTTATCTGTTGTTTCTTTCAGTTATTTGTGTGTTTAAGTTTCTTGTTTAGGTTGCTAGAAATCCATTGAATCTATTTGGCTTGGATTAGAATAGTCTGATCATATTCTGATTAATTACTTACTCACCCATTTGGTTTTTCTATGCCTTAGATGATATGAATGATCAAATATGCTAAAAGAAAAATGTTTTTGGATTTTCTATGCCATAAATGAGATGCATGATAAACTATGAAAATTTGAAACTAAGAACACAAAAAAACTTGGTTATACACATCTAGAATCATCCCCCAAATTTAAATTACACAGTCCCTTGTGTAACAAAAGCCAAAGGAGAATTCTAGACGAATAAAAACAATGATGAATGATGCAATGATATTTACTGTGAAGGGATGAAGTTGGTACCATATAGAGAACCAAGTAGAAAGCAATGGACGCATCTACATTCTCTTTGCTTTCATGGTTTCCCAACTCGATGTGTCACTCGACGTGTGAGGTCAAGTTGGGTTATCAAGGTTCAATATGAGCTCAACTCGATGGCCTGACTCGGGTAGGTGCTCGAGCTGGATGTGTCTTGGCAGGAAATGAGCTCGGCATGCTCAACTCGATGTGTTAGCTCGAGCTGTGCATTCATCAGTGCAAATCCTTTGTTTCATGCTCAATACGTGCTCATACTCCTTTCTTACAACTTGTCAACCTTAAAAACACGAAAACAATAAAAACTTAAAGCAATATTTACAAGGATACCATGAGATTTCCTCCCAAGTGAGCTTGTTTTAAGTCACTAAACTTGACTTCTCACACCCATTAGACTTGGGGTGGTTTAGAGAGAGGAGTTAAGATCCCTTCTGAAGTGGTTCCAGCAACCATGTAAAGCTTAACCTTTTGCCCATTCATTGGAAAATCCTTTCCTTCATTACTAACCAAAGTGATGGCTCTACATAACCTCTTTGATGCTGAAAGTTGCTAACCATTCTGATTTGGGCTTTGTTGGGAAAAGAAATTGCTTGACCTTTGCAAATGGCTTGGGATACTTGCTGCTCTTCACCCTGTATTCTATTGCTCCATCAACAATTCCATTATGGTGCAAATTATATTAGGTCCAAGATCGAATTTTGGTAGCTTGCAAAACTCTTTAGAAGGTGGTTGTGCACTCTTATTACAAGCAAACTGAGATTCAAAGCTTTTTCCATCTACAACCTTTTCATACATTGGGGTTTTTCTGCAGTAATTACTAGCTTTATCACTCTTGACCAATACAACCTGAGGGAGCTTAAGAGGTCTAATGTCCAGCAGATCCATTCCCTCAATTGAGAAGCTTTGTCCTTCAATAGTTGGCCTCCTCTTTTCCTCATTGATATCGAACTTCATTTTGAGGTCTTTTCCAAGGCTCAGCTCAATTGTTCCATTCCTCACATCAATTACTGCACCAGCTGAGGTTAAAAATGGTATACTAATGAGTAGTGGATCATGTGGTTCCTTATCCATATCAAGCACCACAAAGTCAGTGAGCACTTATATATTGCCAACCTTAATAGGTAGATCCTCCAGCAAACCATATGGCAATCAAATGGACCTATCAGCTAGAATCAAGAAGAGTTTGCAAGACTTGTAATTATTGAATCCTAGCCTCTTAGCAACAAAAAGTGGCATTAGGCTGATTGAGGCTCCCAGATCACAAAGACATTAGCTCAAAGTTAAATGACCTAATGAGCATGGTATAGTGAATATCCCAGGGTCCTCTAGCTTTTCTTGCACTACTCTCTTCTGTGTGACGGCACTGCACTCATGAGTCTCTACTCCTATACCCTTAACTTCCTTGTTTCTTTCTTTAATTACGTCATTCAAAAACTTCTGATAAGGAGGTATTAGCGTGAAAGCATCCAGAAGGGGCATCTTCAACTCAATCTCTTTCATCTGCTTATCAAATAGAGCCTTATACTTCTCAATTAACTCCTTGAACCGTCCAAGAAAAGGCAGTGGAGACTTGTATGGTGGGGGAACGAAGTGTGGCTCTTTTTTCTTTGAGATAACATGTTTTAGTGTTGGAGTAGATTCAACTCGACCTTGGACATGAGTTGAACATTAAAGGTAGTGTTTTTGAGCTGTTCAGTGTTTTGGCAATCTTTCCCATCTTGAACTTCACTGCCCCTAGTGATTTCAGCATTTCCTGCTTGCGTAAATAGCTTGTTTCCACTCCTTAAAGTAATAGACTGGGCAGTGTATTCTTTGGGATTCTGAATGACGTTTCCTGGTAGTTGCCTAGTAGTCTTCACAGGAGAAGACGGTTGCTGACTTTCTAGATACTTCAGTCTAGCATTTAAAGTCTCAAACTTGCAGTTGAGGTCATTGTGAGAGGCATCTATCTTGTTGTGGACCTCGACAAAGTTCTTTGTCAACACAGTAGCAGTATAGGTCTGACCTTTGAGAATTTGTTGTAGCAAATCCATCACCTCTGGAGCTTGTTGATTTTGCGGCTGAGCTTGTGCTTCATGCCCTGGTGGAACGGTTGGAACCGGTTAGAAGCTGCACAAAACTGACCTCTTCAACCTGATCATCCTTTCATTCCTGGACTTGTTCATCTTCTTACACAAAGTGGACTTGTTTCTACTGTACCAAGAGTAGCTTGTCCATTTTTTCATGCAAAGCTTTGATCTCTTTTCTGCTTACTGAATCGGAGTCAGCTGTACCTCTCATACTCCTGTCATAATCCTCACTATATTGGCCATTTGCTTGAGCAAGATTCTCCTATAATTCCCAGCCATCATCAACGTCTTTGTTAAGGAAGTTGTCATTGCTGGCTGTGTCTAATAACATGCAGATCTTAAGGAGAACACCTATGTAGAGAGTGCTAAATAGAGATTCGGTGCTGAAACCATGATGAGGACACTGAGATTGATAGGTTTTGAACAGCTCCCAAGCTTTAGAGAAGGATTCCGAATTATTTTGCACAAAGCTGGAAATCTCATTTCGAAGCTTTGCAGTCATGAAATTAGAGAAGAACTTAGCAAGGAAAGCTTTCTTGCACTCATCCCATGAGGTGATAAAACCCTAAGCTAAATGCTTTTTCCCAAATATGGGCTTTCTCACCAAGAGAGAATGGGAACAACCTTAGCTTAAATGCATCCTCACTAACTCCATTGATCTTAGTTAGACTGTAGAGCCTTTCAAATTCATCAAGATGATCAAGAAGATCTTCCATAGGTAGTCCATGAAATTTGTTGTTCTGGACCATGGAGATGAAACTACTATTGATCTCAAAATTGTTGTTCTCAATAGCAGGAGGAACAACCCCATATCGCTGGGTGTGAGTGCTAGGTGATTCTCATACTCCATTCCCACTAAATTTTCTTGTTCACTATGGAGATGACTTATCTGCTCTCTCAACTAAAGTGGAACGTGGTCAATGTTTTCGAGAAAATGGAGAAGATTCTACCTTTGGAACGTGTTTGCATACAACGAGAGAACTCAACTCGAGCGAGAAGGTCCAACTGGAAAAATTACATGATCTAACCGCTAACTCGACCTAACTGGCTGAGCTGGCACATTGAGCTGGCGGAAATGAAATCAACTAGACATGTCTGCTTGAGTGACCCATCGAGCTGGCAAGAGTGGTCCGAAATAGTCTTTAAAAGGCCCAAATGCTCATGATAACAACTCAAAATGCAAGATGCATGCAATACAAATGCAAATTATACAAATGAACCTAAATAGACTCTAATATGATGCAAACAAAACTTAAATCAATGTAAAGTGAATGTAAAACACTCTTAACAACAGTTCAATTTCATAAATATCAAAAGGTTAAGGCCAAGAGACTAATCCTAAATAACAACTAGAGAATAAGAAGACCAATCTTTACCAATGGTCAGAACTAATACCAACACTACAAGAAAACATGCGATTTGCGAGGGAAGAAACCACTGCAAATCGCCTTTTGCAGAATTACGAGGAAAATAAAAACCTCACAAATTTATCCTCGCAAACCAGTTTACCTTGCAGTTTCTTCAAAAATTTTGCGAGGGAAATATGCCCCGCAAATTCCTAGCAAAAGTTTCATAGCAAAAGTTTCCTCACAAAAGCCTAATAATATTTATGTTGAACAGTTTTGCGAGGCATATTTGGCAAGGGTACTTTTGCGAGGCATATTTGGCAAGGGTACTTTTGCGAGGCAATTGCAGGGACCATTTTTGCGAGTAAGTTGTGAGGGAACGATTGCAATGAAGTTGCGAAGGAACATTGCGAGGTGGGCTTTGCAACGAAGTTACAAGGAAATTATTGCGAGGAAGTTGCAAGGGAGTCATTGCGAGGAATTTGCGAGGGAATTTGCAAAAAAATTAAAAATATATTTTAAATTATTTTAAATTTAAAAATAGTAAATAAATTATTAAATTAAAAATTTAATTAAAAATATTTAAATTAAAATATTTTACTAAAATTTTAATTACATATTATAAAAAACATTTTAAAAGTCATCCGATTGGTACGGGTCACTTGAGCCAGATCCACGTTCTGCGGAGTTGATATCCTTAAATACTGAAACTAAACGCTTCCTTCTTGGTCAAGATGGAGAACTTCTTATTATATGATGATATCTGCTTGGACTGAGACGCGATCAACTGTTTTGCTCAGCTAAATCCTTGCTCTGACGATCTATAATCTCCTTAAGATTTGAAGAATCTGTGGTAGATTGAGATTGAGATCTAGGTGATGAAAAATACTGATCAATCCTCAATCCGAGTGAACCGATTCCAAAAGTTCTTCCATTTTTACGTGGAGTGGCCTAATAAAAAAAATTATATTTATACGTCATTATTATTAATATAAACATATAAGATAGAGGAGAAATTTTAGAGTCTAATTTTAGTTTTTTTTAACTATTAACAAGTTACGAGAAGTTAAAAAGAAAAATAAGGGTGATTGACGATTTCCCTTGCGCCGTCGCTTCAATTCCCTTTGTTTCTAGTTTAGGCGGCCATGGCATCACCTCAGGCGATTGGCTCTTCCTCGCCCTCTCCTTCACCTCCTTCTAACGTCTCTTGGGCCTATATCGTAAAGCCTCCAAAAGCTTCTGTGTATTGCTTTGATCTCAACCATGCTTGTGCGGATAATTTTGTTTCATTTGAGATCCCAAAAGAAGTTCTGGATGACTTAGCCCCGCTGTGGAATTTTTTGTTCTTGGTCATTTTATTGGCGATCCTCCTCATATTGGAACGGTTTACGATACAGTTAATAGGGTTTGAAAAAATCCAAAGAAAAATCTTAAAATTGATGCAAATTTCTTAATATCTAATGTTGTTTTGTTTCGAATTGATGAAGTAGACGTTAAGGCTAGAGTTCTCCATTGTAGTTTTTCACATAATAGTGAATGTCGATTTGATGGTTCGTGTTTGGTCTTTTATCTCTTTGTGGGGAGACTTCAAAGATATCCCTAATCATCTATTTTCCTAGGGGGTCTTAATTTCATTGCAAGTCATGTGGGAAAGCCTCTAAAGCTCCATCATACTATAGAAAAATGTCTCTGCTTGGATGTAGTTCTTAGGTTAATTGAGGTCAATCTTCACTGTCCCTTGCGTCAAATGATTAATTTTGTTGTTGGACGCTTTGATGCTGCTGCCATTCATGTTTCCTTCCCGTGGCTCCCTCCTCTTTGTGAAGGATGCAAAAAATGGGGTTATTTGTTAAAAGATTGTATCTCAGCAAAATCTGCATCGAATATTCGCATTCTTCAGCGTGGTTCTGAAGTTCATGCTACTTCTGAAGGTCAGGTAGTGGCCTTGCCTATTGAGAGTAGTGCTTCCACAGAGTTGATTCACTTTTGTAATGTTCTTGCAGCTGCAGCAGGCTTGAACAATCAGAATGCTACAATCGGGTTGAATGAGTGAGTTGGTATGAATAAATTTTTCGAGGTTCAGGTGCCTACTGCTCCGTTAATTGTGAAAACATGAGTTCTAGTCAAGTCAGTGGAGCAACCATGAGTTGCTATGGTCGAGTCAATTGAGGCTCAGCCTTTGAATACTTCAATTTCAGTCTAGTTTTCTTGTCTTGAAATAGTTGCTGTTGATGGGGCAAATTGGCAAGTGATATATAGAAGTAAGCATTATTCTCTAAAGCGACCTAGAGATGTTGCTTCTTCCTATGGTCCCTCCCCTAGTAGTTCTAGTTTTAAAATCATGGCTGACGTTCGGGAAGGGGGTGAGATTGTTGAAAATGATGATGGCTAAGAAGTTGAGATGGTGTTGCATGTCTCATCTCCTCCTCGCCAAAATAATAAAGAGAAGAAACCAAAGCCTTCAAAAGCTCCGATTGTTAGAACAAAAGATCTGAATATTGCTACCAGTCAGTATGCTGTTAAGAAAGCTTCCTCTAGGAAGCCATGATGTCATTTTTCTCATGGAACATGCATGGGTTCAATAAGCCACACAAATAACGAGTATTAAGTAATTAAGTTAAGGGAAAGAAACCACTTTTTGGTTGCTTATTGGAATCTATTTTACTTTCGTGTCTTCCGGGATGGAAAGGAATTACCAATTAGAAGCATAATCGTTTGGGGAGGATTTGGTTATGTTATTTTGATGATGTTTAAATGACTCTAATCAGCAAATCTGCACAACATATTACATGTCTTGTTCAAACTTCTTCTCTAAATTTATCATTCATATGCTCTGTAATTTACACATCAAACTTTGAAGCTGACCGTCGAGATTTGTGGTCTGATATATGCTCCATGTCATCTACTTTCTCGCAGTTAAACCTACCTTGGAATTTGCTTGGAGAAAATAATGAGATACTCTCATCTCAAGAACATTCTCACTTTCGGGATCATCGAACTGATGGTCAAGGTATGCAATAATTTCAAGATGTTGCGGCTCAATGTAATCTTGTTGATTTATCATTCTATGAGCCTTTGTATACATGGTGGAACAAACAATCTGCTGCTCCTATTGGCAAGAAGGTAGATAGAGCCTTAATTAATCCATCGTGGCTTGACTCTTTTTCTGCATTCGCATGCAAATTTTGAGACATGAGGAATCTCTGATCACGCTATGTGTTTAATCTCTCTTATGTAACCTACTTTTACCAATACCAGTCCATTCCAATTCTTCAATTTTCTAGTCCATCATGCATAGTTTCTCCCTATGGTTTATCATGTTTGGTCACTGACGACACCTTTGTTAAATTCTCAGTATGCTTTACACTTGTTCCACAAAAAAACTAAAACAACGGAATTGAGTACTTCGTACTCTAAACAAGGACCAATATGGTAATCTTCCATTTGTCACCAAAACGGCTTTTGATAAACTCTGTAGCAAGCAAGAGATAGCTCTTCAGTGTCCGAGTTCATCAAATCTTCATGCTGCAGATGAAGCATCCATTCGTTGGTATCACTTGGCTCATGTCGTAGAGCAATTCTTCTGACATAAATCTAGATTGATATGGTTGCGTGAGGGGGACCAAAACACTAATTTCGTCCATCGGGTTGCACAAGCTCATGCTTCTAAAAATGGTACTAGAAGTCTGATAACTGAGGCATAGGTAATATTAACATATCAAAATGCTATAAGGTATTTTAAGACATTATTGAGTATGCGAGCGCAGCCTGACCACCTGTCTCCACTGTATGATCTTACTTCTTTGATTGACTACAAATGTGAACCTTCCACCGCAACATCTTTGGTTGCTCCGATTGATGCTGCTGAAATTAAGGGTACACTATTTGCAATGCCTACAAATAAGACACCAGACCTGATGGATTTACTGTGGAATTCTACAAAGCAGCTTAGAATATTATTGGTAAAGATTTTATCGTTGCAGTCAAATCGTTCTTTATCTTTGATTTTTTACCCATAGGTGTGAATGCTATTGCCTTAGCATTGGTACCAAAGAAAACAGATGCAACTTCTATGCGAGATTACATGCCTATTGCTTGATGCAACTACATTATAAAGTAATCTCTAAGATTCTAGCTAAGCACATAAAGCTCATTCTCCCAGAAGTTATTGAACCAAATCAATGTGCATTTAATAAATCAAGATTATTGTTGGACAATGTTCTTTTATCTACAAAATTGGTTAAGGATTATCACATATCCACTATCTCAACTCGTTGTGCAATTAAGTGGTCATTCATTGATGAGGTTCTACAAGTTATAGGTATACCAGAGGTGTTCATTTATTGGATCTATACTTGTATTTCCATTGCTTCATTTTCTATTTCAGTTAACGGTGATACTTGAAATTTTTTTCACGAGCTCCATCGGTTGCTCTCTCTTGCCCTATTTATATGTTATCCTTAAAAATGTGCTATCAAAAATGCTAAATGTTTCTGCGGAATCTGGCCACTTTAGGTATCATCTAACCTGTAAAGAACTAAGGTTACTCACCTTTGCGCCAAGATGTTTAACCTTTCATCAAAGTACATATCAATGCTGGTAATGAGGCATTCTTTTGGTTTGATACTTGGTGTATATATGGTTCTCTTTTCTTTATCATAGGTGACATTGGACCTCACTCTTGGGGTATTTTCCACTAAGCAAAGGTGTCAGAGCCATATTCTACTAGTGGGTGGCTTTCAAACATACTCAGCTGCATGCATTTTCCATCTCTTATACACTATATATGTAGTCTCCCTTTTCCTCACCAAGACTGGGTAGTGATGTTTCTTATGGAAACATGTTACGGAGAAATTTAAGGACTTCTTCTTAATTCGCTGCACTTGGGATCAGATTAAGGAGCCTTATGGCAAAGTGGACTGGCACAAGCTCAACTGGTTTCCTCAGGCTATATCCTGATAGTCATTTATTGCTTGGCTGACGATGAAAGATAGGCTCTCAACAGATACACGGATGCGGTTATGCGGTCATGAACAACACTGAGTACTTTGTGGAGAAAGTGACGAATCCCGCGATAATCTTTTCTCGCCTGTCCCTGCAATTTTTATGGTATGGATTACTCTTGGCAGCAACCTCTTCAGCTTTGTATGGCGAGAACGCAATTCTCCTAGACACGAACATACTAAGTAGACTACTGCTCGACTCTCTCGTGCCATTGACAAGGCTATTCAGAATAGAAATGCATCCCGTAGATACGTCTATCCTCACAAGCTAGAAGATCTTCTAAGGAGATTGTTTGAAGTATCTTAGAATAATCTCTTGATTTTTTTATTCTTTAAATTGAAGCAGGTCCTCAACTCTCTGTTTTTCATTCAACTCGTAAATATTTTTGTTGATCAATAAATTTCACATCTCAAAAAGAAAAAAATATAAACATAAAATAGCCTTGTCAATGGCTTCCTATTCATTATCAATTATAGTTCCCGCACAAATTTTCCTATTCATTATCATTTAGTAGCTTCTATTTTGTTCTCATACCCATGAGAGAGAGAGAGAGAGAGAGAGAGAGAGAGAGAGAGAGAGAGAGAGAGAGAGAGAGAGAGAGAGAGAGAGAGAGAGATGGAGAATTCAGTGATGCAAGATGGTATCGCCATAGTATTATTGACTTATTCCCTTGATTCATCATTGGTTTTACCCGAAGTCATCGTTCAAGTTGTTGATCTTAAAGCTTTCAGAGGTCGATATATGTAAGTCGTTTACTTCTTTGTTTTGGATCTGTTTAGGTTATGTCTGTATTGAACTATTGATTTGGGCTTTTTATGGATTAGGGTTTCTTGCGATTGATTTCTTGTTTGAATTATGTTGGCATGTGATTTTGATTTTCAGGTTCACTACCCATGATGGAAGATGCAAATTAAAAGAATGTTACTGCCAAAAGTGATAAGTTATATTCAAAAATTTTAAAATTATAGAAACCCTTTTAAAAATTCTAAAAAGGATCTGGTGATAATACTATAGAAACAACCAATCCAGTTTTTGCTAAATGGATTCGAAATGATCAACTTGTCAAAGCTTGGTTGTTCGGCTCACTCTCTGAAGATGCTTTACGTGTGGTGTATGGTATTTAAACCTCACATGAAGTCTGGACTTCTCTTGCCAACAACTTTAATCGTGTATCTGCATCTCGGAAATTTGGATTGCAGAGCAGGTTACAGAGTTGTGCAAAAGAGGGAAAAACAATGGCTTTCCTCTTACTGACCAAGAGAAACTTAAGGGATTCTTCACGGTTTGGGAAAGGAATATGAAGCTATTACCACTCTTATTGAGCACTCTCTGGATGTGTATCCTGGTTTTTCTTTTGAGGATGCACTATTTAAGTTGTCTTCATTTGATGAGAAACAGAAAACTTACATTGAGCCAACTCTCGTAACACCACATCTTGCTTTCACTGCTGATCATGGATATTCAGGTCAGAGTCGTGGTCAGTCTAATGGTTCACGTGGCAGAGGTTATTCAACTAGAGGCCGTGGTTTTCATCAACAAACTCAGAATCCAACTGGACCACAACAGTCGGATTTCTCATCTAAACTAGTCTGTCAAATTTGTGGAAAAATGGGTCATGTTGCTCTAAAGTGTTTTAAAAGGTTTGATATCACCTTCACTGCAGCTGATCTTCCTCAAGCAATGACAACGATTCAAATCTCAAACAATCCACCTACTGGATCAGAATGGCTTCTTGATACATGAGCTACAACCCATGTCACCAACACTCATCAGAATCTGCAGGTTTCTCAAGCTTTTGATGGATCTGATAGTGTTATGGTGGGTAATGGAGATTTCCTTCCAATCACTCACATAGACTCCATTGCTCTACTCACTTTACAAGATACTCTTCCCGTTGATGATGTTTTGGTTTGTCCATAATCACTAAGAATCTATTATCAGTCTCTAAATTAACTGATGATTATCCATGTTCCTTTACCTTTGACGATTGTGGTGTATATGTGAAGGATAAACGAACCAATCAACTGCTAACACATGAAACAAAGTTGGAGGGTCTCTACCTACTCAATAGTCCAAAGCTTATGGCTCTTTACTCTACAAGACAACAAGCAACTAGTGAAGAAATCTCGCATCAAAGACTTGGACATGCTCATACTAATATTATTCACCTTTTAGCTAAGAGTAGTGATATAGTTATAAATAAGACATCTTCCAGTCAGTGTGAAGCTTGTCAACTTGGTAAATCTAGTAGATTACCCTTTGATTCTTCAGATTATCAATTAAAAAGGATTTTAGAAAAGATACACTGTGACTTATGGGGACCATCACCTGTTGTTTCATCTCAAGGCTTCCATTACTATGTCATTTTTATTGACAATCACTCACGCTTTACTTGGTTTTACCTTCTTAAAGCCAAATCAGAACTCTACTCAGTCTTTCTATAGTTTCAGAAGCTTGTTGAAATTATGTTTGATGCAAAAATTGGCAGTTTTCAATGTGATGGTGGACCAAAATTCACAAACACTTGTTTTGTCACACACTTAGTCTCATGTGGAATTAAACAACTGATTTCTTGTCCACACACTCCTTAGCAAAACGGGATAGCTGAAAGGAAGCATAGACATATAACTGAGCTTGGTCTTTCAATGATTTTTCAGAGCAAAGTTCCAACAATGATGTGGGTTGAAGCCTTCTACACAACTTCATTTCTTGGCAATCTTTTGCCTTTCCCTTTGTTTTGGAAGCCTCTGTATCACACAGAATCTTCAGTGCTTCTTCTTTTGATTTAAAAGACTCTTCTTCATGTGGAGTCTTCAAGGACAGACTAACATTATGATTTGGATTATAGGTTGTACCCAATGATACTACTCGTGACTCAAATCAAAACCTTGCGGAACCAACTCAAACTACAATTGCCTCTGACTTTGTAAGTTCTTCTTTACATATGGATGACACTCACGCAGTGGATTCTCTGTTTACTGAGGACAACTTTCCCCCACTTCAATCAGTTCCATCTCACTCAATGACAACTTGCAGTAAATCTAGTATTGTGAAGCCAAATCCTCGTTATGTTCTTCACACTGTAAGAAAAACTTATCCAGAACCTAAGACAGTTCAAGCTGCTCTTAAAGATCCAAGATGGAACAATGCCATGGGAGATGAAATAGGGACATTACACGAAACTAGGACATTCACTTTGGTTCCTGCAGAAGATGACTTGAATATTCTCGGCTGCAAATGGGTTTTTTGAACTAAACTAAATGCAGATAGCTCTTTAAACAAACTAAATGCTCGTCTCGTTACAAAAAGATATCACCAAGAAGAGGGTATTGATTATATTGAGACTTATAGTCTCGTGGTTTGGCCCGCGAATCCGCAAAATCTAATCTGCTAAGGTTCTTAGACCGCAGCGGATCCAACCCACCAAACTACGAACGTTAAATCTAAAACCCTAAATCGGCCCATTACAAAGCGGGTTGGGTTAATGCCCGTGGATTTAAGCTGTTAGTCTCTCTTTGAAGATTCCACATGAAGAAGAGTCTTTTAAATCAAAAGGAGAAGCACTAAAGACTCTGTGTGATACAAATGCTTCCAAAACAAAAGGAAAGGCAAAACTACCAGATGAAACAGAGTCTCTCAATGATCTTATCTCAGCAACATAGGCACGTGAAAGAGATTCTAGAAGATTTGTCTTAACAACCTGATTCTCTTTACAAATTGTGTGTGTTGCCAGGTGTCTATAGAGGATTAGGGTTACTCATTTTCCTATTTAAAGCTACTATCTCTAATTGGAAACAGTAACTTGAACAAAATACAAAATCGATTATTCTTCATCTTTGAGCTTTTCTATTTCTGCTTTCATAAGCTCTAATTGACAGCTCTAACTATTAACATAAATAAATTTTAATATTTATTTACGTTATAAAAATTAGATGTTCCTTATTTAAATAATTCATTTTCTATTATCAATTTAATTATCGGTCTATGACTAGATTTCTTTTTGTCGCAATTTCATTGACTAGATATGCAATAAGAACCGCATGTTATTCATTAAATAACTATCGGTAGACTGTAATTCACCTTCCATCTTTGACTACATGAACTTTAAAGAATAGGCAACTGTTTTTTTTCTTTTATGTAAAATGATTTTAAATGCTCTTCAAACAAAAATGAAAATTAGAAAATATTGTTAAATTTTAAGCTTTATATCTAATTTGCTTAAATATTGTGAAAAATATTAAAAAGTTATTTTCATGACCATTTATATATTTTGTGCTGTCTTAGTCCACCTAGTCTTTTTAATATTGAGTCAAATAAGATATTGAATCAAATCATAAATTGGAATAAAATATAATTGTGATTTAATAGTATATGGTTACTAGTTTATTAAAAAATTGATCTTTTAATTCGGTATGTTGATTTTAATAAATCATGATATATAATAATAAAAAGTTTTTTTGGTTTGGGGTGTAGACTAAAGAGGTTAAAAGTTGAAAAATATTCTATTTTGAACGCATATCGTACAAAAATGATCAATGCAGTCCGATATTTAAAAAAAAATGTGTACTAAAGATTGTTCTCTTAATTAACTTTGTTGTTATTTTTTTTTCTAGATATTCCTAATGTAATTTGTCTAAATACAAAAATTGATTTCGAAAAAAGTCATTTACTTTAAAATGGATTCAACATTTGACTTGTTTGAATGTTTGTTGCTTAGTATAGAGAAAGATGTTGATTCAGCATTTTTGCATTCTAGTTTTAAGTTTATTTCAAATAGAAAGATTTACATATTTCAAAACAAGGAAACTAAAATAAATTACAAGTAAAATCTTTGTTAATTCATAATTTACAAAACATGGCCAAAACTAAAATTGATAGGTGTGAAACAAATTATATACAAGCGAAACAAAAGATAAAATTGAATCCGACCAAAAAAAAGAGATAAAATTGAGTCTACTCAAAATATTAGAAAAGTTTTTACGTGGGGAAGATTAGTGGTGAAGATTGAAGTAAATCTATTTATTTACTTTAAAATAAGAAGTGTAAACTAAATTAAAGCAAACAAATTAATATTTTCATTTGCCGAGGACAGGTGGCCAATGGTATTGTCACTTTAAAAATCCTCAAGGTACCAAGGTTCGAACTCCCTTCCTACAATATAAAAGAGGGGATTAAAGGCCAGTTGACAAAAAAAAAATTAATATTTTCATTTAAGAGCCATATGCCTTAAAAAGTGATAAATGAAATTTTTTAGAACAATTTAAAATAAGCCTCGAGTTGCATATGTCTAAAGTGTGGCTTGAGTTTTAGAGTTTTTCATCTACATACATTTAAAATATGTTTGTGGACAAAAAACTTTAGAACACCTTGGAATTACTTTGTACTTGAATCACACAGATACATCATATATCTCACCAATTACTATTTATTTTCCTTGTTTTCTATACCATCTTTATTTAATAGAATATATGTTAATTACCATATAAATTATTAAATTAATTCAATACATACATCCTTCCTCTTCCGGATGAAACAAATATGAGTAAACAACCAATTGTGATATATATATACATATAGTTTAGTTTTTGGATCGATGTTCTTCAAGTAATTATACATATGTTCTAACAATTTACATGATTGTGTGTATATATCTACATATGATAGACATACTGAGATTTGTTTCATTTTATTTGTCAAATTTCACGATAATTTCAAGATCTCCGATGTTTTAAAATTAGTGATCATTAGTCAATTGTTCTAATTTAGTTGGTCTAAATGAGTTTATTACATGTAAAGTATATGTAAAATGAGAGCATATATACTTTATATGAAGCAAAAATATAATATTAAAAGACTATATATAAAACGGAAATGGACTGAGCAGAAATCCTGAAATCAAAAGATATTATCAAATTTTGCTCATCATTAGCTTTTAACATAAATCATAAGTTCATAACGTGCCGCAAAACATTAATTGTGTAACCTATTTTTTTAGTTTCAAATTTCATTTTCCTCTGTTTTTTTCTATAAATTTGCTAATAATTTTTTTTTTCAATACTGAACCACACAACTGGCACATTACCCAAGTTCTTACATAATATAGACAGTAAGACTCGATTCCTAAATGTGCAAGCACACATGCTTTGAACTTACCACCTGCCACTAATTAATCTTAACAAAAAAAATTCAAAACTCGAATTTGCTTATAGCGACGAAATAAGATTAGTGTTTATCTGATTTGGAGGGTTTTGGTACATGCAATGGGTGTAGTTGCTTTCAAGGGATATAATAATACGCCATTGTTGAATCTGTGTAAAGAGAGGAAGGAATTGATCAGAGCAGCAAGAGATGCTCGGTATCTCTTAGCTAGATCCCATCTTCATTACTTTACATCTCTTTTAGATTTTAGCAACTTTCTTAATCAGTTTGTTCAAAAGGAGTTGATTGTGATTCCCTTTTCATCTGATGATGATTCCTCTAGTACCGATCTGATATGTTGTGGATCAGATTCGGAATCAGATTCAAATTCAGATTCAGATTCTGTTCGCTTAGTCTGTGATCGATCTCAAATAGTTCCGTTGAGCGACAATGACGGTCACAATCCACCAAAAGCAGCGCCTGGAGATGGTACTTGTGGTTCAAGCAACTATGTTCAAGAGGGTATGGAGAATTCAAGTGAAGGTTTTTAGTTTGAGAAGAAAGTGTTCGTGATTGCTCCACATGAAAATGAGATAGGTTCGCATAACCCTTCTTCTTTTGAGCAGAACATTTTCATGGGTCATGATATACTTGGTTTGTACGCTTTCGTGGAACAAACGCAGAGCTTTTATATTGAACCTGATCAGAGAGATGAGGTTGAGAGTGATGGATTAAGAGAAATTAGAGAGAGAAAAGGGATTCCTGATTTGGAACCTGAAACTGAAAGTGTTCATAATAGTCTTACAATTCGTCCTTGTAATTGGTGTGCAAGAGACCCAAAAAACGACAGAGATAATTACTGAACAAGTGATAAGATCAGATGAGGAAGTTTGTGATGGAGCCTATGAAACTTCTTCTTCGTCTTCATCTTTTTCAGAATCATCTGGTTTTGGATTGAGTGATCTAAAGATTGTAGTTGAAAAGATCAATCGTATATGCGAGAAAGCTGTGAGTAATAGTGGAATCCCTGAGTTTCTTGAAGTAGACAGAGTTGTTCATCATCAACCTTTAGGTTCCCAGTTCAAGGGGTTTGCTTCAAGAGTGCTTGGTAGTTCCGAGAATTCGATGTGTAGTTTGCAACCAAGCAAGCGCGGTTTAGTCAAAGAGAATCTCGCTGGTTCGCTCTCCATGACACTAGAGGCTCTTTATATGTGGGAAAAGAAGCTTTTCGCAGAAGTTACAGTCGAAGAAAAGCTTAGGATTTCTTATGATAAAGGGTACAAGATTCTGAGGAATCTTGATCAAAGTGGAGCAGAATCGAGCGAGATTTACGAGGTGGAAAATGTGGTTAATCATCAGTTATCCAAGCTTAATGTTTCGATTAGGGCGGTTGAATCGATTTCAATGAGAATTCATAAGATAAGAGATGAAGAGCTTTCATTTCAGGGGATTGAGATCATCAATGAATTGAAACATATGTGGAGATTCTTGGCGAAATGTCACCATAAGCACTTTATGATTCTTGCGAAAAGTAAGTCTTGTATTCAAATTATTGAAAAAGGATCGAGCTCGAGGAAAGCGACGCAGAAAGTCGAAGAACAAATCAGAAGATACAGAGAATCTTTGAGAGGTTACATTGATGCACAAAGAAATTTCGTTAAGCTCTTAAACGAGTGGCTAAACCGAAACATTATGGAAGACTGTGATTTCAAGATCGAGGCTCCAGAGATATTTCAATTTTGTAGCCAGTGGTTAAGAGAGATTGAGAACGTGGATGAAAATGACGTGTTGAGTGCCATTGAAGAAATGGAATTGAAATTTCGAAAGTTAGGGTTTAAGCAAGAAGAGGAAGTGAAACAGAGGATGAGAATAGAGAGATTGTGTAAGGAGTTAGAGAAGGAGACGAAAGAATTGAAGGAGATTTGGGGAACAACGATTGTTTTTCCGGCGAGTGATTCTTCTCCGACGAAGAAGATGATGGTGAAACCGGAGCTGTTGTCTTTGAGAGAGCGTGTAACGCAAGAAAGAGAAAAGCATGAGATATTGATGAGAGAGGTAAACGACGCCGTATCTATGAGTTTGCAAGAGTCTTTGGTTCATGTGTTTGAGGCTTTGGAGGAGTTTTGTTTTGCTAATTTAAGGCATATCGGAACATTAGAATCATTTCTACATAAACTCTATTATTGCCTCAATTATAGAAATAAAATATGTAAATTTCGTCACAGATTTCGTATTAAGTATATAATGAACTGTTCATTACAATTTATTACATGATAGAGCTAAAAACACGTAGATAAGTGGTAATACTCTTTTTACAAATCTTTAACATTAAAGTTTAAATTCTCTATCTAGAATAAAATATCTTTTTTTTTGTCAACGACAGATAATATGATGAGCCACAACTGGCTGGTCCATTAGCCAAATTCCTGCATAATATAGGCGGTAGGATTCGATCCCGGGTGCAGGTGCGCCTTGCCATTTTAGTGGACTTACCAACTGCCACTGGACTAAAGACCACTTGCAAAATAAAATATCATTAGTTGACAAAAAAATGCCATTAAAAATAATCATTTTAGGAAATATGCAATTCTCTTTTTATATAATTGTACACTTACTTTAGTATTCAAGATAACTGTTTGAACATATTAAATCATTATTTTATATATTAACGTATTCTAACATATTAAATATTAAATATTTGATGACATGTGGATCAGTGGGTTCATGATTAGCATTGGAAATTAATGGAAGTAGTGGAACGACGAGATATGTAAGCCATGTACTTAAGAAAAAAGAAGTGTTCACTTTACAAATCCTCATACATTACCATCCTCAATACAAGTGGAAGAAAAAAATGTTTTATAGTGTGGGTTTTGGCTACGGATTGAGTCTTGTCGATTCGATTATTGATAAAAAAAATACTAACAAAATAAATTGGAATTATTTTTTGTCAACTAGATTGACAAAACTCGGTCCAAGTTCAAACCCAATTCATCTTTAAATCTCCTACTCACATGTAATAGGGTAGAGTCGAATTCCAGATATTTGAACCATTAGTTGAAATATATAACCGCAGGGATAACTTGACAATTGAATTTTGTTTTTAAAAATTAAATCTCATCTGTATTAAATAATATTATTTATAACCACAAATTAAACTTCTAAATTTAATATAATATCTAAATTATTATTTATGGTTTTAAAGTATAAATTAGTTTTGTTTATCTAATTGACAAATTAGAAAAAATTATCTTCATAGTATTGATTTATTATTATAATTTTTTTGTTGACTTTAGTAACTTAAATATTTGCGTAATTTCATGTTTTGTAGATAATTGATTTTGGAAAATTTGTTTTATTCTCATGATAATCGATGGCTTATAAAGCCTAACATCAACTACTTCTCCTACAACTACTGCAAGCTAACTGAAAACAAGTTTAACTCCACAAGACTCGGTCCTAACAATAGACTCGTTATTGTTTTGACTCAGAACTTAAAACCAAAGGCTAACCAAGAAATCTATCTTTATTTCTGGTTTGCTGCTTAATTTCCGGTTTGAATTGTTCCAACAAAATCCCCCCTAAACTAAATTCGGTTTGCAGAGCTTAGTTTACTTGCTGCATAGCAAATCCCAAGCTTATTTCTTAAGTTTTAGAACGCTTCTCGCTCTAGTGGTTTTGTGAAATTGTCTACCACTTGCTCCTGAGTTTCACAATACTCCAGTTGAATTACCCTTTCATTTACTATCTCTCGCATATAATGAAAACATACTCTAATGTGCTTACACTTTCCGTGAAAAACATGTTTCTTTGAGAGCTTGATGATTGAGGTATTGTCATATAGAATCGATATGTTCCGCTCTACTTCATTTCTCGATTCTTCCAACACTCTAGGGTACCAGAAAACTTGACAAGCACACACCGACACTGCTAATAGCCTCTGTGGTAGAGAGTGTAATAATAAGCAGCTTCTTCGACAACCAAGCTACAGATGCACCATTCATAATCAAGACATAACCTGATGTACTTTTTCTACCTTCAGTATCTCCAGCAAAATCATTGTCAGTGTACACCAAAAGTTCACTATTTCTCTCGTACCAAAATAGCAAAGTCCTTAATTCTCTTTAAGTACCTTAAAACCTTCTTCGCAACTTGTAAATGTAACACAGTTGGCTTTGACATATATCTGCTTAAAAAACTTCCAGTAAACTGCAGATCCGGTCTGGTTGTTGTGATGTGCATAAGGTTTCCAATGATTCTCTTATAATAAGTCTCATCAACTCTTTCTCCTCCCTCATCTGAACCAAGTATGCTACCAAGCTTGGATTGAACACTTCATTGCACTTTTCCATTTTAAAACGTTTCAAAACTTCTATAGCATAATATCTGTGATATACGGATTCTTTGCGGAGTCTGCAACACCTCAATTCCCAAGAAAAATCTCATCTTACCCAGGTCAGTCATCTCAATCTCCTTTTGAATCGACTCTTCAAAATCTCTCATAATTGAGATCTCATTCCCTATGTAAATCAGATCATCCACATAAATACTCACAATGAGAATTCACCTTGTTTGTTTGTCTTGAGAAAGACAGCTTCTTCATTTTGCGACTTCTTAAACCCTTATTTGACAAAATACTCTTCAATCCGACTAAACCATGTTCTTAGCGCTTGCTTTAACCCATGTAGTGCTTTGTCTAGTTTATGAACTTTGTCCTCTTCTCCTTCAGCCACATATCCTTTTGGTTGTTGAATGTAAACATTCTCCAACAACACACCATATACGAACACAACTTAAAATATAACTGATAGATATCCCAACCCCTTTGTGCAGTTGTAACTAAAATGGTTCTGATTGTATCCATTTTGGCAACAGGAGCATACACCTCTGTGTAGACGATACCATGCTCTTGAGAGTACCCCTTAGCTATCAAACACGCCTTATTCTTTTTTCACCTCTCCATGTTCATCCATCTTGGTTTTGTAAATTTATTTCACTCTGATGCACTTTGCTTTGTTTGGTAAACTCATCAGCTTCCAAGTTTTATTTTTGATGCTCGACCTTTTCTCTTCATCCATAGCTTCCCTCCATTTCAAACTTTTTGTTGTTGCTTCAAAATTTGATGGATCCTCAATGTTTTATCTCAATCATGTTCACCTCATCTTCTTCTTCACTTGTGTTGAGATTTCCAGTGATATAATCATTGAGATATTGTGGAGGTATAGTGATTCGTACCTCTCTAGTTACAACATGATGCTCAATTACTTCTCTGTTTCTCCATCCAGTTTAGCCTGAGCATTTTCTTCTCCATTGGACTTTCCTTCGTTACTTCCTTCTGTTTCATTTTCCTCCCAAATCGAATCATCACTCCAAGTCATTTCAGTATTGACTTGATCTTCTTCCCCCGTTCAGCCTTTTATTTCCTTAAAAATCACATTTTTGCTTATCAGGATCTTCTTTGTGCTTGGATTGTTACATTTTGTATCCATTGGATTCTTCAAGGAAACCAACGAATACCCCTAATGTACTTTTATTGTCAAGATTCCCTCTTTTTCCATCTAATTTATGGACATGTCCTAGCCTTCCCACACGAAAATGTGCAGCACTTGGCTTCGCACCATTCCATGCTTCTTGTGGCGTCATGTTCTTTAAAGAATTTATGGGGCATCTGTTAAGAACATAAAATGTCCACAACACTGCATCTGCCAAAACATCTTTGATACCTTCTTTGCTGAAAGCATAGATTGTACCATAATCATGAATGTGTGGTTCTTCCTCTCTGCGATCCTATTTTGCTGTGGAGTATATGTTAAGGTCAATTGTCTTCGAAATCCTCTGCTTCTTATAGAAATCAGAGAATTCATTTGAGGTGTATTTTCCTCCCCGATTAGTTCTCAAAAACTTTATTTTATTTTCCGTCCTAGTCTCCACTCTACTCTTGAATTGTTTGAAATTACTCAAAGCTTTTAACTTATCCTTTAGAAGATACACTCATGCTTTCCTGCTATAATCATCAATGAAACACATCACATACTTCTTTCCACTAGCAGGTAATGGACCATGGATCACATATATATGAATGTTCTAGCTTAAGTACCTCCTTAACTCTCCATGTACTCTTCTCCAGAATAGCTTTTCTAGGTTGCTTATCCACTAGACAATCTGAGCAAGTAAATTCTGTGAATGCAAATTAGGAAGACCACATACCATGTCTTTTTGTTGTAGTGTATGCATTCCTCACTAACTCAAATGCCCATACCGCTCATGCCATAACCTTATTTTTCATCGTTGTTTGAAGGCACCTTTGTTCATTTAATCTCTTCTCATCTCCGGTATGATAAAACAACATGAACTTTTATGCTCACTAGACTATATACAATGGTGGTGTTTAATCAATTTTTCAACAGTTGAACCCTTAGGCTGTTGAATAATTGAAAATTTGATGTGGCAAAATTGGGAATACATTTTAAAACAAGAAAAAAATGATAATAAAAGAGAGAGAGAAAAGATTGTCGACAGAGGTGAGAGATAATGAGAGACATATGGCAAAACTTATTGCTCATTTTGATTCTTACCATTATTTTATCCAAAATTTTTAATCTAAAAATTATTTCGTTTGGCAAGAAGTTGGTGTCCAGTTGGCTTGCCCCTGATCTAGCTAGACATCAGATGAGAAGTTCGAATCCCACCAGCTTTGAGTATTTAGGCTATGGATCTTGTCTTGTTGATCCAAATCCAATGAGTAAAGTTGAAAAAAAAAATTATTTTGTTTTATTATTATTATTATTATTATAGAAATTATACCAAAATTCAATATTTTTTATTCTCTATAGACTAATTTGGACACATAACAACAAAAAACATCTTTTTACTACCATTCCAATTTTTTTTAACATATTTTTTAATTGTTTAATGTTTTAATAAAAATATTTTATATTTCTTCTATTATTATTTGAAAAAAAAATATTTATAATGTACATTGAATTTTTAATCATTTTAATTTTAATTAGTAATTGTTATTAACATATAATTATAATATATAAATAAAAATAAGAATGTACATAGTAGGGTAGGGTTGAATTTTATCAAACAAAACTTTTGTAGAAATATAAAAATTATAATGGTGTAAAATGATTAGGTGGAAGAGATAGAATATGATGTAGAGTGTTAAAAGAGAAAACTGAAGGTGTTGAATAAAAAAAACTATTGTACATAGTCTTATACTTTCTCCCCCTGTTCAAAATCTCGGCCAAGTTGACAAATCTCGGTCAAAAAAACGTTGTTTGGAGGTTCACCGAGGCGATTTGCTTTAAATTGGTTTAAAAATCGAGTTTCTGAAAAAATCGAAGATTTTTGGTATTTTAAAGTTGGAAAATCGAATATTATGACTCAATCTATGATTGTTATGTATAAACTATAAAGAAATGAGAAGAAAGGGAAGAAAAACTGAAGAAAATGATGAAAAAAGAGAGCCATCGCACACATTAGGGTTTATAGAGGAAGAAGATGACTGTTAAAAGTTCTTTTTGTCCTTCATTTATTTAGAATGGAAAAAATTACCTAAAACTCACTTTTTACCACTGCACTACATTGAATTTTTCGGTAAGTTATTACAATAAATAATATATAATACTAAATATAGATAAATATTTTACAATTAATCCCCGATTTATTTTCGCTTTGTTGATAATTCGTTATTCGGTGTCTGAGCGCCTAGCAAAATTTTGAGCAGAGCTTTCTCCTATCAGCCCTTTCTCATCATGATTGACCTTGCACATTCCCGTTTTTATGATAATTGTCAGCCCTTTCTCTTGAAGTTGACCAATGCTCAATAGATTGTTTTTGAGCTCAAGAACATAGTAAACTTCACTAATGTTGTATGTTACTCCACGCAATACCATCTTCATATTTCCTTTACCACGCAATACCAGCTTTGATATTACTTTGAAAGAGTAATCAGTGCTTATAAATAATTGACTCTCGAAAACTTGCTTTTTTCTCATGATATCCGATAGCTTATAAAGCTTTGCGTCAACTACGTCTCCTACAATTACTTTAAGCTAACTGAAAACAAGTTTAAACTCCACAAGACTCGGTCTTACCAATAAACTTGTTCTTGTTTTGACTCAGAACTTGAAACCAAAGACTAACCAACAAATCAAATCTTTATTCCGGATCTGATTTGCTCCAACATGACAAACTATCAGAACATAGGAACTTATGCTTCATTTCTTGCATTTCATTAAACCCTCTGGTTAATTCTGGCATTGTGATAATTAACCGGTTTTGGTATAGTAAGTCATTATTATCTCAGTTACGTATATTAGGAGGGTTGGAAACGTGATTTGAATTGTGAATTTTAGTTCAATCGGCCCGAAAGATCTGACAAGAAAATATTTTTTGATTGAATCTTGATCTAGTGTTGAATTATATATTAAGTAAAATAATCAATTAGTATTGATGAATTGACCACGTCAATAAAGATTAAATCTTCACTCTACGAGTTCGGCACAAAAAGTGTAAGATAATTTCTTTTTCTATAAAACATAATTTTAGATAAACTGTATAATATTTATTGATATCTATTTTAGCTATTAAAAAATCTAATATTGAAATAAATTTAATTTATTCATGTTTAAACTGAAAACTGAGTGCAAGTGGTCTTTAGTTTAGTGGCAGACGGTAAGTCCACTAAGACATGCGCACTTGCACAACCAGGGATCGAGTCCCACTGCCTACATTATGTAAGAATTTGGACCGGCTATTTGTGGCTCAGTATTGACAAAAAAAAAAACTGAAAACTGAGTGACTGAGACATGATCTGGTTCATCCAATATAGATTTTTGGATTTAGTTTGGTAACTAAATATTTTACTAAATAATCCAAACCGAACCTGATCCGATACCAAAACAGACTCTCTAGTACTAAGTGTGAATCAAAACTCAAAAACAGCTTTAAAAACAAAACAATATTAATCTAAATTTCATTTTCTATCAATCGGATTTAAAGCCAAGTTGGCTAAGAATGTCACAGAAACCTAAATATTCAAAGCATTTCACACTTTGCAGTTCCCGTGAGAACAATCACATCCATTAACGAACACTTATACCCTTAAAGTGAGCTTCTGCTTCCATGTTTTTTAATCTTTTTTTTGGTATGGAACAAAATTTTAAGGCTATATCTTGTGTAAATCCTGCAAATTTTCATTAATGAAATATTTACATTTTATCAAAAAAAAAAAAGGTGAGCTTCCAAGAAGAAACCCAAATACCTTCCTTTCTCCATTAGCTATCTTAGTTGGCTTCAAGTTTTACAATGTTCCTTCTCAGAAATCTCATGTTCTCTTCCTTTATATACATAACTCATTCACAACACAAAACCCATCTCTCACAATTCTTTAATTTTGCTTTCTTTGACCAATTTTGTCATCTCTAATGGTGTCTCCTAAATCCTCAACAAGACCTACCAAACAAAACCCAGAACCTAATTTCCATGTTTTCTTCCCAACAATGGCTGGTAAATTTGGAGGAGAAGGTTTAATTGACGAGCATTGTAAAAGGGTTTGAGCTTTTGATGGATAAAGAGAAAGGAGTTATCACTTTCGAGAGCTTAAGGCGAAATGCGTCGACGGTTCTTGGGCTTGGAGATCCAACGGACGACGATGTTATGCATGATCAACGAAGGAGATGTCGACAGAGATGGTGCGTTGAATCAGATGGAGTTTTGTGTGCTTATGTTTAGACTTAGCCTGATTTGATGGAAGCGTCACGGTGTTGTCACAGAGGCCATCGAAGAGGAGTTTCCTAATCATACTAAGAAGCATTCATAGACAAACCCTCTTTCTCCTTCAAAGACTTTGACTAATTTAGAAGAAAAAAAAAACAATTTACATGTTCTTGTATTTCTCTCTTTGTTTTTATTTTTCAGTATTGTGGTTCATAGAAATTGTTCGATTAATACTTTAATGGAAAACTTTATTATAATAATTTATTTATACTCTTTATCAAACAGATAAAAATGTATCAATGTCTGATAAGCAAGATTTATTTTACGTTTCAATTTGAATGTTATCAGGAAATTGTCTTTTATTTCTTGACAGTCTTGTTTGTATGCACTTGCTTTGTTTTTTTTTGTTTTTAAATATATCAATGTATTTTTCATTTTTACTTTCTGATGTATAAATTATAAATAATAAATAGTGTAAAACAGTTAAAAAATTAATACCCAAGTACTTTCCAATTTATTTCTGGTTTCTTATAACCGCTAGACGGTACCCAAATAAACGTATAGTGTCTAGTGAAATTTTGAGCAGAGCCCGATACGAAGTAATGTTTTTAAAAAATTATAAAATGAGAACATTATAGCTTAATCACCAGTTATCTTGGAATATAGGACGTACTTATTTAATAATTATAGTCCTAAAAGATCAATATCATTCCTCAACTGCCACGTTTTGGTATTTTTGAATTTTCCAGATTGACGAGCTAATTTTATCTAAACTATCATATACATATATATAAAGTATCAAAAACATCTTAAGACTGTCTTTATTTTTAATTACACACAAAACTAAAATTAAAAGTTAAAATTCTAATTCCACCCGAAGTATCACATATAACGCCAAAAGCACTCGAAGTTTTTCCATCTTCTTAACACAAAATTAAAATTAAAAATTTGATTCCATTCTAACTATGATACATAGCATCAAAACACCCAAAAGATCAAGTTATATATACTCTTTCGATTCATCATCATCCTATCATTATTTCAAAAATAAATTAAAATTGAATAGTCAAGCCTTTTCTTGATAACAATTCCCGACTCGAAATGTTTAAAGAAAATATGGCGAATTAGTGTTATATTTCAACCTCTGCTCATACATTATATATTTATATGCAAAGAATAATGTCTAATAACTTTGATATTGTGTTTCATATTGTAGGATGAGAGATCAAATCAAGACATCAGTATGTTTTTTTTTTCCTCGAAAAGTTTTAAATATAAACATAACAAGTTACAAGAGCTATGAATTGGTTCCAAGTCATACAATGTTTGTTTCAGCATACAAGAGAAGCTAGTAGGTACGTAAGGAAATAACTTACATCAAGAAAGAGAGAATGCATAGAGAAAGCTACTCGATAAACGATGTAACTAAAAAGAAGATTTATGGAAAACCTATTAAACAGTCATCTACTCAATCTACCTTTCCTTCTTTGAATGATTGTCCATTCCATATCGTGTTTCTTTTGATTCACTATGACAATTCTTCCTCTCATAGATTTTTGGCTTGAATAGTCCTCTAAACCAATATCTTTTGATGATTCCGGATTGTCGAACTGATTTGAATCATTAATACCATTGAATTCAAAGCATTAGACTGAAGGATGAAACCTGATGGAGAAGATAAAATCTGGAAAATTGATAAAAGTTCACTGAGGGGAGCAACTTTGTTGCTATAGGGAGAGGATACAACTGGAGCTAGTGGAGCTATTTCAGAAGTGGCTGGGAGGTGAGTGGAGTGAGGAGCAATGTTGGTGCTTACTATAGGTGAAGATAAAACTTCTTCAATGGGTTCTGTTAGAGATTTTGAGAACTTGATGGGCAGCCTCCATAGAATCTGTCTCAGGAGATGATGGTTTAACCACTAAACCTGAACATCAGAAATGTACTTTTTTGGCCTCTACAGTAGTCTCACAATTACCTTCGAAACCTTATAATGGAGAAGAGACAATCAAATTTTCTTCAAAGAGACCTTCTAGACCCTTAGCCATTTCTGTATTAGAGACGACATGTTGAGAACATAAAGTAGGATTAGTGTTCAATTTTTCTGGCTGTGAAACTACAGTTGGCTGCTGAGAATGCGACTTGATACAACGCTTTACTTTGTATCCTAATTGGCCACATCTACTACACTTTGAAGGCGCCCAAGAATACTCCACATCAACCATGGGTATTATGCCCATCTCTTCTTTTGCGGCAACATTTTGAGAAAAAAGTTTATCAAGCTCTACTTCAACCAAGACCACATACTACATAGCTAATTCATGCAATTAAATACAAAGAGTTTAGAACATTTTTTAAAGTGACCCAAACTAGGACAATGGAAATCTCTGGCATGGCCAGAGTGGTTGATGGGGTCCAAGGTGCAACAAACATTAAACATTCATCAACATGCCATAAATTTCGCTGCAAAACCTAAGACCTGGTAGATTCATCTGGGACATGAAACACATTAGAGGAATTCCCAACCTTACGAATAAATATTTTGGATTTTCTAACCCCAAATTTTATTGACAATAGCATGAACTAAATCTCCCGAAGGAAGAAGGCAACGAAAAAATTGATCTAACACATATTCATTCTGGTTTCCGAGACCTTGAAAGAGAATATGATTTAGGATAGTTACCTGAGACATTTCATCCTCCAAGTAGATAGGAGATGTAGCTCTGTAGAGGTTTCTTGTCGCATGATTCATCCTAAATGCCCATGAAAAACGCATTATTTCCTCAAAGGAGGTCTTCAATTGGTGAACTTTTTCAAGCCTCTTAGCTAATGGTTGTTGGAAGTCTTCGCGTCCCGCACATTTAGATTGGTGATTAACTTCTGAATGAGATGGCCACAATGTGGTAAGAATTGTCATTAACTTTTTCTCTATGTTGAGTTTCAAAGCAATTCGTTTTCTCTATTTGGGGAGACTATCAATGAGTACGTCAAGTATTCAGATTGATTAATATTGATTAATATTGATTTATTTTTCTTGCTTTTCTTCTAATTTTGTTAAATTGTTTGAAACATTTTATTTTTGCTTTCATGCTGTTCACATATGTATTGTTGTTTTTTCTCTTTTAGTTTAAGTAAATATCACAAAAAAAGAGAGATATATATTCATATTCAAGTCTTTTTTGGTAATTAAAGATCTATATTTGGTCTTCGTATTATAAAAGATCGATATTAGTTTTTTTTTCAACAATTGGATCGAGAATATCTGATCCATAGCCTAAAGTTCATATTTTAAAATCTCTTTTTAATCTACGATATATAATAGGGAGGAATCGAACCGTAGAATATGTCAGAATCATTATCATTCTAACTACCAAACTGAGAAAAACTTGGCAAATCGATACTAATTTATAATATAGTTTTTAGATTTTAGTTTTTAGGAAATAGAAAAAGAATCTTAATAAGAAGCATCTAAGATCATCTCTAATACTTCATTATGTTTTTCTTCTAAACTGGAAATGTATTTAGTCGCATGGTCTACTTTATTTATACTCTAAATAAATATGTTAATAATATTTTCAACTATTTTATTACTATGTTATTTTACTTTTAAAATCTACATATTCTACCCATTTATATTAATTTAAACAAATAGTTAATAACAATTTTAATAAAATCATAAAATTTTATTACATCACATAGAAAATATATAAGTTGCCAAGAAGCAGGTGACCCAATTGGCTTGCCCCTAATCTAGCTAAGCACCAGGTGAGGAGTTCGAATCCCACCAGCTCTAATTTGAGCATTTAGGCTATGGATCATGTTTTGTTGATCCAAATCCAATGAGTAAGGTTAGACAAAAAAAAAAAAAACATATAAGTTTGCTTTGGCACAAATTTAGTTGTATAATATTAATTATTTAAATAATTTTAATGGATTTCGTAGATTTTAATAATATAATTATTTTTAGAAAAACTGGTAATTTGATAACTTTTGTAATATATAAATGTTGATCATGTAATTTTGCTTAAGTATAATATAACAATACACTATAAATTAATAGATCATTTTGTGAAAAAAATTCCTACTCTAAAATTAAAGAAAGAAATAGAGATTTCTAAAATATGAAATAAAGTATTATTGGTGAATTTTTTCTCTACATATAGAATTTAAAGTGGGATTTAGAACATCATTAATAATTATAATAATGCTATAATAGCATTTTTGAAGTGGTAAAAAATCTATCTAATTAACAAAAAAAAAAACACATACCTCATGAGAGACCACATTTAATAATTAGAAGTCTAGAGTGTAGTCTCAACTTTCAACTACCTGATCAGGATCATATATTTATACTTTTAGTACATAAGTTAATATATTCTTTAATAAACCAAAAATGGTTGCAAATTGCGAGTGGATTCATAATGAAAGGGTAATGCGTGTAGCCATGCAGTTCCTGAGATCCAGCCATAAAGACCAAATCATGCATGTACGTATCTTAAGCGACACTTTGGTCAATAAAGCGCCCATTACTTTGTTTTCGCGAAATATCTTCAGTTGATCATCATATACCTTATGGAGTGTAAAACCCAAGCCTCCTTGAAACGAAAGACAACTTTCACATTTTATCATTATGTTCTCTATTATATCTTCAAATGTGTAAACATCGACTTTTTTGGGTTAATATTTTTATTTATTTTTGGAGTAATTGTTGATATTTTATCCTCTAGTTGATTCTTGCGAAATAAAATTAAGGTAATGAACGTTTACTCTTTGCCAATTTCTTTTCAATCTGATAATTAGGAAGATCCAACTAATAACATCAAATTTTGTGTTGATTCGATCAATTAAACATTCAGTTAATTTCAAATCAAAATTTTTTCTAAATTGAAAAGCCAAATCAATTTTGGAAATTCGATTTAGTTATTATCTTCCTTCTGAAAAACATTTAAACTTGATTTTTTTTCAAGAATGAGCTCAAATTCGTTGATCTGAAGTATCAAAGACAACGTTTCAAACCGATGAATTTGTGCTCATTCTTGAAAAAAAAAAAATCAAGTTTAGAGGTCCTTTAAAAGAAAGATAAGAACTGAATCGAATTTCCAAAATTGATTTGACTTTCAAATTTAGAGCAATTTTCAATTTAAAATTAACAGAATGTTTAATTGCCCGAATCAACACTAAATTTGGTGTTTTTGCAAAAGTTAATATTAAATTAAATATTTAATTAATCATATTTAGAATTCAATATTTAATCGATAATTTTTGATAAATATAATGTTAAATTGACAGTTTTCTTAAATAAAAATATAAGTTGGATCAAGAGCCGTCGAGAAAGAATTTCAATGGCTTACATTTGCCGTCGTTTGAAATGGACGGATAAGATTCATTGACCCTACCCCTGGGTCAATTTCTATACCTACTTGGTTTGTCTCCATGGGGCTCCGACCATATTCGTTGACTTGTTCACTTCTCAAATAATTCTATCTTTTTCCATAGATATCTAATCCATTTTTTTTTTAATATTGGACCACCATAGAACAACACATTATCCAAGTTCTTATATAATATATACGGTGAGACTCGATCCCTGTTTATGCAAGTGCACATGTCTTATGTAGACTTACCGTTTACCACTAGACTAAAGACCACTTGCGATATCTAATCCATATATTTTTAAATTTTATGATTTCTAATCAGTTGTCACAATTAGCTTTCGACGCGCACAAATATTTTGAGAACAAAAAATATCTTACAAATATGATTTGTTGCCTAATGTAATTAGTTTAGTTTCAATATCTTATAAAAAATTTTATTTTCAAAATAACGAAATCAATTTCTAATCGAAACTTAAATTACTGCTTTTAATTTTTGTTGGATATTTAAATACGTACCTAAAATTTAATAAAAAATTGTATAACACATATTATAAGGACTTCAAATTCTTTAACAAGTTTAGATTATATATTTGATCAAAAAAAATTGAATAGTACTTTTGAAAGCTGGTATTATGAAAATAGTATTTCTCCGAATTTATTAAGAAAGATAAAGGTAAATCAAGTACGAGGACTAAGATAATTTAGCTAATAATTTTGACATGGATTTGATCTTTTCCTACTATATAAAGTACAGATTATAAGAAATCTTAAGAAAATGATTTTCAGGTTGTGGACTGCTTCTCGTCAATCCAATTGTCGATCAAAAAAATTATAAAGATACAGTAAAAAATTATATAATTGTGGTTTCAAAATATATTAACAACTAAAAGTATATCACTAAAAATTATAATATGATTTTTCTTTGTTTCTTATGATCATTTCTTTAAGTTCTTCTATTTATTATATAGATACACTCATACACAAGATATATACTAAAAACATTAATATAACATATATATATGAGCGGGTGGCTGGTAGGGGTGGGCACGAAACGGATATTCGGAGAATTTGCACTATCCGTGATCCACTCCGTTTTAATCAGATATTTAATTTCGTGATCCGCTTCGATCTGAAAATTTTCGGATATACGGAAATTCGGATATCTGTTTTTTTCCAATGATCTGCGAATAATTTGCTCTGATCCATTTTAAAAAAATTATTAAAGGTAAAATAAAAATATAACAAAAAATAAAATAAAATTCAATGTCAATATGGATTTAAAAACTCAAAATAAAATTTTGGTTAATTTTCTTTAAAAAAAAATCAAATATAACTAACAGTTTCTCGATAAATTTTTTTAATCAAACTAGCTATAACAACAAACCTCATACTAAATCACATGGCGGAAAAATAATAACATTGTAAAAAAAATATAAAATAATAAATGAACTAAATACTAATTTTTATTCATTTTTAACCATATAAATATGCACAACACTATTTAGACTATAACATATATACATAATTAAGATTTTAATACATATCTATTAATATACGAATCGGAGTGGATATCCAATTTTTTAGAAAATAATATTTGTTATTTGCTTTGTTTTTAACAGATATTACAATTTACTATTTGTTTTGCTCCAAAACTTGATAGATAGATATCTAAAATTTTCGAATCGAATTAAAACAAATACCGAATCGAATAGAATCTTATAGATATTTTGCCCACCAGTGTGGCTGCTCCTTTAAAATTTGTCATTTGTGATTTCTTTTAGTTCAAATGACTATTTTGTCATTCGCAAAAAAAAATTAATATCTTTTCATCATCATCATCATCATCATCATCATCATCATCATCATCATCATCATCATCATCATCATCATCATCATCATCATCATCATCATCATCATCATCATCATCATCATCATCATCATCATCATCATCATCATCATCATCATCATCATCATCATCATCATCATCATCATCATCATCATCATCATCATCATCATCATCATCATCATCATCATCATCATCATCATCATCATCATCATCATCATCATCATCATCATCATCATCATCATCATCATCATCATCATCATCATCATCATCATCATCATCATCATCATCATCATCATCATCATCATCATCATCATCATCATCATCATCATCATCATCATCATCATCATCATCATCATCATCATCATCATCATCATCATCATCATCATCATCATCATCATCATCATCATCATCATCATCATCATCATCATCATCATCATCATCATCATCATCATCATCATCATCATCATCATCATCATCATCATCATCATCATCATCATCATCATCATCATCATCATCATCATCATCATCATCATCATCATCATCATCATCATCATCATCATCATCATCATCATCATCATCATCATCATCATATTATTATTATTATTATTATTATTATTATTATTATTATTATTATATATATTTTCATTATTGCTTGAATTATTTAAAGATCCTTAAAATTTAGATCAAATCCAAGCGGATTTAATGGATAAATTGGTCAGTCCTAGTCGCTATGCATTTGGTGTAACAAAATGAGAATGATTGGTTGGTATGATAAATTATATTGAATGATAAAAGTACATTGTAATTATAAACTCTATTCAAGTAATTGAATTTTTCTAATCTTTTAAATAACAAAAATGGTATGATCTTTTCTAATAATTATAGTTATTCTGTAACTCAAACATTTTAAGTCAATAACATTTCATCTAAACAAAACAACAAATTCACAAATTATTCCTTAAGAGCTAATCAAAGCAAACATGGACGGCATAGTTAAAATTTAATTAATTTGACAATGATATAATTTTGCTCGAGCTAAGCATTAAGATTGGTTTAATAATGTTTAAATAAACACCATATTCATGTTTTGAAAAGACATATTCTAGAGAAAACAAGTAAGCAGAAAGCTCTTCTTTATAATGTAAAAAAATGAAAATAATTTTGAGGGAAAACGAACATGATGATGATGAGCGTGACAGCAACATATCATCATTATTATGTTATTTTTAATTTTGAAAAATAAAATAAAAATTTTAATTTCCCGCACCAACCCCACCTTTCTTTTTTCCTGTCCAATTACCACTCCAGGTGCCCTACGACGGCGTTTTAATTTGACTATCTCTACTCCCTATAATATTTGGAACTTTCAAATTCGCCCCACTACTTTTATAAGCTAATTATCAGCATAACATGGTACAAAAATCTTGTGAATTTCCAAAAATATGATTATTTAAATCGCAATTATATAATTTTTCACTGTTTCTCAAGTTTTGCTCAGATGTTTTTCCTTTTTTCTTTCGCAAAAACTGTGTCGTTCATTTTCTTAAGAATATTTTTGTTTTGAACGACGCATTATGATTTTTGACCAAGAGTTGAACTTTGACAAATTTTAATAGTTAATATATATGTTCAAAGATTATTGCTAGGCGTAAACTCGACTTAGTTGATTTAGAGTGTTTCATCTCTAATTGGTGGAGCTGGTGTTTTGAAATATTTCCTTTTCCCGCTTGGAATATTTTCTTTTGTCTCTGATTTTCGAAGATTTTTGGTATCTATTTGCCAAACTTGGTGTTAAGCAATTAATTTCGTACAACCCTAGGTGCTGTAGTGGTAGGCTCGCCGTGGTGTGTTGTCGCCATGATTCATAGTTGCTCGGTTGTTTTCAAGGGTTGTGTATCTGTTTTCTCTGTCTCGGTAACAGAGGAGTGTCGTGTTATAATTTCTAGCTGTTGTTCTAGTATTAACCTTTGATTAAAAGGTTTTGTGTGTGAACATCGAATGGAGCAAAGTATTGACAAAGCTTTACAAGAAATGTCTTTGGACAAGGAAAAGCCTATTAAACTCAAGAGTGTTCCTAAACATAATGTGGCGGAGAGGATTAGATGTAGTATCTTGGGCAGATTGCTGAATCCGATTCAACAGAGAATGAATAATTTTATTCATGACATGCCGCGTCTATGGAGAGTTCAGGATCGATGCAGAGGTGTGGCTTTGTCTCATGAACGTTTTCAGTTTATATTCGATAATGAAAACGACTTACAAGCAGTTTTATAGGCTGGAGCATGGACTTATGAGGATTGGGGAATGGTCTTAGAGAAATGGAGTGAAAAAAAACCTGAAGATTATCTCCAGATGTTTCCAGTTTGGATACGAATGCGCAACATACCAATTGAGTGGTATGATGCGGACGTGATCAAAGAGATCGCATGATATATTGGTAGAGTAACAGAGCTTGCGTTTGACCCTCTTAAGCCTCAGAGTAAAGGATTCATAAGGGCTAAAATTGTACTGGATGTCAACAAGCCGCTAAGGAACTCCCGAGAATTTGAATTAGAGTCTGGTGAGGTAGTTAATATTACCTTTGAGTATGAACGGGTGGGGAAAAGGTGTTACGTATGTCAACGCCTTACTCATGACAAAACTCACTGTCCTTTTGTATCCAAAAGCCGGCATCTTGATGCACGGTGGGTCAAAAAGAGCCAGTGACTAAGAATGCTAGACAACTAGATAAGAATGATATCCTGTTCGGAATTATCAATGCTGGTGACATTTTCGATCAAGAAACGGGTCGACAGTTAATCGCGGAAGATGTCCTTGATGTGATGAGGACGTACCTGTAAGTTAATGATCAGGATGAAAAGAAAGCAAGAGTGTTAAGGATTAGACGACATGTGTGGGGACTGGATAAAGACTCAAATGATCGTGAGCACATCTTTGGTGGTGCTAACTCTGCAATCATCACTTCGGAGTTGAATAAAGACAAAGGGTTGGTGTATGATTTTTCTAAAACCAACGACACAAAGAGGGACAGTGACAGAAGAGCTTTTTATATAGAGAAAAAGCATGGTAAGGGAGTGATGGTTACGGGCTAGAATAACTCGGCTGGTCAAAAGAATGCTAAATTAATGGCTGCTTCTTTCCAAGCACTCCGAGCTGCGGGGGTAAAGGAGATACTAGACTCGCTTTAGTCCATAATCCTGACTTGACCTCTAACTCTACGGTGTTCCGAGCCGGCTATGCCGGGGATGGTTCTTCCGGGGTTAATGCTAAGACTTCTCGGCTTAGAAGGAGGCCGAGTAAATGGAAAAGGCAACACGCTCAAAAGACTAATGGCCCAGTTTATCGTGAGAAGAAGCAGACTGCTCAAGGGGAGGAATTGGCTCCAAAACGTAAAGCAAACTCAGAAGAAGAGAATGAAGTATCACCAAGCTCCAAACGTAGCAACATAACGGCGGTTCCAGAGGAGGAACTGTCGAGGGATCAATGAGTCTTTTGAGCTGGATTGTCAAGGTTTCGGGAACTCTTTGACAATTCAGATGCTGAGGGAAATAAGACGTGTACATTTCTCAGACTTAATGTTCCTCATGGAGACTAAAAACTCCAGAAATCACGTTTTAGATATTTGTAGTTCTCTTGGTTATGATAATTCTCATCTCGTCGATCCCATTGTTTTAAGTGGTGGATTGGCATTATTTTGGAAAGACTCGTACCAAGTTGTAGTAACCCATTCAAACAAGAATATAATTGATGTTAAGGTGACATTTGGTCTCGCTAGTGTTCTATATCACGTTTGTATATGGAGAGCATGTAGGGAGTAATAGACAGAGCGTCTGGGTCGCGCTGATTGATATTGGAAGCACCCGTAATGCTCCATGGATGTTAATAGGCGATTTAAATGAGATTTTGGACAATACGGAGAAACGAGGAGGTCCTCTCAGAGATGAACGTTATTTAGGAATATGATCTCTGATTGTAGGTTAAAAGAAATTCCTTGTGCATGGAACCCATTTTCTTGGGCTGGTGAACGTTATGGAATGCACATTCAGTGAAAATTGGATTGGAGTCTTTGTAACGCGAACTGGTTTCAAATTTTTCCTTCATCTCGTGGGGAATTTTTAGATCACTTAGGAGCAGACCATAGACCATTACTTATGTGTCTTGCCGAAGACTCTATTAGGGTAAAGGAAGGTTTATGTTTGATAAGCGTTGGGTTTCTAAGTCCAGAGCTGATGAGGTAATTAATGCAGCTTGGAATGTTGATGATCAAGACGATTTAAGGACTGGTGTTGATAGAATTGCGGATTGCCGTATCTCACAATCAAAATGGAAAAAATGAAATAATTGTAACTCACGGAACCAGATTCAAAGGCTGAAGCATTTGCTTGAAAAAGAAGACTGCAAACCTTGACCGAGGTTTTTTTTTTTACGAGAGATGAGAGAGAAGATAGGCCAAGCATATAGAGAAGAAGAGCAATATTGGAAGCAAAAAAGCCGAGAGAATTGGTTGAAGGATGGAGACACGAACACAATGTATTTTCACCATTGTATTAAGCGGAGAAGAGTGCAGAATTTTGTCTCTGTTCTAACTAACGCTGATGGTATTGACCAGGTGAATGGAGGGTCGAAAGGTGAAGTTGCTGTCAATTATTTCCGCTCGCTTTTTACCTCATCACGTCGTGAACAAGCAATGGTGCCATCCGGCTTGTTACCACGAGTGACTAGCAGCATGAATGAAGAACTCATTAGACCAATCTCAGATGATGAAATTACGAAGGCGGCATTCAGTATTAAGGAAGAAAAAGTTCCAGGAGCTGATGGAATGACGAGTGTGTTTTTCCACACTTATTGGTAGCCCTGGGTTTTCGGTTTAAACGGTTTAATCGGTTCGGTTTTATCGATTTTTCGGTTTGTTTGGAATTTTTAAAATTTACCAAATTGAACCGATTAAACATTTCGGTTCTCGGTTTAATTGGTTCGGTTTTATAAAATTTAATACATTCCGAATTGAACCGAATCTTATTTATTCGGTTTTTAAAAACCGAAATACATAACAATAAACCGAATAAATCAATAATAAGAGAACCGGAATATCCCGAATTAACCCGAATAAACCGAAATAACTCGAATAAACCCGAATTAACCCTAATAAACCATGTCTTCTTCCTTCGCCACGGTTCTTCCTCCACTGCCATGGTTCTTCCTCCACTGCCACGGTTCTTCCTCCACTGCCACGGTTCTTCCTCCACTACCACTAACAAAGACATACATAACATCAACACAGAACCAAGACAGAGATAAAAACTCACAAAAACGAATAATCCTAAATCGAACCAAATAACCGAACCAAAAAATCACAAAATCAAACAACTATGATGCAATTAGAGTTCTATTGGGCATCAGAAAGCTTCATTTAACAACAGAGAATAAAACCCCCAATTTTGAAAAAACCCTAATTTTTAGAAACCCTAAATCGGACAAAAAAATCACAAAATCGAACGACTATGATGCAATTAGGAACCTATTCGGTGTCAGAAAGCTTCGATTAACCACAGAAATTAAAAGCCCCAATTTTGAAAAAACCCTAATTTTTACAAACCCTAAATCGGACCAAAAAATCACAAAATCGAAGACCGAAAATCAATTCAAGATAAGGAAAATAAGTCGGAAAGAAAGCAGGAAAACAGAAAACAGAAAATCGAAAACAAAAAAATCGAAAACCGAATGAATCGGAGGAAGGATGAGATTACCTAAACGAGTTGATGGCTTGATTGATGCTAGCTTGTACGTGAACGAACGAGATGAAAGATCGAAGAAAAAAACAAGAGAAAGAGTGAAGAAATCGAAGATCGAAGAGAAAGAGGCGAGACAGAGAAGGAGGGCGTTCGGCCGCGAGAGAAGAGCAGAAATGAGAAGAAAACCCTAAAAATTTTAATTTATATGTGGTTTAATGTCCGGTTTACGTAAACCAAGAATAAACCGAAAACCGAACCGAATTACCCGAAAACCGAAATCAATTTTAAAATTGGTCGATCGGTTATCTCCCTCAAATCAATTTGGGTCGGTTCATCAATTTTTTGGTTCGGACCGGTTCGGTTTGTTCGGTCCGAACCGAAATCCCAGCCCTACTTATTGGAACATTGTTGGGGCTCAAATCATCAAAGAAGTTAAGGAATTTTTTGCAACTAGTATACTACCCTTAGAGTGGAATTTCACACAGATATATCTGATCCCAAAGACACTCAATCCATCAAAGATGACAGATTTGAGAACAATTAGTCTTTGTTTGGTGGTTTATAAGATCATGTCTCGGGTTCTAAATCAGCGTCTAAAAAAGGTTTTGCCAGCTATTGTATCTGATATTCAAGGTGCCTTCGTGGAAGGGAAGCTCATTTCGGACAATATTTTGGTTGCACATGAAGTAATCCATGCTTTGAAAACGAATGAAAGATATATAGGGCATTATATTGCTATTAAATTAGATATGTCAAAAGCTTGCGATCGTGTAGAGTGAGACTTCTTGGAAGATACCTTACAATGGCTCGGCTTTGATAATAGGTTCGTTGTGTGGCTAATGGTCTGTGTAAGAACGGTATCATATTCGGTTTTGTTGAACGGCAAATCATATGGTCTTATTAAACCAGATAGGGGGTTACGCCAAGGAGATCCTATATCCCCTTTCTTGTTTATTATATGCGCTAAAGGTCTAATACAAATCATGCAACATGTTGAGGAAGATAAGAGGATATCTGGGATCAAGTTAACTCGGCATTGCCCATCAGTCCAACACCTTCTTTTCGCTGACTACAATTTATTTGTATGTAAAGCGAACCTTCATGAATGAGCTGAAGGTATACAGTGTCTAGAACTCTATATATGGGAAAGCGTTAGAACAAGTCATTAACTACCAAAAGTCGGCCATTACTTATGGTAAAAGGATTGAACCCATTATGCATCGACTGATTGGTTCACTTACTGGAATTGAACAAGAAGGGGGACGCGATCTGGAAAGTACCTTGGACTTCCAGAATGTTTTAGTGGATCCAAAAAAGCTCTATTAGCTTATATCACAGATCAGTTGAGCTCTAAACTTAGCAACTGGTACGCTAAGATCTTTTCACTTGGTGGCAAAGAAATACTGCTTAAATCTGTGGCTCACGCTTTACCGGTGTACGCGATGTCATGTTTTAAACTTTCGAAGTGCCAATGTAAGAAATTGGTGAGTGAAATGAAATTTTTTTGGTGGAATAGCAAAGAAGATACAAAGAAGGTAAATTGGGTTGCTTGGTCAAGCTATGTAAATCCAAAGAAGAAGGGGGACTGAGATTTCGCGATATTGAAACTTTTAATAAAGCCCTTCTTTCTAAACAAGCTTGGAGGATTTTATCTAACCCCGACTCGTTATTAGCTCATCTGTACAAAGGCAGATACTTTCGTGATAAGTCCTTTATGGATGCTAGTAATAGTTATCGACCCTCCTACGCTTGGCGAAGCTTGCAGTTTGGAAAGGAACTTCTTTGGAAAGGCCTAGGTGATGTCAAAGCAACTACAATGTGGAGCGACAATTAGATTTTGGATGAAGGGCCTAGATGTCCTATAGCAATCTTGACTGAGGTTGATTTAACCACCTCTGTTTCCGAATTTATACTGCCATCGGGGATGTGGAATCGCGATAAACTTCAAGTTAGTGTAACACCCCAGGATGTACAAAGGATCATGGCTTGGCCATCGAGTGTGGAGTCAAAAGATGAGTGGATATGGGCGTATACTAAAGACGGATCGTACACGGTGAAGAGCGGTAGGTGGCTAGCCTCGCAACCGCTGTCTCAACCAACTATTGCCCCTCCTATCATCAGACATAATAAGCTCAAGTCTAGGATATGGAAGACTAAAACTGTCCCTAAAATAAAATTCTTTATTTGGCGTGCTATGTCAGGGGCTTTGGCTGTGGCAGAGTCATTACAGAGGCATGGGATGAGTGTGGATCAAGTTTGCAAAATATGTCAACAGGACAATGAAACAGTTTGTCACGTTCTTTTCGAATGTCTTAATGCAAGAAGAGTATGGGATTTGCTCAGTACCCTTATCTCCCACAGGGTGTTACAAAGACGATTGACAACTATTTTCACCAATTCCTGGATTACTTACATTCGGGCTCGGAATGCACTACCTTGGGTTGTTTGGAACATCTAGAAGCAGCGGAATGGTTTTCTCTTTAGCAACAATACGGCAAATGCTGAGGCTCTCATCGGCAAAGCTATTGAAGAGGCCCACGAATGGCTCTCATTAGAAGAAAACGCGTCAAATTATGGCCGCCTACCACAAAATTTTAACCTTCCCCGAAAACAATGGAGTTTTCCGGAGCCTGATTGTGTTAAGTTTAATATCGGTGTATCATGGGTTGGCCAAGACAGATTATGTGGTCTGTCGTAGGTTAGTAGAGATGACAGAGGAATTGTCCTGCATCATGCAAGAAACGCAATTATACCGTTGCATGACAAATTAGCAGGAGGTTTTAAAGGTCTTATTTGGTCTCTTCAAAGTATCAGGGACTTAAGACTCCGAGCAATTGAAATCTGCATCGAAGGGAAAGTGGCGGACGCTATAAACAACCCTCGACAATGGCCCAAGTATCGCGGTTATTTGCATCATGTTAAGACATTACAAACTAATTTCCAGCTTTGCACGATAAAGAAGACAAGCTTCAAAGCAAAAAAGTAGCACGTGCGATAGCCACAAGTGTCACGAGAGATTGCAGACTCACTTCGTATATTGCTACAGGTCACCCTTTTTGGCTTGGCTCCGTAGTGGATGCGGATATTTGAGCTGCATCATGATTTTTGGGCTAATTTCTGGAATCAAATAGCCTCTTTACTGAGTTCTCTACTCTGTTTCTCTGTTTTGTTTACAGAGCTTATTATGTTGTTTTCTGGAACAATATCATTTTGAATTTATAAAAGCTTTCAGGCTTTAAAAAAAAAAGATTATTGCTAGGTGGTCAAATATAAATTATGGGGTGATTTTTAATTAGACCAAAATATTAGGGTGTTGAATTTGATGAAAAAAAAAATGTTAAGAAAAGGAAGGATAAAGAACCCAGATCATCTTCACGACCTCTATAAATACGGTTTCTACATTTTCGGATCGTTGAACATCTCTCTATTTACCATAAAGTATTTAGCAGACCAATAAGCTTCACAGAGATTCTTGTGAAGAACGAATTAACTACTGTCATGGCGACTAAAGTGTATATCGTGTATGTAAATTCTATATTTTTTTTTTTGGGATTGATTGTATTGCGAATTTTTGAGCTAATTGATGGATTTAAGCTCTAAATTCATGCTTTCCTTTTCAATTCACTTCAGTGACGTGATATGATTTTCATTTAGTGTTGATCAAGGAAAGATTTTTCTGTGGTTTATTGATTTTTTCCTCTGGTTTTGCTGTTCAGTGATGGCATTTCTTCCTTTTCGATTCAGCCTCTCGGGCTTTGTGATGCTTTGATTTATGATTGTGGCTTGAAACTCTACTTCTGGGATGAAACGATTTGCCTGTAGTTATGTTTTATTGGTCTTTCGGTTCAGTTTTGATCTCTGATGCTAAAGTTTGTTTATCTGAGATTGAATTTGCGCTGATTTTTCTCATGGATAGTGATATAGCTGATTGTAAATTGCTTACTGGGTTTGATCTCAAGTTGACTTAGAGTCCTTTGACATTTGCAGGTACTACTCTATGTACGGACATGTGGAGAAATTGGCAGAAGAGATTAGGAAAGGAGCTGCTTCTGTGGAAGGTGTTGAAGCCAAACTATGGCAGGTGATAATTGCTTACTACTTTGGTCCGTTGATGAACTTTTGCATTGTCAAATTCACAAAAACATTAGTGAATTTGTGTTTCGATGAGAAACTATGATAATTAATCTAAGTGGGTGATGACGACTTCAGGATTTGAGTCTATAAAGTAGTTTGGATATATGGAAGAAAAGATAAGACAATCTAATTAGCGTCCAGCATTCTTGTGCCATTGCCATTTCCAGATTTCTTAGCTTTGGATTCTGAACTTATGATTTGCATTACATATTCTGCATCACTGATGTGATTTGGCTATAAGAGGTTTCTTATTGGAACTCCGCTTATATGTCAGATTTCTTGATATGCTTGCTGCAACTCCTTTACAATAATAACAATGCTGCATTTTTAGCTTCTGTAATCCATAGCAATTCTGTGTGACATATGAGATTCCAAATCACAAATTACCATTAGACTTAGCTACATAAATCCATATGAAGCATTGAACCTGATGATTTTGTTGTCTACAGGTACCCGAGACACTTCCAGAAGAAGCACTCTCCAAGATGAGCGCACCACCAAAGAGTGAATCCCCAATCATCACCCCTAATGAGCTAACTGAAGCTGATGGGTTTGTCTTTGGCTTCCCAACAAGGTTTGGTATGATGGCTGCTCAGTTCAAGGCCTTCTTAGATGCAACCGGTGGACTCTGGAGGACTCAGTCACTTGCCGGTAAACCAGCTGGCATCTTTTACAGCACTGGTTCTCAAGGTGGTGGCCAAGAAACCACCGCGTAAGTTCTCATCAAGAACAAACACTACACACCATCTATTGTCGCCTCTATATATGTATATATCTATATATACATCTAAAACGTTTTTTGATTTGTAAACCGAAAGATTGACAGCCATAACTCAGCTGGTGCACCACGGAATGCTATTTGTTCCCATCGGTTACACATTTGGTGCGGGAATGTTCGAGATGGAGAATGTGAAAGGTGGAAGCCCATATGGAGCTGGAACATTTGCAGGAGACGGTTCGAGACAGCCAACAGAGCTGGAGCTAGAGCAAGCATTTCACCAAGGCAAGTACATTGCCACCATCACCAAGAAGCTCAAGGGATCTCCTACTTAAACATTATAAGATTGTGGTATTAATAAAAACAAAAAACAAAAAGTGGTTTGGTTCTGGTTTTTATAAATCATATAATATTCTTTTATCTTTGTATTTGGGGACCTTTGTGATTTTCGGGTTTAATTATCTTAAAATACATGATATCATTTCATACCAATAATTCTTGTCTTTATTTTACGGTATAGATATGTATGATTTCTACTTCTATTGCACTCCAAACAAAAGGTCCATCGTTCTTATACTTATCAACTTTTGTCAAAATTGAATATTTTGTTTACTTAATTTATTTTTCGTTTTACCAAATAACCTTAAATCATTGCGGAAATTTGTGGGGAGAAAAAAATCTCTGTAGTGTCCTTGCTGATTAAAATGGATGCCTAGTATATTTTTATACATTAACAAGTCATTTCGGTGTTTAACCAAATTGTATTTACAAGAATAAAAATCTAACCGAGTTTTTTTCAGTTTGTCGATTTAGTTAACCTAATTAGAATTTTTGGAATGAGTTCGGTTTTTCTCCACTACATGTGAGATTAATATGGTATATTGAACTTTGAATTTTAAATAATTGTGAATTATTTAGGTTTTATAAAATTTCAGAATATTTTAGATGAATTCATGGAAGTTCTTATGATTTGTGACAAAATCTTCTAAAACTCCACCTAAAACCATGAGATTTAAATTTTTGTATTTTTAACTATAGAAATCCTCTAAATAACTATATAGTCTCATTTGTTCAAAAAAAAGCTATATAATTTCATATAATCATTTAAAACTGCACCTTTAATTTTTTTTAATAACAGTGGAGTTGATTTTAGCTTTTAAAAGCAGTCGTTCAATAACACTAGATTTTAGATAATTTTTTTAAATTTATGTTTAAATAACATATGATTTGCAATTTAATCCTAAATCACTTAAAATCAATATTTCATTATACTCCCTAAAAGCAATTTTAAAAAGTAAGTTTTAGATTACAAATTAGGCATGAAAAAACATGAATAAACCCAAAATACGTAAACCAGAAACGTAAATGTTCTGGGAAAAGAATTACAAAGAAAAAAACTTAAAACAAGGCTTACTAGTTACTCACAAAGAAATATACAGATCGAGAGAAATATATTGTGTGGCCCAGTAAAGGTCCCATTGTTAGGAAACGTAGCCCAAAGAAACACAATGTTGGGTCTGCTACTAATATTCCAACACGAAAATAAGACTGCAATTCAATGTAGTTCGAGTGGAAACTTGATAAAATTTTCTATTATAGTCACTCATACAATGATTTCGAACTCCTTGTTAGGTTCATTACATGCTATTAAACTTAATTAGACGTTCCATAATCAAGTATATATATACCTAGGATGTAATTTGTCATCTTTCTTTACACATCACTCAGATGTCGCATTCCAATATGGTAGACATGTTTTCTGAACGAAGTGGTGGACAATTAATTTATTTTATATTTCTTTTTAATTTTATTTTTTTATATGAAAGTCGAGAAGTCGCAATTAATTTATTTTTACTTTTAGATTTTTCTTATCACACCAACGGTATTTTAGGGTTTTTCTCCTTCTCCAAATTTTTGTAAAAGAATTATTAAAATTTTCTATAAAATATAACGAAACCAAAATATATATTCCCAAGATTTAATAGTACTCATTAGTATTTTTAAGTTTCCCAAACGACATATTAATCTTTGAATGCATGCCTTACAAGTTAATAACATTGTTTACTTTTCTTTTTACTAGAAAATAATATAAATAGTCAATTAAGCAAAGAAAACCTTTCATTATCTCTTCTCTAGTTTACGTTAAAAAAAATCTTATTTTCTTTCTACTTTTGTCGATTTTTATGGGAAAGAAACGTCAATCAACAGATCCTTCTCCTTCCAACGGGAAGCAGTTAAGAACTAATTCAGATCACATCTTTACACATCACTCAGATGTCGCATTCCAATGTTGTAGACATGTTTTCTGAACGAAGTGGTGGGCAATTAAGTTATTTTATATTTTTTTTAATTTTATTTTTTATATGAAAGTCGAGAAGTCGCAATTAATTTATTTTTACTTTTAGATTTTTTTTATCACACCAACAGTATTTTAGGGCTTTTCTCCTTCTCCTAAGTTTTTGTAAAAGAATTAATAAAATTTTCTATAAAATATAACGAAACCAAAATATATATTCCCAAGATTTAATAGTACTCATTAGTATTTTTAGGTTTCCCAAACGGCATATTAATCTTTGAATGCATGCCTTTAAAGTTAATAACATTGTTTACTTTTCTTTTTACTAGAAAATAATATAAATAGTCAATTAAGCAAAGGAAACCTTTCATCATCTCTTCTCTAGTTTACGTTAAAAAAACAACTTATTTTCTTTCTACCTTTGTCGATTTTTATGGGAAAGAAACGTCAATCAACATATCCTTCTCCTTCCAACGGGAAGAAGTTGAGAACTAATTCAGATCACATCTTTACACATCACTCAGATGTCGCATTCCAATGTTGTAGACATGTTTTCTGAACGAAGTGGTGGGCAATTAATTTATTTTTTATTTTTTTTTAATTTTATTTTTTTATATGAAAGTCGAGAAGTCGCAATTAATTTATTTTTACTTTTAGATTTTTCTTATCACACCAACGGTATTTTAGGGCTTTTCTCCTTCTCCAAGATTTTGTAAAAGCATTATGAAAATATTCTATAAAATATAACGAAACCAAAATATATATTCCCAAGATTTAATAGTACTCATTAGTATTTTTAAGTTTCCCAAATGGCATATTAATCTTTGAATGCATGCCTTAGAAATTAATGACATTGTTTACTTTTATTTTTACTAGAAAATAATATAAATAGTCAATTAAGCAAAGGAAACCTTTCATCATCTCTTCTCTAGTTTACGTTAAAAAAACATCTTATTTTCTTTCTACCTTTGTCGATTTTTATGGGAAAGAAACGTCAATCAACAGATCCTTCTCCTTCCAACGGGATGCAGTTGAGAACTAATTCAGATCACATCTTTACACATCACTCAGATGTCGCATTCCAATGTTGTAGACATATTTTCTGAACGAAGTGGTGGGCAATTAATTTATTTTATATTTCTTTTTAATTTTTTTTATATGAAAGTCGAGAAGTCGCAATGAAGTTATTTTTACTTTTAGATTTTTCTTATCACACAAACGGTATTTTAGGGCTTTCCTCCTTCTCCAAGGTTTTTGTAAAAGAATTAATAAAATTTTCTATAAAATATAACGAAACCAAAATATATATTCCCAAGATTTAATAGTACTCATTAGTATTTTTAGGTTTCCCAAACGGCATATTAATCTTTGAATGCGAGCCTTAGAAGTTAATGACACTGTTTACTTTTATTTTTACTAGAAAATAATATAAATAGTCAATTAAGCAAAGGAAACCTTTCATCATCTCTTCTCTAGTTTACGTTAAAAAAACATTTTATTTTCTTTATACCTTTGTGGATTTTTATGGGAAAGAAACGTCAATCAACAGATCCTTCTCCTTCCAACGGGAAGCAGTTGAGAACTAATTCAGATCACATCTTTTCACATCACTCAGATGTCGCATTCCAATGTTGTAGACATATTTTCTGAACGAAATAGTGGGCAATTAATTTATTTTATATTTCTTGTTAATTTTATTTTTTATATGAAAGTCGAGAAGTCGCAATTGATTTATTTTTACTTTTAGATTTTTCTTATCACACCAACGATATTTTAGGGTTTTTCTCCTTCTCCAAGGTTTTTGTAAAAGAATTATGAAAATTTTCTATAAAATATAACGAAACCAAAATATATATTCCCAAGATTTAATAGTACTAATTAGTATTTTTAGGTTTCCCAAACGGCATATTAATCTTTGAATGCATGCCTTAGAAGTTAATGACACTGTTTACTTTTCTTTTTACTAAAAATAATATAAATAGTCAATTAAGGAAAGGAAACCTTTCATCATCTCTTCTCTAGTTTACGTTAAAAAAAATCTTATTTTCTTTTTACTTTTGTCGATTTTTATGGGAGACGTCAATCAACAGAACCTTCTCCTTCCAATGAGAAGCAGTTGAGAACTAATTCAGATCACATCTTTACACATCACTCAGATGTCGCATTCTAATGTTGTAGACATATTTTCTGAACGAAGTGGTGGGCAATTAATTTATTTTATATTTCTTTTTAATTTTTTTTATATGAAAGTCGAGAAGTCGCAATGAAGTTATTTTTACTTTTGGATTTTTCTTATCACACCAATGGTATTTTAGGGCTTTCCTCCTTCTCCAAGGTTTTTGTAAAAGAATTAATAAAATTTTCTATAAAATATAACGAAACCAAAATATATATTTCCAAGATTTAATAGTAATCATTAGTATTTTTAGGTTTCCCAAACGGCATATTAATCTTTGAATGCATTCCTTAGAAGTTAATGACACTTTTTACTTTTCTTTTTACTAGAAAATAATATAAATAGTCAATTAAGGAAAGGAAACCTTTCATCATCTCTTCTCTAGTTTACGTTAAAAAAATATTTTATTTTCTTTATACCTTTGTCAATTTTTATGGGAAAGAAACGTCAATCAACAGATCCATCTCCTTCCAACGGGAAGCAGTTGAGAACTAATTCAGATCACATCTTTTCACATCACTCAGATGTCGCATTCCAATGTTGTAGACATGTTTTCTGAACGAAATAGTAGGCAATTAAATTATTTTATATTTCTTGTTAATATTATTTTTTATATGAAAGTCGAGAAGTCGCAATTAATTTATTTTTACTTTTAGATTTTTTCTTATCACACCAACGGTATTTTAGGGCTTTCCTCCTTCTCCAAGATTTTTGTAAAAGAATTATTAAAATTTTCTTTAAAATATAACAAAACCAAAATATATATTCCCAAGATTTAATAGTACTCATTAGTATTTTTAGGTTTCCCAAACGGCATATTAATCTTTGAATGCATGCCTTAGAAGTGAATGACATTGTTTACTTTTCTTTTTACTAGAAAATAATATTAATAGTCAATTAAGCAAAGGAAACCTTTCATCATCTCTTCTCTAGTTTGACGTTAAAAAAACATCTTATTTTCTTTCTACCTTTGTCGATTTTTATGGGAAAGAAACGTCAATCAACATATTATTCTCCTTCCAACGGGAAGAAGTTGAGAACTAATTCAGATCACATATTTACACATCACTCAGATGTCGCATTCCAATGTTGTAGACATGTTTTCTGAACGAAGTGGTGGGCAATTAATTTATTTTATATTTCTTTTTACATTTATTTTTTTATATGAAAGTCGAGAAGTCGCAATTAATTTATTTTTACTTTTAGATTTTTTTTATCACACCAACATTATTTTAGGGCTTTTCTCCTTCTCCTATGTTTTTGTAAAAGAATTAATAAAATTTTCTATAAAATATAACGAAACCAAAATATATATTACCAAGATTTAATAGTACTCATCAGTATTTTTAGGTTTCCCAAACGGCATATTAATCTTTGAATGCATGCCTTAGAAGTTAATGACATTGTTTACTTTTCCTTTTACTAGAAAATAATATAAATAGTCAATTAAGCAAAGGAAACCTTTCATCATCTCTTCTCTAGTTTACGTTAAAAAAACATCTTATTTTCTTTCTATCTTTGTCGATTTTTATGGGAAAGAAACGTTAATCAACAGATCCTTCTCCTTCCAACGGGAAGCAGTTGAGAACTAATTCAGATCACATCTTTACACAACACTCAAATGTCACATTCCAATGTTGTAGACATGTTTTCTGAACGAAGTGGTGGACAATTAATTTATTTTATATTTCTTGTTAATTTTATTTTTTATATGAAAGTCAAGAAGTCGCAATTAATTTATTTTTACTTTTAGATTTTTTCTTATCACACCAACGGTATTTTAGGGCTTTCTTCCTTCTCCAACGTTTTTGTAAAAGAATTATTAAAATTTTCTATAAAATATAACGAAACCAAAATATATATTCCCAAGATTTAATAGTACTCATTAGTATTTTTAGGTTTCCCAAACGACATATTAATCTTTGAATGCATGCCTTAGAAGTTAATGACACTTTTTACTTTTTTTTTTACTAGAAAATAATATTAATAGTCAATTAAGCAAAGGAAACCTTTCATCATCTCTTCTCTAGTTTACGTTAAAAAAACATCTTATTTTCTTTATACCTTTGTCGATTTTTATGGGAAAGAAACGTCAATCAACAGATCCTTCTCCTTCCAACGGGAAGCAGTTGAGAACTAATTCTGATCACATCTTTACACATCACTCAGATGTCACATTCCAATGTTGTAGACATGTTTTCTGAACGAAGTGGTGGACAATTAATTTATTTTATATTTCTTGTTAATTTTATTTTTTATATGAAAGTCGAGAAGTCGCAATTAATTTATTTTTACTTTTAGATTTTTTCTTATCACACCAACGGTATTTTAGGGCTTTCTTCCTTCTCCAACGTTTTTGTAAAAGAATTATTAAAATTTTCTATAAAATATAACGAAACCAAAATATATATTCCCAAGATTTAATAGTACTCATTAGTATTTTTAAGTTTCCCAAACGACATATTAATCTTTGAATGCATGCCTTAGAAGTTAATGACACTTTTTACTTTTTTTTTACTAGAAAATAATATAAATAGTTAATTAAGCAAAGGAAACCTTTCATCATCTCTTCTCTAGTTTACGTTAAAAAAACATCTTATTTTCTTTCTACCTTTGTCGATTTTTATGGGAAAGAAACGTCAATCAACAGAACCTTCTCCTTCCAACGGGAAGAAGTTGAGAACTAATTCAGATCACATCTTTACACATCACTCAGATGTCGCATTCCAATGTTGTAGACATATTTTCTGAACGAAGTGGTGGGCAATTAATTTATTTTATATTTCTTTTTAATTTATTTTTTATATGAAAGTCGAGAAGTCGCAATGAAGTTATTTTTACTTTTAGATTTTTCTTATCACACCAACGGTATTTTAGGGCTTTTCTCCTTCTCCTATGTTTTTGTAAAAGAATTAATAAAATTTTCTATAAAATATAACGAAACCAAAATATATATTCCCAAGATTTAATAGTACTCATTAGTATTTTTAGGTTTCCCAAACGGCATATTAATCTTTGAATGCATGCCTTAGAAGTTAATGACATTGTTTACTTTTCCTTTTACTAGAAAATAATATAAATAGTCAATTAAGCAAAGGAAACCTTTCATCATCTCTTCTCTAGTTTACGTTAAAAAAACATCTTATTTTCTTTCTACCTTTGTCGATTTTTATGGGAAAGAAACGTCAATCAACAGATCCTTCTCCTTCCAACGGGAAGCAGTTGAGAACTAATTCAGATCACATCTTTACACATCACTCAGATGTCGCATTCCAATGTTGTAGACATGTTTTCTGAACGAAATAGTGGGCAATTAATTTATTTTATATTTCTGGTTAATTTTATTTTTTATATGAAAGTCGAGAAGTCGCAATTAATTTATTTTTACTTTTTGATTTTTTTTATCACACCAACATTATTTTAGGGCTTTTCTCCTTCTCCTAAGTTTTTGTAAAAGAATTATGAAAATTTTCTATAAAATATAACGAAACCAAAATATATATTACCAAGATTTAATAGTACTCATCAGTTTTTTTAGGTTTCCCAAACGGCATATTAATCTTTGAATGCATGCCTTAGAAGTTAATGACACTTTTTACTTTTTTTTTTACTAGAAAATAATATAAATAGTCAATTAAGCAAAGGAAACCTTTCATCATCTCTTCTCTAGTTTACGTTAAAAAAACATCTTATTTTCTTTCTACCTTTGTCGATTTTTATGGGAAAGAAACGTCAATCAACAGAACCTTCTCCTTCCAACGGGAAGAAGTTGAGAACTAATTCAGATCACATCTTTACACATCACTCAGATGTCGCATTCCAATGTTGTAGACATATTTTCTGAACGAAGTGGTGGGCAATTAATTTATTTTATATTTCTTTTTAATTTATTTTTTATATGAAAGTCGAGAAGTCGCAATGAAGTTATTTTTACTTTTAGATTTTTCTTATCACACCAACGGTATTTTAGGGCTTTTCTCCTTCTCCTAAGTTTTTGTAAAAGAATTAATAAAATTTTCTATAAAATATAACGAAACCAAAATATATATTCCCAAGATTTAATAGTACTCATTAGTATTTTTAGGTTTCCCAAACGGCATATTAATCTTTGAATGCATGCCTTAGAAGTTAATGACATTGTTTACTTTTCCTTTTACTAGAAAGTAATATAAATAGTCAATTAAGCAAAGGAAACCTTTCATCATCTCTTCTCTAGTTTACGTTAAAAAAACATCTTATTTTCTTTCTACCTTTGTCGATTTTTTAGGGAAAGAAACGTCAATCAACAGATCCTCTCCTTCCAACGGGAAGCAGTTGAGAACTAATTCAGATCACATCTTTACACATCACTCAGATGTCACATTCCAATGTTGTAGACATGTTTTCTGAACGAAGTGGTGGACAATTAATTTATTTTATATTTCTTGTTAATTTTATTTTTTATATGAAAGTCGAGAAGTCGCAATTAATTTATTTTTACTTTTAGATTTTTTCTTATCACACCAACGGTATTTTAGGGCTTTCTTCCTTCTCCAACGTTTTTGTAAAAGAATTATTAAAATTTTCTATAAAATATAACGAAACCAAAATATATATTCCCAAGATTTAATAGTACTCATTAGTATTTTTAGGTTTCCCAAACGACATATTAATCTTTGAATGCATGCCTTAGAAGTGAATGACACTTTTTACTTTTTTTTTTACTAGAAAATAATATAAATAGTCAATTAAGCAAAGGAAACCTTTCATCATCTCTTCTCTAGTTTACGTTAAAAAAACATCTTATTTTCTTTCTACCTTTGTCGATTTTTATGGGAAAGAAACGTCAATCAACAGAACCTTCTCCTTCCAACGGGAAGAAGTTGAGAACTAATTCAGATCACATCTTTACACATCACTCAGATGTCGCATTCCAATGTTGTAGACATATTTTCTGAACGAAGTGGTGGGCAATTAATTTATTTTATATTTTTTAATTTATTTTTTATATGAAAGTCGAGAAGTCGCAATGAAGTTATTTTTACTTTTAGATTTTTCTTATCACACCAACGGTATTTTAGGGCTTTTCTCTTTCTCCTAAGTTTTTGTAAAAGAATTAATAAAATTTTCTATAAAATATAACGAAACCAAAATATATATTCCCAAGATTTAATAGTACTCATTAGTATTTTTAGGTTTCCCAAACGGCATATTAATCTTTGAATGCATGCCTTAGAAGTTAATGACACTTTTTACTTTTTTTTTTACTAGAAAATAATATTAATAGTCAATTAAGCAAAGGAAACCTTTCATCATCTCTTCTCTAGTTTACGTTAAAAAAACATCTTATTTTCTTTCTACCTTTGTCGATTTTTATGGGAAAGAAACGTCAATCAACATATCATTCTCCTTCCAATGGGAAGAAGTTGAGAACTAATTCAGATCACATATTTACACATCACTCAGATGTCGCATTCCAATGTTGTAGACATGTTTTCTTAACGAAGTGGTGGGCAATTAATTTATTTTATATTTCTTTTTACATTTATTTTTTTATATGAAAGTCGAGAAGTCGCAATTATTTTATTTTTACTTTTAGATTTTTTTTATCACACCAACATTATTTTAGGGCTTTTCTCCTTCTCCTAAGTTTTTGTAAAAGAATTATGAAAATTTTCTATAAAATATAACGAAACCAAAATATATATTACCAAGATTTAATAGTACTCATCAGTATTTTTAGGTTTCCCAAACGGCATATTAATCTTTGAATGCATGCCTTTAAAGTTGATGACATTGTTTACTTTTCCTTTTACTAGAAAATAATATAAATAGTCAATTAAGCAAAGGAAACCTTTCATCATCTCTTCTCTAGTTTACGTTAAAAAAATATCTTATTTTCTTTCTACCTTTGTCGATTTTTATGGGAAAAAAACGTCAATCAACAGAACCTTCTCCTTCCAATGGGAAGCAGTTGAGAACTAATTCAGATCACATCTTTACACATCACTCAGATGTCGCATTCCAATGTTGTAGACATATTTTCTGAACGAAGTGGTGGGCAATTAATTTATTTTATATTTCTTTTTAATTTATTTTTTATATGAAAGTCGAGAAGTCGCAATGAAGTTATTTTTACTTTTAGATTTTTCTTATCACATCAACGGTATTTTAGGGCTTTTCTCCTTCTCCTAAGTTTTTGTAAAAGAATTAATAAAATTTTCTATAAAATATAACGAAACCAAAATATATATTCCCAAGATTTAATAGTACTCATTAGTATTTTTAGGTTTCCCAAACGGCATATTAATCTTTGAATGCATGCCTTAGAAGTTAATGACATTGTTTACTTTTCCTTTTACTAGAAATAATATAAATAGTCAATTAAGCAAAGGAAACCTTTCATCATCTCTTCTCTAGTTTACGTTAAAAAAACATCTTATTTTCTTTCTACCTTTGTCGATTTTTATGGGAAAGAAAAGTCAATCAACAGATCCTTCTCCTTCCAACGGGAAGCAGTTGAGAACTAATTCACATCACATCTTTACACATCACTCAGATGTCACATTCCAATGTTGTAGACATGTTTTCTGAACGAAGTGGTGGACAATTAATTTATTTTATATTTCTTGTTAATTTTATTTTTTATATGAAAGTCGAGAAGTTGCAATTAATTTATTTTTACTTTTAGATTTTTTCTTATCACACCAACGGTATTTTAGGGCTTTCTTCCTTCTCCAACGTTTTTGTAAAAGAATTATTAAAATTTTCTATAAAATATAACGAAACCAAAATATATATTCCCAAGATTTAATAGTACTCATTAGTATTTTTAGGTTTCCCAAACGACATATTAATCTTTGAATGCATGCCTTAGAAGTTAATGACACTTTTTACTTTTTTTTTACTAGAAAATAATATAAATAGTCAATTAAGCAAAGGAAACCTTTCATCATCTCTTCTCTAGTTTACGTTAAAAAAACATCTTATTTTCTTTCTACCTTTGTCGATTTTTATGGGAAAGAAACGTCAATCAACAGAACCTTCTCCTTCCAACGGGAAGAAGTTGAGAACTAATTCAGATCACATCTTTACACATCACTCAGATGTCGCATTCCAATGTTTTAGACATGTTTTCTGAACGAAGTGGTGGGCAATTAATTTATTTTATATTTCTTTTTAATTTATTTTTTATATGAAAGTCGAGAAGTCGCAATGAAGTTATTTTTACTTTTAGATTTTTCTTATCACACCAATGGTATTTTAGGGCTTTCCTCCTTCTCCAAGGTTTTTGTAAAAGAATTAATAAAATTTTCTATAAAATATAACGAAACCAAAATATATATTCCCAAGATTTAATAGTACTCATTAGTATTTTTAGGTTTCCCAAACGGCATATTAATCTTTGAATGCATGCCTTAGAAATTAATGACATTATTTACTTTTCCTTTTACTAGAAAATAATATAAATAGTCAATTAAGCAAAGGAAACCTTTCATTATCTCTTCTCTAGTTTACGTTAAAAAAACATCTTATTTTCTTTATACCTTTGTCGATTTTTATGGGAAAGAAACGTCAATCAACAGATCCTTCTCCTTCCAACGGGAAGCAGTTGAGAACTAATTCAGATCACATATTTACACATCACTCAGATGTCGCATTCCAATGTTGTAGACATGTTTTCTGAACGAAGTTGTGGGCAATTAATTTATTTTATATTTCTTGTTAATTTTATTTTTTATATGAAAGTCGAGAAGTCGCAATTAATTTATTTTTACTTTTAGATTTTTTCTTATCACACCAACGGTATTTTAGGGCTTTCTTCCTTCTCCAACGTTTTTGTAAAAGAATTATTAAAATTATCTATAAAATATAACGAAACCAAAATATATATTCCCAAGATTTAATAGTACTCATTAGTATTTTTAGGTTTCCCAAACGGCATATTAATCTTTGAATGCATGCCTTAGAAGTTAATGACATTGTTTACTTTTCTTTTTACTAGAAAATAATATAAATAGTCAATTAAGCAAAGGAAACCTTTCATCATCTCTTCTCTAGTTTACGTTAAAAAAACATCTTATTTTCTTTCTACCTTTGTCGATTTTTATGGGAAAGAAACGTCAATCAACAGATCCTTCTCCTTCCAACGGGAAGCAGTTGAGAACTAATTCAGATCACATCTTTACACATCACTCAGATGTCACATTCCAATGTTGTAGACATGTTTTCTGAACGAAATAGTGGGCAATTAATTTATTTTATATTTCTGGTTAATTTTATTTTTTATATGAAAGTCGAGAAGTCGCAATTAATTTATTTTTACTTTTTGATTTTTTTTATCACACCAACATTATTTTAGGGCTTTTCTCCTTCTCCTAAGTTTTTGTAAAAGAATTATGAAAATTTTCTATAAAATATAACGAAACCAAAATATATATTCCCAAGATTTAATAGTACTCATTAGTATTTTTAGGTTTCCCAAACGGCATATTAATCTTTGAATGCATGTCTTAGAAGTTAATGACACTTTTTACTTTTTTTTTACTAGAAAATAATATTAATAGTCAATTAAGCAAAGGAAACCTTTCATCATCTCTTCTCTAGTTTACGTTAAAAAAACATCTTATTTTCTTTCTACCTTTGTCGATTTTTATGGGAAAGAAACGTCAATCAACAGATCCTTCTCCTTCCAACGGTAAGCAGTTGAGAACTAATTCAGATCACATCTTTACACATCACTCAGATGTCACATTCCAATGTTGTAGACATGTTTTCTGAACGAAGTGGTGGGCAATTAATTTATTTTATATTTCTTTATAATTTATTTTTTATATGAAAGTCGAGAAGTCGCAATGAAGTTATTTTTACTTTTAGATTTTTCTTATCACACCAACGGTATTTTAGGGCTTTCCTCCTTCTCCAAGGTTTTTGTAAAAGAATTAATAAAATTTTCTATAAAATATAACGAAACCAAAATATATATTCCCAAGATTTAATAGTACTCATTAGTATTTTTAGGTTTCCCAAACGACATATTAATCTTTGAATGCATGCCTTAGAAGTTAATGACATTATTTACTTTTCCTTTTACTAGAAAATAATATAAATAGTCAATTAAGCAAAGGAAACCTTTCATTATCTCTTCTCTAGTTTACATTAAAAAAACATCTTATTTTCTTTATACCTTTGTCGATTTTTATGGGAAAGAAACGTCAATCAACAGATCCTTCTCCTTCCAACGGGAAGCAGTTGAGAACTAATTCAGATCACATATTTACACATCACTCAGATGTCGCATTCCAATGTTGTAGACATGTTTTCTGAACGAAGTTGTGGGCAATTAATTTATTTTATATTTCTTTTTAATTTATTTTTTATATGAAAGTCGAGAAGTCGCAATGAAGTTATTTTTACTTTTAGATTTTTCTTATCACACCAACGGTATTTTAGGGCTTTTCTCCTTCTCCTAAGTTTTTGTAAAAGAATTAATAAAATTTTCTATAAAATATAACGAAACCAAAATATATATTCCCAAGATTTAATAGTACTCATTAGTATTTTTAGGTTTCCCAAACGGCATATTAATCTTTGAATGCATGCCTTAGAAGTTAATGACATTGTTTACTTTTCCTTTTACTAGAAATAATATAAATAGTCAATTAAGCAAAGGAAACCTTTCATCATCTCTTCTCTAGTTTACGTTAAAAAAACATCTTATTTTCTTTCTACCTTTGTCGATTTTTATGGGAAAGAAACGTCAATCAACAGATCCTTCTCCTTCCAACGGGAAGCAGTTGAGAACTAATTCAGATCACATCTTTACACATCACTCAGATGTCACATTCCAATGTTGTAGACATGTTTTCTGAACGAAGTGGTGGACAATTAATTTATTTTATATTTCTTGTTAATTTTATTTTTTATATGAAAGTCGAGAAGTTGCAATTAATTTATTTTTACTTTTAGATTTTTTCTTATCACACCAACGGTATTTTAGGGCTTTCTTCCTTCTCCAACGTTTTTGTAAAAGAATTATTAAAATTATCTATAAAATATAACGAAACCAAAATATATATTCCCAAGATTTAATAGTACTCATTAGTATTTTTAGGTTTCCCAAACGGCATATTAATCTTTGAATGCATGCCTTAGAAGTTATTGACACTGGTTACTTTTTTTTTTACTAGAAAATAATATTAATAGTCAATTAAGCAAAGGAAACCTTTCATCATCTCTTCTCTAGTTTGACGTTAAAAAAACATCTTATTTTCTTTCTACCTTTGTCGATTTTTATGGGAAAGAAACGTCAATCAACATATCATTCTCCTTCCAACGGGAAGAAGTTGAGAACTAATTCAGATCACATCTTTACACATCACTCAGATGTCGCATTCCAATGTTGTAGACATGTTTTCTGAACGAAGTTGTGGGCAATTAATTTATTTTATATTTCTTTTTAATTTATTTTTTATATGAAAGTCGAGAAGTCGCAATGAAGTTATTTTTACTTTTAGATTTTTCTTATCACACCAACGGTATTTTAGGGCTTTTCTCCTTCTCCTAAGTTTTTGTAAAAGAATTAATAAAATTTTCTATAAAATATAACGAAACCAAAATATATATTCCCAAGATTTAATAGTACTCATTAGTATTTTTAGGTTTCCCAAACGGCATATTAATCTTTGAATGCATGACTTAGAAGTTAATGACATTGTTTACTTTTCCTTTTACTAGAAAATAATATAAATAGTCAATTAAGCAAAGGAAACCTTTCATTATCTCTTCTCTAGTTTACGTTAAAAAAACATCTTATTTTCTTTATACCTTTGTCGATTTTTATGGGAAAGAAACGTCAATCAACAGATCCTTCTCCTTCCAACGGGAAGCAGTTGAGAACTAATTCAGATCACATCTTTACACATCACTCAGATGTCGCATTCCAATGTTGTAGACATGTTTTCTGAACGAAGTTGTGGGCAATTAATTTATTTTATATTTCTTGTTAATTTTATTTTTTATATGAAAGTCGAGAAGTCGCAATGAAGTTATTTTTACTTTTAGATTTTTCTTATCACACCAACGGTATTTTAGGGCTTTTCTCCTTCTCCTAAGTTTTTGTAAAAGAATTAATAAAATTTTCTATAAAATATAACGAAACCAAAATATATATTCCCAAGATTTAATAGTACTCATTAGTATTTTTAGGTTTCCCAAACGGCATATTAATCTTTGAATGCATGCCTTAGAAGTTAATGACATTGTTTACTTTTCCTTTTACTAGAAAATAATATAAATAGTCAATTAAGCAAAGGAAACCTTTCATCATCTCTTCTCTAGTTTACGTTAAAAAAACATCTTATTTTCTTTCTACCTTTGTCGATTTTTATGGGAAAGAAACGTCAATCAACAGATCCTTCTCCTTCCAACGGGAAGCAGTTGAGAACTAATTCAGATCACATCTTTACACATCACTTAGATGTCGCATTCCAATGTTGTAGACATGTTTTCTGAACGAAATAGTGGGCAATTAATTTATTTTATATTTCTGGTTAATTTTATTTTTTATATGAAAGTCGAGAAGTCGCAATTAATTTATTTTTACTTTTTGATTTTTTTTATCACACCAACATTATTTTAGGGCTTTTCTCCTTCTCCTAAGTTTTTGTAAAAGAATTATGAAAATTTTCTATAAAATATAACGAAACCAAAATATATATTACCAAGATTTAATAGTACTCATCAGTATTTTTAGGTTTCCCAAACGGCATATTAATCTTTGAATGCATGCCTTAGAAGTTAATGACACTTTTTACTTTTTTTTTTACTAGAAAATAATATAAATAGTCAATTAAGCAAAGGAAACCTTTCATCATCTCTTCTCTAGTTTACGTTAAAAAAACATCTTATTTTCTTTCTACCTTTGTCGATTTTTATGGGAAAGAAACGTCAATCAACAGAACCTTCTCCTTCCAACGGGAAGAAGTTGAGAACTAATTCAGATCACATCTTTACACATCACTCAGATGTCGCATTCCAATGTTGTAGACATATTTTCTGAACGAAGTGGTGGGCAATTAATTTATTTTATATTTCTTTTTAATTTATTTTTTATATGAAAGTCGAGAAGTCGCAATGAAGTTATTTTTACTTTTAGATTTTTCTTATCACACCAACGGTATTTTAGGGCTTTTCTCCTTCTCCTAAGTTTTTGTAAAAGAATTAATAAAATTTTCTATAAAATATAACGAAACCAAAATATATATTCCCAAGATTTAATAGTACTCATTAGTATTTTTAGGTTTCCCAAACGGCATATTAATCTTTGAATGCATGCCTTAGAAATTAATGACATTGTTTACTTTTCCTTTTACTAGAAAATAATATAAATAGTCAATTAAGCAAAGGAAACCTTTCATCATCTCTTCTCTAGTTTACGTTAAAAAAACATCTTATTTTCTTTCTACCTTTGTCGATTTTTTAGGGAAAGAAACGTCAATCAACAGATCCTCTCCTTCCAACGGGAAGCAGTTGAGAACTAATTCAGATCACATCTTTACACATCACTCATATGTCACATTCCAATTTTGTAGACATGTTTTCTGAACGAAGTGGTGGACAATTAATTTATTTTATATTTCTTGTTAATTTTATTTTTTATATGAAAGTCGAGAAGTCGCAATTAATTTATTTTTACTTTTAGATTTTTTCTTATCACACCAACGGTATTTTAGGGCTTTCTTCCTTCTCCAACGTTTTTGTAAAAGAATTATTAAAATTTTCTATAAAATATAACGAAACCAAAATATATATTCCCAAGATTTAATAGTACTCATTAGTATTTTTAGGTTTCCCAAACGACATATTAATCTTTGAATGCATGCCTTAGAAGTTAATGACACTTTTTACTTTTTTTTTTACTAGAAAATAATATAAATAGTCAATTAAGCAAAGGAAACCTTTCATCATCTCTTCTCTAGTTTTCGTTAAAAAAACATCTTATTTTCTTTATACCTTTGTCGATTTTTATGGGAAAGAAACGTCAATCAACAGATCCTTCTCCTTCCAACGGGAAGCAGTTGAGAACTAATTCAGATCACATCTTTACACATCACTCAGATGTCGCATTCCAATGTTGTAGACATGTTTTCTGAACGAAGTTGTGGGCAATTAATTTATTTTATATTTCTTGTTAATTTTATTTTTTATATGAAAGTCGAGAAGTCGCAATTAATTTATTTTTACTTTTAGATTTTTTCTTATCACACCAACGGTATTTTAGGGCTTTCTTCCTTCTCCAACGTTTTTGTAAAAGAATTATGAAAATTATCTATAAAATATAACGAAACCAAAATATATATTCCCAAGATTTAATAGTACTCATTAGTATTTTTAGGTTTCCCAAACGGCATATTAATCTTTGAATGCATGCCTTAGAAGTTAATGACATTGTTTACTTTTCTTTTTACTAGAAAATAATATAAATAGTCAATTAAGCAAAGGAAACCTTTCATCATCTCTTCTCTAGTTTACGTTAAAAAAACATCTTATTTTCTTTCTACCTTTGTCGATTTTTATGGGAAAGAAACGTCAATCAACAGATCCTTCTCCTTCCAACGGGAAGCAGTTGAGAACTAATTCAGATCTCATCTTTAAACATCACTCAGATGTCACATTCCAATGTTGTAGACATGTTTTCTGAACGAAATAGTGGGCAATTAATTTATTTTATATTTCAGGTTAATTTTATTTTTTATATGAAAGTCGAGAAGTCGCAATTAATTTATTTTTACTTTTTGATTTTTTTATCACACCAACATTATTTTAGGGCTTTTCTCCTTCTCCTAAGTTTTTGTAAAAGAATTATGAAAATTTTCTATAAAATATAACGAAACCAAAATATATATTCACAAGATTTAATAGTACTCATTAGTATTTTTAGGTTTCCCAAACGGCATATTAATCTTTGAATGCATGTCTTAGAAGTTAATGACACTTTTTACTTTTTTTTACTAGAAAATAATATTAATAGTCAATTAAGCAAAGGAAACCTTTCATCATCTCTTCTCTAGTTTACGTTAAAAAAACATCTTATTTTCTTTCTACCTTTGTCGATTTTTATGGGAAAGAAACGTCAATCAACAGATCCTTCTCCTTCCAACGGTAAGCAGTTGAGAACTAATTCAGATCACATCTTTACACATCACTCAGATGTCACATTCCAATGTTGTAGACATGTTTTCTGAACGAAGTGGTGGACAATTAATTTATTTTATATTTCTTGTTAATTTTATTTTTTATATGAAAGTCGAGAAGTCGCAATTAATTTATTTTTACTTTTAGATTTTTTCTTATCACACCAACGGTATTTTAGGGCTTTCTTCCTTCTCCAACGTTTTTGTAAAAGAATTATTAAAATTATCTATAAAATATAACGAAACCAAAATATATATTCCCAAGATTTAATAGTACTCATTAGTATTTTTAGGTTTCCCAAACGGCATATTAATCTTTGAATGCATGCCTTAGAAGTTATTGACACTGTTTACTTTTTTTTTTACTAGAAAATAATATTAATAGTCAATTAAAGCAAAGGAAACCTTTCATCATCTCTTCTCTAGTTTGACGTTAAAAAAACATCTTATTTTCTTTCTACCTTTGTCGATTTTTATGGGAAAGAAACGTCAATCAACATATCATTCTCCTTCCAACGGGAAGAAGTTGAGAACTAATTCAGATCACATCTTTACACATCACTCAGATGTCGCATTCCAATGTTGTAGACATGTTTTCTGAACGAAGTTGTGGGCAATTAATTTATTTTATATTTCTTGTTAATTTTTTTTTTTATATGAAAGTCGAGAAGTCGCAATTAATTTATTTTTACTTTTAGATTTTTTCTTATCACACCAACGGTATTTTAGGGCTTTCTTCCTTCTCCAACGTTTTTGTAAAAGAATTAATAAAATTTTCTATAAAATATAACGAAACCAAAATATATATTCCCAAGATTTAATAGTACTCATTAGTATTTTTAGGTTTCCCAAACGGCATATTAATCTTTGAATGCATGCCTTAGAAATTAATGACATTGTTTACTTTTCCTTTTACTAGAAAATAATATAAATAGTCAATTAAGCAAAGGAAACCTTTCATCATCTCTTCTCTAGTTTACGTTAAAAAAACATCTTATTTTCTTTCTACCTTTGTCGATTTTTTAGGGAAAGAAACGTCAATCAACAGATCCTCTCCTTCCAACGGGAAGCAGTTGAGAACTAATTCAGATCACATCTTTACACATCACTCAGATGTCACATTCCAATTTTGTAGACATGTTTTCTGAACGAAGTGGTGGACAATTAATTTATTTTATATTTCTTGTTAATTTTATTTTTTATATGAAAGTCGAGAAGTCGCAATGAAGTTATTTTTACTTTTAGATTTTTCTTATCACACCAACGGTATTTTAGGGCTTTTCTCCTTCTCCTAAGTTTTTGTAAAAGAATTAATAAAATTTTCTATAAAATATAACGAAACCAAAATATATATTCCCAAGATTTAATAGTACTCATTAGTATTTTTAGGTTTCCCAAACGGCATATTAATCTTTGAATGCATGACTTAGAAGTTAATGACATTGTTTACTTTTCCTTTTACTAGAAAATAATATAAATAGTCAATTAAGCAAAGGAAACCTTTCATTATCTCTTCTCTAGTTTACGTTAAAAAAACATCTTATTTTCTTTATACCTTTGTCGATTTTTATGGGAAAGAAACGTCAATCAACAGATCCTTCTCCTTCCAACGGGAAGCAGTTGAGAACTAATTCAGATCACATCTTTACACATCACTCAGATGTCGCATTCCAATGTTGTAGACATGTTTTCTGAACGAAGTTGTGGGCAATTAATTTATTTTATATTTCTTGTTAATTTTTTTTTTTATATGAAAGTCGAGAAGTCGCAATTAATTTATTTTTACTTTTAGATTTTTTCTTATCACACCAACGGTATTTTAGGGCTTTCTTCCTTCTCCAACGTTTTTGTAAAAGAATTATGAAAATTATCTATAAAATATAACGAAACCAAAATATATATTCCCAAGATTTAATAGTACTCATTAGTATTTTTAGGTTTCCCAAACGGCATATTAATCTTTGAATGCATGCCTTAGAAGTTAATGACATTGTTTACTTTTCTTTTTACTAGAAAATAATATAAATAGTCAATTAAGCAAAGGAAACCTTTCATCATCTCTTCTCTAGTTTACGTTAAAAAAACATCTTATTTTCTTTCTACCTTTGTCGATTTTTATGGGAAAGAAACGTCAATCAACAGATCCTTCTCCTTCCAACGGGAAGCAGTTGAGAACTAATTCAGATCACATCTTTACACATCACTCAGATGTCACATTCCAATGTTGTAGACATGTTTTCTGAACGAAATAGTGGGCAATTAATTTATTTTATATTTCAGGTTAATTTTATTTTTTATATGAAAGTCGAGAAGTCGCAATTAATTTATTTTTACTTTTTGATTTTTTTTATCACACCAACATTATTTTAGGGCTTTTCTCCTTCTCCTAAGTTTTTGTAAAAGAATTATGAAAATTTTCTATAAAATATAACGAAACCAAAATATATATTCCCAAGATTTAATAGTACTCATTAGTATTTTTAGGTTTCCCAAACGGCATATTAATCTTTGAATGCATGTCTTAGAAGTTAATGACACTTTTTACTTTTTTTTACTAGAAAATAATATTAATAGTCAATTAAGCAAAGGAAACCTTTCATCATCTCTTCTCTAGTTTACGTTAAAAAAACATCTTATTTTCTTTCTACCTTTGTCGATTTTTATGGGAAAGAAACGTCAATCAACAGATCCTTCTCCTTCCAACGGTAAGCAGTTGAGAACTAATTCAGATCACATCTTTACACATCACTCAGATGTCACATTCCAATGTTGTAGACATGTTTTCTGAACGAAGTGGTGGGCAATTAATTTATTTTATATTTCTTTATAATTTATTTTTTATATGAAAGTCGAGAAGTCGCAATGAAGTTATTTTTACTTTTAGATTTTTCTTATCACACCAACGGTATTTTAGGGCTTTCCTCCTTCTCCAAGATTTTTGTAAAAGAATTAATAAAATTTTCTATAAAATATAACGAAACCAAAATATATATTCCCAAGATTTAATAGTACTCATTAGTATTTTTAGGTTTCCCAAACGGCATATTAATCTTTGAATGCATGCCTTAGAAGTTAATGACATTATTTACTTTTCCTTTTACTAGAAAATAATATAAATAGTCAATTAAGCAAAGGAAACCTTTCATTATCTCTTCTCTAGTTTACGTTAAAAAAACATCTTATTTTCTTTATACCTTTGTCGATTTTTATGGGAAAGAAACGTCAATCAACAGATCCTTCTCCTTCCAACGGGAAGCAGTTGAGAACTAATTCAGATCACATATTTACACATCACTCAGATGTCGCATTCCAATGTTGTAGACATGTTTTCTGAACGAAGTTGTGGGCAATTAATTTATTTTATATTTCTTTATAATTTATTTTTTATATGAAAGTCGAGAAGTCGCAATGAAGTTATTTTTACTTTTAGATTTTTCTTATCACACCAACGGTATTTTAGGGCTTTTCTCCTTCTCCTAAGTTTTTGTAAAAGAATTAATAAAATTTTCTATAAAATATAACGAAACCAAAATATATATTCCCAAGATTTAATAGTACTCATTAGTATTTTTAGGTTTCCCAAACGGCATATTAATCTTTGAATGCATGCCTTAGAAGTTAATGACATTGTTTACTTTTCCTTTTACTAGAAATAATATAAATAGTCAATTAAGCAAAGGAAACCTTTCATCATCTCTTCTCTAGTTTACGTTAAAAAAACATCTTATTTTCTTTCTACCTTTGTCGATTTTTATGGGAAAGAAACGTCAATCAACAGATCCTTCTCCTTCCAACGGGAAGCAGTTGAGAACTAATTCAGATCACATCTTTACACATCACTCAGATGTCACATTCCAATGTTGTAGACATGTTTTCTGAACGAAGTGGTGGACAATTAATTTATTTTATATTTCTTGTTAATTTTATTTTTTATATGAAAGTCGAGAAGTCGCAATTAATTTATTTTTACTTTTAGATTTTTTCTTATCACACCAACGGTATTTTAGGGCTTTCTTCCTTCTCCAACGTTTTTGTAAAAGAATTATTAAAATTTTCTATAAAATATAACGAAACCAAAATATATATTCCCAAGATTTAATAGTACTCATTAGTATTTTTAGGTTTCCCAAACGACATATTAATCTTTGAATGCATGCCTTAGAAGTTAATGACACTTTTTACTTTTTTTTTTACTAGAAAATAATATAAATAGTCAATTAAGCAAAGGAAACCTTTCATCATCTCTTCTCTAGTTTACGTTAAAAAAACATCTTATTTTCTTTCTACCTTTGTCGATTTTTATGGGAAAGAAACGTCAATCAACAGAACCTTCTCCTTCCAACGGGAAGAAGTTGAGAACTAATTCAGATCACATCTTTACACATCACTCAGATGTCGCATTCCAATGTTGTAGACATATTTTCTGAACGAAGTGGTGGGCAATTAATTTATTTATATTTCTTTTTAATTTATTTTTTATATGAAAGTCGAGAAGTCGCAATGAAGTTATTTTTACTTTTAGATTTTTCTTATCACACCAACGGTATTTTAGGGCTTTTCTCCTTCTCCTAAGTTTTTGTAAAAGAATTAATAAAATTTTCTATAAAATATAACGAAACCAAAATATATATTCCCAAGATTTAATAGTACTCATTAGTATTTTTAGGTTTCCCAAACGGCATATTAATCTTTGAATGCATGCCTTAGAAGTTAATGACACTTTTTACTTTTTTTTTACTAGAAAATAATATTAATAGTCAATTAAGCAAAGGAAACCTTTCATCATCTCTTCTCTAGTTTACGTTAAAAAAACATCTTATTTTCTTTCTACCTTTGTCGATTTTTATGGGAAAGAAACGTCAATCAACAGATCCTTCTCCTTCCAACGGTAAGCAGTTGAGAACTAATTCAGATCACATCTTTACACATCACTCAGATGTCACATTCCAATGTTGTAGACATGTTTTCTGAACGAAGTGGTGGGCAATTAATTTATTTTATATTTCTTTTTAATTTATTTTTTATATGAAAGTCGAGAAGTTGCAATGAAGTTATTTTTACTTTTAGATTTTTCTTATCACACCAACGGTATTTTAGGGCTTTCTTCCTTCTCCAAGGTTTTTGTAAAAGAATTAATAAAATTTTCTATAAAATATAACGAAACCAAAATATATATTCCCAAGATTTAATAGTACTCATTAGTATTTTTAGGTTTCCCAAACGGCATATTAATCTTTGAATGCATGCCTTAGAAGTTAATGACATTATTTACTTTTCCTTTTACTAGAAAATAATATAAATAGTCAATTAAGCAAAGGAAACCTTTCATTATCTCTTCTCTAGTTTACGTTAAAAAAACATCTTATTTTCTTTATACCTTTGTCGATTTTTATGGGAAAGAAACGTCAATCAACAGATCCTTCTCCTTCCAACGGGAAGCAGTTGAGAACTAATTCAGATCACATCTTTACACATCACTCAGATGTCGCATTCCAATGTTGTAGACATGTTTTCTGAACGAAGTTGTGGGCAATTAATTTATTTTATATTTCTTGTTAATTTTATTTTTTATATGAAAGTCGAGAAGTCGCAATTAATTTATTTTTACTTTTAGATTTTTTCTTATCACACCAACGGTATTTTAGGGCTTTCTTCATTCTCCAACGTTTTTGTAAAAGAATTATTAAAATTATCTATAAAATATAACGAAACCAAAATATATATTCCCAAGATTTAATAGTACTCATTAGTATTTTTAGGTTTCCCAAACGGCATATTAATCTTTGAATGCATACCTTAGAAGTTAATGACATTGTTTACTTTTCTTTTTACTAGAAAATAATATAAATAGTCAATTAAGCAAAGGAAACCTTTCATCATCTCTTCTCTAGTTTACGTTAAAAAAACATCTTATTTTCTTTCTACCTTTGTCGATTTTTATGGGAAAGAAACGTCAATCAACAGAACCTTCTCCTTCCAACGGGAAGAAGTTTAGAACTAATTCAGATCACATCTTTACACATCACTCAGATGTCGCATTCCAATGTTGTAGACATATTTTCTGAACGAAGTGGTGGGCAATTAATTTATTTATATTTCTTTTTAATTTATTTTTTATATGAAAGTCGAGAAGTCGCAATGAAGTTATTTTTACTTTTAGATTTTTCTTATCACACCAACGGTATTTTAGGGCTTTTCTCCTTCTCCTAAGTTTTTGTAAAAGAATTAATAAAATTTTCTATAAAATATAACGAAACCAAAATATATATTCCCAAGATTTAATAGTACTCATTAGTATTTTTAGGTTTCCCAAACGGCATATTAATCTTTGAATGCATGCCTTAGAAGTTAATGACACTTTTTACTTTTTTTTTACTAGAAAATAATATTAATAGTCAATTAAGCAAAGGAAACCTTTCATCATCTCTTCTCTAGTTTACGTTAAAAAAACATCTTATTTTCTTTCTACCTTTGTCGATTTTTATGGGAAAGAAACGTCAATCAACAGATCCTTCTCCTTCCAACGGTAAGCAGTTGAGAACTAATTCAGATCACATCTTTACACATCACTCAGATGTCACATTCCAATGTTGTAGACATGTTTTCTGAACGAAGTGGTGGGCAATTAATTTATTTTATATTTCTTTTTAATTTATTTTTTATATGAAAGTCGAGAAGTTGCAATGAAGTTATTTTTACTTTTAGATTTTTCTTATCACACCAACGGTATTTTAGGGCTTTCTTCCTTCTCCAAGGTTTTTGTAAAAGAATTAATAAAATTTTCTATAAAATATAACGAAACCAAAATATATATTCCCAAGATTTAATAGTACTCATTAGTATTTTTAGGTTTCCCAAACGGCATATTAATCTTTGAATGCATGCCTTAGAAGTTAATGACATTATTTACTTTTCCTTTTACTAGAAAATAATATAAATAGTCAATTAAGCAAAGGAAACCTTTCATTATCTCTTCTCTAGTTTACGTTAAAAAAACATCTTATTTTCTTTATACCTTTGTCGATTTTTATGGGAAAGAAACGTCAATCAACAGATCCTTCTCCTTCCAACGGGAAGCAGTTGAGAACTAATTCAGATCACATCTTTACACATCACTCAGATGTCGCATTCCAATGTTGTAGACATGTTTTCTGAACGAAGTTGTGGGCAATTAATTTATTTTATATTTCTTGTTAATTTTATTTTTTATATGAAAGTCGAGAAGTCGCAATTAATTTATTTTTACTTTTAGATTTTTTCTTATCACACCAACGGTATTTTAGGGCTTTCTTCATTCTCCAACGTTTTTGTAAAAGAATTATTAAAATTTTCTATAAAATATAACGAAACCAAAATATATATTCCCAAGATTTAATAGTACTCATTAGTATTTTTAGGTTTCCCAAACGACATATTAATCTTTGAATGCATGCCTTAGAAGTTAATGACACTTTTTACTTTTTTTTTTATTAGAAAATAGTATTAATAGTCAATTAAGCAAAGGAAACCTTTCATCATCTCTTCTCTAGTTTGACGTTAAAAAAACATCTTATTTTCTTTCTACCTTTGTCGATTTTTATGGGAAAGAAACGTCAATCAACATATCATTCTCCTTCCAACGGGAAGAAGTTGAGAACTAATTCAGATCACATATTTACACATCACTCAGATGTCTCATTCCAATGTTGTAGACATGTTTTCTGAACGAAGTGGTGGGCAATTAATTTATTATATATTTCTTTTTACATTTATTTTTTTATATGAAAGTCAAGAAGTCGCAATTAATTTATTTTTACTTTTAGATTTTTTTTATCACACCAACATTATTTTAGGGCTTTTCTCCTTCTCCTAAGTTTTTGTAAAAGAATTATGAAAATTTTCTATAAAATATAACGAAACCAAAATATATATTACCAAGATTAAATAGTACTCATCAGTATTTTTAGGTTTCCCAAACGGCATATTAATCTTTGAATGCATGCCTTTAAAAATGATGACATTGTTTACTTTTCTTTTTACTAGAAAATAATATAAATAGTCAATTAAGCAAAGGAAACCTTTCATCATCTCTTCTCTAGTTTACGTTAAAAAAACATCTTATTTTCTTTATACCTTTGTCGATTTTTATGGGAAAGAAACGTCAATCAACAGATCCTTCTCCTTCCAACGGGAAGCAGTTGAGAACTAATTCAGATCACATCTTTACACATCACTCAGATGTCGCATTCCAATGTTGTAGACATGTTTTCTGAACGAAGTGGTGGACATTAATTTATTTTATATTTCTTGTTAATTTTATTTTTTATATGAAAGTCGAGAAGTCGCAATTAATTTATTTTTACTTTTAGATTTTTTCTTATCACACCAACGGTATTTTAGGGCTTTCTTCCTTCTCCAACGTTTTTGTAAAAGAATTAATAAAATTTTCTATAAAATATAACGAAACCAAAATATATATTCCCAAGATTTAATAGTACTCATTAGTATTTTTAGGTTTCCCAAACGGCATATTAATCTTTGAATGCATGCCTTAGAAGTTAATGACATTATTTACTTTTCCTTTTACTAGAAAATAATATAAATAGTCAATTAAGCAAAGGAAACCTTTCATTATCTCTTCTCTAGTTTACGTTAAAAAAACATCTTATTTTCTTTATACCTTTGTCGATTTTTATGGGAAAGAAACGTCAATCAACAGATCCTTCTCCTTCCAACGGGAAGCAGTTGAGAACTAATTCAGATCACATCTTTACACATCACTCAGATGTCGCATTCCAATGTTGTAGACATGTTTTCTGAACGAAGTTGTGGGCAATTAATTTATTTTATATTTCTTGTTAATTTTATTTTTTATATGAAAGTCGAGAAGTCGCAATTAATTTATTTTTACTTTTAGATTTTTTCTTATCACACCAACGGTATTTTAGGGCTTTCTTCATTCTCCAACGTTTTTGTAAAAGAATTATTAAAATTATCTATAAAATATAACGAAACCAAAATATATATTCCCAAGATTTAATAGTACTCATTAGTATTTTTAGGTTTCCCAAACGGCATATTAATCTTTGAATGCATACCTTAGAAGTTAATGACATTGTTTACTTTTCTTTTTACTAGAAAATAATATAAATAGTCAATTAAGCAAAGGAAACCTTTCATCATCTCTTCTCTAGTTTACGTTAAAAAAACATCTTATTTTCTTTCTACCTTTGTCGATTTTTATGGGAAAGAAACGTCAATCAACAGATCCTTCTCCTTCCAACGGGAAGCAGTTGAGAACTAATTCAGATCACATCTTTACACATCACTCAGATGTCACATTCCAATGTTGTAGACATGTTTTCTGAACGAAATAGTGGGCAATTAATTTATTTTATATTTCTGGTTAATTTTATTTTTTATATGAAAGTCGAGAAGTCGCAATTAATTTATTTTTACTTTTAGATTTTTTTTATCACACCAACATTATTTTAGGGCTTTTCTCCTTCTCCTAAGTTTTTGTAAAAGAATTATGAAAATTTTCTATAAAATATAACGAAACCAAAATATATATTACCAAGATTTAATAGTACTCATCAGTATTTTTAGGTTTCCCAAACGGCATATTAATCGTTGAATGCATGCCTTTAAAGTTGATGACATTGTTTACTTTTCTTTTTACTAGAAAATAATATAAATAGTCAATTAAGCAAAGGAAACCTTTCATCATCTGTTCTCTAGTTTACGTTAAAAAAATATCTTATTTTCTTTCTACCTTTGTCGATTTTTATGGGAAAAAAACGTCAATCAACAGAACCTTCTCCTTCCAATGGGAAGCAGTTGAGAACTAATTCAGATCACATCTTTACACATCACTCAGATGTCGCATTCCAATGTTGTAGACATATTTTCTGAACGAAGTGGTGGGCAATTAATTTATTTTATATTTCTTTTTAATTTATTTTTTATATGAAAGTCGAGAAGTCGCAATGAAGTTATTTTTACTTTTAGATTTTTCTTATCACATCAACGGTATTTTAGGGCTTTTCTCCTTCTCCTAAGTTTTTGTAAAAGAATTAATAAAATTTTCTATAAAATATAACGAAACCAAAATATATATTCCCAAGATTTAATAGTACTCATTAGTATTTTTAGGTTTCCCAAACGGCATATTAATCTTTGAATGCATGCCTTAGAAGTTAATGACATTGTTTACTTTTCCTTTTACTAGAAAATAATATAAATAGTCAATTAAGCAAAGGAAACCTTTCATCATCTCTTCTCTAGTTTACGTTAAAAAAACATCTTATTTTCTTTCTACCTTTGTCGATTTTTATGGGAAAGAAACGTCAATCAACAGATCCTTCTCCTTCCAACGGGAAGCAGTTGAGAACTAATTCAGATCACATCTTTACACATCACTCAGATGTCACATTCCAATGTTGTAGACATGTTTTCTGAACGAAGTGGTGGACAATTAATTTATTTTATATTTCTTGTTAATTTTATTTTTTATATGAAAGTCGAGAAGTCGCAATTAATTTATTTTTACTTTTAGATTTTTTCTTATCACACCAACTGTATTTTAGGGCTTTCTTCCTTCTCCAACGTTTTTGTAAAAGAATTATTAAAATTTTCTATAAAATATAACGAAACCAAAATATATATTCCCAAGATTTAATAGTACTCATTAGTATTTTTAGGTTTCCCAAACGACATATTAATCTTTGAATGCATGCCTTAGAAGTTAATGACACTTTTTACTTTTTTTTTTATTAGAAAATAGTATTAATAGTCAATTAAGCAAAGGAAACCTTTCATCATCTCTTCTCTAGTTTGACGTTAAAAAAACATCTTATTTTCTTTCTACCTTTGTCGATTTTTATGGGAAAGAAACGTCAATCAACATATCATTCTCCTTCCAACGGGAAGAAGTTGAGAACTAATTCAGATCACATATTTACACATCACTCAGATGTCGCATTCCAATGTTGTAGACATGTTTTCTGAACGAAGTGGTGGGCAATTAATTTATTATATATTTCTTTTTACATTTATTTTTTTATATGAAAGTCGAGAAGTCGCAATTAATTTATTTTTACTTTTAGATTTTTTTTATCACACCAACATTATTTTAGGGCTTTTCTCCTTCTCCTAAGTTTTTGTAAAAGAATTATGAAAATTTTCTATAAAATATAACGAAACCAAAATATATATTACCAAGATTTAATAGTACTCATCAGTATTTTTAGGTTTCCCAAACGGCATATTAATCTTTGAATGCATGCCTTTAAAGTTGATGACATTGTTTACTTTTCTTTTTACTAGAAAATAATATAAATAGTCAATTAAGCAAAGGAAACCTTTCATCATCTCTTCTCTAGTTTACGTTAAAAAAACATCTTATTTTCTTTCTACCTTTGTCGATTTTTATGGGAAAGAAACGTCAATCAACAGATCCTTCTCCTTCCAACGGTAAGCAGTTGAGAACTAATTCAGATCACATCTTTACACATCACTCAGATGTCACATTCCAATGTTGTAGACATGTTTTCTGAACGAAGTGGTGGGCAATTAATTTATTTTATATTTCTTTTTAATTTATTTTTTATATGAAAGTCGAGAAGTTGCAATGAAGTTATTTTTACTTTTAGATTTTTCTTATCACACCAACGGTATTTTAGGGCTTTCTTCCTTCTCCAAGGTTTTTGTAAAAGAATTAATAAAATTTTCTATAAAATATAACGAAACCAAAATATATATTCCCAAGATTTAATAGTACTCATTAGTATTTTAAGGTTTCCCAAACGACATATTAATCTTTGAATGCATGCCTTAGAAGTTAATGACACTTTTTACTTTTTTTTTTACTAGAAAATAATATTAATAGTCAATTAAGCAAAGGAAACCTTTCATCATCTCTTCTCTAGTTTGACGTTAAAAAAACATCTTATTTTCTTTCTACCTTTGTCGATTTTTATGGGAAAGAAACGTCAATCAACATATCATTCTCCTTCCAACGGGAAGAAGTTGAGAACTAATTCAGATCACATATTTACACATCACTCAGATGTCGCATTCCAATGTTGTAGACATGTTTTCTGAACGAAGTGGTGGGCAATTAATTTATTTTATATTTCTTTTTACATTTATTTTTTTATATGAAGGTCGAGAAGTCGCAATTAATTTATTTTTACTTTTAGATTTTTTTTATCACACCAACATTATTTTAGGGCTTTTCTCCTTCTCCTAAGTTTTTGTAAAAGAATTATGAAAATTTTCTATAAAATATAACGAAACCAAAATATATATTACCAAGATTTAATAGTACTTATCAGTATTTTTAGGTTTCCCAAACGGCATATTAATCTTTGAATGCATGCCTTTAAAGTTGATGACATTGTTTACTTTTCTTTTTACTAGAAAATAATATATATAGTCAATTAAGCAAAGGAAACCTTTCATCATCTCTTCTCTAGTTTACGTTAAAAAAATATCTTATTTTCTTTCTATCTTTGTCGATTTTTGTGGGAAAAAAACGTCAATCAACAGAACCTTCTCCTTCCAATGGGAAGCAGTTGAGAACAAATTCAGATCACATCTTTACACATCACTCAGATGTCGCATTCCAATATTGTAGACATATTTTCTGAACGAAGTTGTGGGCAATTAATTTATTTTATATTTCTTTTTAATTTATTTTTTATATGAAAGTCGAGAAGTCGCAATGAAGTTATTTTTACTTTTAGATTTTTCTTATCACACCAACGGTATTTTAGGGCTTTCCTCCTTCTCCAAGGTTTTTGTAAAAGAATTAATAAAATTTTCTATAAAATATAACGAAACCAAAATATATATTCCCAAGATTTAATAGTACTCATTAGTATTTTTAGGTTTCCCAAACGGCATATTAATCTTTGAATGCATGCCTTAGAAGTTAATGACATTGTTTACTTTTCCTTTTACTAGAAAATAATATAAATAGTCAATTAAGCAAAGGAAACCTTTCATCATCTCTTCTCTAGTTTACGTTAAAAAAACATCTTATTTTCTTTATACCTTTGTCGATTTTTATGGGAAAGAAACGTCAATCAACAGATCCTTCTCCTTCCAACGGGAAGCAGTTGAGAACTAATTCAGATCACATCTTTACACATCACTCAGATGTCTCATTCCAATGTTGTAGACATGTTTTCTGAACGAAGTGGTAGGCAATTAATTTATTTTCTATTTCTTTTTAATTTTATTTTTTATATGAAAGTCGAGAAGTCACAATTAGTTTATTTTTACTTTTAGATTTTTGTTATCACACCAACGGTATTTTAGGGCTTTTCTCCTTCTCCAAGGTTTTTGTAAAAGAATTATTAAAATTTTCTATAAAATATAACGAAACCAAAATATATATTACCAAGATTTAATAGTACTCATCAGTATTTTTAGGTTTCCCAAACGGCATATTAATCTTTGAATGCATGCCTTTAAAGTTGATGACATTGTTTACTTTTCTTTTTACTAGAAAATAATATAAATAGTCAATTAAGCAAAGGAAACCTTTCATCATCTCTTCTCTAGTTTACGTTAAAAAAATATCTTATTTTCTTTCTACCTTTGTCGATTTTTATGGGAAAAAAACGTCAATCAACAGAACCTTCTCCTTCCAATGGGAAGCAGTTGAGAACTAATTTAGATCACATCTTTACACATCACTCAGATGTCGCATTCCAATGTTGTAGACATATTTTCTGAACGAAGTGGTGGGCAATTAATTTATTTTATATTTCTTTTTAATTTATTTTTTATATGAAAGTCGAGAAGTCGCAATGAAGTTATTTTTACTTTTAGATTTTTCTTATCACATCAACGGTATTTTAGGGCTTTCCTCCTTCTCCAAGGTTTTTGTAAAAGAATTAATAAAATTTTCTATAAAATATAACGAAACCAAAATATATATTCCCAAGATTTAATAGTACTCATTAGTATTTTTAGGTTTCCCAAACGGCATATTAATCTTTGAATGCATGCCTTAGAAGTTAATGACATTGTTTACTTTTCCTTTTACTAGAAAATAATATAAATAGTCAATTAAGCAAAGGAAACCTTTCATCATCTCTTCTATAGTTTACGTTAAAAAAACATCTTATTTTCTTTCTACCTTTGTCGATTTTTATGGGAAAGAAACGTCAATCAACAGATCCTTCTCCTTCCAACGGGAAGCAGTTGAGAACTAATTCAGATCACATCTTTACACATCACTCAGATGTCACATTCCAATGTTGTAGACATGTTTTCTGAACGAAGTGGTGGACAATTAATTTATTTTATATTTCTGGTTAATTTTATTTTTTATATGAAAGTCGAGAAGTCGCAATTAATTTATTTTTACTTTTAGATTTTTTTTATCACACCAACATTATTTTAGGGCTTTTCTCCTTCTCCTAAGTTTTTGTAAAAGAATTATGAAAATTTTCTATAAAATATAACGAAACCAAAATATATATTACCAAGATTTAATAGTACTCATCAGTATTTTTAGGTTTCCCAAACGGCATATTAATCTTTGAATGCATGCCTTTAAAGTTGATGACATTGTTTACTTTTCTTTTTACTAGAAAATAATATAAATAGTCAATTAAGCAAAGGAAACCTTTCATCATCTCTTCTCTAGTTTACGTTAAAAAAATATCTTATTTTCTTTCTACCTTTGTCGATTTTTATGGGAAAAAAACGTCAATCAACAGAACCTTCTCCTTCCAATGGGAAGCAGTTGAGAACTAATTCAGATCACATCTTTACACATCACTCAGATGTCGCATTCCAATGTTGTAGACATATTTTCTGAACGAAGTGGTGGGCAATTAATTTATTTTATATTTCTTGTTAATTTTTTTTTTTATATGAAAATCGAGAAGTCGCAATGAAGTTATTTTTACTTTTAGATTTTTCTTATCCTACCAACGGTATTTTAGGGCTTTCCTCCTTCTCCAAGGTTTTTGTAAAAGAATTAATAAAATTTTCTATAAAATATAACGAAACCAAAATATATATTCCCAAGATTTAATAGTACTCATTAGTATTTTTAGGTTTCCCAAACGGCATATTAATCTTTGAATGCATGCCTTAGAAGTTAATGACATTGTTTACTTTTCCTTTTACTAGAAAATAATATAAATAGTCAATTAAGCAAAGGAAACCTTTCATCATCTCTTCTCTAGTTTACGTTAAAAAAACATCTTATTTTCTTTCTACCTTTGTCGATTTTTATGGGAAAGAAACGTCAATCAACAGATCCTTCTCCTTCCAACGGGAAGCAGTTGAGAACTAATTCAGATCACATCTTTACACATCACTCAGATGTCACATTCCAATGTTGTAGACATGTTTTCTGAACGAAGTGGTGGACAATTAATTTATTTTATATTTCTTGTTAATTTTATATTTTATATGAAAGTCGAGAAATCGCAATTAATTTATTTTTACTTTTAGATTTTTTCTTATCACACCAACGGTATTTTAGGGCTTTCTTCCTTCTCCAACGTTTTTGTAAAAGAATTAATAAAATTATCTATAAAATATAACGAAACCAAAATATATATTCCCAAGATTTAATAGTACTCATTAGTATTTTTAGGTTTCCCAAACGGCATATTAATCTTTGAATGCATGCCTTAGAAGTTAATGACATTGTTTACTTTTCCTTTTACTAGAAAATAATATAAATAGTCAATTAAGCAAAGGAAACCTTTCATCATCTCTTCTCTAGTTTACGTTAAAAAAACATCTTATTTTCTTTCTACCTTTGTCGATTTTTATGGGAAAGAAACGTCAATCAACAGATCCTTCTCCTTCCAACGGGAAGCAGTTGAGAACTAATTCAGATCACATCTTTACACATCACTCAGATGTCACATTCCAATGTTGTAGACATGTTTTCTGAACGAAGTGGTGGACAATTAATTTATTTTATATTTCTTGTTAATTTTATATTTTATATGAAAGTCGAGAAATCGCAATTAATTTATTTTTACTTTTAGATTTTTTCTTATCACACCAACGGTATTTTAGGGCTTTCTTCCTTCTCCAACGTTTTTGTAAAAGAATTAATAAAATTATCTATAAAATATAACGAAACCAAAATATATATTCCCAAGATTTAATAGTACTCATTAGTATTTTTAGGTTTCCCAAACGGCATATTAATCTTTGAATGCATGCCTTAGAAGTTAATGACATTGTTTACTTTTCTTTTTACTAGAAAATAATATAAATAGTCAATTAAGCAAAGGAAACCTTTCATCATCTCTTCTCTAGTTTACGTTAAAAAAATATCTAATTTCTTTCTACCTTTGTTGATTTTTATGGGAAAAAAACGTCAATCAACACTACCTTCTCCTTCCAACGGGAAGCAGTTGAGAACTAATTCAGATCACATCTTTACACATCGCTCAGATGTCGCATTTCAATGTTGTAGACATGTTTTCTGAACGAAGTGGTGGGCAATTAATTTATTTTATATTTCTTTTTAATTTTATTTTTTTATATGAAAGTCGAGAAGTTGCAATTAAGTTATTTTTAGTTTTAGATTTTTCTTATCACACCAACGGTATTTTAGGGCTTTTCTCCTTCTCCAAGGTTTTTGTAAAAGAATTATTAAAATTTTCTATAAAATATAACGAAACCAAAATATATATTCCCAAGATTTAATAGTACTCATTAGTATTTTTAGGTTTCCCAAACGGCATATTAATCTTTGAATGCATGCCTTAGAAGTTAATGACATTGTTTACTTTTCTTTTTACTAGAAAATAATATAAATAGTCAATTAAGCAAAGGAAACCTTTCATCATCTCTTCTCAAGTTTACGTTAAAAAAACATCTTATTTTCTTTCTACCTTTGTCGATTTTTATGGGAAAGAAACGTCAATCAACAGATCCTTCTCCTTCCAACGGGAAGCAGTTGAGAACTAATTCAGATCACATCTTTACACATCACTCAGATGACACATTCCAATGTTGTAGACATGTTTTCTGAACGAAGTGGTGGACAATTAATTTATTTTATATTTCTTGTTAATTTTATATTTTATATGAAAGTCGAGAAATCGAAATTAATTTATTTTTACTTTTATATTTTTTCTTATCACACCAACGGTATTTTAGGGCTTTCTTCCTTCTCCAACGTTTTTGTAAAAGAATTATTAAAATTTTCTATAAAATATAACGAAACCAAAATATATATTCCCAAGATTTAATAGTACTCATTAGTACTTTTAGGTTTCCTAAACGGCATATTAATCTTTGAATGCATGCCTTAGAAGTTAATGACACTGTTTACTTTTTTTTTTACTAGAAAATAATATTAATAGTCAATTAAGCAAAGGAAACCTTTCATCATCTATTCTCTAGTTTACGTTAAAAAAACATCTTATTTTCTTTCTATCTTTGTCGATTTTTATGGGAAAGAAACGACAATCAACAGATCCTTCTCCTTCCAACGGGAAGCAGTTGAGAACTAATTCAGATCACATCTTTACACATCGCTCAGATGTCGCATTTCAATGTTGTAGACATGTTTTCTGAACGAAGTGGTGGGCAATTAATTTATTTTATATTTCTTTTTAATTTTATTTTTTTATATGAAATCGAGAAGTCGCAATTAAGTTATTTTTAGTTTTAGATTTTTCTTATCACACCAACGGTATTTTAGGGCTTTTCTCCTTCTCCAAGGTTTTTGTAAAAGAATTATTAAAATTTTCTATAAAATATAACGAAACCAAAATATATATTCCCAAGATTTAATAGTACTCATTAGTATTTTTAGGTTTCCCAAACGGCATATTAATCTTTGAATGCATGCCTTAGAAGTTAATGACATTGTTTACTTTTCCTTTTACTAGAAAATAATATAAAGTCAATTAAGAAAAGGAAACCTTTCATCATCTCTTCTCTAGTTTACGTTAAAAAAACATCTTATTTTCTTTCTACCTTTGTCGATTTTAATGGGAAAGAAACGTCAATCAACAGATCCTTCTCCTTCCAACGGGAAGCAGTTGAGAACTAATTCAGATCACATCTTTACACATCACTCAGATGTCACATTCCAATGTTGTAGACATGTTTTCTGAACGAAGTGGTGGACAATTAATTTATTTTATATTTCTTGTTAATTTTATTTTTTTATATGAAAGTCGAGAAGTCGCAATTAATTTATTTTTACTTTTAGATTTTTTCTTATCACACCAACGGTATTTTAGGGCTTTCTTCCTTCTCCAACGTTTTTGTAAATGAATTACTAAAATTTTCTATAAAATACAACAAAACCAAAATATATATTCCCAAGATTTAATAGTACTCATTAGTATTTTTAGGTTTCTCAAACGGCATATTAATCTTTGAATGCATGCCTTAGAAGTTAATGACATTGTTTACTTTTCCTTTTACTAGAAAATAATATAAATAGTCAATTAAGCAAAGGAAACCTTTCATCATCTCTTCTCTAGTTTGACGTTAAAAAAACAACTTATTTTCTTTCTACATTTGTCGATTTTTATGGGAAAGAAACGTCAATCAACAGATCCTTCTCCTTCCAACGGGAAGCAGTTGAGAACTAATTCAGATCACATCTTTACACATCACTCAGATGTCACATTCCAATGTTGTAGACATGTTTTCTGAAGGAAGTGGTGGACAATTAATTTATTTTATATTTCTTGTTAATTTTATTTTTTATATGAAAGTCGAGAAATCGCAATTAATTTATTTTTACTTTTAGATTTTTTCTTATCACACCAACGGTATTTTAGGGCTTTCTTCCTTCTCCAACGTTTTTGTAAAAGAATTATTAAAATATTCTATAAAATATAACGAAACCAAAATATATATTCCCAAGATTTAATAGTACTCATTAGTACTTTTAGGTTTCCTAAACGGCATATTAATCTTTGAATGCATGCCTTAGAAGTTAATGACACTGTTTACTTTTTTTTTACTAGAAAATAATATAAATAGTCAATTAAGCAAAGGAAACCTTTCATCATCTCTTCTATAGTTTACGTTAAAAAAACATCTTATTTTCTTTCTACCTTTGTCGATTTTTATGGGAAAGAAACGTCAATCAACAGATCCTTCTCCTTCCAACGGGAAGCAGTTGAGAACTAATTCAGATCACATCTTTACACATCACTCAGATGTCACATTCCAATGTTGTAGACATGTTTTCTGAACGAAGTGGTGGACAATTAATTTATTTTATATTTCTTGTTAATTTTATTTTTTATATGAAAGTCGAGAAGTCGCAATTATTTTATTTTTACTTTTAGATTTTTTCTTATCACACCAACGGTATTTTAGGGCTTTCTTCCTTCTCCAACGTTTTTGTAAAAGAATTATTAAAATTTTCTATAAAATATAACGAAACCAAAATATATATTCCCAAGATTTAATAGTACTCATTAGTACTTTTAGGTTTCCTAAACGGCATATTAATCTTTGAATGCATGCCTTAGAAGTTAATGACACTGTTTACTTTTTTTTTACTAGAAAATAATATAAATAGTCAATTAAGCAAAGGAAACCTTTCATCATCTCTTCTATAGTTTACGTTAAAAAAACATCTTATTTTCTTTCTACCTTTGTCGATTTTTATGGGAAAGAAACGTCAATCAACAGATCCTTCTCCTTCCAACGGGAAGCAGTTGAGAACTAATTCAGATCACATCTTTACACATCACTCAGATGTCACATTCCAATGTTGTAGACATGTTTTCTGAACGAAATGGTGGACAATTAATTTATTTTATATTTCTTGTTAATTTTATTTTTTATATGAAAGTCGAGAAGTCGCAATTATTTTATTTTTACTTTTAGATTTTTTCTTATCACACCAACGGTATTTTAGGGCTTTCTTCCTTCTCCAACGTTTTTGTAAAAGAATTATTAAAATTTTCTATAAAATATAACGAAACCAAAATATATATTCCCAAGATTTAATAGTACTCATTAGTATTTTTAGGTTTCCCAAACGGCATATTAATCTTTGAATGCATGCCTTAGAAGTTAATGACATTGTTTACTTTTCCTTTTACTAGAAAATAATATAAATAGTCAATTAAGCAAAGGAAACCTTTCGTCATCTTTTCTCTAGTTTACGTTAAAAAAACATCTTATTTTCTTTCTACCTTTGTCGATTTTTATGGGAAAGAAACATCAATCAACAGATCCTTCTCCTTCCAACGGGAAGCAGTTGAGAACTAATTCAGATCACATCTTTACACATCACTCAGATGTCACATTCCAATGTTGTAGACATGTTTTCTGAACGAAGTGGTGGACAATTAATTTATTTTATATTTCTTGTTAATTTTATATTTTATATGAAAGTCGAGAAATCGAAATTAATTTATTTTTACTTTTAGATTTTTTCTTATCACACCAACGGTATTTTAGGGCTTTCTTCCTTCTCCAACGTTTTTGTAAAAGAATTATTAAAATTTTCTATAAAATATAACGAAACCAAAATATATATTCCCAAGATTTAATAGTACTCATTAGTACTTTTAGGTTTCCTAAACGGCATATTAATCTTTGAATGCATGCCTTAGAAGTTAATGACACTGTTTACTTTTTTTTTTACTAGAAAATAATATTAATAGTCAATTAAGCAAAGGAAACCTTTCATCATCTCTTCTCTAGTTTACGTTAAAAAAACATCTTATTTTCTTTCTATCTTTGTCGATTTTTATGGGAAAGAAACGACAATCAACAGATCCTTCTCCTTCCAACGGGAAGCAGTTGAGAACTAATTCAGATCACATCTTTACACATCGCTCAGATGTCGCATTTCAATGTTGTAGACATGTTTTCTGAACGAAGTGGTGGACAATTAATTTATTTTATATTTCTTGTTAATTTTATTTTTTATATGAAAGTCGAGAAGTCGCAATTATTTTATTTTTACTTTTAGATTTTTTCTTATCACACCAACGGTATTTTAGGGCTTTCTTCCTTCTCCAACGTTTTTGTAAAAGAATTATTAAAATTTTCTATAAAATATAACGAAACCAAAATATATATTCCCAAGATTTAATAGTACTCATTAGTACTTTTAGGTTTCCTAAACGGCATATTAATCTTTGAATGCATGCCTTAGAAGTTAATGACACTGTTTACTTTTTTTTTACTAGAAAATAATATAAATAGTCAATTAAGCAAAGGAAACCTTTCATCATCTCTTCTATAGTTTACGTTAAAAAAACATCTTAATTTCTTTCTACCTTTGTCGATTTTTATGGGAAAGAAACGTCAATCAACAGATCCTTCTCCTTCCAACGGGAAGCAGTTGAGAACTAATTCAGATCACATCTTTACACATCACTCAGATGTCACATTCCAATGTTGTAGACATGTTTTCTGAACGAAATGGTGGACAATTAATTTATTTTATATTTCTTGTTAATTTTATTTTTTATATGAAAGTCGAGAAGTCGCAATTATTTTATTTTTACTTTTAGATTTTTTCTTATCACACCAACGGTATTTTAGGGCTTTCTTCCTTCTCCAACGTTTTTGTAAAAGAATTATTAAAATTTTCTATAAAATATAACGAAACCAAAATATATATTCCCAAGATTTAATAGTACTCATTAGTATTTTTAGGTTTCCCAAACGGCATATTAATCTTTGAATGCATGCCTTAGAAGTTAATGACATTGTTTACTTTTCCTTTTACTAGAAAATAATATAAATAGTCAATTAAGCAAAGGAAACCTTTCGTCATCTTTTCTCTAGTTTACGTTAAAAAAACATCTTATTTTCTTTCTACCTTTGTCGATTTTTATGGGAAAGAAACATCAATCAACAGATCCTTCTCCTTCCAACGGGAAGCAGTTGAGAACTAATTCAGATCACATCTTTACACATCACTCAGATGTCACATTCCAATGTTGTAGACATGTTTTCTGAACGAAGTGGTGGACAATTAATTTATTTTATATTTCTTGTTAATTTTATATTTTATATGAAAGTCGAGAAATCGAAATTAATTTATTTTTACTTTTAGATTTTTTCTTATCACACCAACGGTATTTTAGGGCTTTCTTCCTTCTCCAACGTTTTTGTAAAAGAATTATTAAAATTTTCTATAAAATATAACGAAACCAAAATATATATTCCCAAGATTTAATAGTACTCATTAGTACTTTTAGGTTTCCTAAACGGCATATTAATCTTTGAATGCATGCCTTAGAAGTTAATGACACTGTTTACTTTTTTTTTTACTAGAAAATAATATTAATAGTCAATTAAGCAAAGGAAACCTTTCATCATCTCTTCTCTAGTTTACGTTAAAAAAACATCTTATTTTCTTTCTATCTTTGTCGATTTTTATGGGAAAGAAACGACAATCAACAGATCCTTCTCCTTCCAACGGGAAGCAGTTGAGAACTAATTCAGATCACATCTTTACACATCGCTCAGATGTCGCATTTCAATGTTGTAGACATGTTTTCTGAACGAAGTGGTGGGCAATTAATTTATTTTATATTTCTTTTTAATTTTATTTTTTTATATGAAATCGAGAAGTCGCAATTAAGTTATTTTTAGTTTTAGATTTTTCTTATCACACCAACGGTATTTTAGGGCTTTTCTCCTTCTCCAAGGTTTTTGTAAAAGAATTATTAAAATTTTCTATAAAATATAACGAAACCAAAATATATATTCCCAAGATTTAATAGTACTCATTAGTATTTTTAGGTTTCCCAAACGGCATATTAATCTTTGAATGCATGCCTTAGAAGTTAATGACATTGTTTACTTTTCCTTTTACTAGAAAATAATATAAATAGTCAATTAAGAAAAGGAAACCTTTCATCATCTCTTCTCTAGTTTACGTTAAAAAAACATCTTATTTTCTTTCTACCTTTGTCGATTTTAATGGGAAAGAAACGTCAATCAACAGATCCTTCTCCTTCCAACGGGAAGCAGTTGAGAACTAATTCAGATCACATCTTTACACATCACTCAGATGTCACATTCCAATGTTGTAGACATGTTTTCTGAACGAAGTGGTGGACAATTAATTTATTTTATATTTCTTGTTAATTTTATTTTTTTATATGAAAGTCGAGAAGTCGCAATTAATTTATTTTTACTTTTAGATTTTTTCTTATCACACCAACGGTATTTTAGGGCTTTCTTCCTTCTCCAACGTTTTTGTAAATGAAAACTAAAATTTTCTATAAAATACAACAAAACCAAAATATATATTCCCAAGATTTAATAGTACTCATTAGTATTTTTAGGTTTCCCAAACGGCATATTAATCTTTGAATGCATGCCTTAGAAGTTAATGACATTGTTTACTTTTCCTTTTACTAGAAAATAATATAAATAGTCAATTAAGCAAAGGAAACCTTTCATCATCTCTTCTCTAGTTTGACGTTAAAAAAACATCTTATTTTCTTTCTACATTTGTCGATTTTTATGGGAAAGAAACGTCAATCAACAGATCCTTCTCCTTCCAACGGGAAGCAGTTGAGAACTAATTCAGATCACATCTTTACACATCACTCAGATGTCACATTCCAATGTTGTAGACATGTTTTCTGAAGGAAGTGGTGGACAATTAATTTATTTTATATTTCTTGTTAATTTTATTTTTTATATGAAAGTCGAGAAATCGCAATTAATTTATTTTTACTTTTAGATTTTTTCTTATCACACCAACGGTATTTTAGGGCTTTCTTCCTTCTCCAACGTTTTTGTAAAAGAATTATTAAAATATTCTATAAAATATAACGAAACCAAAATATATATTCCCAAGATTTAATAGTACTCATTAGTACTTTTAGGTTTCCTAAACGGCATATTAATCTTTAAATGCATGCCTTAGAAGTTAATGACACTGTTTACTTTTTTTTTACTAGAAAATAATATAAATAGTCAATTAAGCAAAGGAAACCTTTCATCATCTCTTCTATAGTTTACGTTAAAAAAACATCTTATTTTCTTTCTACCTTTGTCGATTTTTATGGGAAAGAAACGTCAATCAACAGATCCTTCTCCTTCCAACGGGAAGCAGTTGAGAACTAATTCAGATCACATCTTTACACATCACTCAGATGTCACATTCCAATGTTGTAGACATGTTTTCTGAACGAAGTGGTGGACAATTAATTTATTTTATATTTCTTGTTAATTTTATTTTTTATATGAAAGTCGAGAAGTCGCAATTATTTTATTTTTACTTTTAGATTTTTTCTTATCACACCAACGGTATTTTAGGGCTTTCTTCCTTCTCCAACGTTTTTGTAAAAGAATTATTAAAATTTTCTATAAAATATAACGAAACCAAAATATATATTCCCAAGATTTAATAGTACTCATTAGTATTTTTAGGTTTCCCAAACGGCATATTAATCTTTGAATGCATGCCTTAGAAGTTAATGACATTGTTTACTTTTCCTTTTACTAGAAAATAATATAAATAGTCAATTAAGCAAAGGAAACCTTTCGTCATCTTTTCTCTAGTTTACGTTAAAAAAACATCTTATTTTCTTTCTAACTTTGTCGATTTTAATGGGAAAGAAACGTCAATCAACAGATCCTTCTCCTTCCAACGGGAAGCAGTTGAGAACTAATTCAGATCACATCTTTACACATCACTCAGATGTCGCATTCCAATGTTGTAGACATGTTTTCTGAACGAAATAGTGGGCAATTAATTTATTTTATATTTCTGGTTAATTTTATTTTTTATATGAAAGTCAAGAAATCGCAATTAATTTATTTTTACTTTTAGATTTTTTCTTATCACACCAACGGTATTTTAGGGCTTTCTTCATTCTCCAACGTTTTTGTAAAAGAATTATTAAAATTTTCTATAAAATATAACGAAACCAAAATATATATTCCGAAGATTTAATAGTACTCATTAGTACTTTTAGGTTTCCTAAACGGCATATTAATCTTTGAATGCATGCCTTAGAAGTTAATGACACTATTTACTTTTTTTTTTACTAAAAAATAATATAAATAGTCAATTAAGCAAAGGAAACCTTTCATCATCTTTTCTCTAGTTTACGTTAAAAAAACATCTTATTTTCTTTCTATCTTTGTCGATTTTTATGGGAAAGAAACGTCAATCAACAGATCCTTCTCCTTCCAACGGGGAGCAGTTGAGAACTAATTCAGATCACATCTTTACACATCACTCGGATGTCACATTCCAATGTTGTAGACATGTTTTCTGAACGAAGTGGTGGACAATTAATTTATTTTATATTTACTGTTAATTTTATTTTTTATATGAAAGTCGAGAAGTCGCAATGAAGTTATTTTTATTTTTAGATTTTTCTTATCACACCAACGGTATTTTAGGGCTTTCCTCCTTCTCCAAGGTTTTTGTAAAAGAATTAATAAAATTTTCTATAAAATATAACGAAACCAAAATATATATTCCGAAGATTTAATAGTACTCATTAGTACTTTTAGGTTTCCTAAACGGCATATTAATCTTTGAATGCATGCCTTAGAAGTTAATGACACTGTTTACTTTTTTTTTTACTAGAAAATAATATAAATAGTCAATTAAGCAAAGGAAACTTTTCATCATCTTTTCTCTAGTTTACGTTAAAAAAACATCTTATTTTCTTTCTATCTTTGTCGATTTTTATGGGAAAGAAACGTCAATCAACAGATCCTTCTCCTTCCAACGGGGAGCAGTTGAGAACTAATTCAGATCACATCTTTACACATCACTCAGATGTCACATTCCAATGTTGTAGACATGTTTTCTGAACGAAGTGGTGGACAATTAATTTATTTTATATTTCTTGTTAATTTTATTTTTTATATGAAAGTCGAGAAATCGCAATTAATTTATTTTTACTTTTAGATTTTTTCTTATCACACCAACGGTATTTTAGGGCTTTCTTCCTTCTCCAACGTTTTTGTAAAAGAATTATTAAAATTTTCTATAAAATATAACGAAACCAAAATATATATTCCCAAGATTTAATAGTACTCATTAGTATTTTTAGGTTTCCCAAACGGCATATTAATCTTTGAATGCATGCCTTAGAAGTTAATGACATTGTTTACTTTTCCTTTTACTAGAAAATAATATAAATAGTCAATTAAGCAAAGGATATCTTTCATCATCTCTTCTCTAGTTTATGTTAAAAAAACATCTTATTTTCTTTCTACATTTGTCGATTTTTATGGGAAAGAAACGTCAATCAACAGATCCTTCTCCTTCCAACGGGAAGCAGTTGAGAACTAATTCAGATCACATCTTTACACATCACTCAGATGTCACATTCCAATGTTGTAGACATGTTTTCTGAAGGAAGTGGTGGACAATTAATTTATTTTATATTTCTTGTTAATTTTATTTTTTATATGAAAGTCAAGAAATCGCAATTAATTTATTTTTACTTTTAGATTTTTTCTTATCACACCAACGGTATTTTAGGGCTTTCTTCCTTCTCCAACGTTTTTGTAAAAGAATTATTAAAATATTCTATAAAATATAACGAAACCAAAATATATATTCCCAAGATTTAATAGTACTCATTAGTACTTTTAGGTTTCCTAAACGGCATATTAATCTTTGAATGCATGCATTAGAAGTTAATGACACTGTTTACTTTTTTTTTATAAGAAAATAATATAAATAGTCAATTAAGCAAAGGAAACCTTTCATCATCTCTTCTATAGTTTACGTTAAAAAAACATCTTATTTTCTTTCTACCTTTGTCGATTTTTATGGGAAAGAAACGTCAATCAACAGATCCTTCTCCTTCCAACGGGAAGCAGTTGAGAACTAATTCAGATCACATCTTTACACATCACTCAGATGTCACATTCCAATGTTGTAGACATGTTTTCTGAACGAAGTGGTGGACAATTAATTTATTTTATATTTCTTGTTAATTTTATTTTTTATATGAAAGTCGAGAAGTCGTAATTAATTTATTTTTACTTTTAGATTTTTTCTTATCACACCAACGGTATTTTAGGGCTTTCTTCCTTCTCCAACGTTTTTGTAAAAGAATTATTAAAATTTTCTATAAAATATAACGAAACCAAAATATATATTCCCAAGATTTAATAGTACTCATTAGTACTTTTAGGTTTCCCAAACGGCATATTAATCTTTGAATGCATGCCTTAGAAGTTAATGACATTGTTTACTTTTCCTTTTACTAGAAAATAATATAAATAGTCAATTAAGCAAAGGAAACCTTTCATCATCTCTTCTCTAGTTTACGTTAAAAAAACATCTTATTTTCTTTCTACCTTTGTCGATTTTTATGGGAAAGAAACGTCAATCAACAGATCTTTCTCCTTCCAACGGGAAGCAGTTGAGAACTAATTCAGATCACATCTTTACACATCACTCAGATGTCACATTCCAATGTTGTAGACATGTTTTCTGAACGAAGTGGTGGACAATTAATTTATTTTATATTTCTTGTTAATTTTATTTTTTATATGAAAGTCGAGAAGTAGCAATTAATTTATTTTTACTTTTAGATTTTTTCTTATCACACCAACGGTATTTTAGGGCTTTCTTCCTTCTCCAACGTTTTTGTAAAAGAATTATTAAAATTTTCTATAAAATATAACGAAACCAAAATATATATTCCCAAGATTTAATAGTACTCATTAGTATTTTCAGGTTTCCCAAACGGCATATTAATCTTTGAATGCATGCCTTAGAAGTTAATGACACTGTTTACTTTTTTTTTACTAGAAAATAATATTAATAGTCAATTAAGCAAAGGAAACCTTTCATCATCTATTTTCTAGTTTGACGTTAAAAAAACATCTTATTTTCTTTCTATCTTTGTCGATTTTTATGGGAAAGAAACGTCAATCAACAGATCCTTCTCCTTCCAACGGGAAGCAGTTGAGAACTAATTCAGATCACATCTTTACACATCGCTCAGATGTCGCATTCCAATGTTGTAGACATGTTTTCTGAAGGAAGTGGTGGACAATTAATTTATTTTATATTTCTTGTTAATTTTATTTTTTATATGAAAGTCGAGAAATCGCAATTAATTTATTTTTACTTTTAGATTTTTTCTTATCACACCAACGGTATTTTAGGGCTTTCTTCCTTCTCCAACGTTTTTGTAAAAGAATTATTAAAATATTCTATAAAATATAACGAAACCAAAATATATATTCCCAAGATTTAATAGTACTCATTAGTACTTTTAGGTTTCCTAAACGGCATATTAATCTTTGAATGCATGCCTTAGAAGTTAATGACACTGTTTACTTTTTTTTTACTAGAAAATAATATAAATAGTCAATTAAGCAAATGAAACCTTTCATCATCTCTTCTATAGTTTACGTTAAAAAAACATCTTATTTTCTTTCTACCTTTGTCGATTTTTATGGGAAAGAAACGTCAATCAACAGATCCTTCTCCTTCCAACGGGAAGCAGTTGAGAACTAATTCAGATCACATCTTTACACATCACTCAGATGTCACATTCCAATGTTGTAGACATGTTTTCTGAACGAAGTGGTGGACAATTAATTTATTTTATATTTCTTGTTAATTTTATTTTTTATATGAAAGTCGAGAAGTCGCAATTAATTTATTTTTACTTTTAGATTTTTTCTTATCCTACCAACGGTATTTTAGGGCTTTCCTCCTTCTCCAAGGTTTTTGTAAAAGAATTAATAAAATTTTCTATAAAATATAACGAAACCAAAATATATATTCCCAAGATTTAATAGTACTCATTAGTATTTTTAGGTTTCCCAAACGGCATATTAATCTTTGAATGCATGCCTTAGAAGTTAATGACATTGTTTACTTTTCCTTTTACTAGAAAATAATATAAATAGTCAATTAAGCAAAGAAAACCTTTCATCATCTCTTCTCTAGTTTACGTTAAAAAAACATCTTATTTTCTTTCTACCTTTGTCGATTTTTATGGGAAAGAAACGTCAATCAACAGATCCTTCTCCTTCCAACGGGAAGCAGTTGAGAACTAATTCAGATCACATCTTTACACATCACTCAGATGTCACATTCCAATGTTGTAAACATGTTTTCTGAACGAAGTGGTGGACAATTAATTTATTTTATATTTCTTGTTAATTTTATATTTTATATGAAAGTCGAGAAATCGCAATTAATTTATTTTTACTTTTAGATTTTTTCTTATCACACCAACGGTATTTTAGGGCTTTCTTCCTTCTCCAACGTTTTTGTAAAAGAATTAATAAAATTATCTATAAAATATAACGAAACCAAAATATATATTCCCAAGATTTAATAGTACTCATTAGTATTTTTAGGTTTCCCAAACGGCATATTAATCTTTGAATGCATGCCTTAGAAGTTAATGACATTGTTTACTTTTCCTTTTACTAGAAAATAATATAAATAGTCAATTAAGCAAAGGAAACCTTTCATCATCTCTTCTCTAGTTTACGTTAAAAAAACATCTTATTTTCTTTCTACCTTTGTCGATTTTTATGGGAAAGAAACGTCAATCAACAGATCCTTCTCCTTCCAACGGGAAGCAGTTGAGAACTAATTCAGATCACATCTTTACACATCACTCAGATGTCACATTCCAATGTTGTAGACATGTTTTCTGAACGAAGTGGTGGACAATTAATTTATTTTATATTTCTTGTTAATTTTATATTTTATATGAAAGTCGAGAAATCGCAATTAATTTATTTTTACTTTTAGATTTTTTCTTATCACACAAACGGTATTTTAGGGCTTTCTTCCTTCTCCAACGTTTTTGTAAAAGAATTACTAAAATTTTCTATAAAATATAACGAAACCAAAATATATATTCCCAAGATTTAATAGTACTCATTAGTATTTTTAGGTTTCCCAAACGGCATATTAATCTTTGAATGCATGCCTTAGAAGTTAATGACATTGTTTACTTTTCCTTTTACTAGAAAATAATATAAATAGTCAATTAAGCAAAGGAAACCTTTCATCATCTCTTCTCTAGTTTACGTTAAAAAAACATCTTATTTTCTTTCTACCTTTGTCGATTTTTATGGGAAAGAAACGTCAATCACCAGATCCTTCTCCTTCCAACGGGAAGCAGTTGAGAACTAATTCAGATCACATCTTTACACATCACTCAGATGTCACATTCCAATGTTGTAGACATGTTTTCTGAACGAAGTGGTGGACAATTAATTTATTTTATATTTCTTGTTAATTTTATTTTTTATATGAAAGTCGAGAAGTCGCAATTAATTTATTTTTACTTTTAGATTTTTTCTTATCACACCAACGGTATTTTAGGGCTTTCTTCCTTCTCCAACGTTTTTGTAAAAGAATTATTAAAATTTTCTATAAAATATAACGAAACAAAAATATATATTCCCAAGATTTAATAGTACTCATTAGTATTTTTAGGTTTCCCAAACGGCATATTAATCTTTGAATGCATGCCTTAGAAGTTAATGACACTGTTTACTTTTTTTTTTACTAGAAAATAATATTAATAGTCAATTAAGCAAAGGAAACCTTTCATCATCTCTTCTCTAGTTTGACGTTAAAAAAACATCTTATTTTCTTTCTATCTTTGTCGATTTTTATGGGAAAGAAACGTCAATCAACAGATCCTTCTCCTTCCAACGGGAAGCAGTTGAGAACTAATTCAGATCACATCTTTACACATCACTCAGATGTCACATTCCAATGTTGTAGACATGTTTTCTGAACGAAGTGGTGGACAATTAATTTATTTTATATTTCTTGTTAATTTTATTTTTTATATGAAAGTCGAGAAATCGCAATTAATTTATTTTTACTTTTAGATTTTTTCTTATCACACCAACGGTATTTTAGGGCTTTCTTCCTTCTCCAACGTTTTTGTAAAAGAATTATTAAAATTTTCTATAAAATATAACGAAACAAAAATATATATTCCCAAGATTTAATAGTACTCATTAGTATTTTTAGGTTTCCCAAACGGCATATTAATCTTTGAATGCATGCCTTAGAAGTTAATGACACTGTTTACTTTTTTTTTTACTAGAAAATAATATTAATAGTCAATTAAGCAAAGGAAACCTTTCATCATCTCTTTTCTAGTTTGACGTTAAAAAAACATCTTATTTTCTTTCTATCTTTGTCGATTTTTATGGGAAAGAAACGTCAATCAACAGATCCTTCTCCTTCCAACGGGAAGCAGTTGAGAACTAATTCAGATCACATCTTTACACATCGCTCAGATGTCGCATTCCAATGTTGTAGACATGTTTTCTGAAGGAAGTGGTGGACAATTAATTTATTTTATATTTCTTGTTAATTTTATTTTTTATATGAAAGTCGAGAAGTCGCAATTAATTTATTTTTACTTTTAGATTTTTTCTTATCACACCAACGGTATTTTAGGGCTTTCTTCCTTCTCCAACGTTTTTGTAAAAGAATTATTAAAATTTTCTATAAAATATAACGAAACCAAAATATATATTCCCAAGATTTAATAGTACTCATTAGTATTTTTAGGTTTCCCAAACGGCATATTAATCTTTGAATGCATGCCTTAGAAGTTAATGACACTGTTTACTTTTTTTTTTACTAGAAAATAATATTAATAGTCAATTAAGCAAATGAAACCTTTCATCATCTCTTCTCTAGTTTGACGTTAAAAAAACATCTTATTTTCTTTCTATCTTTGTCGATTTTTATGGGAAAGAAACGTCAATCAACAGATCCTTCTCCTTCCAACGGGAAGCAGTTGAGAACTAATTCAGATCACATCTTTACACATCGCTCAGATGTCGCATTCCAATGTTGTAGACATGTTTTCTGACTGAAGTGGTGGGCAATTAATTTATTTTATATTTCTTTTTAATTTTATTTTTTTATATGAAAGTCGAGAAGTCGCAATTAAGTTATTTTTAGTTTTAGATTTTTCTTATCACACCAACGGTATTTTAGGGCTTTCTTCCTTCTCCAAGGTTTTTGTAAAAGAATTATTAAAATTTTCTATAAAATATAACGAAACCAAAATATATATTCCCAAGATTTTATAGTACTCATTAGTATTTTTAGGTTTCCCAAACGGCATATTAATCTTTGAATGCATGCCTTAGAAGTTAATGACATTGTTTACTTTTCCTTTTACTAGAAAATAATATAAATAGTCAATTAAGAAAAGGAAACCTTTCATCATCTCTTCTCTAGTTTACGTTAAAAAAACATCTTATTTTCTTTCTACCTTTGTCGATTTTAATGGGAAAGAAACGTCAATCAACAGATCCTTCTCCTTCCAACGGGAAGCAGTTGAGAACTAATTCAGATCACATCTTTACACATCACTCAGATGTCACATTCCAATGTTGTAGACATGTTTTCTGAACGAAGTGGTGGACAATTAATTTATTTTATATTTCTTGTTAATTTTATTTTTTATATGAAAGTCGAGAAGTCGCAATTAATTTATTTTTACTTTTAGATTTTTTCTTATCACACAAACGGTATTTTAGGGCTTTCTTCCTTCTCCAACGTTTTTGTAAAAGAATTACTAAAATTTTCTATAAAATATAACGAAACCAAAATATATATTCCCAAGATTTAATAGTACTCATTAGTATTTTTAGGTTTCCCAAACGGCATATTAATCTTTGAATGCATGCCTTAGAAGTTAATGACATTGTTTACTTTTCCTTTTACTAGAAAATAATAGAAATAGTCAATTAAGCAAAGGAAACCTTTCATCATCTCTTCTCTAGTTTACGTTAAAAAAACATCTTATTTTCTTTCTACCTTTGTCGATTTTTATGGGAAAGAAACGTCAATCAACAGATCCTTCTCCTTCCAACGGGAAGCAGTTGAGAACTAATTCAGATCACATCTTTACACATCACTCAGATGTCGCATTCCAATGTTGTAGACATGTTTTCTGAACGAAGTGGTGGACAATTAATTTATTTTATATTTCTTGTTAATTTTATATTTTATATGAAAGTTGAGAAATCGCAATTAATTTATTTTTACTTTTAGATTTTTTCTTATCACACCAACGGTATTTTAGGGCTTTCCTCTTTCTCCAACGTTTTTGTAAAAGAATTATTAAAATTTTCTATAAAATATAACGAAACCAAAATATATATTCCCAAGATTTAATAGTACTCATTAGTACTTTTAGGTTTCCTAAACGGCATATTAATTTTTGAATGCATGCCTTAGAAGTTAATGACACTGTTTACTTTTTTTTTTACTAGAAAATAATATAAATAGTCAATTAAGCAAAGGAAACCTTTCATCATCTCTTCTCTAGTTTACGTTAAAAAAACATCTTATTTTCTTTCTATCTTTGTCGATTTTTATGGGAAAGAAACGTCAATCAACAGATCCTTCTCCTTCCAACGGGAAGCAGTTGAGAACTAATTCAGATCACATCTTTACACATCGCTCAGATGTCGCATTCCAATGTTGTAGACATGTTTTCTGAACGAAGTGGTGGGCAATTAATTTATTTTATATTTCTTTTTAATTTTATTTTTTTATATGAAAGTCGAGAAGTCGCAATTAAGTTATTTTTAGTTTTAGATTTTTCTTATCACACCAACGGTATTTTAGGGATTTTCTCCTTCTCCAAGGTTTTTGTAAAAGAATTATTAAAATTTTCTATAAAATATAACGAAACCAAAATATATATTCCCAAGATTTAATAGTACTCATTAGTATTTTTAGGTTTCCCAAACGGCATATTAATCTTTGAATGCATGCCTTAGAAGTTAATGACATTGTTTACTTTTCCTTTTACTAGAAAATAATATAAATAGTCAATTAAGCAAAGGAAACCTTTCATCATCTCTTCTCTAGTTTACGTTAAAAAAATATCTTATTTTCTTTCTATCTTTGTCGATTTTTGTGGGAAAAAAACGTCAATCAACAGAACCTTCTCCTTCCAATGGGAAGCAGTTGAGAACAAATTCAGATCACATCTTTACACATCACTCAGATGTCGCATTCCAATGTTGTAGACATATTTTCTGAACGAAGTGGTGGGCAATTAATTTATTTTATATTTCTTTTTAATTTATTTTTTATATGAAAGTCGAGAAGTCGCAATGAAGTTATTTTTACTTTTAGATTTTTCTTATCACACCAACGGTATATTAGGGCTTTCCTCCTTCTCCAAGGTTTTTGTAAAAGAATTAATAAAATTTTCTATAAAATATAACGAAACCAAAATATATATTCCCAAGATTTAATAGTACTCATTAGTATTTTTAGGTTTCCCAAACGGCATATTAATCTTTGAATGCATGCCTTAGAAGTTAATGACACTGTTTACTTTTTTTTTTACTAGAAAATAATATTAATAGTCAATTAAGCAAATGAAACCTTTCGTCATCTCTTCTCTAGTTTGACGTTAAAAAAACATCTTATTTTCTTTCTATCTTTGTCGATTTTTATGGGAAAGAAACGTCAATCAACAGATCCTTCTCCTTCCAACGGGAAGCAGTTGAGAACTAATTCAGATCACATCTTTACACAGCAATCAGATGTCACATTCCAATGTTGTAGACATGCTTTCTGAACGAAGTGGTGGACAATTAATTTATTTTATATTTCTTGTTAATTTTATTTTTTATATGAAAGTCGAGAAGTCGCAATTAATTTATTTTTACTTTTAGATTTTTTCTTATCACACCAACGGTATTTTAGGGCTTTCTTCCTTCTCCAACGTTTTTGTAAAAGAATTATTAAAATTTTCTATAAAATATAACGAAACCAAAATATATATTCCCAAGATTTAATAGTACTCATTAGTATTTTTAGGTTTCCCAAACGGCATATTAATCTTTGAATACATGCCTTAGAAGTTAATGACATTGTTTACTTTTCTTTTTACTAGAAAATAATATTAATAGTCAATTAAGCAAAGGAAATCTTTCATCATCTCTTCTCTAGTTTGACGTTAAAAAAACATCTTATTTTCTTTCTACCTTTGTCGATTTTTATGGGAAAGAAACGTCAATCAACATATCATTCTCCTTCCAACTGGAAGAAGTTGAGAACTAATTCAGATCACATATTTACACATCACTCAGATGTCGCATTCCAATGTTGTAGACATGTTTTCTGAACGAAGTGGTGGGCAATTAATTTATTTTATATTTCTTTTTACATTTATTTTTTTATATGAAAGTCGAGAAGTCGCAATTAATTTATTTTTACTTTTAGATTTTTTTTATCACACCAACATTATTTTAGGGCTTTTCTCCTTCTCCTATGTTTTTGTAAAAGAATTATGAAAATTTTCTATAAAATATAACGAAACCAAAATATATATTACCAAGATTTAATAGTACTCATCAGTATTTTTAGGTTTCCCAAACGGCATATTAATCTTTGAATGCATGCCTTTAAAGTTGATGACATTGTTTACTTTTTTTTTTACTAGAAAATAATATAAATAGTCAATTAAGCAAATGAAACCTTTCATCATCTCTTCTCTAGTTTACGTTAAAAAAACATCTTATTTTCTTTCTACCTTTGTCGATTTTTATGGGAAAAAACGTCAATCAACATATCATTCTCCTTCCAACGGGAAGAAGTTGAGAACTAATTCAGATCACATATTTACACATCACTCAGATGTCGCATTCCAATGTTGTAGACATGTTTTCTGAACGAAGTGGTGGGCAATTAATTTATTTTATATTTCTTTTTACATTTATTTTTTTATATGAAAGTCGAGAAGTCGCAATTAATTTATTTTTACTTTTAGATTTTTTTTATCACACCAACATTATTTTAGGGCTTTTCTCCTTCTCCTATGTTTTTGTAAAAGAATTATGAAAATTTTCTATAAAATATAACGAAACCAAAATATATATTACCAAGATTTAATAGTACTCATCAGTATTTTTAGGTTTCCCAAACGGCATATTAATCTTTGAATGCATGCCTTTAAAGTTGATGACATTGTTTACTTTTCTTTTTACTAGAAAATAATATAAATAGTCAATTAAGCAAAGGAAACCTTTCATCATCTCTTCTCTAGTTTACGTTAAAAAAACATCTTATTTTCTTTCTATCTTTGTCGATTTTTATGGGAAAGAAACGTCAATCAACAGATCCTTCTCCTTCCAACGGGAAGCAGTTGAGAACTAATTCAGATCACATCTTTACACATCACTCAGATGTCACATTCCAATGTTGTAGACATGTTTTCTGAACGAAGTGGTGGACAATTAATTTATTTTATATTTCTTGTTAATTTTATTTTTTATATGAAAGTCGAAAAGTCGCAATTAATTTATTTTTACTTTTAGATTTCTTCTTATCACACCAACGGTATTTTAGGGCTTTCTTCCTTCTCCAACGTTTTTGTAAAGGAATTATTAAAATTATCTATAAAATATAACGAAACCAAAATATATATTCCCAAGATTTAATAGTACTCATTAGTATTTTTAGGTTTCCCAAACGGCATATTAATATTTTAATGCATGCCTTAGAAGTTAATGACATTGTTTACTTTTCGTTTTACTAGAAAATAATATAAATAGTCAATTAAGCAAAGGAAACCTTTCATCATCTCTTCTCTAGTTTACGTTAAAAAAACATCTTATTTTCTTTATACCTTTGTCGATTTTTATGGGAAAGAAACGTCAATCAACAGATCCTTCTCCTTCCAACGGGAAGCAGTTGAGAACTAATTCAGATCACATCTTTACACATCACTCAGATGTCACATTCCAATGTTGTAGACATGTTTTCTGAACGAAGTGGTGGACAATTAATTTATTTTATATTTCTTGTTAATTTTATTTTTTATATGAAAGTCGAAAAGTCGCAATTAATTTATTTTTACTTTTAGATTTCTTCTTATCACACCAACGGTATTTTAGGGCTTTCTTCCTTCTCCAACGTTTTTGAAAAGGAATTATTAAAATTATCTATAAAATATAACGAAACCAAAATATATATTCCCAAGATTTAATAGTACTCATTAGTATTTTTAGGTTTCCCAAACGGCATATTAATCTTTTAATGCATGCCTTAGAAGTTAATGACATTGTTTACTTTTCCTTTTACTAGAAAATAATATAAATAGTCAATTAAGCAAAGGAAACCTTTCATCATCTCTTCTCTAGTTTACGTTAAAAAAACATCTTATTTTCTTTATACCTTTGTCGATTTTTATGGGAAAGAAACGTCAATCAACAGATCCTTCTCCTTCCAACGGGAAGCAGTTGAGAACTAATTCAGATCACATCTTTACACATCACTCAGATGTCACATTCCAATGTTGTAGACATGTTTTCTGAACGAAGTGGTGGACAATTAATTTATTTTATATTTCTTGTTAATTTTATTTTTTATATGAAAGTTGAAAAGTCGCAATTAATTTATTTTTACTTTTAGATTTCTTCTTATCACACCAACGGTATTTTAGGGCTTTCTTCCTTCTCCAACGTTTTGTAAAAGAATTATTAAAATTATCTATAAAATATAACGAAACTAAAATATATATTCCCAAGATTTAATAGTACTCATTAGTATTTTTAGGTTTTCCAAACGGCATATTAATCTTTGAATGCATGCCTTAGAAGTTAATGACACTGTTTACTTTTTTTTTTACTAGAAAATAATATTAATAGTCAATTAAGCAAAGGAAACCTTTCATCATCTCTTCTCTAGTTTGACGTTAAAAAAACATCTTATTTTCTTTCTACCTTTGTCGATTTTTATGGGAAAGAAACGTCAATCAACATATCATTCTCCTTCCAACGGGAAGAAGTTGAGAACTAATTCAGATCACATCTTTACACATCACTCAGATGTCGCATTTCAATGTTGTAGACATGTTTTCTGAACGAAGTGGTGGGCAATTAATTTATTTTATATTTCTTTTTACATTTATTTTTTTATATGAAAGTCGAGAAGTCGCATTTAATTTATTTTTACTTTTAGATTTTTTTTATCACACCAACATTATTTTAGGGCTTTTCTCCTTCTCCTAAGTTTTTGTAAAAGAATTATGAAAATTTTCTATAAAATATAACGAAACCAAAATATATAATACCAAGATTTAATAGTACTCATTAGTATTTTTAGGTTTCCCAAACGGCATATTAATCTTTGAATGCATGCCTTTAAAGTTGATGACATTGTTTACTTTTTTTTTTACTAGAAAATAATATAAATAGTCAATTAAGCAAATGAAACCTTTCATCATCTCTTCTCTAGTTTACGTTAAAAAAACATCTTATTTTCTTTCTACCTTTGTCGATTTTTATGGGAAAAAACGTCAATCAACATATCATTCTCCTTCCAACGGGAAGAAGTTGAGAACTAATTCAGATCACATATTTACACATCACTCAGATGTCGCATTCCAATGTTGTAGACATGTTTTCTGAACGAAGTGGTGGGCAATTAATTTATTTTATATTTCTTTTTACATTTATTTTTTTATATGAAAGTCGAGAAGTCGCAATTAATTTATTTTTACTTTTAGATTTTTTTTATCACACCAACATTATTTTAGGGCTTTTCTCCTTCTCCTATGTTTTTGTAAAAGAATTATGAAAATTTTCTATAAAATATAACGAAACCAAAATATATATTACCAAGATTTAATAGTACTCATCAGTATTTTTAGGTTTCCCAAACGGCATATTAATCTTTGAATGCATGCCTTTAAAGTTGATGACATTGTTTACTTTTCTTTTTACTAGAAAATAATATAAATAGTCAATTAAGCAAAGGAAACCTTTCATCATCTCTTCTCTAGTTTACGTTAAAAAAACATCTTATTTTCTTTCTATCTTTGTCGATTTTTGTGGGAAAAAAACGTCAATCAACAGAACCTTCTCCTTCCAATGGGAAGCAGTTGAGAACAAATTCAGATCACGTCTTTACACATCACTCAGATGTCGCATTCCAATGTTGTAGACATATTTTCTGAACGAAGTGGTGGGCAATTAATTTATTTTATATTTCTTTTTAATTTATTTTTTATATGAAAGTCGAGAAGTCGCAATGAAGTTATTTTTACTTTTAGATTTTTCTTATCACACCAACGGTATATTAGGGCTTTCCTCCTTCTCCAAGGTTTTTGTAAAAGAATTAATAAAATTTTCTATAAAATATAACGAAACCAAAATATATATTCCCAAGATTTAATAGTACTCATTAGTATTTTTAGGTTTCCCAAACGGCATATTAATCTTTGAATGCATGCCTTAGAAGTTAATGACATTGTTTACTTTTCCTTTTACTAGAAAATAATATAAATAGTCAATTAAGCAAAGGAAACCTTTCATCATCTCTTCTCTAGTTTACGTTAAAAAAACATCTTATTTTCTTTATACCTTTGTCGATTTTTATGGGAAAGAAACGTCAATCAACAGATCCTTCTCCTTCCAACGGGAAGCAGTTGAGAACTAATTCAGATCACATCTTTACACATCACTCAGATGTCACATTCCAATGTTGTAGACATGTTTTCTGAACGAAGTGGTGGACAATTAATTTATTTTATATTTCTTGTTAATTTTATTTTTTATATGAAAGTCGAAAAGTCGCAATTAATTTATTTTTACTTTTAGATTTCTTCTTATCACACCAACGGTATTTTAGGGCTTTCTTCCTTCTCCAACGTTTTTGAAAAGGAATTATTAAAATTATCTATAAAATATAACGAAACCAAAATATATATTCCCAAGATTTAATAGTACTCATTAGTATTTTTAGGTTTCCCAAACGGCATATTAATATTTTAATGCATGCCTTAGAAGTTAATGACATTGTTTACTTTTCGTTTTACTAGAAAATAATATAAATAGTCAATTAAGCAAAGGAAACCTTTCATCATCTCTTCTCTAGTTTACGTTAAAAAAACATCTTATTTTCTTTATACCTTTGTCGATTTTTATGGGAAAGAAACGTCAATCAACAGATCCTTCTCCTTCCAACGGGAAGCAGTTGAGAACTAATTCAGATCACATCTTTACACATCACTCAGATGTCACATTCCAATGTTGTAGACATGTTTTCTGAACGAAGTGGTGGACAATTAATTTAATTTATATTTCTTGTTAATTTTATTTTTTATATGAAAGTCGAAAAGTCGCAATTAATTTATTTTTACTTTTAGATTTCTTCTTATCACACCAACGGTATTTTAGGGCTTTCTTCCTTCTCCAACGTTTTTGAAAAGGAATTATTAAAATTATCTATAAAATATAACGAAACCAAAATATATATTCCCAAGATTTAATAGTACTCATTAGTATTTTTAGGTTTCCCAAACGGCATATTAATCTTTTAATGCATGCCTTAGAAGTTAATGACATTGTTTACTTTTCCTTTTACTAGAAAATAATATAAATAGTCAATTAAGCAAAGGAAACCTTTCATCATCTCTTCTCTAGTTTACGTTAAAAAAACATCTTATTTTCTTTATACCTTTGTCGATTTTTATGGGAAAGAAACGTCAATCAACAGATCCTTCTCCTTCCAACGGGAAGCAGTTGAGAACTAATTCAGATCACATCTTTACACATCACTCAGATGTCACATTCCAATGTTGTAGACATGTTTTCTGAACGAAGTGGTGGACAATTAATTTATTTTATATTTCTTGTTAATTTTATTTTTTATATGAAAGTCGAAAAGTCGCAATTAATTTATTTTTACTTTTAGATTTCTTCTTATCACACCAACGGTATTTTAGGGCTTTCTTCCTTCTCCAACGTTTTTGAAAAGGAATTATTAAAATTATCTATAAAATATAACGAAACCAAAATATATATTCCCAAGATTTAATAGTACTCATTAGTATTTTTAGGTTTCCCAAACGGCATATTAATATTTTAATGCATGCCTTAGAAGTTAATGACATTGTTTACTTTTCGTTTTACTAGAAAATAATATAAATAGTCAATTAAGCAAAGGAAACCTTTCATCATCTCTTCTCTAGTTTACGTTAAAAAAACATCTTATTTTCTTTATACCTTTGTCGATTTTTATGGGAAAGAAACGTCAATCAACAGATCCTTCTCCTTCCAACGGGAAGCAGTTGAGAACTAATTCAGATCACATCTTTACACATCACTCAGATGTCACATTCCAATGTTGTAGACATGTTTTCTGAACGAAGTGGTGGACAATTAATTTATTTTATATTTCTTGTTAATTTTATTTTTTATATGAAAGTCGAAAAGTCGCAATTAATTTATTTTTACTTTTAGATTTCTTCTTATCACACCAACGGTATTTTAGGGCTTTCTTCCTTCTCCAACGTTTTTGAAAAGGAATTATTAAAATTATCTATAAAATATAACGAAACCAAAATATATATTCCCAAGATTTAATAGTACTCATTAGTATTTTTAGGTTTCCCAAACGGCATATTAATCTTTTAATGCATGCCTTAGAAGTTAATGACATTGTTTACTTTTCCTTTTACTAGAAAATAATATAAATAGTCAATTAAGCAAAGGAAACCTTTCATCATCTCTTCTCTAGTTTACGTTAAAAAAACATCTTATTTTCTTTATACCTTTGTCGATTTTTATGGGAAAGAAACGTCAATCAACAGATCCTTCTCCTTCCAACGGGAAGCAGTTGAGAACTAATTCAGATCACATCTTTACACATCACTCAGATGTCACATTCCAATGTTGTAGACATGTTTTCTAAACGAAGTGGTGGACAATTAATTTATTTTATATTTCTTGTTAATTTTATTTTTTATATGAAAGTTGAAAAGTCGCAATTAATTTATTTTTACTTTTAGATTTCTTCTTATCACACCAACGGTATTTTAGGGCTTTCTTCCTTCTCCAACGTTTTGTAAAAGAATTATTAAAATTATCTATAAAATATAACGAAACTAAAATATATATTCCCAAGATTTAATAGTACTCATTAGTATTTTTAGGTTTTCCAAACGGCATATTAATCTTTGAATGCATGCCTTAGAAGTTAATGACACTGTTTACTTTTTTTTTTACTAGAAAATAATATTAATAGTCAATTAAGCAAAGGAAACCTTTCATCATCTCTTCTCTAGTTTGACGTTAAAAAAACATCTTATTTTCTTTCTACCTTTGTCGATTTTTATGGGAAAGAAACGTCAATCAACATATCATTCTCCTTCCAACGGGAAGAAGTTGAGAACTAATTCAGATCACATCTTTACACATCACTCAGATGTCGCATTTCAATGTTGTAGACATGTTTTCTGAACGAAGTGGTGGGCAATTAATTTATTTTATATTTCTTTTTACATTTATTTTTTTATATGAAAGTCGAGAAGTCGCATTTAATTTATTTTTACTTTTAGATTTTTTTTATCACACCAACATTATTTTAGGGCTTTTCTCCTTCTCCTAAGTTTTTGTAAAAGAATTATGAAAATTTTCTATAAAATATAACGAAACCAAAATATATAATACCAAGATTTAATAGTACTCATTAGTATTTTTAGGTTTCCCAAACGGCACATTAATCTTTGAATGCATGCCTTAGAAGTTGATGACATTGTTTACTTTTCTTTTTACTAGAAAATAATATAAATAGTCAATTAAGCAAAGGAAACCTTTCATCATCTCTTCTCTAGTTTACGTTAAAAAAACATCTTATTTTCTTTCTACCTTTGTCGATTTTTATGGGAAAGAAACGTCAATCAACAGATCCTTCTCCTTCCAACGGGAAGCAGTTGAGAACTAATTCAGATCACATCTTTACACATCACTCAGATGTCGCATTCCAATGTTGTAGACATATTTTCTGAACGAAATAGTGGGCAATTAATTTATTTTATATTTCTGGTTAATTTTATTTTTTATATGAAAGTCGAGAAGTCGCAATTAATTTATATTTACTTTTAGATTTTTCTTATCACACCAACGGTATTTTAGGGCTTTTCTCCTTCTCCAAGGTTTTTGTAAAAGAATTATTAAAATTTTCTATAAAATATAACGAAACCAAATTATATATTCCCAAGATTTAATAGTACTCATTAGTATTTTTAGGTTTCCCAAATGGCATATTAATCTTTGAATGCATGCCTTAGAAGTTAATGACATTGTTTACTTTTCTCTTTACTAGAAAATAATATTAATAGTCAATTAAGCAAAGGAAACCTTTCATCATCTCTTCTCTAGTTTACGTTAAAAAAACATCTTATTTTCTTTCTACCTTTGTCGATTTTTATGGGAAAGAAACGTCAATCAACAGATCCTTCTCCTTCCAACGGGAAGCAGTTGAGAACTAATTCAGATCACATCTTTACACATCACTCAGATGTCACATTCCAATGTTGTAGACATGTTTTCTGAACGAAGTGGTGGACAATTAATTTATTTTATATTTCTTGTTAATTTTATTTTTTATATGAAAGTCGAGAAGTCGCAATTAATTTATTTTTACTTTTAGATTTTTTCTTATCACACCAACGGTATTTTAGGGCTTTCTTCCTTCTCCAACGTTTTTGTAAAAGAATTATGAAAATTTTCTATAAAATATAACGAAACCAAAATATATATTCCCAAGATTTAATAGTACTCATTAGTATTTTTAGGTTTCCCAAACGGCATATTAATCTTTGAATGCATGCCTTAGAAGTTAATGACACTGTTTACTTTTTTTTTTACTAGAAAATAATATTAATAGTCAATTAAGCAAATGAAACCTTTCATCATCTCTTCTCTAGTTTGACGTTAAAAAAACATCTTATTTTCTTTCTATCTTTGTCGATTTTTATGGGAAAGAAACGTCAATCAACAGATCCTTCTCCTTCCAACGGGAAGCAGTTGAGAACTAATTCAGATCACATCTTTACACATCGCTCAGATGTCGCATTCCAATGTTGTAGACATGTTTTCTGAACGAAGTGGTGGGCAATTAATTTATTTTATATTTCTTTTTAATTTTATTTTTTTATATGAAAGTCGAGAAGTCGCAATTAAGTTATTTTTAGTTTTAGATTTTTCTTATCACACCAACGGTATTTTAGGGCTTTCTTCCTTCTCCAAGGTTTTTGTAAAAGAATTATTAAAATTTTCTATAAAATATAACGAAACCAAAATATATATTCCCAAGATTTTATAGTACTCATTAGTATTTTTAAGTTTCCCAAACGGCATATTAATCTTTGAATGCATGCCTTAGAAGTTAATGACATTGTTTACTTTTCCTTTTACTAGAAAATAATATAAATAGTCAATTAAGAAAAGGAAACCTTTCATCATCTCTTCTCTAGTTTACGTTAAAAAAACATCTTATTTTCTTTCTACCTTTGTCGATTTTAATGGGAAAGAAACGTCAATCAACAGATCCTTCTCCTTCCAACGGGAAGCAGTTGAGAACTAATTCAGATCACATCTTTACACATCACTCAGATGTCACATTCCAATGTTGTAGACATGTTTTCTGAACGAAGTGGTGGACAATTAATTTATTTTATATTTCTTGTTAATTTTATTTTTTATATGAAAGTCGAGAAGTCGCAATTAATTTATTTTTACTTTTAGATTTCTTCTTATCACACCAACGATATTTTAGGGCTTTCTTCCTTCTCCAACGTTTTTGAAAAGGAATTATTAAAATTATCTATAAAATATAACGAAACCAAAATATATATTCCCAAGATTTAATAGTACTCATTTGTATTTTTAGGTTTCCCAAACGGCATATTAATCTTTTAATGCATGCCTTAGAAGTTAATGACATTGTTTACTTTTCCTTTTACTAGAAAATAATATAAATAGTCAATTAAGCAAAGGAAACCTTTCATCATCTCTTCTCTAGTTTACGTTAAAAAAACATCTTATTTTCTTTATACCTTTGTCGATTTTTATGGGAAAGAAACGTCAATCAACAGATCCTTCTCCTTCCAACGGGAAGCAGTTGAGAACTAATTCAGATCACATCTTTACACATCACTCAGATGTCACATTCCAATGTTGTAGACATGTTTTCTGAACGAAGTGGTGGACAATTAATTTATTTTATATTTCTTGTTAATTTTATTTTTTATATGAAAGTTGAAAAGTCGCAATTAATTTATTTTTACTTTTAGATTTCTTCTTATCACACCAACGGTATTTTAGGGCTTTCTTCCTTCTCCAACGTTTTGTAAAAGAATTATTAAAATTATCTATAAAATATAACGAAACCAAAATATATATTCCCAAGATTTAATAGTACTCATTAGTATTTTTAGGTTTTCCAAACGGCATATTAATCTTTGAATGCATGCCTTAGAAGTTAATGACACTGTTTACTTTTTTTTTTACTAGAAAATAATATTAATAGTCAATTAAGCAAAGGAAACCTTTCATCATCTCTTCTCTAGTTTGACGTTAAAAAAACATCTTATTTTCTTTCTACCTTTGTCGATTTTTATGGGAAAGAAACGTCAATCAACATATCATTCTCCTTCCAACGGGAAGAAGTTGAGAACTAATTCAGATCACATCTTTACACATCACTCAGATGTCGCATTTCAATGTTGTAGACATGTTTTCTGAACGAAGTGGTGGGCAATTAATTTATTTTATATTTCTTTTTACATTTATTTTTTTATATGAAAGTCGAGAAGTCGCATTTAATTTATTTTTACTTTTAGATTTTTTTTATCACACCAACATTATTTTAGGGCTTTTCTCCTTCTCCTAAGTTTTTGTAAAAGAATTATGAAAATTTTCTATAAAATATAACGAAACCAAAATATATAATACCAAGATTTAATAGTACTCATTAGTATTTTTAGGTTTCCCAAACGGCACATTAATCTTTGAATGCATGCCTTAGAAGTTGATGACATTGTTTACTTTTCTTTTTACTAGAAAATAATATAAATAGTCAATTAAGCAAAGGAAACCTTTCATCATCTCTTCTCTAGTTTACGTTAAAAAAACATCTTATTTTCTTTCTACCTTTGTCGATTTTTATGGGAAAGAAACGTCAATCAACAGATCCTTCTCCTTCCAACGGGAAGCAGTTGAGAACTAATTCAGATCACATCTTTACACATCACTCAGATGTCGCATTCCAATGTTGTAGACATATTTTCTGAACGAAATAGTGGGCAATTAATTTATTTTATATTTCTGGTTAATTTTATTTTTTATATGAAAGTCGAGAAGTCGCAATTAATTTATATTTACTTTTAGATTTTTTCTTATCACACGAACGGTATTTTAGGGCTTTCTTCCTTCTCCAACGTTTTTGAAAAGGAATTATTAAAATTTTCTATAAAATATAACGAAACCAAAATATATATTCCCAAGATTTAATAGTACTCATTAGTATTTTTAGGTTTCCCAAACGGCATATTAATCTTTGAATGCATGCCTTAGAAGTTAAGGACATTGTTTACTTTTCTTTTTACTAGAAAATAATATTAATAGTCAATTAAGCAAAGGAAACCTTTCATCATCTCTTCTCTAGTTTACGTTAAAAAAACATCTTATTTTCTTTCTACCTTTGTCGATTTTTATGGGAAAGAAACGTCAATCAACAGATCCTTCTCCTTCCAACGGGAAGCAGTTGAGAACTAATTCAGATCACATCTTTACACATCACTCAGATGTCACATTCCAATGTTGTAGACATGTTTTCTGAACGAAGTGGTGGACAATTAATTTATTTTATATTTCTTTTTAATTTTATTTTTTTATATGAAAGTCGAGAAGTCGCAATTAAGTTATTTTTAGTTTTAGATTTTTCTTATCACACCAACGGTATTTTAGGGCTTTCTTCCTTCTCCAAGGTTTTTGTAAAAGAATTATTAAAATTTTCTATAAAATATAACGAAACCAAAATATATATTCCCAAGATTTTATAGTACTCATTAGTATTTTTAGGTTTCCCAAACGGCATATTAATCTTTGAATGCATGCCTTAGAAGTTAATGACATTGTTTACTTTTCCTTTTACTAGAAAATAATATAAATAGTCAATTAAGAAAAGGAAACCTTTCATCATCTCTTCTCTAGTTTACGTTAAAAAAACATCTTATTTTCTTTCTACCTTTGTCGATTTTTATGGGAAAGAAACGTCAATCAACAGATCCTTCTCCTTCCAACGGGAAGCAGTTGAGAACTAATTCAGATCACATCTTTACACATCGCTCAGATGTCGCATTCCAATGTTGTAGACATGTTTTCTGAACGAAGTGGTGGGCAATTAATTTATTTTATATTTCTTTTTAATTTTATTTTTTTATATGAAAGTCGAGAAGTCGCAATTAAGTTATTTTTAGTTTTAGATTTTTCTTATCACACCAACGGTATTTTAGGGCTTTCTTCCTTCTCCAAGGTTTTTGTAAAAGAATTATTAAAATTTTCTATAAAATATAACGAAACCAAAATATATATTCCCAAGATTTTATAGTACTCATTAGTATTTTTAGGTTTCCCAAACGGCATATTAATCTTTGAATGCATGCCTTAGAAGTTAATGACATTGTTTACTTTTCCTTTTACTAGAAAATAATATAAATAGTCAATTAAGAAAAGGAAACCTTTCATCATCTCTTCTCTAGTTTACGTTAAAAAAAACATCTTATTTTCTTTCTACCTTTGTCGATTTTAATGGGAAAGAAACGTCAATCAACAGATCCTTCTCCTTCCAACGGGAAGCAGTTGAGAACTAATTCAGATCACATCTTTACACATCACTCAGATGTCACATTCCAATGTTGTAGACATGTTTTCTGAACGAAGTGGTGGACAATTAATTTATTTTATATTTCTTGTTAATTTTATTTTTTATATGAAAGTCGAGAAGTCGCAATTAATTTATTTTTACTTTTAGATTTTTTCTTATCACACAAACGGTATTTTAGGGCTTTCTTCCTTCTCCAACGTTTTTGTAAAAGAATTACTAAAATTTTCTATAAAATATAACGAAACCAAAATATATATTCCCAAGATTTAATAGTACTCATTAGTATTTTTAGGTTTCCCAAACGGCATATTAATCTTTGAATGCATGCCTTAGAAGTTAATGACATTGTTTACTTTTCCTTTTACTAGAAAATAATAGAAATAGTCAATTAAGCAAAGGAAACCTTTCATCATCTCTTCTCTAGTTTACGTTAAAAAAACATCTTATTTTCTTTCTACCTTTGTCGATTTTTATGGGAAAGAAACGTCAATCAACAGATCCTTCTCCTTCCAACGGGAAGCAGTTGAGAACTAATTCAGATCACATCTTTACACATCACTCAGATGTCGCATTCCAATGTTGTAGACATGTTTTCTGAACGAAGTGGTGGACAATTAATTTATTTTATATTTCTTGTTAATTTTATATTTTATATGAAAGTTGAGAAATCGCAATTAATTTATTTTTACTTTTAGATTTTTTCTTATCACACCAACGGTATTTTAGGGCTTTCCTCTTTCTCCAACGTTTTTGTAAAAGAATTATTAAAATTTTCTATAAAATATAACGAAACCAAAATATATATTCCCAAGATTTAATAGTACTCATTAGTACTTTTAGGTTTCCTAAACGGCATATTAATCTTTGAATGCATGCCTTAGAAGTTAATGACACTGTTTACTTTTTTTTTTACTAGAAAATAATATAAATAGTCAATTAAGCAAAGGAAACCTTTCATCATCTCTTCTCTAGTTTACGTTAAAAAAACATCTTATTTTCTTTCTATCTTTGTCGATTTTTATGGGAAAGAAACGTCAATCAACAGATCCTTCTCCTTCCAACGGGAAGCAGTTGAGAACTAATTCAGATCACATCTTTACACATCGCTCAGATGTCGCATTCCAATGTTGTAGACATGTTTTCTGAACGAAGTGGTGGGCAATTAATTTATTTTATATTTCTTTTTAATTTTATTTTTTTATATGAAAGTCGAGAAGTCGCAATTAAGTTATTTTTAGTTTTAGATTTTTCTTATCACACCAACGGTATTTTAGGGATTTTCTCCTTCTCCAAGGTTTTTGTAAAAGAATTATTAAAATTTTCTATAAAATATAACGAAACCAAAATATATATTCCCAAGATTTAATAGTACTCATTAGTATTTTTAGGTTTCCCAAACGGCATATTAATCTTTGAATGCATGCCTTTAAAGTTGATGACATTGTTTACTTTTCTTTTTACTAGAAAATAATATAAATAGTCAATTAAGCAAAGGAAACCTTTCATCATCTCTTCTCTAGTTTACGTTAAAAAAATATCTTATTTTCTTTCTATCTTTGTCGATTTTTGTGGGAAAAAAACGTCAATCAACAGAACCTTCTCCTTCCAATGGGAAGCAGTTGAGAACAAATTCAGATCACATCTTTACACATCACTCAGATGTCGCATTCCAATGTTGTAGACATATTTTCTGAACGAAGTGGTGGGCAATTAATTTATTTTATATTTCTTTTTAATTTATTTTTTATATGAAAGTCGAGAAGTCGCAATGAAGTTATTTTTACTTTTAGATTTTTCTTATCACACCAACGGTATATTAGGGCTTTCCTCCTTCTCCAAGGTTTTTGTAAAAGAATTAATAAAATTTTCTATAAAATATAACGAAACCAAAATATATATTCCCAAGATTTAATAGTACTCATTAGTATTTTTAGGTTTCCCAAACGGCATATTAATCTTTGAATGCATGCCTTAGAAGTTAATGACATTGTTTACTTTTCCTTTTACTAGAAAATAATATAAATAGTCAATTAAGCAAAGGAAACCTTTCATCATCTCTTCTCTAGTTTACGTTAAAAAAACATCTTATTTTCTTTATACCTTTGTCGATTTTTATGGGAAAGAAACGTCAATCAACAGATCCTTCTCCTTCCAACGGGAAGCAGTTGAGAACTAATTCAGATCACATCTTTACACATCACTCAGATGTCACATTCCAATGTTGTAGACATGCTTTCTGAACGAAGTGGTGGACAATTAATTTATTTTATATTTCTTGTTAATTTTATTTTTTATATGAAAGTCGAGAAGTCGCAATTAATTTATTTTTACTTTTAGATTTTTTCTTATCACACCAACGGTATTTTAGGGCTTTCTTCCTTCTCCAACGTTTTTGTAAAAGAATTATTAAAATTTTCTATAAAATATAACGAAACCAAAATATATATTCCCAAAATTTAATAGTACTCATTAGTATTTTTAGGTTTCCCAAACGGCATATTAATCTTTGAATGCATGCCTTTAAAGTTGATGACATTGTTTACTTTTCTTTTTACTAGAAAATAATATAAATAGTCAATTAAGCAAAGGAAACCTTTCATCATCTCTTCTCTAGTTTACGTTAAAAAAATATCTTATTTTCTTTCTATCTTTGTCGATTTTTGTGGGAAAAAAACGTCAATCAACAGAACCTTCTCCTTCCAATGGGAAGCAGTTGAGAACAAATTCAGATCACATCTTTACACATCACTCAGATGTCGCATTCCAATGTTGTAGACATATTTTCTGAACGAAGTGGTGGGCAATTAATTTATTTTATATTTCTTTTTAATTTATTTTTTATATGAAAGTCGAGAAGTCGCAATGAAGTTATTTTTACTTTTAGATTTTTCTTATCACACCAACGGTATATTAGGGCTTTCCTCCTTCTCCAAGGTTTTTGTAAAAGAATTAATAAAATTTTCTATAAAATATAACGAAACCAAAATATATATTCCCAAGATTTAATAGTACTCATTAGTATTTTTAGGTTTCCCAAACGGCATATTAATCTTTGAATGCATGCCTTAGAAGTTAATGACATTGTTTACTTTTCCTTTTACTAGAAAATAATATAAATAGTCAATTAAGCAAAGGAAACCTTTCATCATCTCTTCTCTAGTTTACGTTAAAAAAACATCTTATTTTCTTTATACCTTTGTCGATTTTTATGGGAAAGAAACGTCAATCAACAGATCCTTCTCCTTCCAACGGGAAGCAGTTGAGAACTAATTCAGATCACATCTTTACACATCACTCAGATGTCACATTCCAATGTTGTAGACATGCTTTCTGAACGAAGTGGTGGACAATTAATTTATTTTATATTTCTTGTTAATTTTATTTTTTATATGAAAGTCGAGAAGTCGCAATTAATTTATTTTTACTTTTAGATTTTTTCTTATCACACCAACGGTATTTTAGGGCTTTCTTCCTTCTCCAACGTTTTTGTAAAAGAATTATTAAAATTTTCTATAAAATATAACGAAACCAAAATATATATTCCCAAGATTTAATAGTACTCATTAGTATTTTTAGGTTTCCCAAACGGCATATTAATCTTTGAATACATGCCTTAGAAGTTAATGACACTGTTTACTTTTCTTTTTACTAGAAAATAATATTAATAGTCAATTAAGCAAAGGAAATCTTTCATCATCTCTTCTCTAGTTTGACGTTAAAAAAACATCTTATTTTCTTTCTACCTTTGTCGATTTTTATGGGAAAGAAACGTCAATCAACATATCATTCTCCTTCCAACGGGAAGAAGTTGAGAACTAATTCAGATCACATATTTACACATCACTCAGATGTCGCATTCCAATGTTGTAGACATGTTTTCTGAACGAAGTGGTGGACAATTAATTTATTTTATATTTCTTTTTACATTTATTTTTTTATATGAAAGTCGAGAAGTCGCAATTAATTTATTTTTACTTTTAGATTTTTTTTATCACACCAACATTATTTTAGGGCTTTTCTCCTTCTCCTATGTTTTTGTAAAAGAATTATGAAAATTTTCTATAAAATATAACGAAACCAAAATATATATTACCAAGATTTAATAGTACTCATCAGTATTTTTAGGTTTCCCAAACTGCATATTAATCTTTGAATGCATGCCTTTAAAGTTGATGACATTGTTTACTTTTTTTTTTACTAGAAAATAATATAAATAGTCAATTAAGCAAATGAAACCTTTCATCATCTCTTCTCTAGTTTACGTTAAAAAAACATCTTATTTTCTTTCTACCTTTGTCGATTTTTATGGGAAAAAACGTCAATCAACATATCATTCTCCTTCCAACGGGAAGAAGTTGAGAACTAATTCAGATCACATATTTACACATCACTCAGATGTCGCATTCCAATGTTGTAGACATGTTTTCTGAACGAAGTGGTGGGCAATTAATTTATTTTATATTTCTTTTTACATTTATTTTTTTATATGAAAGTCGAGAAGTCGCAATTAATTTATTTTTACTTTTAGATTTTTTTTATCACACCAACATTATTTTAGGGCTTTTCTCCTTCTCCTATGTTTTTGTAAAAGAATTATGAAAATTTTCTATAAAATATAACGAAACCAAAATATATATTACCAAGATTTAATAGTACTCATCAGTATTTTTAGGTTTCCCAAACGGCATATTAATCTTTGAATGCATGCCTTTAAAGTTGATGACATTGTTTACTTTTCTTTTTACTAGAAAATAATATAAATAGTCAATTAAGCAAAGGAAACCTTTCATCATCTCTTCTCTAGTTTACGTTAAAAAAATATCTTATTTTCTTTCTATCTTTGTCGATTTTTGTGGGAAAAAAACGTCAATAACCAGAACCTTCTCCTTCCAATGGGAAGCAGTTGAGAACAAATTCAGATCACATCTTTACACATCACTCAGATGTCGCATTCCAATGTTGTAGACATATTTTCTGAACGAAGTGGTGGGCAATTAATTTATTTTATATTTCTTTTTAATTTATTTTTTATATGAAAGTCGAGAAGTCGCAATGAAGTTATTTTTACTTTTAGATTTTTCTTATCACACCAACGGTATATTAGGGCTTTCCTCCTTCTCCAAGGTTTTTGTAAAAGAATTAATAAAATTTTCTATAAAATATAACGAAACCAAAATATATATTCCCAAGATTTAATAGTACTCATTAGTATTTTTAGGTTTCCCAAACGGCATATTAATCTTTGAATGCATGCCTTAGAAGTTAATGACATTGTTTACTTTTCCTTTTACTAGAAAATAATATAAATAGTCAATTAAGCAAAGGAAACCTTTCATCATCTCTTCTCTAGTTTACGTTAAAAAAACATCTTATTTTCTTTATACCTTTGTCGATTTTTATGGGAAAGAAACGTCAATCAACAGATCCTTCTCCTTCCAACGGGAAGCAGTTGAGAACTAATTCAGATCACATCTTTACACATCACTCAGATGTCACATTCCAATGTTGTAGACATGTTTTCTGAACGAAGTGGTGGACAATTAATTTATTTTATATTTCTTGTTAATTTTATTTTTTATATGAAAGTCGAAAAGTCGCAATTAATTTATTTTTACTTTTAGATTTCTTCTTATCACACCAACGGTATTTTAGGGCTTTCTTCCTTCTCCAACGTTTTTGAAAAGGAATTATTAAAATTATCTATAAAATATAATGAAACCAAAATATATATTCCCAAGATTTAATAGTACTCATTAGTATTTTTAGGTTTCCCAAACGGCATATTAATATTTTAATGCATGCCTTAGAAGTTAATGACATTGTTTACTTTTCCTTTTACTAGAAAATAATATAAATAGTCAATTAAGCAAAGGAAACCTTTCATCATCTCTTCTCTAGTTTACGTTAAAAAAACATCTTATTTTCTTTATACCTTTGTCGATTTTTATGGGAAAGAAACGTCAATCAACAGATCCTTCTCCTTCCAACGGGAAGCAGTTGAGAACTAATTCAGATCACATCTTTACACATCACTCAGATGTCACATTCCAATGTTGTAGACATGTTTTCTGAACGAAGTGGTGGACAATTAATTTATTTTATATTTCTTGTTAATTTTATTTTTTATATGAAAGTCGAAAAGTCGCAATTAATTTATTTTTACTTTTAGATTTCTTCTTATCACACCAACGGTATTTTAGGGCTTTCTTCCTTCTCCAACGTTTTTGAAAAGGAATTACTAAAATTATCTATAAAATATAACGAAACCAAAATATATATTCCCAAGATTTAATAGTACTCATTAGTATTTTTAGGTTTCCCAAACGGCATATTAATCTTTTAATGCATGCCTTAGAAGTTAATGACATTGTTTACTTTTCCTTTTACTAGAAAATAATATAAATAGTCAATTAAGCAAAGGAAACCTTTCATCATCTCTTCTCTAGTTTACGTTAAAAAAACATCTTATTTCTTTATACCTTTGTCGATTTTTATGGGAAAGAAACGTCAATCAACAGATCCTTCTCCTTCCAACGGGAAGCAGTTGAGAACTAATTCAGATCACATCTTTACACATCACTCAGATGTCACATTCCAATGTTGTAGACATGTTTTCTGAACGAAGTGGTGGACAATTAATTTATTTTATATTTCTTGTTAATTTTATTTTTTATATGAAAGTTGAAAAGTCGCAATTAATTTATTTTTACTTTTAGATTTCTTTTTATCACACCAACGGTATTTTAGGGCTTTCTTCCTTCTCCAACGTTTTGTAAAAGAATTATTAAAATTATCTATAAAATATAACGAAACCAAAATATATATTCCCAAGATTTAATAGTACTCATTAGTATTTTTAGGTTTTCCAAACGGCATATTAATCTTTGAATGCATGCCTTAGAAGTTAATGACACTGTTTACTTTTTTTTTTACTAGAAAATAATATTAATAGTCAATTAAGCAAAGGAAACCTTTCATCATCTCTTCTCTAGTTTGACGTTAAAAAAACATCTTATTTTCTTTCTACCTTTGTCGATTTTTATGGGAAAGAAACGTCAATCAACATATCATTCTCCTTCCAACGGGAAGAAGTTGAGAACTAATTCAGATCACATCTTTACACATCACTCAGATGTCGCATTTCAATGTTGTAGACATGTTTTCTGAACGAAGTGGTGGGCAATTAATTTATTTTATATTTCTTTTTACATTTATTTTTTTATATGAAAGTCGAGAAGTCGCATTTAATTTATTTTTACTTTTAGATTTTTTTTATCACACCAACATTATTTTAGGGCTTTTCTCCTTCTCCTAAGTTTTTGTAAAAGAATTATGAAAATTTTCTATAAAATATAACGAAACCAAAATATATAATACCAAGATTTAATAGTACTCATTAGTATTTTTAGGTTTCCCAAACGGCACATTAATCTTTGAATGCATGCCTTAGAAGTTGATGACATTGTTTACTTTTCTTTTTACTAGAAAATAATATAAATAGTCAATTAAGCAAAGGAAACCTTTCATCATCTCTTCTCTAGTTTACGTTAAAAAAACATCTTATTTTCTTTCTACCTTTGTCGATTTTTATGGGAAAGAAACGTCAATCAACAGATCCTTCTCCTTCCAACGGGAAGCAGTTGAGAACTAATTCAGATCACATCTTTACACATCACTCAGATGTCGCATTCCAATGTTGTAGACATATTTTCTGAACGAAATAGTGGGCAATTAATTTATTTTATATTTCTGGTTAATTTTATTTTTTATATGAAAGTCGAGAAGTCGCAATTAATTTATATTTACTTTTAGATTTTTTCTTATCACACGAACGGTATTTTAGGGCTTTCTTCCTTCTCCAACGTTTTTGAAAAGGAATTATTAAAATTATCTATAAAATATAACGAAACCAAAATATATATTCCCAAGATTTAATAGTACTCATTAGTATTTTTAGGTTTCCCAAACGGCATATTAATCTTTGAATGCATGCCTTAGAAGTTAAGGACATTGTTTACTTTTCTTTTTACTAGAAAATAATATAAATAGTCAATTAAGCAAAGGAAACCTTTCATCATCTCTTCTCTAGTTTACGTTAAAAAAACATCTTATTTTCTTTCTACCTTTGTCGATTTTTGATGGGAAAGAAACGTCAATCAACAGATCCTTCTCCTTCCAACGGGAAGCAGTTGAGAACTAATTCAGATCACATCTTTACACATCACTCAGATGTCACATTCCAATGTTGTAGACATGTTTTCTGAACGAAGTGGTGGACAATTAATTTATTTTATATTTCTTGTTAATTTTATTTTTTATATGAAAGTCGAGAAGTCGCAATTAATTTATTTTTACTTTTAGATTTTTTCTTATCACACCAACGGTATTTTAGGGCTTTCTTCCTTCTCCAACGTTTTTGTAAAAGAATTATGAAAATTTTCTATAAAATATAACGAAACCAAAATATATATTCCCAAGATTTAATAGTACTCATTAGTATTTTTAGGTTTCCCAAACGGCATATTAATCTTTGAATGCATGCCTTAGAAGTTAATGACACTGTTTACTTTTTTTTTTACTAGAAAATAATATTAATAGTCAATTAAGCAAATGAAACCTTTCATCATCTCTTCTCTAGTTTGACGTTAAAAAAACATCTTATTTTCTTTCTATCTTTGTCGATTTTTATGGGAAAGAAACGTCAATCAACAGATCCTTCTCCTTCCAACGGGAAGCAGTTGAGAACTAATTCAGATCACATCTTTACACATCGCTCAGATGTCGCATTCCAATGTTGTAGACATGTTTTCTGAACGAAGTGGTGGGCAATTAATTTATTTTATATTTCTTTTTAATTTTATTTTTTTATATGAAAGTCGAGAAGTCGCAATTAAGTTATTTTTAGTTTTAGATTTTTCTTATCACACCAACGGTATTTTAGGGCTTTCTTCCTTCTCCAAGGTTTTTGTAAAAGAATTATTAAAATTTTCTATAAAATATAACGAAACCAAAATATATATTCCCAAGATTTTATAGTACTCATTAGTATTTTTAGGTTTCCCAAACGGCATATTAATCTTTGAATGCATGCCTTAGAAGTTAATGACATTGTTTACTTTTCCTTTTACTAGAAAATAATATAAATAGTCAATTAAGAAAAGGAAACCTTTCATCATCTCTTCTCTAGTTTACGTTAAAAAAACATCTTATTTTCTTTCTACCTTTGTCGATTTTAATGGGAAAGAAACGTCAATCAACAGATCCTTCTCCTTCCAACGGGAAGCAGTTGAGAACTAATTCAGATCACATCTTTACACATCACTCAGATGTCACATTCCAATGTTGTAGACATGTTTTCTGAACGAAGTGGTGGACAATTAATTTATTTTATATTTCTTGTTAATTTTATTTTTTATATGAAAGTCGAGAAGTCGCAATTAATTTATTTTTACTTTTAGATTTTTTCTTATCACACAAACGGTATTTTAGGGCTTTCTTCCTTCTCCAACGTTTTTGTAAAAGAATTACTAAAATTTTCTATAAAATATAACGAAACCAAAATATATATTCCCAAGATTTAATAGTACTCATTAGTATTTTTAGGTTTCCCAAACGGCATATTAATCTTTGAATGCATGCCTTAGAAGTTAATGACATTGTTTACTTTTCCTTTTACTAGAAAATAATATAAATAGTCAATTAAGCAAAGGAAACCTTTCATCATCTCTTCTCTAGTTTACGTTAAAAAAACATCTTATTTTCTTTCTACCTTTGTCGATTTTTATGGGAAAGAAACGTCAATCAACAGATCCTTCTCCTTCCAACGGGAAGCAGTTGAGAACTAATTCAGATCACATCTTTACACATCACTCAGATGTCGCATTCCAATGTTGTAGACATGTTTTCTGAACGAAGTGGTGGACAATTAATTTATTTTATATTTCTTGTTAATTTTATATTTTATATGAAAGTTGAGAAATCGCAATTAATTTATTTTTACTTTTAGATTTTTTCTTATCACACCAACGGTATTTTAGGGCTTTCCTCTTTCTCCAACGTTTTTGTAAAAAATTATTAAAATTTTCTATAAAATATAACGAAACCAAAATATATATTCCCAAGATTTAATAGTACTCATTAGTATTTTTAGGTTTCCCAAACGGCATATTAATCTTTGAATGCATGCCTTAGAAGTTAAGGACATTGTTTACTTTTCTTTTTACTAGAAAATAATATAAATAGTCAATTAAGCAAAGGAAACCTTTCATCATCTCTTCTCTAGTTTACGTTAAAAAAACATCTTATTTTCTTTCTACCTTTGTCGATTTTTATGGGAAAGAAACGTCAATCAACAGATCCTTCTCCTTCCAACGGGAAGCAGTTGAGAACTAATTTAGATCACATCTTTACACATCACTCAGATGTCACATTCCAATGTTGTAGACATGTTTTCTGAACGAAGTGGTGGACAATTAATTTATTTTATATTTCTTGTTAATTTTATTTTTTATATGAAAGTCGAGAAGTCGCAATTAATTTATTTTTACTTTTAGATTTTTTCTTATCACACGAACGGTATTTTAGGGCTTTCTTCCTTCTCCAACGTTTTTGAAAAGGAATTATTAAAATTATCTATAAAATATAACGAAACCAAAATATATATTCCCAAGATTTAATAGTACTCATTAGTATTTTTAGGTTTCCCAAACGGCATATTAATCTTTGAATGCATGCCTTAGAAGTTAAGGACATTGTTTACTTTTCTTTTTACTAGAAAATAATATAAATAGTCAATTAAGCAAAGGAAACCTTTCATCATCTCTTCTCTAGTTTACGTTAAAAAAACATCTTATTTTCTTTCTACCTTTGTCGATTTTTGATGGGAAAGAAACGTCAATCAACAGATCCTTCTCCTTCCAACGGGAAGCAGTTGAGAACTAATTCAGATCACATCTTTACACATCACTCAGATGTCACATTCCAATGTTGTAGACATGTTTTCTGAACGAAGTGGTGGACAATTAATTTATTTTATATTTCTTGTTAATTTTATTTTTTATATGAAAGTCGAGAAGTCGCAATTAATTTATTTTTACTTTTAGATTTTTTCTTATCACACCAACGGTATTTTAGGGCTTTCTTCCTTCTCCAACGTTTTTGTAAAAGAATTATGAAAATTTTCTATAAAATATAACGAAACCAAAATATATATTCCCAAGATTTAATAGTACTCATTAGTATTTTTAGGTTTCCCAAACGGCATATTAATCTTTGAATGCATGCCTTAGAAGTTAATGACACTGTTTACTTTTTTTTTTACTAGAAAATAATATTAATAGTCAATTAAGCAAATGAAACCTTTCATCATCTCTTCTCTAGTTTGACGTTAAAAAAACATCTTATTTTCTTTCTATCTTTGTCGATTTTTATGGGAAAGAAACGTCAATCAACAGATCCTTCTCCTTCCAACGGGAAGCAGTTGAGAACTAATTCAGATCACATCTTTACACATCGCTCAGATGTCGCATTCCAATGTTGTAGACATGTTTTCTGAACGAAGTGGTGGGCAATTAATTTATTTTATATTTCTTGTTAATTTTATTTTTTAATATGAAAGTCGAGAAGTCGCAATTAAGTTATTTTTAGTTTTAGATTTTTCTTATCACACCAACGGTATTTTAGGGCTTTCTTCCTTCTCCAAGGTTTTTGTAAAAGAATTATTAAAATTTTCTATAAAATATAACGAAACCAAAATATATATTCCCAAGATTTTATAGTACTCATTAGTATTTTTAGGTTTCCCAAACGGCATATTAATCTTTGAATGCATGCCTTAGAAGTTAATGACATTGTTTACTTTTCCTTTTACTAGAAAATAATATAAATAGTCAATTAAGAAAAGGAAACCTTTCATTATCTCTTCTCTAGTTTACGTTAAAAAAACATCTTATTTTCTTTCTACCTTTGTCGATTTTAATGGGAAAGAAACGTCAATCAACAGATCCTTCTCCTTCCAACGGGAAGCAGTTGAGAACTAATTCAGATCACATCTTTACACATCACTCAGATGTCACATTCCAATGTTGTAGACATGTTTTCTGAACGAAGTGGTGGACAATTAATTTATTTTATATTTCTTGTTAATTTTATTTTTTATATGAAAGTCGAGAAGTCGCAATTAATTTATTTTTACTTTTAGATTTTTTCTTATCACACAAACGGTATTTTAGGGCTTTCTTCCTTCTCCAACGTTTTTGTAAAAGAATTACTAAAATTTTCTATAAAATATAACGAAACCAAAATATATATTCCCAAGATTTAATAGTACTCATTAGTATTTTTAGGTTTCCCAAACGGCATATTAATCTTTGAATGCATGCCTTAGAAGTTAATGACATTGTTTACTTTTCCTTTTACTAGAAAATAATATAAATAGTCAATTAAGCAAAGGAAACCTTTCATCATCTCTTCTCTAGTTTACGTTAAAAAAACATCTTATTTTCTTTCTACCTTTGTCGATTTTTATGGGAAAGAAACGTCAATCAACAGATCCTTCTCCTTCCAACGGGAAGCAGTTGAGAACTAATTCAGATCACATCTTTACACATCACTCAGATGTCGCATTCCAATGTTGTAGACATGTTTTCTGAACGAAGTGGTGGACAATTAATTTATTTTATATTTCTTGTTAATTTTATATTTTATATGAAAGTTGAGAAATCGCAATTAATTTATTTTTACTTTTAGATTTTTTCTTATCACACCAACGGTATTTTAGGGCTTTCCTCTTTCTCCAACGTTTTTGTAAAAAATTATTAAAATTTTCTATAAAATATAACGAAACCAAAATATATATTCCCAAGATTTAATAGTACTCATTAGTATTTTTAGGTTTCCCAAACGGCATATTAATCTTTGAATGCATGCCTTAGAAGTTAAGGACATTGTTTACTTTTCTTTTTACTAGAAAATAATATAAATAGTCAATTAAGCAAAGGAAACCTTTCATCATCTCTTCTCTAGTTTACGTTAAAAAACATCTTATTTTCTTTCTACCTTTGTCGATTTTTATGGGAAAGAAACGTCAATCAACAGATCCTTCTCCTTCCAACGGGAAGAAGTTGAGAACTAATTCAGATCACATATTTACACATCACTCAGATGTCGCATTCCAATGTTGTAGACATGTTTTCTGAACGAAGTGGTGGGCAATTAATTTATTTTATATTTCTTTTTACATTTATTTTTTTATATGAAAGTCGAGAAGTCACAATTAATTTATTTTTACTTTTAGATTTTTTTTATCACACCAACATTATTTTAGGGCTTTTCTCCTTCTCCTATGTTTTTGTAAAAGATAATCTTTGAATGCATGCCTTTAAAGTTGATGACATTGTTTCCTTTTCTTTTTACTAGAAAATAATATAAATAGTCAATTAAGCAAAGGAAACCTTTCATCATCTCTTCTCTAGTTTACGTTAAAAAAATATCTTATTTTCTTTCTATCTTTGTCGATTTTTGTGGGAAAAAAACGTCAATCAACAGAACCTTCTCCTTCCAATGGGAAGCAGTTGAGAACAAATTCAGATCACATCTTTACACATCACTCAGATGTCGCATTCCAATGTTGTAGACATATTTTCTGAACGAAGTGGTGGGCAATTAATTTATTTTATATTTCTTTTTAATTTATTTTTTATATGAAAGTCGAGAAGTCGCAATGAAGTTATTTTTACTTTTAGATTTTTCTTATCACACCAACGGTATTTTAGGGCTTTCCTCCTTCTCCAAGGTTTTTGTAAAAGAATTAATAAAATTTTCTATAAAATATAACGAAACCAAAATATATATTCCCAAGATTTAATAGTACTCATTAGTATTTTTAGGTTTCCCAAACGGCATATTAATCTTTGAATGCATGCCTTAGAAGTTAATGACATTGTTTACTTTTCCTTTTACTAGAAAATAATATAAATAGTCAATTAAGCAAAGGAAACCTTTCATCATCTCTTCTCTAGTTTACGTTAAAAAAACATCTTATTTTCTTTCTACCTTTGTCGATTTTTATGGGAAAGAAACGTCAATCAACAGATCCTTCTCCTTCCAACGGGAAGCAGTTGAGAACTAATTCAGATCACATCTTTACACATCACTCAGATGTCACATTCCAATGTTGTAGACATGTTTTCTGAACGAAGTGGTGGACAATTAATTTATTTTATATTTCTTGTTAATTTTATTTTTTATATGAAAGTCGAGAAGTCGCAATTAATTTATTTTTACTTTTAGATTTTTTCTTATCACACAAACGGTATTTTAGGGCTTTCTTCCTTCTCCAACGTTTTTGTAAAAAATTATTAAAATTTTCTATAAAATATAACGAAACCAAAATATATATTCCCAAGATTTAATAGTACTCATTAGTATTTTTAGGTTTCCCAAACGGCATATTAATCTTTGAATGCATGCCTTAGAAGTTAAGGACATTGTTTACTTTTCTTTTTACTAGAAAATAATATAAATAGTCAATTAAGCAAAGGAAACCTTTCATCATCTCTTCTCTAGTTTACGTTAAAAAAACATCTTATTTTCTTTCTACCTTTGTCGATTTTAATGGGAAAGAAACGTCAATCAACAGATCCTTCTCCTTCCAACGGGAAGCAGTTGAGAACTAATTCAGATCACATCTTTACACATCACTCAGATGTCACATTCCAATGTTGTAGACATGTTTTCTGAACGAAGTGGTGGACAATTAATTTATTTTATATTTCTTGTTAATTTTATTTTTTATATGAAAGTCGAGAAGTCGCAATTAATTTATTTTTACTTTTAGATTTTTTCTTATCACACAAACGGTATTTTAGGGCTTTCTTCCTTCTCCAACGTTTTTGTAAAAGAATTACTAAAATTTTCTATAAAATATAACGAAACCAAAATATATATTCCCAAGATTTAATAGTACTCATTAGTATTTTTAGGTTTCCCAAACGGCATATTAATCTTTGAATGCATGCCTTAGAAGTTAATGACATTGTTTACTTTTCCTTTTACTAGAAAATAATATAAATAGTCAATTAAGCAAAGGAAACCTTTCATCATCTCTTCTCTAGTTTACGTTAAAAAAACATCTTATTTTCTTTCTACCTTTGTCGATTTTTATGGGAAAGAAACGTCAATCAACAGATCCTTCTCCTTCCAACGGGAAGCAGTTGAGAACTAATTCAGATCACATCTTTACACATCACTCAGATGTCGCATTCCAATGTTGTAGACATGTTTTCTGAACGAAGTGGTGGACAATTAATTTATTTTATATTTCTTGTTAATTTTATATTTTATATGAAAGTTGAGAAATCGCAATTAATTTATTTTTACTTTTAGATTTTTTCTTATCACACCAACGGTATTTTAGGGCTTTCCTCTTTCTCCAACGTTTTTGTAAAAAATTATTAAAATTTTCTATAAAATATAACGAAACCAAAATATATATTCCCAAGATTTAATAGTACTCATTAGTATTTTTAGGTTTCCCAAACGGCATATTAATCTTTGAATGCATGCCTTAGAAGTTAAGGACATTGTTTACTTTTCTTTTTACTAGAAAATAATATAAATAGTCAATTAAGCAAAGGAAACCTTTCATCATCTCTTCTCTAGTTTACGTTAAAAAAACATCTTATTTTCTTTCTACCTTTGTCGATTTTTATGGGAAAGAAACGTCAATCAACAGATCCTTCTCCTTCCAACGGGAAGCAGTTGAGAACTAATTTAGATCACATCTTTACACATCACTCAGATGTCACATTCCAATGTTGTAGACATGTTTTCTGAACGAAGTGGTGGACAATTAATTTATTTTATATTTCTTGTTAATTTTATTTTTTATATGAAAGTCGAGAAGTCGCAATTAATTTATTTTTACTTTTAGATTTTTTCTTATCACACCAACGGTATTTTAGGGCTTTCTTCCTTCTCCAACGTTTTTGTAAAAGAATTATGAAAATTTTCTATAAAATATAACGAAACCAAAATATATATTCCCAAGATTTAATAGTACTCATTAGTATTTTTAGGTTTCCCAAACGGCATATTAATCTTTGAATGCATGCCTTAGAAGTTAATGACATTGTTTACTTTTCCTTTTACTAGAAAATAATATAAATAGTCAATTAAGCAAAGGAAACCTTTCATCATCTCTTCTCTAGTTTACGTTAAAAAAACATCTTATTTTCTTTCTACCTTTGTCGATTTTTATGGGAAAGAAACGTCAATCAACAGATCCTTCTCCTTCCAACGGGAAGCAGTTGAGAACTAATTCAGATCACATCTTTACACATCATTTAGATGTCGCATTCCAATGTTGTAGACATGTTTTCTGAACGAAATAGTAGGCAATTAATTTATTTTATATTTCTTGTTAATTTTATTTTTTATATGAAAGTCGAGAAGTCGCAATTAATTTATTTTTACTTTTAGATTTTTTCTTATCACACCAACGGTATTTTAGGGCTTTCTCCTTCTCCAACGTTTTTGTAAAAGATTTATTAAAATTATCTATAAAATATAACGAAACCAAAATATATATTCCCAAGATTTAATATTACTCATTAGTATTTTTAGGTTTCCCAAACGGCATATTAATCTTTGAATGCATGCCTTAGAAGTTAAGGACATTGTTTACTTTTCTTTTTACTAGAAAATAATATAAATAGTCAATTAAGCAAAGGAAACCTTTCATCATCTCTTCTCTAGTTTACGTTAAAAAAACATCTTATTTTCTTTCTACCTTTGTCGATTTTTATGGGAAAGAAACGTCAATCAACAGATCCTTCTCCTTCCAACGGGAAGCAGTTGAGAACTAATTCAGATCACATCTTTACACATCACTCAGATGTCGCATTCCAATGTTGTAGACATGTTTTCTGAACGAAATAGTGGGCAATTAATTTATTTTATATTTCTGGTTAATTTTATTTTTTATATGAAAGTCGAGAAGTCGCAATTAATTTATTTTTACTTTTAGATTTTTTTTATCACACCAACGGTATTTTAGGGCTTTCCTCTTTCTCCAAGGTTTTTGTAAAAGAATTATGAAAATTTTCTATAAAATATAACGAAACCAAAATATATATTACCAAGATTTAATAGTACTCATCAGTATTTTTAGGTTTCCCAAACGGCATATTAATCTTTGAATGCATGCCTTAGAAGTGAATGACATTGTTTACTTTTCTTTCTACTAGAAAATAATATAAATAGTCAATTAAGCAAAGGAAACCTTTCATCATCTCTTCTCTAGTTTACGTTAAAAAAACATCTTATTTTCTTTCTACCTTTGTCGATTTTTATGGGAAAGAAACGTCAATCAACAGATCCTTCTCCTTCCAACGGGAAGCAGTTGAGAACTAATTCAGATCACATCTTTACACATCACTCAGATGTCGCATTCCAATGTTGTAGACATGTTTTCTGAACGAAGTGGTGGACAATTAATTTATTTTATATTTCTTGTTAATTTTATTTTTTATATGAAAGTCGAGAAGTCGCAATTAATTTATTTTTACTTTTAGATTTTTTCTTATCACACCAACGGTATTTTAGGGCTTTCTTCCTTCTCCAACGTTTTTGTAAAAGAATTATTAAAATTTTCTATAAAATATAACAAAACCAAAATATATATTCTCAAGATTTCATAGTACTCATTAGTATTTTTAGGTTTCCCAAACGGCATATTAATCTTTGAATACATGCCTTAGAAGTTAATGACACTGTTTACTTTTCTTTTTACTAGAAAATAATATTAATAGTCAATTAAGCAAAGGAAATCTTTCATCATCTCTTCTCTAGTTTGACGTTAAAAAAACATCTTATTTTCTTTCTACCTTTGTCGATTTTTATGGGAAAGAAACGTCAATCAACATATCATTCTCCTTCCAACGGGAAGAAGTTGAGAACTAATTCAGATCACATATTTACACATCACTCAGATGTCGCATTCCAATGTTGTAGACATGTTTTCTGAACGAAGTGGTGGGCAATTAATTTATTTTATATTTCTTTTTACATTTATTTTTTTATATGAAAGTCGAGAAGTCGCAATTAATTTATTTTTACTTTTACATTTTTTTTATCAGACCAACATTATTTTAGGGCTTTTCTCCTTCTCCTATGTTTTTGTAAAAGAATTATGAAAATTTTCTATAAAATATAACGAAACCAAAATATATATTACCAAGATTTAATAGTACTCATCAGTATTTTTAGGTTTCCCAAACGGCATATTAATCTTTGAATGCATGCCTTTAAAGTTGATGACATTGTTTACTTTTTTTTTTACTAGAAAATAATATAAATAGTCAATTAAGCAAATGAAACCTTTCATCATCTCTTCTCTAGTTTACGTTAAAAAAACATCTTATTTTCTTTCTACCTTTGTCGATTTTTATAGGAAAAAACGTCAATCAACATATCATTCTCCTTCCAACGGGAAGAAGTTGAGAACTAATTCAGATCACATCTTTACACATCACTCAGATGTCGCATTCCAATGTTGTAGACATGTTTTCTGAACGAAATAGTGGGCAATTAATTTATTTTATATTTCTGGTTAATTTTATTTTTTATATGAAAGTCGAGAAGTCGCAATTAATTTATATTTACTTTTAGATTTTTTCTTATCACACCAACGGTATTTTAGGGCTTTCTTCCTTCTCCAACGTTTTTGGAAAAGGAATTATTAAAATTATCTATAAAATATAACGAAACCAAAATATATATTCCCAAGATTTAATAGTACTCATTAGTATTTTTAGGTTTCCCAAACGGCATATTAATCTTTGAATGCATGCCTTAGAAGTTAAGGACATTGTTTACTTTTCTTTTTACTAGAAAATAATATAAATAGTCAATTAAGCAAAGGAAACCTTTCATCATCTCTTCTCTAGTTTACGTTAAAAAAACATCTTATTTTCTTTCTACCTTTGTCGATTTTTATGGGAAAGAAACGTCAATCAACAGATCCTTCTCCTTCCAACGGGAAGCAGTTGAGAACTAATTCAGATCACATCTTTACACATCACTCAGATGTCACATTCCAATGTTGTAGACATGTTTTCTGAACGAAGTGGTGGACAATTAATTTATTTTATATTTCTTTTTACATTTATTTTTTTATATGAAAGTCGAGAAGTCGCAATTAATTTATTTTTACTTTTAAATTTTTTCTTATCACACCAACGGTATTTTAGGGCTTTCTTTCTTCTCCAACGTTTTTGTAAAAGAATTAATAAAATTTTCTATAAAATATAACGAAACCAAAATATATATTCCCAAGATTTAATAGTACTCATTAGTATTTTTAGGTTTCCCAAACGGCATATTAATCTTTGAATGCATGCCTTAGAAGTTAATGACACTTTTTACTTTTTTTTTTACTAGAAAATAATATTAATAGTCAATTAAGCAAAGGAAACCTTTCATCATCTCTTCTCTAGTTTACGTTAAAAAAACATCTTATTTTCTTTCTATCTTTGTCGATTTTTATGGGAAAGAAACGTCAATCAACAGATCCTTCTCCTTCCAACGGGAAGCAGTTGAGAACTAATTCAGATCACATCTTTACACATCACTCAGATGTCGCATTCCAATGTTGTAGAGATGTTTTCTGAACGAAGTGGTGGGCAATTAATTTATTTTATATTTCTTTTTACATTTATTTTTTTATATGAAAGTCGAGAAGTCGCAGTTAATTTATTTTTACTTTTAGATTTTTTCTTATCACACCAACGGTATTTTAGGGCTTTTCTCTTTCTCCAAGGTTTTTGTAAAAGAATTATTAAAATATTCTATAAAATATAACGAAACCAAAATATATATTCCCAAGATTTAATAGTACTCATAAGTATTTTTAGGTTTCCCAAACGGCATATTAATCTTTGAATGCATGCCTTAGAAGTTAATGACATTGTTTACTTTTCCTTTTACTAGAAAATAATATAAATAGTCAATTAAGCAAAGGAAACCTTTCATCATCTCTTCTCTAGTTTACGTTAAAAAAACATCTTATTTTCTTTCTACCTTTGTCGATTTTTATGGGAAAGAAACGTCAATCAACAGATCCTTCTCCTTCCAACGGGAAGCAGTTGAGAACTAATTCAGATCACATCTTTACACATCACTCAGATGTCGCATTCCAATGTTGTAGACATGTTTTCTGAACGAAGTGGTGGGCAATTAATTTATTTTATATTTCTTTTTACATTTATTTTTTTACATGAAAGTCGAGAAGTCGCAATTAATTTATTTTTACTTTTAGATTTTTTTTATCACACCAACATTATTTTAGGGCTTTTCTCCTTCTCCTATGTTTTTGTAAAAGAATTATGAAAATTTTCTATAAAATATAACGAAACCAAAATATATATTACCAAGATTTAATAGTACTCATCAGTATTTTTAGGTTTCCCAAACGGCATATTAATCTTTGAATGCATGCCTTTAAAGTTGATGACATTGTTTACTTTTTTTTTTACTAGAAAATAATATAAATAGTCAATTCAGCAAAGGAAACATTTCATCATCTCTTCTCTAGTTTACGTTAAAAAAACATCTTATTTTCTTTCTACCTTTGTCGATTTTTATGGGAAAAAACGTCAATCAACATATCATTCTCCTTCCAACGGGAAGAAGTTGAGAACTAATTCAGATCACATATTTACACATCACTCAGATGTCGCATTCCAATGTTGTAGACATGTTTTCTGAACGAAGTGGTGGGCAATTAATTTATTTTATATTTCTTTTTACATTTATTTTTTTATATGAAAGTCGAGAAGTCGCATTTAATTTATTTTTACTTTTAGATTTTTTTTATCACACCAACATTATTTTAGGGCTTTTCTCCTTCTCCTAAGTTTTTGTAAAAGAATTATGAAAATTTTCTATAAAATATAACGAAACCAAAATATATATTACCAAGATTTAATAGTACTCATCAGTATTTTTAGGTTTCCCAAACGACATATTAATCTTTGAATGCATGCCTTTAAAGTTGATGACATTGTTTACTTTTCTTTTTACTAGAAAATAATATAAATAGTCAATTAAGCAAAGGAAACCTTTCATCATCTCTTTTCTATTTTACGTTAAAAAAATATCTTATTTTCTTTCCATCTTTGTCGATTTTTGTGGGAAAAAACGTCAATCAACAGAACCTTCTCCTTCCGATGGGAAGCAGTTGAGAACAAATTCAGATCACATCTTTACACATCACTCAGATGTCGCATTCCAATGTTGTAGACATGTTTTCTGAACGAAGTGGTGGGCAATTAATTTATTTTATATTTCTTTTTACATTTATTTTTTCATATGAAAGTCGAGAAGTCGCAATTAATTTATTTTTACTTTTAGATTTTTTTTATCACACCAACATTATTTTAGGGCTTTTCTCCTTCTCCTATGTTTTTGTAAAAGAATTATGAAAATTTTCTATAAAATATAACGAAACCAAAATATATATTACCAAGATTTAATAGTACTCATCAGTATTTTTAGGTTTCCCAAACGGCATATTAATCTTTGAATGCATGCCTTTAAAGTTGATGACATTGTTTACTTTTCTTTTTACTAGAAAATAATATTAATAGTCAATTAAGCAAAGGAAACCTTTCATCATCTCTTCTCTAGTTTACGTTAAAAAAACATCTTATTTTCTTTCTATCTTTGTCGATTTTTATGGGAAAGAAACGTCAATCAACAGATCCTTCTCCTTCCAACGGGAAGCAGTTGAGAACTAATTCAGATCACATCTTTACACATCACTCAGATGTCGCATTCCAATGTTGTAGAGATGTTTTCTGAACGAAGTGGTGGGCAATTAATTTATTTTATATTTCTTTTTACATTTATTTTTTTATATGAAAGTCGAGAAGTCGCAGTTAATTTATTTTTACTTTTAGATTTTTTCTTATCACACCAACGGTATTTTAGGGCTTTTCTCTTTCTCCAAGGTTTTTGTAAAAGAATTATTAAAATATTCTATAAAATATAACGAAACCAAAATATATATTCCCAAGATTTAATAGTACTCATAAGTATTTTTAGGTTTCCCAAACGGCATATTAATCTTTGAATGCATGCCTTAGAAGTTAATGACATTGTTTACTTTTCCTTTTACTAGAAAATAATATAAATAGTCAATTAAGCAAAGGAAACCTTTCATCATCTCTTCTCTAGTTTACGTTAAAAAAACATCTTATTTTCTTTCTACCTTTGTCGATTTTTATGGGAAAGAAACGTCAATCAACAGATCCTTCTCCTTCCAACGGGAAGCAGTTGAGAACTAATTCAGATCACATCTTTACACATCACTCAGATGTCGCATTCCAATGTTGTAGACATGTTTTCTGAACGAAGTGGTGGGCAATTAATTTATTTTATATTTCTTTTTACATTTATTTTTTTACATGAAAGTCGAGAAGTCGCAATTAATTTATTTTTACTTTTAGATTTTTTTTATCACACCAACATTATTTTAGGGCTTTTCTCCTTCTCCTATGTTTTTGTAAAAGAATTATGAAAATTTTCTATAAAATATAACGAAACCAAAATATATATTACCAAGATTTAATAGTACTCATCAGTATTTTTAGGTTTCCCAAACGGCATATTAATCTTTGAATGCATGCCTTTAAAGTTGATGACATTGTTTACTTTTTTTTTTACTAGAAAATAATATAAATAGTCAATTCAGCAAAGGAAACATTTCATCATCTCTTCTCTAGTTTACGTTAAAAAAACATCTTATTTTCTTTCTACCTTTGTCGATTTTTATGGGAAAAAACGTCAATCAACATATCATTCTCCTTCCAACGGGAAGAAGTTGAGAACTAATTCAGATCACATATTTACACATCACTCAGATGTCGCATTCCAATGTTGTAGACATGTTTTCTGAACGAAGTGGTGGGCAATTAATTTATTTTATATTTCTTTTTACATTTATTTTTTTATATGAAAGTCGAGAAGTCGCATTTAATTTATTTTTACTTTTAGATTTTTTTTATCACACCAACATTATTTTAGGGCTTTTCTCCTTCTCCTAAGTTTTTGTAAAAGAATTATGAAAATTTTCTATAAAATATAACGAAACCAAAATATATATTACCAAGATTTAATAGTACTCATCAGTATTTTTAGGTTTCCCAAACGACATATTAATCTTTGAATGCATGCCTTTAAAGTTGATGACATTGTTTACTTTTCTTTTTACTAGAAAATAATATAAATAGTCAATTAAGCAAAGGAAACCTTTCATCATCTCTTTTCTATTTTACGTTAAAAAAATATCTTATTTTCTTTCCATCTTTGTCGATTTTTGTGGGAAAAAACGTCAATCAACAGAACCTTCTCCTTCCGATGGGAAGCAGTTGAGAACAAATTCAGATCACATCTTTACACATCACTCAGATGTCGCATTCCAATGTTGTAGACATGTTTTCTGAACGAAGTGGTGGGCAATTAATTTATTTTATATTTCTTTTTACATTTATTTTTTTATATGAAAGTCGAGAAGTCGCAATTAATTTATTTTTACTTTTAGATTTTTTTTATCACACCAACATTATTTTAGGGCTTTTCTCCTTCTCCTATGTTTTTGTAAAAGAATTATGAAAATTTTCTATAAAATATAACGAAACCAAAATATATATTACCAAGATTTAATAGTACTCATCAGTATTTTTAGGTTTCCCAAACGGCATATTAATCTTTGAATGCATGCCTTTAAAGTTGATGACATTGTTTACTTTTCTTTTTACTAGAAAATAATATAAATAGTCAATTAAGCAAAGGAAACCTTTCATCATCTCTTCTCTAGTTTACGTTAAAGAAACATCTTATTTTCTTTCTACCTTTGTCGATTTTTATGGGAAAGAAACGTCAATCAACAGATCCTTCTCCTTCCAACGGGAAGCAGTTGAGAACTAATTCATATCACATCTTTACACATCACTCAGATGTCGCATTCCAATGTTGTAGACATGTTTTCTGAACGAAGTGGTGGGCAATTAATTTATTTTATATTTCTTTTTACATTTATTTTTTTATATGAAAGTCGAGAAGTCGCAATTAATTTATTTTTACTTTTAAATTTTTTCTTATCACACCAACGGTATTTTAGGGCTTTCTTTCTTCTCCAACGTTTTTGTAAAAGAATTAATAAAATTTTCTATAAAATATAACGAAACCAAAATATATATTCCCAAGATTTAATAGTACTCATTAGTATTTTTAGGTTTCCCAAACGGCATATTAATCTTTGAATGCATGCCTTAGAAGTTAATGACACTTTTTACTTTTTTTTTTACTAGAAAATAATATTAATAGTCAATTAAGCAAAGGAAACCTTTCATCATCTCTTCTCTAGTTTACGTTAAAAAAACATCTTATTTTCTTTCTATCTTTGTCGATTTTTATGGGAAAGAAACGTCAATCAACAGATCCTTCTCCTTCCAACGGGAAGCAGTTGAGAACTAATTCAGATCACATCTTTACACATCACTCAGATGTCGCATTCCAATGTTGTAGAGATGTTTTCTGAACGAAGTGGTGGGCAATTAATTTATTTTATATTTCTTTTTACATTTATTTTTTTATATGAAAGTCGAGAAGTCGCAATTAATTTATTTTTACTTTTAGATTTTTTCTTATCACACCAACGGTATTTTAGGGCTTTTCTCTTTCTCCAAGGTTTTTGTAAAAGAATTATTAAAATATTCTATAAAATATAACGAAACCAAAATATATATTCCCAAGATTTAATAGTACTCATAAGTATTTTTAGGTTTCCCAAACGGCATATTAATCTTTGAATGCATGCCTTAGAAGTTAATGACATTGTTTACTTTTCCTTTTACTAGAAAATAATATAAATAGTCAATTAAGCAAAGGAAACCTTTCATCATCTCTTCTCTAGTTTACGTTAAAAAAACATCTTATTTTCTTTCTACCTCTGTCGATTTTTATGGGAAAGAAACGTCAATCAACAGATCCTTCTCCTTCCAACGGGAAGCAGTTGAGAACTAATTCATATCACATCTTTACACATCACTCAGATGTCGCATTCCAATGTTGTAGACATGTTTTCTGAACGAAGTGGTGGGCAATTAATTTATTTTATATTTCTTTTTACATTTATTTTTTTATATGAAAGTCGAGAAGTCGCAATTAATTTATTTTTACTTTTAAGTTTTTTCTTATCACACCAACGGTATTTTAGGGCTTTCTTTCTTCTCCAACGTTTTTGTAAAAGAATTAATAAAATTTTCTATAAAATATAACGAAACCAAAATATATATTCCCAAGATTTAATAGTACTCATTAGTATTTTTAGGTTTCCCAAACGGCATATTAATCTTTGAATGCATGCCTTAGAAGTTAATGACACTTTTTACTTTTTTTTTTACTAGAAAATAATATTAATAGTCAATTAAGCAAAGGAAACCTTTCATCATCTCTTCTCTAGTTTACGTTAAAAAAACATCTTATTTTCTTTCTATCTTTGTCGATTTTTATGGGAAAGAAACGTCAATCAACAGATCCTTCTCCTTCCAACGGGAAGCAGTTGAGAACTAATTCAGATCACATCTTTACACATCACTCAGATGTCGCATTCCAATGTTGTAGAGATGTTTTCTGAACGAAGTGGTGGGCAATTAATTTATTTTATATTTCTTTTTACATTTATTTTTTTATATGAAAGTCGAGAAGTCGCAATTAATTTATTTTTACTTTTAGATTTTTTCTTATCACACCAACGGTATTTTAGGGCTTTTCTCTTTCTCCAAGGTTTTTGTAAAAGAATTATTAAAATATTCTATAAAATATAACGAAACCAAAATATATATTCCCAAGATTTAATAGTACTCATAAGTATTTTTAGGTTTCCCAAACGGCATATTAATCTTTGAATGCATGCCTTAGAAGTTAATGACATTGTTTACTTTTCCTTTTACTAGAAAATAATATAAATAGTCAATTAAGCAAAGGAAACCTTTCATCATCTCTTCTCTAGTTTACGTTAAAAAAACATCTTATTTTCTTTCTACCTCTGTCGATTTTTATGGGAAAGAAACGTCAATCAACAGATCCTTCTCCTTCCAACGGGAAGCAGTTGAGAACTAATTCAGATCACATCTTTACACATCACTCAGATGTCACATTCCAATGTTGTAGACATGTTTTCTGAACGAAGTGGTGGACAATTAATTTATTTTATATTTCTTTTTACATTTATTTTTTTATATGAAAGTCGAGAAGTCGCAATTAATTTATTTTTACTTTTAAATTTTTTCTTATCACACCAACGGTATTTTAGGGCTTTCTTTCTTCTCCAACGTTTTTGTAAAAGAATTAATAAAATTTTCTATAAAATATAACGAAACCAAAATATATATTCCCAAGATTTAATAGTACTCATTAGTATTTTTAGGTTTCCCAAACGGCATATTAATCTTTGAATGCATGCCTTGGAAGTTAATGACACTTTTTACTTTTTTTTTTACTAGAAAATAATATTAATAGTCAATTAAGCAAAGGAAACCTTTCATCATCTCTTCTCTAGTTTACGTTAAAAAAACATCTTATTTTCTTTCTATCTTTGTCGATTTTTATGGGAAAGAAACGTCAATCAACAGATCCTTCTCCTTCCAACGGGAAGCAGTTGAGAACTAATTCAGATCACATCTTTACACATCACTCAGATGTCGCATTCCAATGTTGTAGAGATGTTTTCTGAACGAAGTGGTGGGCAATTAATTTATTTTATATTTCTTTTTACATTTATTTTTTTATATGAAAGTCGAGAAGTCGCAATTAATTTATTTTTACTTTTAGATTTTTTCTTATCACACCAACGGTATTTTAGGGCTTTTCTCTTTCTCCAAGGTTTTTGTAAAAGAATTATTAAAATATTCTATAAAATATAACGAAACCAAAATATATATTCCCAAGATTTAATAGTACTCATAAGTATTTTTAGGTTTCCCAAACGGCATATTAATCTTTGAATGCATGCCTTAGAAGTTAATGACATTGTTTACTTTTCCTTTTACTAGAAAATAATATAAATAGTCAATTAAGCAAAGGAAACCTTTCATCATCTCTTCTCTAGTTTACGTTAAAAAAACATCTTATTTTCTTTCTACCTCTGTCGATTTTTATGGGAAAGAAACGTCAATCAACAGATCCTTCTCCTTCCAACGGGAAGCAGTTGAGAACTAATTCAGATCACATCTTTACACATCACTCAGATGTCACATTCCAATGTTGTAGACATGTTTTCTGAACGAAGTGGTGGACAATTAATTTATTTTATATTTCTTTTTACATTTATTTTTTTATATGAAAGTCGAGAAGTCGCAATTAATTTATTTTTACTTTTAAATTTTTTCTTATCACACCAACGGTATTTTAGGGCTTTCTTTCTTCTCCAACGTTTTTGTAAAAGAATTAATAAAATTTTCTATAAAATATAACGAAACCAAAATATATATTCCCAAGATTTAATAGTACTCATTAGTATTTTTAGGTTTCCCAAACGGCATATTAATCTTTGAATGCATGCCTTAGAAGTTAATGACACTTTTTACTTTTTTTTTTACTAGAAAATAATATTAATAGTCAATTAAGCAAAGGAAACCTTTCATCATCTCTTCTCTAGTTTACGTTAAAAAAACATCTTATTTTCTTTCTACCTCTGTCGATTTTTATGGGAAAGAAACGTCAATCAACAGATCCTTCTCCTTCCAACGGGAAGCAGTTGAGAACTAATTCAGATCACATCTTTACACATCACTCAGATGTCACATTCCAATGTTGTAGACATGTTTTCTGAACGAAGTGGTGGACAATTAATTTATTTTATATTTCTTTTTACATTTATTTTTTTATATGAAAGTCGAGAAGTCGCAATTAATTTATTTTTACTTTTAAATTTTTTCTTATCACACCAACGGTATTTTAGGGCTTTCTTTCTTCTCCAACGTTTTTGTAAAAGAATTAATAAAATTTTCTATAAAATATAACGAAACCAAAATATATATTCCCAAGATTTAATAGTACTCATTAGTATTTTTAGGTTTCCCAAACGGCATATTAATCTTTGAATGCATGCCTTAGAAGTTAATGACACTTTTTACTTTTTTTTTTACTAGAAAATAATATTAATAGTCAATTAAGCAAAGGAAACCTTTCATCATCTCTTCTCTAGTTTACGTTAAAAAAACATCTTATTTTCTTTCTATCTTTGTCGATTTTTATGGGAAAGAAACGTCAATCAACAGATCCTTCTCCTTCCAACGGGAAGCAGTTGAGAACTAATTCAGATCACATCTTTACACATCACTCAGATGTCGCATTCCAATGTTGTAGAGATGTTTTCTGAACGAAGTGGTGGGCAATTAATTTATTTTATATTTCTTTTTACATTTATTTTTTTATATGAAAGTCGAGAAGTCGCAATTAATTTATTTTTACTTTTAGATTTTTTCTTATCACACCAACGGTATTTTAGGGCTTTTCTCTTTCTCCAAGGTTTTTGTAAAAGAATTATTAAAATATTCTATAAAATATAACGAAACCAAAATATATATTCCCAAGATTTAATAGTACTCATAAGTATTTTTAGGTTTCCCAAACGGCATATTAATCTTTGAATGCATGCCTTAGAAGTTAATGACATTGTTTACTTTTCCTTTTACTAGAAAATAATATAAATAGTCAATTAAGCAAAGGAAACCTTTCATCATCTCTTCTCTAGTTTACGTTAAAAAAACATCTTATTTTCTTTCTACCTCTGTCGATTTTTATGGGAAAGAAACGTCAATCAACAGATCCTTCTCCTTCCAACGGGAAGCAGTTGAGAACTAATTCAGATCACATCTTTACACATCACTCAGATGTCACATTCCAATGTTGTAGACATGTTTTCTGAACGAAGTGGTGGACAATTAATTTATTTTATATTTCTTTTTACATTTATTTTTTTATATGAAAGTCGAGAAGTCGCAATTAATTTATTTTTACTTTTAAATTTTTTCTTATCACACCAACGGTATTTTAGGGCTTTCTTTCTTCTCCAACGTTTTTGTAAAAGAATTAATAAAATTTTCTATAAAATATAACGAAACCAAAATATATATTCCCAAGATTTAATAGTACTCATTAGTATTTTTAGGTTTCCCAAACGGCATATTAATCTTTGAATGCATGCCTTGGAAGTTAATGACACTTTTTACTTTTTTTTTTACTAGAAAATAATATTAATAGTCAATTAAGCAAAGGAAACCTTTCATCATCTCTTCTCTAGTTTACGTTAAAAAAACATCTTATTTTCTTTCTATCTTTGTCGATTTTTATGGGAAAGAAACGTCAATCAACAGATCCTTCTCCTTCCAACGGGAAGCAGTTGAGAACTAATTCAGATCACATCTTTACACATCACTCAGATGTCGCATTCCAATGTTGTAGAGATGTTTTCTGAACGAAGTGGTGGGCAATTAATTTATTTTATATTTCTTTTTACATTTATTTTTTTATATGAAAGTCGAGAAGTCGCAATTAATTTATTTTTACTTTTAGATTTTTTCTTATCACACCAACGGTATTTTAGGGCTTTTCTCTTTCTCCAAGGTTTTTGTAAAAGAATTATTAAAATATTCTATAAAATATAACGAAACCAAAATATATATTCCCAAGATTTAATAGTACTCATAAGTATTTTTAGGTTTCCCAAACGGCATATTAATCTTTGAATGCATGCCTTAGAAGTTAATGACATTGTTTACTTTTCCTTTTACTAGAAAATAATATAAATAGTCAATTAAGCAAAGGAAACCTTTCATCATCTCTTCTCTAGTTTACGTTAAAGAAACATCTTATTTTCTTTCTACCTCTGTCGATTTTTATGGGAAAGAAACGTCAATCAACAGATCCTTCTCCTTCCAACGGGAAGCAGTTGAGAACTAATTCAGATCACATCTTTACACATCACTCAGATGTCACATTCCAATGTTGTAGACATGTTTTCTGAACGAAGTGGTGGACAATTAATTTATTTTATATTTCTTTTTACATTTATTTTTTTATATGAAAGTCGAGAAGTCGCAATTAATTTATTTTTACTTTTAAATTTTTTCTTATCACACCAACGGTATTTTAGGGCTTTCTTTCTTCTCCAACGTTTTTGTAAAAGAATTAATAAAATTTTCTATAAAATATAATGAAACCAAAATATATATTCCCAAGATTTAATAGTACTCATTAGTATTTTTAGGTTTCCCAAACGGCATATTAATCTTTGAATGCATGCCTTAGAAGTTAATGACACTTTTTACTTTTTTTTTTACTAGAAAATAATATTAATAGTCAATTAAGCAAAGGAAACCTTTCATCATCTCTTCTCTAGTTTACGTTAAAAAAACATCTTATTTTCTTTCTATCTTTGTCGATTTTTATGGGAAAGAAACGTCAATCAACAGATCCTTCTCCTTCCAACGGGAAGCAGTTGAGAACTAATTCAGATCACATCTTTACACATCACTCAGATGTCGCATTCCAATGTTGTAGAGATGTTTTCTGAACGAAGTGGTGGGCAATTAATTTATTTTATATTTCTTTTTACATTTATTTTTTTATATGAAAGTCGAGAAGTCGCAATTAATTTATTTTTACTTTTAGATTTTTTCTTATCACACCAACGGTATTTTAGGGCTTTTCTCTTTCTCCAAGGTTTTTGTAAAAGAATTATTAAAATATTCTATAAAATATAACGAAACCAAAATATATATTCCCAAGATTTAATAGTACTCATAAGTATTTTTAGGTTTCCCAAACGGCATATTAATCTTTGAATGCATGCCTTAGAAGTTAATGACATTGTTTACTTTTCCTTTTACTAGAAAATAATATAAATAGTCAATTAAGCAAAGGAAACCTTTCATCATCTCTTCTCTAGTTTACGTTAAAAAAACATCTTATTTTCTTTCTACCTCTGTCGATTTTTATGGGAAAGAAACGTCAATCAACAGATCCTTCTCCTTCCAACGGGAAGCAGTTGAGAACTAATTCAGATCACATCTTTACACATCACTCAGATGTCACATTCCAATGTTGTAGACATGTTTTCTGAACGAAGTGGTGGACAATTAATTTATTTTATATTTCTTTTTACATTTATTTTTTTATATGAAAGTCGAGAAGTCGCAATTAATTTATTTTTACTTTTAAATTTTTTCTTATCACACCAACGGTATTTTAGGGCTTTCTTTCTTCTCCAACGTTTTTGTAAAAGAATTAATAAAATTTTCTATAAAATATAACGAAACCAAAATATATATTCCCAAGATTTAATAGTACTCATTAGTATTTTTAGGTTTCCCAAACGGCATATTAATCTTTGAATGCATGCCTTAGAAGTTAATGACACTTTTTACTTTTTTTTTTACTAGAAAATAATATTAATAGTCAATTAAGCAAAGGAAACCTTTCATCATCTCTTCTCTAGTTTACGTTAAAAAAACATCTTATTTTCTTTCTATCTTTGTCGATTTTTATGGGAAAGAAACGTCAATCAACAGATCCTTCTCCTTCCAACGGGAAGCAGTTGAGAACTAATTCAGATCACATCTTTACACATCACTCAGATGTCGCATTCCAATGTTGTAGAGATGTTTTCTGAACGAAGTGGTGGGCAATTAATTTATTTTATATTTCTTTTTACATTTATTTTTTTATATGAAAGTCGAGAAGTCGCAATTAATTTATTTTTACTTTTAGATTTTTTCTTATCACACCAACGGTATTTTAGGGCTTTTCTCTTTCTCCAAGGTTTTTGTAAAAGAATTATTAAAATATTCTATAAAATATAACGAAACCAAAATATATATTCCCAAGATTTAATAGTACTCATAAGTATTTTTAGGTTTCCCAAACGGCATATTAATCTTTGAATGCATGCCTTAGAAGTTAATGACATTGTTTACTTTTCCTTTTACTAGAAAATAATATAAATAGTCAATTAAGCAAAGGAAACCTTTCATCATCTCTTCTCTAGTTTACGTTAAAAAAACATCTTATTTTCTTTCTACCTCTGTCGATTTTTATGGGAAAGAAACGTCAATCAACAGATCCTTCTCCTTCCAACGGGAAGCAGTTGAGAACTAATTCATATCACATCTTTACACATCACTCAGATGTCGCATTCCAATGTTGTAGACATGTTTTCTGAACGAAGTGGTGGGCAATTAATTTATTTTATATTTCTTTTTACATTTATTTTTTTATATGAAAGTCGAGAAGTCGCAATTAATTTATTTTTACTTTTAAGTTTTTTCTTATCACACCAACGGTATTTTAGGGCTTTCTTTCTTCTCCAACGTTTTTGTAAAAGAATTAATAAAATTTTCTATAAAATATAACGAAACCAAAATATATATTCCCAAGATTTAATAGTACTCATTAGTATTTTTAGGTTTCCCAAACGGCATATTAATCTTTGAATGCATGCCTTAGAAGTTAATGACATTGTTTACTTTTCCTTTTACTAGAAAATAATATAAATAGTCAATTAAGCAAAGGAAACCTTTCATCATCTCTTCTCTAGTTTACGTTAAAAAAACATCTTATTTTCTTTCTACCTCTGTCGATTTTTATGGGAAAGAAACGTCAATCAACAGATCCTTCTCCTTCCAACGGGAAGCAGTTGAGAACTAATTCAGATCACATCTTTACACATCACTCAGATGTCACATTCCAATGTTGTAGACATGTTTTCTGAACGAAGTGGTGGACAATTAATTTATTTTATATTTCTTTTTACATTTATTTTTTTATATGAAAGTCGAGAAGTCGCAATTAATTTATTTTTACTTTTAAATTTTTTCTTATCACACCAACGGTATTTTAGGGCTTTCTTTCTTCTCCAACGTTTTTGTAAAAGAATTAATAAAATTTTCTATAAAATATAACGAAACCAAAATATATATTCCCAAGATTTAATAGTACTCATTAGTATTTTTAGGTTTCCCAAACGGCATATTAATCTTTGAATGCATGCCTTGGAAGTTAATGACACTTTTTACTTTTTTTTTTACTAGAAAATAATATTAATAGTCAATTAAGCAAAGGAAACCTTTCATCATCTCTTCTCTAGTTTACGTTAAAAAAACATCTTATTTTCTTTCTATCTTTGTCGATTTTTATGGGAAAGAAACGTCAATCAACAGATCCTTCTCCTTCCAACGGGAAGCAGTTGAGAACTAATTCAGATCACATCTTTACACATCACTCAGATGTCGCATTCCAATGTTGTAGAGATGTTTTCTGAACGAAGTGGTGGGCAATTAATTTATTTTATATTTCTTTTTACATTTATTTTTTTATATGAAAGTCGAGAAGTCGCAATTAATTTATTTTTACTTTTAGATTTTTTCTTATCACACCAACGGTATTTTAGGGCTTTTCTCTTTCTCCAAGGTTTTTGTAAAAGAATTATTAAAATATTCTATAAAATATAACGAAACCAAAATATATATTCCCAAGATTTAATAGTACTCATAAGTATTTTTAGGTTTCCCAAACGGCATATTAATCTTTGAATGCATGCCTTAGAAGTTAATGACATTGTTTACTTTTCCTTTTACTAGAAAATAATATAAATAGTCAATTAAGCAAAGGAAACCTTTCATCATCTCTTCTCTAGTTTACGTTAAAAAAACATCTTATTTTCTTTCTACCTCTGTCGATTTTTATGGGAAAGAAACGTCAATCAACAGATCCTTCTCCTTCCAACGGGAAGCAGTTGAGAACTAATTCAGATCACATCTTTACACATCACTCAGATGTCACATTCCAATGTTGTAGACATGTTTTCTGAACGAAGTGGTGGACAATTAATTTATTTTATATTTCTTTTTACATTTATTTTTTTATATGAAAGTCGAGAAGTCGCAATTAATTTATTTTTACTTTTAAATTTTTTCTTATCACACCAACGGTATTTTAGGGCTTTCTTTCTTCTCCAACGTTTTTGTAAAAGAATTAATAAAATTTTCTATAAAATATAATGAAACCAAAATATATATTCCCAAGATTTAATAGTACTCATTAGTATTTTTAGGTTTCCCAAACGGCATATTAATCTTTGAATGCATGCCTTAGAAGTTAATGACACTTTTTACTTTTTTTTTTACTAGAAAATAATATTAATAGTCAATTAAGCAAAGGAAACCTTTCATCATCTCTTCTCTAGTTTACGTTAAAAAAACATCTTATTTTCTTTCTATCTTTGTCGATTTTTATGGGAAAGAAACGTCAATCAACAGATCCTTCTCCTTCCAACGGGAAGCAGTTGAGAACTAATTCAGATCACATCTTTACACATCACTCAGATGTCGCATTCCAATGTTGTAGAGATGTTTTCTGAACGAAGTGGTGGGCAATTAATTTATTTTATATTTCTTTTTACATTTATTTTTTTATATGAAAGTCGAGAAGTCGCAATTAATTTATTTTTACTTTTAGATTTTTTCTTATCACACCAACGGTATTTTAGGGCTTTTCTCTTTCTCCAAGGTTTTTGTAAAAGAATTATTAAAATATTCTATAAAATATAACGAAACCAAAATATATATTCCCAAGATTTAATAGTACTCATAAGTATTTTTAGGTTTCCCAAACGGCATATTAATCTTTGAATGCATGCCTTAGAAGTTAATGACATTGTTTACTTTTCCTTTTACTAGAAAATAATATAAATAGTCAATTAAGCAAAGGAAACCTTTCATCATCTCTTCTCTAGTTTACGTTAAAAAAACATCTTATTTTCTTTCTACCTCTGTCGATTTTTATGGGAAAGAAACGTCAATCAACAGATCCTTCTCCTTCCAACGGGAAGCAGTTGAGAACTAATTCAGATCACATCTTTACACATCACTCAGATGTCACATTCCAATGTTGTAGACATGTTTTCTGAACGAAGTGGTGGACAATTAATTTATTTTATATTTCTTTTTACATTTATTTTTTTATATGAAAGTCGAGAAGTCGCAATTAATTTATTTTTACTTTTAAATTTTTTCTTATCACACCAACGGTATTTTAGGGCTTTCTTTCTTCTCCAACGTTTTTGTAAAAGAATTAATAAAATTTTCTATAAAATATAACGAAACCAAAATATATATTCCCAAGATTTAATAGTACTCATTAGTATTTTTAGGTTTCCCAAACGGCATATTAATCTTTGAATGCATGCCTTAGAAGTTAATGACACTTTTTACTTTTTTTTTTACTAGAAAATAATATTAATAGTCAATTAAGCAAAGGAAACCTTTCATCATCTCTTCTCTAGTTTACGTTAAAAAAACATCTTATTTTCTTTCTATCTTTGTCGATTTTTATGGGAAAGAAACGTCAATCAACAGATCCTTCTCCTTCCAACGGGAAGCAGTTGAGAACTAATTCAGATCACATCTTTACACATCACTCAGATGTCGCATTCCAATGTTGTAGAGATGTTTTCTGAACGAAGTGGTGGGCAATTAATTTATTTTATATTTCTTTTTACATTTATTTTTTTATATGAAAGTCGAGAAGTCGCAATTAATTTATTTTTACTTTTAGATTTTTTCTTATCACACCAACGGTATTTTAGGGCTTTTCTCTTTCTCCAAGGTTTTTGTAAAAGAATTATTAAAATATTCTATAAAATATAACGAAACCAAAATATATATTCCCAAGATTTAATAGTACTCATAAGTATTTTTAGGTTTCCCAAACGGCATATTAATCTTTGAATGCATGCCTTAGAAGTTAATGACATTGTTTACTTTTCCTTTTACTAGAAAATAATATAAATAGTCAATTAAGCAAAGGAAACCTTTCATCATCTCTTCTCTAGTTTACGTTAAAAAAACATCTTATTTTCTTTCTACCTCTGTCGATTTTTATGGGAAAGAAACGTCAATCAACAGATCCTTCTCCTTCCAACGGGAAGCAGTTGAGAACTAATTCATATCACATCTTTACACATCACTCAGATGTCGCATTCCAATGTTGTAGACATGTTTTCTGAACGAAGTGGTGGGCAATTAATTTATTTTATATTTCTTTTTACATTTATTTTTTTATATGAAAGTCGAGAAGTCGCAATTAATTTATTTTTACTTTTAAGTTTTTTCTTATCACACCAACGGTATTTTAGGGCTTTCTTTCTTCTCCAACGTTTTTGTAAAAGAATTAATAAAATTTTCTATAAAATATAACGAAACCAAAATATATATTCCCAAGATTTAATAGTACTCATTAGTATTTTTAGGTTTCCCAAACGGCATATTAATCTTTGAATGCATGCCTTAGAAGTTAATGACACTTTTTACTTTTTTTTTTACTAGAAAATAATATTAATAGTCAATTAAGCAAAGGAAACCTTTCATCATCTCTTCTCTAGTTTACGTTAAAAAAACATCTTATTTTCTTTCTATCTTTGTCGATTTTTATGGGAAAGAAACGTCAATCAACAGATCCTTCTCCTTCCAACGGGAAGCAGTTGAGAACTAATTCAGATCACATCTTTACACATCACTCAGATGTCGCATTCCAATGTTGTAGAGATGTTTTCTGAACGAAGTGGTGGGCAATTAATTTATTTTATATTTCTTTTTACATTTATTTTTTTATATGAAAGTCGAGAAGTCGCAATTAATTTATTTTTACTTTTAGATTTTTTCTTATCACACCAACGGTATTTTAGGGCTTTTCTCTTTCTCCAAGGTTTTTGTAAAAGAATTATTAAAATATTCTATAAAATATAACGAAACCAAAATATATATTCCCAAGATTTAATAGTACTCATAAGTATTTTTAGGTTTCCCAAACGGCATATTAATCTTTGAATGCATGCCTTAGAAGTTAATGACATTGTTTACTTTTCCTTTTACTAGAAAATAATATAAATAGTCAATTAAGCAAAGGAAACCTTTCATCATCTCTTCTCTAGTTTACGTTAAAAAAACATCTTATTTTCTTTCTACCTCTGTCGATTTTTATGGGAAAGAAACGTCAATCAACAGATCCTTCTCCTTCCAACGGGAAGCAGTTGAGAACTAATTCATATCACATCTTTACACATCACTCAGATGTCGCATTCCAATGTTGTAGACATGTTTTCTGAACGAAGTGGTGGGCAATTAATTTATTTTATATTTCTTTTTACATTTATTTTTTTATATGAAAGTCGAGAAGTCGCAATTAATTTATTTTTACTTTTAAGTTTTTTCTTATCACACCAACGGTATTTTAGGGCTTTCTTTCTTCTCCAACGTTTTTGTAAAAGAATTAATAAAATTTTCTATAAAATATAACGAAACCAAAATATATATTCCCAAGATTTAATAGTACTCATTAGTATTTTTAGGTTTCCCAAACGGCATATTAATCTTTGAATGCATGCCTTAGAAGTTAATGACACTTTTTACTTTTTTTTTTTACTAGAAAATAATATTAATAGTCAATTAAGCAAAGGAAACCTTTCATCATCTCTTCTCTAGTTTACGTTAAAAAAACATCTTATTTTCTTTCTATCTTTGTCGATTTTTATGGGAAAGAAACGTCAATCAACAGATCCTTCTCCTTCCAACGGGAAGCAGTTGAGAACTAATTCAGATCACATCTTTACACATCACTCAGATGTCGCATTCCAATGTTGTAGAGATGTTTTCTGAACGAAGTGGTGGGCAATTAATTTATTTTATATTTCTTTTTACATTTATTTTTTTATATGAAAGTCGAGAAGTCGCAATTAATTTATTTTTACTTTTAGATTTTTTCTTATCACACCAACGGTATTTTAGGGCTTTTCTCTTTCTCCAAGGTTTTTGTAAAAGAATTATTAAAATATTCTATAAAATATAACGAAACCAAAATATATATTCCCAAGATTTAATAGTACTCATAAGTATTTTTAGGTTTCCCAAACGGCATATTAATCTTTGAATGCATGCCTTAGAAGTTAATGACATTGTTTACTTTTCCTTTTACTAGAAAATAATATAAATAGTCAATTAAGCAAAGGAAACCTTTCATCATCTCTTCTCTAGTTTACGTTAAAAAAACATCTTATTTTCTTTCTACCTCTGTCGATTTTTATGGGAAAGAAACGTCAATCAACAGATCCTTCTCCTTCCAACGGGAAGCAGTTGAGAACTAATTCAGATCACATCTTTACACATCACTCAGATGTCACATTCCAATGTTGTAGACATGTTTTCTGAACGAAGTGGTGGACAATTAATTTATTTTATATTTCTTTTTACATTTATTTTTTTATATGAAAGTCGAGAAGTCGCAATTAATTTATTTTTACTTTTAAATTTTTTCTTATCACACCAACGGTATTTTAGGGCTTTCTTTCTTCTCCAACGTTTTTGTAAAAGAATTAATAAAATTTTCTATAAAATATAATGAAACCAAAATATATATTCCCAAGATTTAATAGTACTCATTAGTATTTTTAGGTTTCCCAAACGGCATATTAATCTTTGAATGCATGCCTTAGAAGTTAATGACACTTTTTACTTTTTTTTTTACTAGAAAATAATATTAATAGTCAATTAAGCAAAGGAAACCTTTCATCATCTCTTCTCTAGTTTACGTTAAAAAAACATCTTATTTTCTTTCTATCTTTGTTGATTTTTATGGGAAAGAAACGTCAATCAACAGATCCTTCTCCTTCCAACGGGAAGCAGTTGAGAACTAATTCAGATCACATCTTTACACATCACTCAGATGTCGCATTCCAATGTTGTAGAGATGTTTTCTGAACGAAGTGGTGGGCAATTAATTTATTTTATATTTCTTTTTACATTTATTTTTTTATATGAAAGTCGAGAAGTCGCAATTAATTTATTTTTACTTTTAGATTTTTTCTTATCACACCAACGGTATTTTAGGGCTTTTCTCTTTCTCCAAGGTTTTTGTAAAAGAATTATTAAAATATTCTATAAAATATAACGAAACCAAAATATATATTCCCAAGATTTAATAGTACTCATAAGTATTTTTAGGTTTCCCAAACGGCATATTAATCTTTGAATGCATGCCTTAGAAGTTAATGACATTGTTTACTTTTCCTTTTACTAGAAAATAATATAAATAGTCAATTAAGCAAAGGAAACCTTTCATCATCTCTTCTCTAGTTTACGTTAAAAAAACATCTTATTTTCTTTCTACCTTTGTCGATTTTTATGGGAAAGAAACGTCAATCAACAGATCCTTCTCCTTCCAACGGGAAGCAGTTGAGAACTAATTCAGATCACATCTTTACACATCACTCAGATGTCGCATTCCAATGTTGTAGACATGTTTTCTGAACGAAGTGGTGGGCAATTAATTTATTTTATATTTCTTTTTACATTTATTTTTTTACATGAAAGTCGAGAAGTCGCAATTAATTTATTTTTACTTTTAGATTTTTTTTATCACACCAACATTATTTTAGGGCTTTTCTCCTTCTCCTATGTTTTTGTAAAAGAATTATGAAAATTTTCTATAAAATATAACGAAACCAAAATATATATTACCAAGATTTAATAGTACTCATCAGTATTTTTAGGTTTCCCAAACGGCATATTAATCTTTGAATGCATGCCTTTAAAGTTGATGACATTGTTTACTTTTTTTTTTACTAGAAAATAATATAAATAGTCAATTCAGCAAAGGAAACCTTTCATCATCTCTTCTCTAGTTTACGTTAAAAAAACATCTTATTTTCTTTCTACCTTTGTCGATTTTTATGGGAAAAAACGTCAATCAACATATCATTCTCCTTCCAACGGGAAGAAGTTGAGAACTAATTCAGATCACATATTTACACATCACTCAGATGTCGCATTCCAATGTTGTAGACATGTTTTCTGAACGAAGTGGTGGGCAATTAATTTATTTTATATTTCTTTTTACATTTATTTTTTTATATGAAAGTCGAGAAGTCGCATTTAATTAATTTTTACTTTTAGATTTTTTTTATCACACCAACATTATTTTAGGGCTTTTCTCCTTCTCCTAAGTTTTTGTAAAAGAATTATGAAAATTTTCTATAAAATATAACGAAACCAAAATATATATTCCCAAGATTTTATAGTACTCATTAGTATTTTTAGGTTTCCCAAACGGCATATTAATCTTTGAATGCATGCCTTTAAAGTTGATGACATTGTTTACTTTTCTTTTTACTAGAAAATAATATAAATAGTCAATTAAGCAAAGGAAACCTTTCATCATCTCTTTTCTAGTTTACGTTAAAAAAATATCTTATTTTCTTTCCATCTTTGTCGATTTTTGTCTGAAAAAACGTCAATCAACAGAACCTTCTCCTTCCGATGGGAAGCAGTTGAGAACAAATTCAGATCACATCTTTACACATCACTCAGATGTCGCATTCCAATGTTGTAGACATGTTTTCTGAACGAAGTGGTGGGCAATTAATTTATTTTATATTTCTTTTTACATTTATTTTTTTATATGAAAGTCGAGAAGTCGCAATTAATTTATTTTTACTTTTAGATTTTTTTTATCACACCAACATTATTTTAGGGCTTTTCTCCTTCTCCTATGTTTTTGTAAAAGAATTATGAAAATTTTCTATAAAATATAACGAAACCAAAATATATATTACCAAGATTTAATAGTACTCATCAGTATTTTTAGGTTTCCCAAACGGCATATTAATCTTTGAATGCATGCCTTAGAAGTTAATGACATTGTTTACTTTTCCTTTTACTAGAAAATAATATAAATAGTCAATTAAGCAAAGGAAACCTTTCATCATCTCTTCTCTAGTTTACGTTAAAAAAACATCTTATTTTCTTTCTACCTTTGTCGATTTTTATGGGAAAGAAACGTCAATCAACAGATCCTTCTCCTTCCAACGGGAAGCAGTTGAGAACTAATTCATATCACATCTTTACACATCACTCAGATGTCGCATTCCAATGTTGTAGACATGTTTTCTGAACGAAGTGGTGGGCAATTAATTTATTTTATATTTCTTTTTACATTTATTTTTTTATATGAAAGTCGAGAAGTCGCAATTAATTTATTTTTTCTTTTAGATTTTTTCTTATCACACCAACGGTATTTTAGGGCTTTCTTTCTTCTCCAACGTTTTTGTAAAAGAATTAATAAAATTTTCTGTAAAATATAACAAAACCAAAATATATATTCCCAAGATTTAATAGTACTCATTAGTATTTTTAGGTTTTCCAAACGGCATATTAATAGTCAATTAAGCAAAGGAAACCTTTCATCATCTCTTCTCTAGTTTACGTTAAAAAAACATCTTATTTTCTTTCTATCTTTGTCGATTTTTATGGGAAAGAAACGTCAATCAACAGATCCTTCTCCTTCCAACGGGAAGCAGTTGAGAACTAATTCATATCACATCTTTACACATCACTCAGATGTCGCATTCCAATGTTGTAGACATGTTTTCTGAACGAAGTGGTGGGCAACTAATTTATTTTATATTTCTTTTTACATTTATTTTTTTATATGAAAGTCGAGAAGTCGCAATTAATTTATTTTTTCTTTTAGATTTTTTCTTATCACACCAACGGTATTTTAGGGCTTTCTTTCTTCTCCAAGGTTTTTGTAAAAGAATTATGAAAATTTTCTATAAAATATAACGAAACCAAAATATATATTACCAAGATTTAATAGTACTCATCAGTATTTTTAGGTTTCCCAAACGGCATATTAATCTTTGAATGCATGCCTTAGAAGTGAATGACATTGTTTACTTTTCTTTCTACTAGAAAATAATATTAATAGTCAATTAAGCAAAGGAAACCTTTCATCATCTCTTCTCTAGTTTGACCTTAAAAAAACATCTTATTTTCTTTCTACCTTTGTCGATTTTTATGGGAAAGAAACGTCAATCAACATATCATTCTCCTTCCAACGGGAAGAAGTTGAGAACTAATTCAGATCACATATTTGCACATCACTCAGATGTCGCATTCCAATGTTGTAGACATGTTTTCTGAACGAAGTGGTGGGCAATTAATTTATTTTATATTTCTTTTTACATTTATTTTTTTATATGAAAGTCGAGAAGTCGCAATAAATTTATTTTTACTTTTAGATTTTTTTTATCACACCAACATTATTTTAGGGCTTTTCTCCTTCTCCTAAGTTTTTGTAAAAGAATTATGAAAATTTTCTATAAAATATAACGAAACCAAAATATATATTACCAAGATTTAATAGTACTCATCAGTATTTTTAGGTTTCCCAAACGACATATTAATCTTTGAATGCATGCCTTTAAAGTTGATGACATTGTTTACTTTTCTTTTTACTAGAAAATAATATAAATAGTCAATTAAGCAAAGGAAACCTTTCATCATCTCTTTTCTAGTTTACGTTAAAAAAATATCTTATTTTCTTTCCATCTTTGTCGATTTTTGTGGGAAAAAACGTCAATCAACAGAACCTTCTCCTTCCGATGGGAAGCAGTTGAGAACAAATTCAGATCACATCTTTACACATCACTCAGATGTCGCATTCCAATGTTGTAGACATGTTTTCTGAACGAAGTGGTGGGCAATTAATTTATTTTATATTTCTTTTTACATTTATTTTTTTATATGAAAGTCGAGAAGTCGCAATTAATTTATTTTTACTTTTAGATTTTTTTTATCACACCAACATTATTTTAGGGCTTTTCTCCTTCTCCTATGTTTTTGTAAAAGAATTATGAAAATTTTCTATAAAATATAACGAAACCAAAATATATATTACCAAGATTTAATAGTACTCATCAGTATTTTTAGGTTTCCCAAACGGCATATTAATCTTTGAATGCATGCCTTTAAAGTTGATGACATTGTTTACTTTTCTTTTTACTAGAAAATAATATAAATAGTCAATTAAGCAAAGGAAACCTTTCATCATCTCTTCTCTAGTTTACGTTAAAAAAACATCTTATTTTCTTTCTACCTTTGTCGATTTTTATGGGAAAGAAACGTCAATCAACAGATCCTTCTCCTTCCAACGGGAAGCAGTTGAGAACTAATTCATATCACATCTTTACACATCACTCAGATGTCGCATTCCAATGTTGTAGACATGTTTTCTGAACGAAGTGGTGGGCAATTAATTTATTTTATATTTCTTTTTACATTTATTTTTTTATATGAAAGTCGAGAAGTCGCAATTAATTTATTTTTTCTTTTAGATTTTTTCTTATCACACCAACGGTATTTTAGGGCTTTCTTTCTTCTCCAACGTTTTTGTAAAAGAATTAATAAAATTTTCTGTAAAATATAACAAAACCAAAATATATATTCCCAAGATTTAATAGTACTCATTAGTATTTTTAGGTTTTCCAAACGGCATATTAATAGTCAATTAAGCAAAGGAAACCTTTCATCATCTCTTCTCTAGTTTACGTTAAAAAAACATCTTATTTTCTTTCTATCTTTGTCGATTTTTATGGGAAAGAAACGTCAATCAACAGATCCTTCTCCTTCCAACGGGAAGCAGTTGAGAACTAATTCAGATCACATCTTTACACATCACTCAGATGTGGCATTCCAATGTTGTAGAGATGTTTTCTGAACGAAGTGGTGGGCAATTAATTTATTTTATATTTCTTTTTACATTTATTTTTTTATATGAAAGTCGAGAAGTCGCAATTAATTTATTTTTACTTTTAGATTTTTTCTTATCACACCAACGGTATTTTAGGGCTTTTCTCTTTCTCCAAGGTTTTTGTAAAAGAATTATTAAAATATTCTATAAAATATAACGAAACCAAAATATATATTCCCAAGATTTAATAGTACTCATAAGTATTTTTAGGTTTCCCAAACGGCATATTAATCTTTGAATGCATGCCTTAGAAGTTAATTACATTGTTTACTTTTCCTTTTACTAGAAAATAATATAAATAGTCAATTAAGCAAAGGAAACCTTTCATCATCTCTTCTCTAGTTTACGTTAAAAAAACATCTTATTTTCTTTCTACCTTTGTCGATTTTTATGGGAAAAAACGTCAATCAACATATCATTCTCCTTCCAACGGGAAGAAGTTGAGAACTAATTCAGATCACATATTTACACATCACTCAGATGTCGCATTCCAATGTTGTAGACATGTTTTCTGAACGAAGTGGTGGGCAATTAATTTATTTTATATTTCTTTTTACATTTATTTTTTTATATGAAAGTCGAGAAGTCGCATTTAATTAATTTTTACTTTTAGATTTTTTTTATCACACCAACATTATTTTAGGGCTTTTCTCCTTCTCCTAAGTTTTTGTAAAAGAATTATGAAAATTTTCTATAAAATATAACGAAACCAAAATATATATTACCAAGATTTAATAGTACTCATCAGTATTTTTAGGTTTCCCAAACGACATATTAATCTTTGAATGCATGCCTTTAAAGTTGATGACATTGTTTACTTTTCTTTTTACTAGAAAATAATATAAATAGTCAATTAAGCAAAGGAAACCTTTCATCATCTCTTTTCTAGTTTACGTTAAAAAAATATCTTATTTTCTTTCCATCTTTGTCGATTTTTGTGGGAAAAAAACGTCAATCAACAGAACCTTCTCCTTCCAATGGGAAGCAGTTGAGAACAAATTCAGATCACATCTTTACACATCACTCAGATGTCGCATTCCAATGTTGTAGACATATTTTCTGAACGAAGTGGTGGGCAATTAATTTATTTTATATTTCTTTTTAATTTATTTTTTATATGAAAGTCGAGAAGTCGCAATGAAGTTATTTTTACTTTTAGATTTTTCTTATCACACCAACGGTATTTTAGGGCTTTCCTCCTTCTCCAAGGTTTTTGTAAAAGAATTAATAAAATTTTCTATAAAATATAACGAAACCAAAATATATATTCCCAAGATTTAATAGTACTACTTAGTATTTTTAGGTTTCCCAAACGGCACATTAATCTTTGAATGCATGCCTTAGAAGTTAATGACATTGTTTACTTTTCCTTTTACTAGAAAATAATATAAATAGTCAATTAAGCAAAGGAAACCTTTCATCATCTCTTCTCTAGTTTACGTTAAAAAAACATCTTATTTTCTTTCTACCTTTGTCGATTTTTATGGGAAAGAAACGTCAATCAACAGATCCTTCTCCTTCCAACGGGTAGCAGTTGAGAACTAATTCAGATCACATCTTTACACATCACTCAGATGTCGCATTCCAATGTTGTAGACATGATTTCTGAACGAAATAGTGGGCAATTAATTTATTTTATATTTCTGGTTAATTTTATTTTTTATATGAAAGTCGAGAAGTCGCAATTAATTTATATTTACTTTTAGATTTTTTCTTATCACACCAACGGTATTTTAGGGCTTTCTTCCTTCTCCAATGTTTTTGAAAAGGAATTATTAAAATTATCTATAAAATATAACGAAACCAAAATATATATTCCCAAGATTTAATAGTACTCATTAGTATTTTTAGGTTTCCCAAACGGCATATTAATCTTTGAATGCATGCCTTAGAAGTTAAGGACATTGTTTACTTTTCTTTTTACTAGAAAATAATATAAATAGTCAATTAAGCAAAGGAAACCTTTCATCATCTCTTCTCTAGTTTACGTTAAAAAAACATCTTATTTTCTTTCTACCTTTGTCGATTTTTATGGGAAAGAAACGTCAATCAACAGATCCTTCTCCTTCCAACGGGAAGCAGTTGAGAACTAATTCATATCACATCTTTACACATCACTCAGATGTCGCATTCCAATGTTGTAGAGATGTTTTCTGAACGAAGTGGTGGGCAATTAATTTATTTTATATTTCTTTTTACATTTATTTTTTTATATGAAAGTCGAGAAGTCGCAATTAATTTATTTTTACTTTTAGATTTTTTCTTATCACACCAACGGTATTTTAGGGCTTTCTTTCTTCTCCAACGTTTTTGTAAAAGAATTAATAAAATTTTCTATAAAATATAACGAAACCAAAATATATATTCCCAAGATTTAATAGTACTCATTAGTATTTTTAGGTTTCCCAAACGGCATATTAATCTTTGAATGCATGCCTTAGAAGTTAATGACACTTTTTACTTTTTTTTTTACTAGAAAATAATATTAATAGTCAATTAAGCAAAGGAAACCTTTCATCATCTCTTCTCTAGTTTACGTTAAAAAAACATCTTATTTTCTTTCTATCTTTGTCGATTTTTATGGGAAAGAAACGTCAATCAACAGATCCTTCTCCTTCCAACGGGAAGCAGTTGAGAACTAATTCAGATCACATCTTTACACATCACGCAGATGTCGCATTCCAATGTTGTAGAGATGTTTTCTGAACGAAGTGGTGGGCAATTAATTTATTTTATATTTCTTTTTACATTTATTTTTTTATATGAAAGTCGAGAAGTCGCAATTAATTTATTTTTACTTTTAGATTTTTTCTTATCACACCAATGGTATTTTAGGGCTTTTCTCTTTCTCCAAGGTTTTTGTAAAAGAATTATTAAAATATTCTATAAAATATAACGAAACCAAAATATATATTCCCAAGATTTAATAGTACTCATAAGTATTTTTAGGTTTCCCAAACGGCATATTAATCTTTGAATGCATGCCTTAGAAGTTAATGACATTGTTTACTTTTCCTTTTACTAGAAAATAATATAAATAGTCAATTAAGCAAAGGAAACCTTTCATCATCTCTTCTCTAGTTTACGTTAAAAAAACATCTTATTTTCTTTCTACCTTTGTCGATTTTTATGGGAAAAAACGTCAATCAACATATCATTCTCCTTCCAACGGGAAGCAGTTGAGAACTAATTCAGATCACATCTTTACACATCACTCAGATGTCGCATTCCAATGTTGTAGACATATTTTCTGAACGAAGTGGTGGGCAATTAATTTATTTTATATTTCTTGTTAATTTTATTTTTTATATGAAAGTCGAGAAATCGCAATTAATTTATTTTTACTTTTAGATTTTTTCTTATCACACCAACGGTATTTTAGGGCTTTCTTTCTTCTCCAAAGTTTTTGTAAAAGAATTATTAAAATATTCTATAAAATATAACGAAACCAAAATATATATTCCCAAGATTTAATAGTACTCATTAGTATTTTTAGGTTTCCCAAACGGCATATTAATCTTTGAATGCATGCCTTAGAAGTTAATGACATTGTTTACTTTTCCTTTTACTAGAAAATAATATAAATAGTCAATTAAGCAAAGGAAACCTTTCATCATCTCTTCTCTAGTTTACGTTAAAAAACCATCTTATTTTCTTTCTACCTTTGTCGATTTTTATGGGAAAGAAACGTCAATCAACAGATCCTTCTCCTTCCAACGGGAAGCAGTTGAGAACTAATTCAGATCACATCTTTACACATCACTCAGATGTCACATTCCAATGTTGTAGACAAGTTTTCTGAACGAAGTGGTGGACAATTAATTTATTTTATATTTCTTGTTAATTTTATTTTTTATATGAAAGTCGAGAAATCGCAATTAATTTATTTTTACTTTTAGATTTTTTCTTATCACACCAACGGTATTTTAGGGCTTTCTTCCTTCTCCAACGTTTTTGTAAAAGAATTATTAAAATTTTCTATAAAATATAACGAAACCAAAATATATATTCCCAAGATTTAATAGTACTCATTAGTACTTTTAGGTTTCCCAAACGGCATATTAATCTTCGAATGCATGCCTTAGAAGTTAATGACACTTTTTACTTTTTTTTTTACTAGAAAATAATATAAATAGTCAATTAAGCAAAGGAAACCTTTCATCATCTCTTCTCTAGTTTACGTTAAAAAAACATCTTATTTTCTTTCTATCTTTGTCGATTTTTATGGGAAAGAAACGTCAATCAACAGATCCTTCTCCTTCCAACGGGAAGCAGTTGAGAACTAATTCAGATCACATCTTTACACATCGCTCAGATGTCGCATTCCAATGTTTTAGACATGTTTTCTGAACGAAGTGGTGGGCAATTAATTTATTTTATATTTCTTGTTAATTTTATTTTTTATATGAAAGTCGAGAAATCGCAATTAATTTATTTTTACTTTTAGATTTTTTCTTATCACACCAACGGTATTTTAGGGCTTTCTTCCTTCTCCAACGTTTTTGTAAAAGAATTACTAAAATTTTCTATAAAATATAACGAAACCAAAATATATATTCCCAAGATTTAATAGTACTCATTAGTATTTTTAGGTTTCCCAAACGGCATATTAATCTTTGAATGCATGCCTTAGAAGTTAATGACATTGTTTACTTTTCCTTTTACTAGAAAATAATATAAATAGTCAATTAAGCAAAGGAAACCTTTCATCATCTCTTCTCTAGTTTGACGTTAAAAAAATGTCTTATTTTCTTTCTACCTTTGTCGATTTTTATGGGAAAGAAACGTCAATCAACATATCATTCTCCTTCCAACGAGAAGAAGTTGAGAACTAATTCAGATCACATCTTTACACATCACTCAGATGTCACATTCCAATGTTGTAGACATGTTTTCTGAACGAAGTGGTGGACAATTAATTTATTTTATATTTCTTGTTAATTTTATTTTTTATATGAAAGTCGAGAAATCGTAATTAATTTATTTTTACTTTTAGATTTTTTCTTATCACACCAACGGTATTTTAGGGCTTTCTTCCTTCTCCAACGTTTTTGTAAAAGAATTATTAAAATTTTCTATAAAATATAACGAAACCAAAATATATATTCCCAAGATTTAATAGTACTCATTAGTATTTTTAGGTTTCCCAAACGGCATATTAATCTTTGAATGCATGCCTTAGAAGTTAATGACACTTTTTACTTTTTTTTTTACTAGAAAATAATATTAATAGTCAATTAAGCAAAGGAAACCTTTCATCATCTCTTCTCTAGTTTACGTTAAAAAAACATCTTATTTTCTTTCTATCTTTGTCGATTTTTATGGGAAAGAAACGTCAATCAACAGATCCTTCTCCTTCCAACGGGAAGCAGTTGAGAACTAATTCAGATCACATCTTTACACATCACTCAGATGTCGCATTCCAATGTTGTAGAGATGTTTTCTGAACGAAGTGGTGGGCAATTAATTTATTTTATATTTCTTTTTACATTTATTTTTTTATATGAAAGTCGAGAAGTCGCAATTAATTTATTTTTACTTTTAGATTTTTTCTTATCACACCAATGGTATTTTAGGGCTTTTCTCTTTCTCCAAGGTTTTTGTAAAAGAATTATTAAAATATTCTATAAAATATAACGAAACCAAAATATATATTCCCAAGATTTAATAGTACTCATAAGTATTTTTAGGTTTCCCAAACGGCATATTAATCTTTGAATGCATGCCTTAGAAGTTAATGACATTGTTTACTTTTCCTTTTACTAGAAAATAATATAAATAGTCAATTAAGCAAAGGAAACCTTTCATCATCTCTTCTCTAGTTTACGTTAAAAAAACATCTTATTTTCTTTCTACCTTTGTCGATTTTTATGGGAAAAAACGTCAATCAACATATCATTCTCCTTCCAACGGGAAGCAGTTGAGAACTAATTCAGATCACATCTTTACACATCACTCAGATGTCGCATTCCAATGTTGTAGACATATTTTCTGAACGAAGTGGTGGGCAATTAATTTATTTTATATTTCTTGTTAATTTTATTTTTTATATGAAAGTCGAGAAATCGCAATTAATTTATTTTTACTTTTAGATTTTTTCTTATCACACCAACGGTATTTTAGGGCTTTCTTTCTTCTCCAAAGTTTTTGTAAAAGAATTATTAAAATATTCTATAAAATATAACGAAACCAAAATATATATTCCCAAGATTTAATAGTACTCATTAGTATTTTTAGGTTTCCCAAACGGCATATTAATCTTTGAATGCATGCCTTAGAAGTTAATGACATTGTTTACTTTTCCTTTTACTAGAAAATAATATAAATAGTCAATTAAGCAAAGGAAACCTTTCATCATCTCTTCTCTAGTTTACGTTAAAAAACCATCTTATTTTCTTTCTACCTTTGTCGATTTTTATGGGAAAGAAACGTCAATCAACAGATCCTTCTCCTTCCAACGGGAAGCAGTTGAGAACTAATTCAGATCACATCTTTACACATCACTCAGATGTCACATTCCAATGTTGTAGACAAGTTTTCTGAACGAAGTGGTGGACAATTAATTTATTTTATATTTCTTGTTAATTTTATTTTTTATATGAAAGTCGAGAAATCGCAATTAATTTATTTTTACTTTTAGATTTTTTCTTATCACACCAACGGTATTTTAGGGCTTTCTTCCTTCTCCAACGTTTTTGTAAAAGAATTATTAAAATTTTCTATAAAATATAACGAAACCAAAATATATATTCCCAAGATTTAATAGTACTCATTAGTACTTTTAGGTTTCCCAAACGGCATATTAATCTTCGAATGCATGCCTTAGAAGTTAATGACACTTTTTACTTTTTTTTTTACTAGAAAATAATATAAATAGTCAATTAAGCAAAGGAAACCTTTCATCATCTCTTCTCTAGTTTACGTTAAAAAAACATCTTATTTTCTTTCTATCTTTGTCGATTTTTATGGGAAAGAAACGTCAATCAACAGATCCTTCTCCTTCCAACGGGAAGCAGTTGAGAACTAATTCAGATCACATCTTTACACATCGCTCAGATGTCGCATTCCAATGTTTTAGACATGTTTTCTGAACGAAGTGGTGGGCAATTAATTTATTTTATATTTCTTGTTAATTTTATTTTTTTATATGAAAGTCGAGAAGTCGCAATTAAGTTATTTTTAGTTTTAAATTTTTCTTATCACACCAACGGTATTTTAGGGCTTTCTTCCTTCTCCAACATTTTTGTAAAAGAATTACTAAAATTTTCTATAAAATATAACGAAACCAAAATATATATTCCCAAGATTTAATAGTACTCATTAGTATTTTTAGGTTTCCCAAACGGCATATTAATCTTTGAATGCATGCCTTAGAAGTTAATGACATTGTTTACTTTTCCTTTTACTAGAAAATAATATAAATAGTCAATTAAGCAAAGGAAACCTTTCATCATCTCTTCTCTAGTTTGACGTTAAAAAAACGTCTTATTTTCTTTCTACCTTTGTCGATTTTTATGGGAAAGAAACGTCAATCAACATATCATTCTCCTTCCAACGAGAAGAAGTTGAGAACTAATTCAGATCACATCTTTACACATCACTCAGATGTCACATTCCAATGTTGTAGACATGTTTTCTGAACGAAGTGGTGGACAATTAATTTATTTTATATTTCTTGTTAATTTTATTTTTTATATGAAAGTCGAGAAATCGTAATTAATTTATTTTTACTTTTAGATTTTTTCTTATCACACCAACGGTATTTTAGGGCTTTCTTCCTTCTCCAACGTTTTTGTAAAAGAATTATTAAAATTTTCTATAAAATATAACGAAACCAAAATATATATTCCCAAGATTTAATAGTACTCATTAGTATTTTTAGGTTTCCCAAACGGCATATTAATCTTTGAATGCATGCCTTAGAAGTTAATGACACTTTTTACTTTTTTTTTTACTAGAAAATAATATTAATAGTCAATTAAGCAAAGGAAACCTTTCATCATCTCTTCTCTAGTTTACGTTAAAAAAACATCTTATTTTCTTTCTATCTTTGTCGATTTTTATGGGAAAGAAACGTCAATCAACAGATCCTTCTCCTTCCAACGGGAAGCAGTTGAGAACTAATTCAGATCACATCTTTACACATCACTCAGATGTCGCATTCCAATGTTGTAGAGATGTTTTCTGAACGAAGTGGTGGGCAATTAATTTATTTTATATTTCTTTTTACATTTATTTTTTTATATGAAAGTCGAGAAGTCGCAATTAATTTATTTTTACTTTTAGATTTTTTCTTATCACACCAATGGTATTTTAGGGCTTTTCTCTTTCTCCAAGGTTTTTGTAAAAGAATTATTAAAATATTCTATAAAATATAACGAAACCAAAATATATATTCCCAAGATTTAATAGTACTCATAAGTATTTTTAGGTTTCCCAAACGGCATATTAATCTTTGAATGCATGCCTTAGAAGTTAATGACATTGTTTACTTTTCCTTTTACTAGAAAATAATATAAATAGTCAATTAAGCAAAGGAAACCTTTCATCATCTCTTCTCTAGTTTACGTTAAAAAACCATCTTATTTTCTTTCTACCTTTGTCGATTTTTATGGGAAAGAAACGTCAATCAACAGATCCTTCTCCTTCCAACGGGAAGCAGTTGAGAACTAATTCAGATCACATCTTTACACATCACTCAGATGTCACATTCCAATGTTGTAGACAAGTTTTCTGAACGAAGTGGTGGACAATTAATTTATTTTATATTTCTTGTTAATTTTATTTTTTATATGAAAGTCGAGAAATCGCAATTAATTTATTTTTACTTTTAGATTTTTTCTTATCACACCAACGGTATTTTAGGGCTTTCTTCCTTCTCCAACGTTTTTGTAAAAGAATTATTAAAATTTTCTATAAAATATAACGAAACCAAAATATATATTCCCAAGATTTAATAGTACTCATTAGTACTTTTAGGTTTCCCAAACGGCATATTAATCTTCGAATGCATGCCTTAGAAGTTAATGACACTTTTTACTTTTTTTTTTACTAGAAAATAATATAAATAGTCAATTAAGCAAAGGAAACCTTTCATCATCTCTTCTCTAGTTTACGTTAAAAAAACATCTTATTTTCTTTCTATCTTTGTCGATTTTTATGGGAAAGAAACGTCAATCAACAGATCCTTCTCCTTCCAACGGGAAGCAGTTGAGAACTAATTCAGATCACATCTTTACACATCACTCAGATGTCACATTCCAATGTTGTAGACAAGTTTTCTGAACGAAGTGGTGGGCAATTAATTTATTTTATATTTCTTTTTAATTTATTTTTTATATGAAAGTCGAGAAGTCGCAATGAAGTTATTTTTACTTTTAGATTTTTCTTATCTCACCAACGGTATTTTAGGGCTTTCCTCCTTCTCCAACGTTTTTGTAAAAGAATTACTAAAATTTTCTATAAAATATAACGAAACCAAAATATATATTCCCAAGATTTAATAGTACTCATTAGTATTTTTAGGTTTCCCAAACGGCACATTAATCTTTGAATGCATGCCTTAGAAGTTAATGACATTGTTTACTTTTCCTTTTACTAGAAAATAATATAAATAGTCAATTAAGCAAAGGAAACCTTTCATCATCTCTTCTCTAGTTTACGTTAAAAAAACATCTTATTTTCTTTCTACCTTTGTCGATTTTTATGGGAAAGAAACGTCAATAACCAGATCCTTCTCCTTCCAACGGGAAGCAGTTGAGAACTAATTCAGATCACATCTTTACACATCACTCAGATGTCGCATTCCAATGTTGTAGACATATTTTCTGAACAAAGTGGTGGGCAATTAATTTATTTTATATTTCTTGTTAATTTTATTTTTTATATGAAAGTCGAGAAATCGCAATTAATTTATTTTTACTTTTAGATTTTTTCTTATCACACCAACGGTATTTTAGGGCTTTCTTCCTTCTCCAACGTTTTTGTAAAAGAATTATTAAAATTTTCTATAAAATATAACGAAACCAAAATATATATTCCCAAGATTTAATAGTACTCATTAGTACTTTTAGGTTTCCCAAACGGCATATTAATCTTTGAATGCATGCCTTAGAAGTTAATGACACTGTTTACTTTTTTTTTTACTAGAAAATAATATAAATAGTCAATTAAGCAAAGGAAACCTTTCATCATCTCTTCTCTAGTTTACGTTAAAAAAACATCTTATTTTCTTTCTATCTTTGTCGATTTTTATGGGAAAGAAACGTCAATCAACAGATCCTTCTCCTTCCAACGGGAAGCAGTTGAGAACTAATTCAGATCACATCTTTACACATCGCTCAGATGTCGCATTCCAATGTTTTAGACATGTTTTCTGAACGAAGTGGTGGGCAATTAATTTATTTTATATTTCTTGTTAATTTTATTTTTTTATATGAAAGTCGAGAAGTCGCAATTAAGTTATTTTTAGTTTTAAATTTTTCTTATCACACCAACGGTATTTTAGGGCTTTCTTCCTTCTCCAACGTTTTTGTAAAAGAATTACTAAAATTTTCTATAAAATATAACGAAACCAAAATATATATTCCCAAGATTTAATAGTACTCATTAGTATTTTTAGGTTTCCCAAACGGCATATTAATCTTTGAATGCATGCCTTAGAAGTTAATGACATTGTTTACTTTTCCTTTTACTAGAAAATAATATAAATAGTCAATTAAGCAAAGGAAACCTTTCATCATCTCTTCTCTAGTTTACGTTAAAAAAACATCTTATTTTCTTTCTACCTTTGTCGATTTTTATGGGAAAAAACGTCAATCAACATATCATTCTCCTTCCAACGGGAAGCAGTTGAGAACTAATTCAGATCACATCTTTACACATCACTCAGATGTCGCATTCCAATGTTGTAGACATATTTTCTGAACGAAGTGGTGGGCAATTAATTTATTTTATATTTCTTGTTAATTTTATTTTTTATATGAAAGTCGAGAAATCGCAATTAATTTATTTTTACTTTTAGATTTTTTCTTATCACACCAACGGTATTTTAGGGCTTTCTTTCTTCTCCAAAGTTTTTGTAAAAGAATTATTAAAATATTCTATAAAATATAACGAAACCAAAATATATATTCCCAAGATTTTATAGTACTCATTAGTATTTTTAGGTTTCCCAAACGGCATATTAATCTTTGAATGCATGCCTTAGAAGTTAATGACATTGTTTACTTTTCCTTTTACTAGAAAATAATATAAATAGTCAATTAAGCAAAGGAAACCTTTCATCATCTCTTCTCTAGTTTACGTTAAAAAACCATCTTATTTTCTTTCTACCTTTGTCGATTTTTATGGGAAAGAAACGTCAATCAACAGATCCTTCTCCTTCCAACGGGAAGCAGTTGAGAACTAATTCATATCACATCTTTACACATCACTCAGATGTCGCATTCCAATGTTGTAGACATGTTTTCTGAACGAAGTGGTGGGCAATTAATTTATTTTATATTTCTTTTTACATTTATTTTTTTATATGAAAGTCGAGAAGTCGCAATTAATTTATTTTTACTTTTAAATTTTTTCTTATCACACCAACGGTATTTTAGGGCTTTCTTTCTTCTCCAACGTTTTTGTAAAAGAATTAATAAAATTTTCTATAAAATATAACGAAACCAAAATATATATTCCCAAGATTTAATAGTACTCATTAGTATTTTTAGGTTTCCCAAACGGCATATTAATCTTTGAATGCATGCCTTAGAAGTTAATGACACTTTTTACTTTTTTTTTTACTAGAAAATAATATAAATAGTCAATTAAGCAAAGGAAACCTTTCATCATCTCTTCTCTAGTTTACGTTAAAAAAACATCTTATTTTCTTTCTATCTTTGTCGATTTTTATGGGAAAGAAACGTCAATCAACAGATCCTTCTCCTTCCAACGGGAAGCAGTTGAGAACTAATTCAGATCACATCTTTACACATCACTCAGATGTCGCATTCCAATGTTGTAGAGATGTTTTCTGAACGAAGTGGTGGGCAATTAATTTATTTTATATTTCTTTTTACATTTATTTTTTTATATGAAAGTCGAGAAGTCGCAATTAATTTATTTTTACTTTTAGATTTTTTCTTATCACACCAATGGTATTTTAGGGCTTTTCTCTTTCTCCAAGGTTTTTGTAAAAGAATTATTAAAATATTCTATAAAATATAACGAAACCAAAATATATATTCCCAAGATTTAATAGTACTCATAAGTATTTTTAGGTTTCCCAAACGGCATATTAATCTTTGAATGCATGCCTTAGAAGTTAATGACATTGTTTACTTTTCCTTTTACTAGAAAATAATATAAATAGTCAATTAAGCAAAGGAAACCTTTCATCATCTCTTCTCTAGTTTACGTTAAAAAAACATCTTATTTTCTTTCTACCTTTGTCGATTTTTATGGGAAAAAACGTCAATCAACATATCATTCTCCTTCCAACGGGAAGCAGTTGAGAACTAATTCAGATCACATCTTTACACATCACTCAGATGTCGCATTCCAATGTTGTAGACATATTTTCTGAACGAAGTGGTGGGCAATTAATTTATTTTATATTTCTTGTTAATTTTATTTTTTATATGAAAGTCGAGAAATCGCAATTAATTTATTTTTACTTTTAGATTTTTTCTTATCACACCAACGGTATTTTAGGGCTTTCTTCCTTCTCCAAAGTTTTTGTAAAAGAATTATTAAAATATTCTATAAAATATAACGAAACCAAAATATATATTCCCAAGATTTAATAGTACTCATTAGTATTTTTAGGTTTCCCAAACGGCATATTAATCTTTGAATGCATGCCTTAGAAGTTAATGACATTGTTTACTTTTCCTTTTACTAGAAAATAATATAAATAGTCAATTAAGCAAAGGAAACCTTTCATCATCTCTTCTCTAGTTTACGTTAAAAAACCATCTTATTTTCTTTCTACCTTTGTCGAATTTTATGGGAAAGAAACGTCAATCAACAGATCCTTCTCCTTCCAACGGGAAGCAGTTGAGAACTAATTCAGATCACATCTTTACACATCACTCAGATGTCACATTCCAATGTTGTAGACAAGTTTTCTGAACGAAGTGGTGGACAATTAATTTATTTTATATTTCTTGTTAATTTTATTTTTTATATGAAAGTCGAGAAATTGCAATTAATTTATTTTTACTTTTAGATTTTTTCTTATCACACCAACGGTATTTTAGGGCTTTCTTCCTTCTCCAACGTTTTTGTAAAAGAATTATTAAAATTTTCTATAAAATATAACGAAACCAAAATATATATTCCCAAGATTTAATAGTACTCATTAGTACTTTTAGGTTTCCCAAACGGCATATTAATCTTCGAATGCATGCCTTAGAAGTTAATGACACTTTTTACTTTTTTTTTTACTAGAAAATAATATAAATAGTCAATTAAGCAAAAGAAACCTTTCATCATCTCTTCTCTAGTTTACGTTAAAAAAACATCTTATTTTCTTTCTATCTTTGTCGATTTTTATGGGAAAGAAACGTCAATCAACAGATCCTTCTCCTTCCAACGGGAAGCAGTTGAGAACTAATTCAGATCACATCTTTACACATCACTCAGATGTCACATTCCAATGTTGTAGACAAGTTTTCTGAACGAAGTGGTGGGCAATTAATTTATTTTATATTTCTTTTTAATTTATTTTTTATATGAAAGTCGAGAAGTCGCAATGAAGTTATTTTTACTTTTAGATTTTTCTTATCTCACCAACGGTATTTTAGGGCTTTCCTCCTTCTCCAAGGTTTTTGTAAAAGAATTAATAAAATTTTCTATAAAATATAACGAAACCAAAATATATATTCCCAAGATTTAATAGTACTCATTAGTATTTTTAGGTTTCGCAAACGGCACATTAATCTTTGAATGCATGCCTTAGAAGTTAATGACATTGTTTACTTTTCCTTTTACTAGAAAATAATATAAATAGTCAATTAAGCAAAGGAAACCTTTCATCATCTCTTCTCTAGTTTACGTTAAAAAAACATCTTATTTTCTTTCTACCTTTGTCGATTTTTATGGGAAAGAAACGTCAATAACCAGATCCTTCTCCTTCCAACGGGAAGCAGTTGAGAACTAATTCAGATCACATCTTTACACATCACTCAGATGTCGCATTCCAATGTTGTAGACATATTTTCTGAACAAAGTGGTGGGCAATTAATTTATTTTATATTTCTTGTTAATTTTATTTTTTATGTGAAAGTCGAGAAATCGCAATTAATTTATTTTTACTTTTAGATTTTTTCTTATCACACCAACGGTATTTTAGGGCTTTCTTCCTTCTCCAACGTTTTTGTAAAAGAATTATTAAAATTTTCTATAAAATATAACGAAACCAAAATATATATTCCCAAGATTTAATAGTACTCATTAGTACTTTTAGGTTTCCCAAACGGCATATTAATCTTTGAATGCATGCCTTAGAAGTTAATGACACTGTTTACTTTTTTTTTTACTAGAAAATAATATAAATAGTCAATTAAGCAAAGGAAACCTTTCATCATCTCTTCTCTAGTTTACGTTAAAAAAACATCTTATTTTCTTTCTATCTTTGTCGATTTTTATGGGAAAGAAACGTCAATCAACAGATCCTTCTCCTTCCAACGGGAAGCAGTTGAGAACTAATTCAGATCACATCTTTACACATCGCTCAGATGTCGCATTCCAATGTTTTAGACATGTTTTCTGAACGAAGTGGTGGGCAATTAATTTATTTTATATTTCTTGTTAATTTTATTTTTTTATATGAAAGTCGAGAAGTCGCAATTAAGTTATTTTTAGTTTTAAATTTTTCTTATCACACCAACGGTATTTTAGGGCTTTCTTCCTTCTCCAACGTTTTTGTAAAAGAATTACTAAAATTTTCTATAAAATATAACGAAACCAAAATATATATTCCCAAGATTTAATAGTACTCATTAGTATTTTTAGGTTTCCCAAACGGCATATTAATCTTTGAATGCATGCCTTAGAAGTTAATGACATTGTTTACTTTTCCTTTTACTAGAAAATAATATAAATAGTCAATTAAGCAAAGGAAACCTTTCATCATCTCTTCTCTAGTTTACGTTAAAAAAACATCTTATTTTCTTTCTATCTTTGTCGATTTTTATGGGAAAGAAACGTCAATCAACAGATCCTTCTCCTTCCAACGGGAAGCAGTTGAGAACTAATTCAGATCACATCTTTACACATCACTCAGATGTCACATTCCAATGTTGTAGACAAGTTTTCTGAACGAAGTGGTGGGCAATTAATTTATTTTATATTTCTTTTTAATTTATTTTTTATATGAAAGTCGAGAAGTCGCAATGAAGTTATTTTTACTTTTAGATTTTTCTTATCTCACCAACGGTATTTTAGGGCTTTCCTCCTTCTCCAAGGTTTTTGTAAAAGAATTAATAAAATTTTCTATAAAATATAACGAAACCAAAATATATATTCCCAAGATTTAATAGTACTCATTAGTATTTTTAGGTTTCGCAAACGGCACATTAATCTTTGAATGCATGCCTTAGAAGTTAATGACATTGTTTACTTTTCCTTTTACTAGAAAATAATATAAATAGTCAATTAAGCAAAGGAAACCTTTCATCATCTCTTCTCTAGTTTACGTTAAAAAAACATCTTATTTTCTTTCTACCTTTGTCGATTTTTATGGGAAAGAAACGTCAATAACCAGATCCTTCTCCTTCCAACGGGAAGCAGTTGAGAACTAATTCAGATCACATCTTTACACATCACTCAGATGTCGCATTCCAATGTTGTAGACATATTTTCTGAACAAAGTGGTGGGCAATTAATTTATTTTATATTTCTTGTTAATTTTATTTTTTATATGAAAGTCGAGAAATCGCAATTAATTTATTTTTACTTATAGATTTTTTCTTATCACACCAACGGTATTTTAGGGCTTTCTTCCTTCTCCAACGTTTTTGTAAAAGAATTATTAAAATTTTCTATAAAATATAACGAAACCAAAATATATATTCCCAAGATTTAATAGTACTCATTAGTACTTTTAGGTTTCCCAAACGGCATATTAATCTTTGAATGCATGCCTTAGAAGTTAATGACACTGTTTACTTTTTTTTTTACTAGAAAATAATATAAATAGTCAATTAAGCAAAGGAAACCTTTCATCATCTCTTCTCTAGTTTACGTTAAAAAAACATCTTATTTTCTTTCTATCTTTGTCGATTTTTATGGGAAAGAAACGTCAATCAACAGATCCTTCTCCTTCCAACGGGAAGCAGTTGAGAACTAATTCAGATCACATCTTTACACATCGCTCAGATGTCGCATTCCAATGTTTTAGACATGTTTTCTGAACGAAGTGGTGGGCAATTAATTTATTTTATATTTCTTGTTAATTTTATTTTTTTATATGAAAGTCGAGAAGTCGCAATTAAGTTATTTTTAGTTTTAAATTTTTCTTATCACACCAACGGTATTTAAGGGCTTTCTTCCTTCTCCAACGTTTTTGTAAAAGAATTACTAAAATTTTCTATAAAATATAACGAAACCAAAATATATATTCCCAAGATTTAATAGTACTCATTAGTATTTTTAGGTTTCCCAAACGGCATATTAATCTTTGAATGCATGCCTTAGAAGTTAATGACATTGTTTACTTTTCCTTTTACTAGAAAATAATATAAATAGTCAATTAAGCAAAGGAAACCTTTCATCATCTCTTCTCTAGTTTGACGTTAAAAAAACATCTTATTTTCTTTCTACCTTTGTCGATTTTTATGGGAAAAAACGTCAATCAACATATCATTCTCCTTCCAACGGGAAGCAGTTGAGAACTAATTCAGATCACATCTTTACACATCACTCAGATGTCGCATTCCAATGTTGTAGACATATTTTCTGAACGAAGTGGTGGGCAATTAATTTATTTTATATTTCTTGTTAATTTTATTTTTTATATGAAAGTCGAGAAATCGCAATTAATTTATTTTTACTTTTAGATTTTTTCTTATCACACCAACGGTATTTTAGGGCTTTCTTTCTTCTCCAAAGTTTTTGTAAAAGAATTATTAAAATATTCTATAAAATATAACGAAACCAAAATATATATTCCCAAGATTTAATAGTACTCATTAGTATTTTTAGGTTTCCCAAACGGCATATTAATCTTTGAATGCATGCCTTAGAAGTTAATGACATTGTTTACTTTTCCTTTTACTAGAAAATAATATAAATAGTCAATTAAGCAAAGGAAACCTTTCATCATCTCTTCTTTAGTTTACGTTAAAAAAACATCTTATTTTCTTTCTACCTTTGTCGATTTTTATGGGAAAGAAACGTCAATCAACAGATCCTTCTCCTTCCAACGGGAAGCAGTTGAGAACTAATTCAGATCACATCTTTACACATCACTCAGATGTCACATTCCAATGTTGTAGACAAGTTTTCTGAACGAAGTGGTGGACAATTAATTTATTTTATATTTCTTGTTAATTTTATTTTTTATATGAAAGTCGAGAAATCGCAATTAATTTATTTTTACTTTTAGATTTTTTCTTATCACACCAACGGTATTTTAGGGCTTTCTTCCTTCTCCAACGTTTTTGTAAAAGAATTATTAAAATTTTCTATAAAATATAACGAAACCAAAATATATATTCCCAAGATTTAATAGTACTCATTAGTACTTTTAGGTTTCCCAAACGGCATATTAATCTTCGAATGCATGCCTTAGAAGTTAATGACACTTTTTACTTTTTTTTTTACTAGAAAATAATATAAATAGTCAATTAAGCAAAGGAAACCTTTCATCATCTCTTCTCTAGTTTACGTTAAAAAAACATCTTATTTTCTTTCTATCTTTGTCGATTTTTATGGGAAAGAAACGTCAATCAACAGATCCTTCTCCTTCCAACGGGAAGCAGTTGAGAACTAATTCAGATCACATCTTTACACATCACTCAGATGTCACATTCCAATGTTGTAGACAAGTTTTCTGAACGAAGTGGTGGGCAATTAATTTATTTTATATTTCTTTTTAATTTATTTTTTATATGAAAGTCGAGAAGTCGCAATGAAGTTATTTTTACTTTTAGATTTTTCTTATCTCACCAACGGTATTTTAGGGCTTTCCTCCTTCTCCAAGGTTTTTGTAAAAGAATTAATAAAATTTTCTATAAAATATAACGAAACCAAAATATATATTCCCAAGATTTAATAGTACTCATTAGTATTTTTAGGTTTCCCAAACGGCACATTAATCTTTGAATGCATGCCTTAGAAGTTAATGATATTGTTTACTTTTCCTTTTACTAGAAAATAATATAAATAGTCAATTAAGCAAAGGAAACCTTTCATCATCTCTTCTCTAGTTTACGTTAAAAAAACATCTTATTTTCTTTCTACCTTTGTCGATTTTTATGGGAAAGAAACGTCAATAACCAGATCCTTCTCCTTCCAACGGGAAGCAGTTGAGAACTAATTCAGATCACATCTTTACACATCACTCAGATGTCGCATTCCAATGTTGTAGACATATTTTCTGAACAAAGTGGTGGGCAATTAATTTATTTTATATTTCTTGTTAATTTTATTTTTTATATGAAAGTCGAGAAATCGCAATTAATTTATTTTTACTTTTAGATTTTTTCTTATCACACCAACGGTATTTTAGGGCTTTCTTCCTTCTCCAACGTTTTTGTAAAAGAATTATTAAAATTTTCTATAAAATATAACGAAACCAAAATATATATTCCCAAGATTTAATAGTACTCATTAGTACTTTTAGGTTTCCCAAACGGCATATTAATCTTTGAATGCATGCCTTAGAAGTTAATGACACTGTTTACTTTTTTTTTTACTAGAAAATAATATAAATAGTCAATTAAGCAAAGGAAACCTTTCATCATCTCTTCTCTAGTTTACGTTAAAAAAACATCTTATTTTCTTTCTATCTTTGTCGATTTTTATGGGAAAGAAACGTCAATCAACAGATCCTTCTCCTTCCAACGGGAAGCAGTTGAGAACTAATTCAGATCACATCTTTACACATCGCTCAGATGTCGCATTCCAATGTTTTAGACATGTTTTCTGAACGAAGTGGTGGGCAATTAATTTATTTTATATTTCTTGTTAATTTTATTTTTTTATATGAAAGTCGAGAAGTCGCAATTAAGTTATTTTTAGTTTTAAATTTTTCTTATCACACCAACGGTATTTTAGGGCTTTCTTCCTTCTCCAACGTTTTTGTAAAAGAATTACTAAAATTTTCTATAAAATATAACGAAACCAAAATATATATTCCCAAGATTTAATAGTACTCATTAGTATTTTTAGGTTTCCCAAACGGCATATTAATCTTTGAATGCATGCCTTAGAAGTTAATGACATTGTTTACTTTTCCTTTTACTAGAAAATAATATAAATAGTCAATTAAGCAAAGGAAACCTTTCATCATCTCTTCTCTAGTTTGACGTTAAAAAAACGTCTTATTTTCTTTCTACCTTTGTCGATTTTTATGGGAAAGAAACGTCAATCAACATATCATTCTCCTTCCAACGAGAAGAAGTTGAGAACTAATTCAGATCACATCTTTACACATCACTCAGATGTCACATTCCAATGTTGTAGACATGTTTTCTGAACGAAGTGGTGGACAATTAATTTATTTTATATTTCTTGTTAATTTTATTTTTTATATGAAAGTCGAGAAATCGTAATTAATTTATTTTTACTTTTAGATTTTTTCTTATCACACCAACGGTATTTTAGGGCTTTCTTCCTTCTCCAACGTTTTTGTAAAAGAATTATTAAAATTTTCTATAAAATATAACGAAACCAAAATATATATTCCCAAGATTTAATAGTACTCATTAGTATTTTTAGGTTTCCCAAACGGCATATTAATCTTTGAATGCATGCCTTAGAAGTTAATGACATTGTTTACTTTTCCTTTTACTAGAAAATAATATAAATAGTCAATTAAGCAAAGGAAACCTTTCATCATCTCTTCTCTAGTTTACATTAAAAAAACATCTTATTTTCTTTCTACCTTTGTCGATTTTTATGGGAAAGAAACGTCAATCAACAGATCCTTCTCCTTCCAACGGGAAGCAGTTGAGAACTAATTCAGATCACATCTTTACACATCACTCAGATGTCACATTCCAATGTTGTAGACATGTTTTCTGAACGAAGTGGTGGACAATTAATTTATTTTATATTTCTTGTTAATTTTATATTTTATATGAAAGTCGAGAAATCGCAATTAATTTATTTTTACTTTTAGATTTTTTCTTATCACACCAATGGTATTTTAGGGCTTTCTTCCTTCTCCAACGTTTTTGTAAAAGAATTATTAAAATTTTCTATAAAATATAACGAAACCAAAATATATATTCCCAAGATTTAATAGTACTCATTAGTACTTTTAGGTTTCCTAAACGGCATATTAATCTTTGAATGCATGCCTTAGAAGTTAATGACACTGTTTACTTTTTTTTTTACTAGAAAATAATATAAATAGTCAATTAAGCAAAGGAAACCTTTCATCATCTCTTCTCTAGTTTACGTTAAAAAAACATCTTATTTTCTTTCTATCTTTGTCGATTTTTATGGGAAAGAAATGTCAATCAACAGATCCTTCTCCTTCCAACGGGAAGCAGTTGAGAACTAATTCAGATCATATCTTTACACATCACTCGAATGTCACATTCCAATGTTGTAGACATGTTTTCTGAACGAAGTGGTGGACAATTAATTTATTTTATATTTCTTGTTGATTTTATTTTTTATATGAAAGTCGAGAAATCGCAATTAATTTATTTTTACTTTTAAATTTTTTCTTATCACACCAACGGTATTTTAGGGCTTTCTTCCTTCTCCAACGTTTTTGTAAAAGAATTATTAAAATTTTCTATAAAATATAACGAAACCAAAATATATATTCCCAAGATTTAATAGTACTCATTAGTATTTTTAGGTTTCCCAAACGGCATATTAATCTTTGAATGCATGCCTTAGAAGTTAATGACATTGTTTACTTTTCCTTTTACTAGAAAATAATATAAATAGTCAATTAAGCAAAGGAAACCTTTCATCATCTCTTCTCTAGTTTGACGTTAAAAAAACGTCTTATTTTCTTTCTACCTTTGTCGATTTTTATGGGAAAGAAACGTCAATCAACATATCATTCTCCTTCCAACGAGAAGAAGTTGAGAACTAATTCAGATCACATCTTTACACATCACTCAGATGTCACATTCCAATGTTGTAGACATGTTTTCTGAACGAAGTGGTGGACAATTAATTTATTTTATATTTCTTGTTAATTTTATTTTTTATATGAAAGTCGAGAAATCGTAATTAATTTATTTTTACTTTTAGATTTTTTCTTATCACACCAACGGTATTTTAGGGCTTTCTTCCTTCTCTAACGTTTTTGTAAAAGAATTATTAAAATTTTCTATAAAATATAACGAAACCAAAATATATATTCCCAAGATTTAATAGTACTCATTAGTACTTTTAGGTTTCCTAAACGGCATATTAATCTTTGAATGCATGCCTTAGAAGTTAATGACATTGTTTACTTTTCCTTTTACTAGAAAATAATATAAATAGTCAATTAAGCAAAGGAAACCTTTCATCATCTCTTCTCTAGTTTGACGTTAAAAAAACGTCTTATTTTCTTTCTACCTTTGTCGATTTTTATGGGAAAGAAACGACAATCAACATATCATTCTCCTTCCAACGAGAAGAAGTTGAGAACTAATTCAGATCACATCTTTACACATCACTCAGATGTCACATTCCAATGTTGTAGACATGTTTTCTGAACGAAGTGGTGGACAATTAATTTATTTTATATTTCTTGTTAATTTTATATTTTATATGAAAGTCGAGAAATCGCAATTAATTTATTTTTACTTTTAGATTTTTTCTTATCACACCAACGGTATTTTAGGGCTTTCTTCCTTCTCCAACGTTTTTGTAAAAGAATTATTAAAATTTTCTATAAAATATAACGAAACCAAAATATATATTCCCAAGATTTAATAGTACTCATTAGTACTTTTAGGTTTCCTAAACGGCATATTAATCTTTGAATGCATGCCTTAGAAGTTAATGACACTGTTTACTTTTTTTTTTACTAGAAAATAATATAAATAGTCAATTAAGCAAAGGAAACCTTTCATCATCTCTTCTCTAGTTTACGTTAAAAAAACATCTTATTTTCTTTCTATCTTTGTCGATTTTTATGGGAAAGAAATGTCAATCAACAGATCCTTCTCCTTCCAACGGGAAGCAGTTGAGAACTAATTCAGATCATATCTTTACACATCACTCGAATGTCACATTCCAATGTTGTAGACATGTTTTCTGAACGAAGTGGTGGACAATTAATTTATTTTATATTTCTTGTTGATTTTATTTTTTATATGAAAGTCGAGAAATCGCAATTAATTTATTTTTACTTTTAAATTTTTTCTTATCACACCAACGGTATTTTAGGGCTTTCTTCCTTCTCCAACGTTTTTGTAAAAGAATTATTAAAATTTTCTATAAAATATAACGAAACCAAAATATATATTCCCAAGATTTAATAGTACTCATTAGTATTTTTAGGTTTCCCAAACGGCATATTAATCTTTGAATGCATGCCTTAGAAGTTAATGACATTGTTTACTTTTCCTTTTACTAGAAAATAATATAAATAGTCAATTAAGCAAAGGAAACCTTTCATCATCTCTTCTCTAGTTTACGTTAAAAAAACATCTTATTTTCCTTCTACCTTTGTCGATTTTTATGGGAAAGAAACGTCAATCAACAGATCCTTCTCCTTCCAACGGGAAGCAGTTGAGAACTAATTCAGATCACATCTTTACACATCACTCAGATGTCACATTCCAATGTTGTAGACATGTTTTCTGAACGAAGTGGTGGACAATTAATTTATTTTATATTTCTTGTTAATTTTATATTTTATATGAAAGTCGAGAAATCGCAATTAATTTATTTTTACTTTTAGATTTTTTCTTATCACACCAACGGTATTTTAGGGCTTTCTTCCTTCTCTAACGTTTTTGTAAAAGAATTATTAAAATTTTCTATAAAATATAACGAAACCAAAATATATATTCCCAAGATTTAATAGTACTCATTAGTACTTTTAGGTTTCCTAAACGGCATATTAATCTTTGAATGCATGCCTTAGAAGTTAATGACACTGTTTACTTTTTTTTTTACTAGAAAATAATATAAATAGTCAATTAAGCAAAGGAAACCTTTCATCATCTCTTCTCTAGTTTACGTTGAAAAAAATCTTATTTTCTTTCTATCTTTGTCGATTTTTATGGGAAAGAAACGTCAATCAACAGATCCTTCTCCTTCCAACGGGAAGCAGTTGAGAACTAATTCAGATCACATCTTTACACATCACTCGGATGTCACATTCCAATGTTGTAGACATGTTTTCTGAACGAAGTGGTGGACAATTAATTTATTTTATATTTCTTGTTAATTTTATTTTTTATACGAAAGTCGAGAAATCGCAATTAATTTATTTTTACTTTTAGATTTTTTCTTATCACACCAACGGTATTTTAGGGCTTTCTTCCTTCTCCAACGTTTTTGTAAAATAATTATTAAAATTTTCTATAAAATATAACGAAACCAAAATATATATTCCCAAGATTTAATAGTACTCATTAGTATTTTTAGGTTTCCCAAACGGCATATTAATCTTTGAATGCATGCCTTAGAAGTTAATGACATTGTTTACTTTTCCTTTTACTAAAAAATAATATAAATAGTCAATTAAGCAAAGGAAACCTTTCATCATCTCTTCTCTAGTTTACGTTAAAAAAACATATTATTCTCTTTCTACCTTTGTCGATTTTTATGGGAAAGAAACGTCAATCAACAGATCCTTCTCCTTCCAACGGGAAGCAGTTGAGAACTAATTCAGATCACATCTTTACACATCGCTCAGATGTCGCATTCCAATGTTGTAGACATGTTTTCTGAACGAAGTGGTGGGCAATTAATTTATTTTATATTTCTTTTTAATTTTATTTTTTTATATGAAAGTCGAGAAGTCGCAATTAAGTTATTTTTAGTTTTAGATTTTTCTTATCACACCAACGGTATTTTAGGGCTTTTCTCCTTCTCCAAGGTTTTTGTAAAAGAATTATTAAAATTTTCTATAAAATATAACGAAACCAAAATATATATTCCCAAGATTTAATAGTACTCATTAGTATTTTTAGGTTTCCCAAACGGCATATTAATCTTTGAATGCATGCCTTAGAAGTTAATGACACTGTTTACTTTTCCTTTTACTAGAAAATAATATAAATAGTCAATTAAGCAAAGGAAACCTTTAATCATCTCTTCTTTAGTTTACGTTAAAAAAACATTTTATTTTCTTTCTACCTTTGTCGATTTTTATGGGAAAGAAACGTCAATCAACAGATCCTTCTCCTTCCAACGGGAAGCAGTTGAGAACTAATTCAGATCACATCTTTACACATCACTCAGATGTCCCATTCCAATGTTGTAGACATGTTTTCTGAACGAAGTGGTGGACAATTAATTTATTTTATATTTCTTGTTGATTTTATTTTTTATATGAAAGTCGAGAAATCGCAATTAATTTATTTTTACTTTTAAATTTTTTCTTATCACACCAACGGTATTTTAGGGCTTTCTTCCTTCTCCAACGTTTTTGTAAAAGAATTATTAAAATTTTCTATAAAATATAACGAAACCAAAATATATATTCCCAAGATTTAATAGTACTCATTAGTATTTTTAGGTTTCCCAAACGGCATATTAATCTTTGAATGCATGCCTTAGAAGTTAATGACATTGTTTACTTTTCCTTTTACTAGAAAATAATATAAATAGTCAATTAAGCAAAGGAAACCTTTCATCATCTCTTCTCTAGTTTACGTTAAAAAAACATCTTATTTTCCTTCTACCTTTGTCGATTTTTATGGGAAAGAAACGTCAATCAACAGATCCTTCTCCTTCCAACGGGAAGCAGTTGAGAACTAATTCAGATCACATCTTTACACATCACTCAGATGTCACATTCCAATGTTGTAGACATGTTTTCTGAACGAAGTGGTGGACAATTAATTTATTTTATATTTCTTGTTAATTTTATATTTTATATGAAAGTCGAGAAATCGCAATTAATTTATTTTTACTTTTAGATTTTTTCTTATCACACCAACGGTATTTTAGGGCTTTCTTCCTTCTCTAACGTTTTTGTAAAAGAATTATTAAAATTTTCTATAAAATATAACGAAACCAAAATATATATTCCCAAGATTTAATAGTACTCATTAGTACTTTTAGGTTTCCTAAACGGCATATTAATCTTTGAATGCATGCCTTAGAAGTTAATGACACTGTTTACTTTTTTTTTTACTAGAAAATAATATAAATAGTCAATTAAGCAAAGGAAACCTTTCATCATCTCTTCTCTAGTTTACGTTGAAAAAAATCTTATTTTCTTTCTATCTTTGTCGATTTTTATGGGAAAGAAACGTCAATCAACTGATCCTTCTCCTTCCAACGGGAAGCAGTTGAGAACTAATTCAGATCACATCTTTACACATCACTCGGATGTCACATTCCAATGTTGTAGACATGTTTTCTGAACGAAGTGGTGGACAATTAATTTATTTTATATTTCTTGTTAATTTTATTTTTTATACGAAAGTCGAGAAATCGCAATTAATTTATTTTTACTTTTAGATTTTTTCTTATCACACCAACGGTATTTTAGGGCTTTCTTCCTTCTCCAACGTTTTTGTAAAATAATTATTAAAATTTTCTATAAAATATAACGAAACCAAAATATATATTCCCAAGATTTAATAGTACTCATTAGTATTTTTAGGTTTCCCAAACGGCATATTAATCTTTGAATGCATGCCTTAGAAGTTAATGACATTGTTTACTTTTCCTTTTACTAAAAAATAATATAAATAGTCAATTAAGCAAAGGAAACCTTTCATCATCTCTTCTCTAGTTTACGTTAAAAAAACATATTATTCTCTTTCTACCTTTGTCGATTTTTATGGGAAAGAAACGTCAATCAACAGATCCTTCTCCTTCCAACGGGAAGCAGTTGAGAACTAATTCAGATCACATCTTTACACATCGCTCAGATGTCGCATTCCAATGTTGTAGACATGTTTTCTGAACGAAGTGGTGGGCAATTAATTTATTTTATATTTCTTTTTAATTTTATTTTTTTATATGAAAGTCGAGAAGTCGCAATTAAGTTATTTTTAGTTTTAGATTTTTCTTATCACACCAACGGTATTTTAGGGCTTTCTTCCTTCTCCAAGGTTTTTGTAAAAGAATTATTAAAATTTTCTATAAAATATAACGAAACCAAAATATATATTCCCAAGATTTAATAGTACTCATTAGTATTTTTAGGTTTCCCAAACGGCATATTAATCTTTGAATGCATGTCTTAGAAGTTAATGACACTGTTTACTTTTCCTTTTACTAGAAAATAATATAAATAGTCAATTAAGCAAAGGAAACCTTTCATCATCTCTTCTTTAGTTTACGTTAAAAAAACATTTTATTTTCTTTCTACCTTTGTCGATTTTTATGGGAAAGAAACGTCAATCAACAGATCCTTGTCCTTCCAACGGGAAGCAGTTGAGAACTAATTCAGATCACATCTTTACACATCACTCAGATGTCCCATTCCAATGTTGTAGACATGTTTTCTGAACGAAGTGGTGGACAATTAATTTATTTTATATTTCTTGTTAATTTTATATTTTATATGAAAGTCGAGAAATCGCAATTAATTTATTTTTACTTTTAGATTTTTTCTTATCGCACCAACGGTATTTTAGGGCTTTTCTCCTTCCCCAAAGTTTTTGTAAAAGAATTATTAAAATTTTCTATAAAATATAACGAAACCAAAATATATATTCCCAAGATTTAATAGTACTCATTAGTACTTTTAGGTTTCCTAAACGGCATATTAATCTTTGAATGCATGCCTTAGAAGTTAATGACACTGTTTACTTTTTTTTTTACTAGAAAATAATATAAATAGTCAATTAAGCAAAGGAAACCTTTCATCATCTCTTCTCTAGTTTACGTTAAAAAAACATCTTATTTTCTTTCTATCTTTGTCGATTTTTATGGGAAAGAAACGTCAATCAACAGATCCTTCTCCTTCCAACGGGAAGCAGTTGAGAACTAATTCAGATCACATCTTTACACATCACTCGGATGTCACATTCCAATGTTGTAGACATGTTTTCTGAACGAAGTGGTGGACAATTAATTTATTTTATATTTCTTGTTAATTTTATTTTTTATATGAAAGTCGAGAAATCGCAATTAATTTATTTTTACTTTTAGATTTTTTCTTATCACACCAACGGTATTTTAGGGCTTTCTTCCTTCTCCAACGTTTTTGTAAAATAATTATTAAAATTTTCTATAAAATATAACGAAACCAAAATATATATTCCCAAGATTTAATAGTACTCATTAGTATTTTTAGGTTTCCCAAACGGCATATTAATCTTTGAATGCATGCCTTAGATGTTAATGACATTGTTTACTTTTCCTTTTACTAAAAAATAATATAAATAGTCAATTAAGCAAAGGAAACCTTTCATCATCTCTTCTCTAGTTTACGTTAAAAAAACATATTATTCTCTTTCTACCTTTGTCGATTTTTATGGGAAAGAAACGTCAATCAACAGATCCTTCTCCTTCCAACGGGAAGCAGTTGAGAACTAATTCAGATAACATCTTTACAAATCGCTCAGATGTCGCATTCCAATGTTGTAGACATGTTTTCTGAACGAAGTGGTGGGCAATTAATTTATTTTATATTTCTTTTTAATTTTATTTTTTTATATGAAAGTCGAGAAGTCGCAATTAAGTTATTTTTAGTTTTAGATTTTTCTTATCACACCAACGGTATTTTAGGGCTTTTCTCCTTCTCCAAGGTTTTTGTAAAAGAATTATTAAAATTTTCTATAAAATATAACGAAACCAAAATATATATTCCCAAGATTTAATAGTACTCATTAGTATTTTTAGGTTTCCCAAACGGCATATTAATCTTTGAATGCATGCCTTAGATGTTAATGACATTGTTTACTTTTCCTTTTACTAGAAAATAATATAAATAGTCAATTAAGCAAAGGAAACCTTTCATCATCTCTTCTTTAGTTTACGTTAAAAAAACATTTTATTTTCTTTCTACCTTTGTCGATTTTTATGGGAAAGAAACGTCAATCAACAGATCCTTCTCCTTCCAACGGGAAGCAGTTGAGAACTAATTCAGATCACATCTTTACACATCACTCAGATGTCCCATTCCAATGTTGTAGACATGTTTTCTGAACGAAGTGGTGGACAATTAATTTATTTTATATTTCTTGTTAATTTTATATTTTATATGAAAGTCGAGAAATCACAATTAATTTATTTTTACTTTTAGATTTTTTCTTATCGCACCAACGGTATTTTAGGGCTTTTCTCCTCCCCCAAAGTTTTTGTAAAAGAATTATTAAAATTTTCTATAAAATATAACGAAACCAAAATATATATTCCCAAGATTTAATAGTACTCATTAGTACTTTTAGGTTTCCTAAACGGCATATTAATCTTTGAATGCATGCCTTAGAAGTTAATGACACTGTTTACTTTTTTTTTTACTAGAAAATAATATAAATAGTCAATTAAGTAAAGGAAACCTTTCATCATCTCTTCTCTAGTTTACGTTAAAAAAACATCTTATTTTCTTTCTATCTTTGTCGATTTTTATGGGAAAGAAACGTCAATCAACAGATCCTTCTCCTTCCAACGGGAAGCAGTTGAGAACTAATTCAGATCACATCTTTACACATCGCTCAGATGTCGCATTCCAATGTTGTAGACATGTTTTCTGAACGAAGTGGTGGGCAATTAATTTATTTTATATTTCTTTTTAATTTTATTTTTTTATATGAAAGTCGAGAAGTCGCAATTAAGTTATTTTTAGTTTTAGATTTTTCTTATCACACCAACGGTATTTTAGGGCTTTTCTCCTTCTCCAAGGTTTTTGTAAAAGAATTATTAAAATTTTCTATAAAATATAACGAAACCAAAATATATATTCCCAAGATTTAATAGTACTCATTAGTATTTTTAGGTTTCCCAAACGGCATATTAATCTTTGAATGCATGCCTTAGAAGTTAATGACACTGTTTACTTTTCCTTTTACTAGAAAATAATATAAATAGTCAATTAAGCAAAGGAAACCTTTCATCATCTCTTCTTTAGTTTACGTTAAAAAAACATTTTATTTTCTTTCTACCTTTGTCGATTTTTATGGGAAAGAAACGTCAATCAACAGATCCTTCTCCTTCCAACGGGAAGCAGTTGAGAACTAATTCAGATCACATCTTTACACATCACTCAGATGTCCCATTCCAATGTTGTAGACATGTTTTCTGAACGAAGTGGTGGGCAATTAATTTATTTTATATTTCTTGTTAATTTTATATTTTATATGAAAGTCGAGAAATCGCAATTAATTTATTTTTACTTTTAGATTTTTTCTTATCGCACCAACGGTATTTTAGGGCTTTTCTCCTTCCCCAAAGTTTTTGTAAAAGAATTATTAAAATTTTCTATAAAATATAACGAAACCAAAATATATATTCCCAAGATTTAATAGTACTCATTAGTACTTTTAGGTTTCCTAAACGGCATATTAATCTTTGAATGCATGCCTTAGAAGTTAATGACACTGTTTACTTTTTTTTTTACTAGAAAATAATATAAATAGTCAATTAAGCAAAGGAAACCTTTCATCATCTCTTCTCTAGTTTACGTTAAAAAAACATCTTATTTTCTTTCTATCTTTGTCGATTTTTATGGGAAAGAAACGTCAATCAACAGATCCTTCTCCTTCCAACGGGAAGCAGTTGAGAACTAATTCAGATCACATCTTTACACATCTCTCAGATGTCGCATTCCAATGTTGTAGACATGTTTTCTGAACGAAGTGGTGGGCAATTAATTTATTTTATATTTCTTTTTAATTTTATTTTTTTATATGAAAGTCGAGAAGTCGCAATTAAGTTATTTTTAGTTTTAGATTTTTCTTATCACACCAACGGTATTTTAGGGCTTTTCTCATTCTCCAAGGTTTTTGTAAAAGAATTATTAAAATTTTCTATAAAATATAACGAAACCAAAATATATATTCCCAAGATTTAATAGTACTCATTAGTATTTTTAGGTTTCCCAAACGGCATATTAATCTTTGAATGCATGCCTTAGAAGTTAATGACACTGTTTACTTTTCCTTTTACTAGAAAATAAAATAAATAGTCAATTAAGCAAAGGAAACCTTTCATCATCTCTTCTTTAGTTTACGTTAAAAAAACATTTTATTTTCTTTATACCTTTGTCGATTTTTATGGGAAAGAAACGTCAATCAACAGATCCTTCTCCTTCCAACGGGAAGCAGTTGAGAACTAATTCAGATCACATCTTTACACATCACTCGGATGTCACATTCCAATGTTGTAGACATGTTTTCTGAACGAAGTGGTGGACAATTAATTTATTTTATATTTCTTGTTAATTTTATTTTTTATATGAAAGTCGAGAAATCGCAATTAATTTATTTTTACTTTTAGATTTTTTCTTATCACACCAACGGTATTTTAGGGCTTTCTTCCTTCTCCAACGTTTTTGTAAAATAATTATTAAAATTTTCTATAAAATATAACGAAACCAAAATATATATTCCCAAGATTTAATAGTACTCATTAGTATTTTTAGGTTTCCCAAACGGCATATTAATCTTTGAATGCATGCCTTAGATGTTAATGACATTGTTTACTTTTCCTTTTACTAAAAAATAATATAAATAGTCAATTAAGCAAAGGAAACCTTTCATCATCTCTTCTCTAGTTTACGTTAAAAAAACATATTATTCTCTTTCTACCTTTGTCGATTTTTATGGGAAAGAAACGTCAATCAACAGATCCTTCTCCTTCCAACGGGAAGCAGTTGAGAACTAATTCAGATAACATCTTTACAAATCGCTCAGATGTCGCATTCCAATGTTGTAGACATGTTTTCTGAACGAAGTGGTGGGCAATTAATTTATTTTATATTTCTTTTTAATTTTATTTTTTTATATGAAAGTCGAGAAGTCGCAATTAAGTTATTTTTAGTTTTAGATTTTTCTTATCACACCAACGGTATTTTAGGGCTTTTCTCCTTCTCCAAGGTTTTTGTAAAAGAATTATTAAAATTTTCTATAAAATATAACGAAACCAAAATATATATTCCCAAGATTTAATAGTACTCATTAGTATTTTTAGGTTTCCCAAACGGCATATTAATCTTTGAATGCATGCCTTAGATGTTAATGACATTGTTTACTTTTCCTTTTACTAGAAAATAATATAAATAGTCAATTAAGCAAAGGAAACCTTTCATCATCTCTTCTCTAGTTTACGTTAAAAAAACATTTTATTTTCTTTCTACCTTTGTCGATTTTTATGGGAAAGAAACGTCAATCAACAGATCCTTCTCCTTCCAACGGGAAGCAGTTGAGAACTAATTCAGATCACATCTTTACACATCACTCAGATGTCCCATTCCAATGTTGTAGACATGTTTTCTGAACGAAGTGGTGGACAATTAATTTATTTTATATTTCTTGTTAATTTTATATTTTATATGAAAGTCGAGAAGTCGCAATTAAGTTATTTTTAGTTTTAGATTTTTCTTATCGCACCAACGGTATTTTAGGGCTTTTCTCCTCCCCCAAAGTTTTTGTAAAAGAATTATTAAAATTTTCTATAAAATATAACGAAACCAAAATATATATTCCCAAGATTTAATAGTACTCATTAGTACTTTTAGGTTTCCTAAACGGCATATTAATCTTTGAATGCATGCCTTAGAAGTTAATGACACTGTTTACTTTTTTTTTTACTATAAAATAATATAAATAGTCAATTAAGCAAAGGAAACCTTTCATCATCTCTTCTCTAGTTTACGTTAAAAAAACATCTTATTTTCTTTCTATCTTTGTCGATTTTTATGGGAAAGAAACGTCAATCAACAGATCCTTCTCCTTCCAACGGGAAGCAGTTGAGAACTAATTCAGATCACATCTTTACACATCGCTCAGATGTCGCATTCCAATGTTGTAGACATGTTTTCTGAACGAAGTGGTGGGCAATTAATTTATTTTATATTTCTTTTTAATTTTATTTTTTTATATGAAAGTCGAGAAGTCGCAATTAAGTTATTTTTAGTTTTAGATTTTTCTTATCACACCAACGGTATTTTAGGGCTTTTCTCCTTCTCCAAGGTTTTTGTAAAAGAATTATTAAAATTTTCTATAAAATATAACGAAACCAAAATATATATTCCCAAGATTTAATAGTACTCATTAGTATTTTTAGGTTTCCCAAACGGCATATTAATCTTTGAATGCATGCCTTAGAAGTTAATGACACTGTTTACTTTTCCTTTTACTAGAAAATAATATAAATAGTCAATTAAGCAAAGGAAACCTTTCATCATCTCTTCTTTAGTTTACGTTAAAAAAACATTTTATTTTCTTTCTACCTTTGTCGATTTTTATGGGAAAGAAACGTCAATCAACAGATCCTAGTCCTTCCAACGGGAAGCAGTTGAGAACTAATTCAGATCACATCTTTACACATCACTCAGATGTCCCATTCCAATGTTGTAGACATGTTTTCTGAACGAAGTGGTGGACAATTAATTTATTTTATATTTCTTGTTAATTTTATATTTTATATGAAAGTCGAGAAATCGCAATAAATTTATTTTTACTTTTAGATTTTTTCTTATCGCACCAACGGTATTTTAGGGCTTTTCTCCTTCCCCAAAGTTTTTGTAAAAGAATTATTAAAATTTTCTATAAAATATAACGAAACCAAAATATATATTCCCAAGATTTAATAGTACTCATTAGTACTTTTAGGTTTCCTAAACGGCATATTAATCTTTGAATGCATGCCTTAGAAGTTAATGACACTGTTTACTTTTTTTTTTACTAGAAAATAATATAAATAGTCAATTAAGCAAAGGAAACCTTTCATCATCTCTTCTCTAGTTTACGTTAAAAAAACATCTTATTTTCTTTCTATCTTTGTCGATTTTTATGGGAAAGAAACGTCAATCAACAGATCCTTCTCCTTCCAACGGGAAGCAGTTGAGAACTAATTCAGATCACATCTTTACACATCTCTCAGATGTCGCATTCCAATGTTGTAGACATGTTTTCTGAACGAAGTGGTGGGCAATTAATTTATTTTATATTTCTTTTTAATTTTATTTTTTTATATGAAAGTCGAGAAGTCGCAATTAAGTTATTTTTAGTTTTAGATTTTTCTTATCACACCAACGGTATTTTAGGGCTTTTCTCATTCTCCAAGGTTTTTGTAAAAGAATTATTAAAATTTTCTATAAAATATAACGAAACCAAAATATATATTCCCAAGATTTAATAGTACTCATTAGTATTTTTAGGTTTCCCAAACGGCATATTAATCTTTGAATGCATGCCTTAGAAGTTAATGACATTGTTTACTTTTCCTTTTACTAGAAAATAATATAAATAGTCAATTAAGCAAAGGAAACCTTTCATCATCTCTTCTCTAGTTTACGTTAAAAAAAACATCTTATTTTCTTTCTACCTTTGTCGATTTTTATGGGAAAGAAACGTCAATCAATAGATCCTTCTCCTTCCAACGGGATGCAGTTGAGAACTAATTCAGATCACATCTTTACACATCCCTCAGATGTCGCCTTCCAATGTTGTAGACATATTTTCTGAACGAAGTGGTGGGCAATTAATTTATTTTATATTTCTTGTTAATTTTATTTTTTATATGAAAGTCGAGAAATCGCAATTAATTTATTTTTACTTTTAGATTTTTTCTTATCACACCAACGGTATTTTAGGGCTTTTCTCATTCTCCAAGGTTTTTGTAAAAGAATTATTAAAATTTTCTATAAAATATAACGAAACCAAAATATATATTCCCAAGATTTAATAGTACTCATTAGTATTTTTAGGTTTCCCAAACGGCATATTAATCTTTGAATGCATGCCTTAGAAGTTAATGACATTGTTTACTTTTCCTTTTACTAGAAAATAATATAAATAGTCAATTAAGCAAAGGAAACCTTTCATCATCTCTTCTCTAGTTTACGTTAAAAAAAACATCTTATTTTCTTTCTACCTTTGTCGATTTTTATGGGAAAGAAACGTCAATCAATAGATCCTTCTCCTTCCAACGGGATGCAGTTGAGAACTAATTCAGATCACATCTTTACACATCCCTCAGATGTCGCCTTCCAATGTTGTAGACATATTTTCTGAACGAAGTGGTGGGCAATTAATTTATTTTATATTTCTTGTTAATTTTATTTTTTATATGAAAGTCGAGAAATCGCAATTAATTTATTTTTACTTTTAGATTTTTTCTTATCACACCAACGGTATTTTAGGGCTTTCTTTCTTCTCCAACATTTTTGTAAAAGAATTATTAAAATATTCTATAAAATATAACGAAACCAAAATATATATTCCCAAGATTTAATAGTACTCATTAGTATTTTTAGGTTTCCCAAACGGCATATTAATCTTTGAATGCATGCCTTAGAAGTTAATGACACTGTTTACTTTTTTTTTTACTAGAAAATAATATAAATAGTCAATTAAGCAAAGGAAACCTTTCATCATCTCTTCTCTAGTTTACGTTAAAAAAACATCTTATTTTCTTTCTACCTTTGTCGATTTTTATGGGAAAGAAACGTCAATCAACAGATCCTTCTCCTTCCAACGGGAAGCAGTTGAGAACTAATTCAGATCACATCTTTACACATCACTCAGATGTCGCATTCCAATGTTGTAGACATGTTTTCTGAACGAAATAGTGGGCAATTAATTTATTTTATATTTCTTGTTAATTTTATTTTTTATATGAAAGTCGAGAAGTCGCAATTAATTTATTTTTACTTTTAGATTTTTTCTTATCACACCAACGGTATTTTAGGGCTTTTCTCCTTCTCCAAGGTTTTTGTAAAAGAATTATTAAAATTTTCTATAAAATATAACGAAACCAAAATATATATTCCCAAGATTTAATAGTACTCATTAGTATTTTTAGGTTTCCCAAACGGCATATTAATCTTTGAATGCATGCCTTAGAAGTTAATAACACTGTTTACTTTTCCTTTTACTAGAAAATAATATAAATAGTCAATTAAGCAAAGGAAACCTTTCATCATCTCTTCTCTAGTTTACGTTAAAAAAACATCTTATTTTCTTTCTACCTTTGTCGATTTTTATGGGAAAGAAACGTCAATCAACAGATCCTTCTCCTTCCAACGGTATGCAGTTGTGAACTAATTCATATGACAACTTTACACATCACTCAGATGTCGCATTCCAATGTTGTAGACATGTTTTCTGAACGAACTGGTGGGCAATTAATTTATTTTATATTTCTTTTTACATTTATTTTTTTATATGAAAGTCGAGAAGTCGCAATTAATTTATTTTTACTTTTAGATTTTTTCTTATCACACCAACGGTATTTTAGGGCTTTTCTCTTTCTCCAAGGTTTTTGTAAAAGAATTATTAAAATATTCTATAAAATATAACGAAACCAAAATATATATTCCCAAGATTTAATAGTACTCATAAGTATTTTTAGGTTTCCCAAACGGCATATTAATCTTTGAATGCATGCCTTAGAAGTTAATGACATTGTTTACTTTTCTTTTTACTAGAAAATAATATAAATAGTCAATTAAGCAAAGGAAACCTTTCATCATCTCTTCTCTAGTTTACGTTAAAAAAACATCTTATTTTCTTTCTACCTTTGTCGATTTTTATGGGAAAGAAACGTCAATCAACAGATCCTTCTCCTTCCAACGGGAAGCAGTTGAGAACTAATTCAGATCACATCTTTACACATCACTCAGATGTCGCATTCCAATGTTGTAGACATGTTTTCTAAACGAAGTGGTGGACAATTAATTTATTTTATATTTCTTGTTAATTTTATTTTTTATATGAAAGCCGAGAAATCGCAATTAATTTATTTTTACTTTTAGATTTTTTCTTATCACACCAACGGTATTTTAGGGCTTTCTTTCTTCTCCAACACTTTTGTAAAAGAATTATTAAAATTTTCTATAAAATATAACGAAACCAAAATATATATTCCCAAGATTTAATAGTACTCATTAGTATTTTTAGGTTTCCCAAACGGCATATTAATCTTTGAATGCATGCCTTAGAAGTTAATGACATTGTTTACTTTTCCTTTTACTAGAAAATAATATAAATAGTCAATTAAGCAAAGGAAACCTTTCATCATCTCTTCTCTAGTTTACGTTAAAAAAACATCTTATTTTCTTTCTACCTTTGTCGATTTTTATGGGAAAGAAACGTCAATCAACAGATCCTTCTCCTTCCAACGGGAAGCAGTTGAGAACTAATTCAGATCACATCTTTACACATCCCTCAGATGTCGCATTCCAATGTTGTAGACATATTTTCTGAACGAAGTGGTGGGCAATTAATTTATTTTATATGAAAGTCGAGAAATCGCAATTAATTTATTTTTACTTTTAGATTTTTTCTTATCACACCAACGGTATTTTAGGGCTTTTCTCCTACTCCAAGGTTTTTGTAAAAGAATTATTAAAATTTTCTATAAAATATAACGAAACCAAAATATATATTCCCAAGATTTAATAGTACTCATTAGTATTTTTAGGTTTCCAAAACGGCATATTAATCTTTGAATGCATGCCTTAGAAGTTAATGACACTGTTTACTTTTTTTTTTACTAGAAAATAATATAAATAGTCAATTAAGCAAAGGAAACCTTTCATCATCTCTTCTCTAGTTTACGTTAAAAAAACATCTTATTTTCTTTCTACCTTTGTCGATTTTTATGGGAAAGAAACGTCAATCAACAGATCCTTCTCCTTCCAACGGGAAGCAGTTGAGAACTAATTCAGATCACATCTTTACACATCACTCAGATGTCACATTCCAATGTTGTAGACATGTTTTCTAAACGAAGTGGTGGACAATTAATTTATTTTATATTTCTTGTTAATTTTATTTTTTATATGAAAGTCGAGAAATCGCAATTAATTTATTTTTACTTTTAGATTTTTTCTTATCACACCAACGGTATTTTAGGGCTTTCTTTCTTCTCCAACGTTTTTGTAAAAGAATTATTAAAATATTCTATAAAATATAACGAAACCAAAATATATATTCCCAAGATTTAATAGTACTCATTAGTATTTTTAGGTTTCCCAAACGGCATATTAATCTTTGAATGCATGCCTTAGAAGTTAATGACATTGTTTACTTTTCCTTTTACTAGAAAAGAATATAAATAGTCAATTAAGCAAAGGAAACCTTTCATCATCTCTTCTCTAGTTTACGTTAAAAAAACATCTTATTTTCTTTCTACCTTTGTCGATTTTTATGGGAAAGAAACGTCAATCAACAGATCCTTCTCCTTCCAACGGGAAGCAGTTGAGAACTAATTCAGATCACATCTTTACACATCCCTCAGATGTCGCATTCCAATGTTGTAGACATATTTTCTGAACGAAGTGGTGGGCAATTAATTTATTTTATATGAAAGTCGAGAAATCGCAATTAATTTATTTTTACTTTTAGATTTTTTCTTATCACACCAACGGTATTTTAGGGCTTTTCTCCTACTCCAAGGTTTTTGTAAAAGAATTATTAAAATTTTCTATAAAATATAACGAAACCAAAATATATATTCCCAAGATTTAATAGTACTCATTAGTATTTTTAGGTTTCCAAAACGGCATATTAATCTTTGAATGCATGCCTTAGAAGTTAATGACACTGTTTACTTTTTTTTTTACTAGAAAATAATATAAATAGTCAATTAAGCAAAGGAAACCTTTCATCATCTCTTCTCTAGTTTACGTTAAAAAAACATCTTATTTTCTTTCTACCTTTGTCGATTTTTATGGGAAAGAAACGTCAATCAACAGATCCTTCTCCTTCCAACGGGAAGCAGTTGAGAACTAATTCAGATCACATCTTTACACATCACTCAGATGTCACATTCCAATGTTGTAGACATGTTTTCTAAACGAAGTGGTGGACAATTAATTTATTTTATATTTCTTGTTAATTTTATTTTTTATATGAAAGTCGAGAAATCGCAATTAATTTATTTTTACTTTTAGATTTTTTCTTATCACACCAACGGTATTTTAGGGCTTTCTTTCTTCTCCAACGTTTTTGTAAAAGAATTATTAAAATATTCTATAAAATATAACGAAACCAAAATATGTATTCCCAAGATTTAATAGTACTCATTAGTATTTTTAGGTTTCCCAAACGGCATATTAATCTTTGAATGCATGCCTTAGAAGTTAATGACATTGTTTACTTTTTTTTTTACTAGAAAATAATATAAATAGTCAATTAAGCAAAGGAAACCTTTCATCATCTCTTCTCTAGTTTACGTTAAAAAAAATCTTATTTTCTTTCTACCTTTGTCGATTTTTATGGGAAAGAAACGTCAATCAACAGATCCTTCTCCTTCCAACGGGAAGCAGTTGAGAACTAATTCAGATCACATCTTTACACATCCCTCAGATGTCGCATTCCAATGTTGTAGACATATTTTCTGAACGAAGTGGTGGGCAATTAATTTATTTTATATTTCTTGTTAATTTTATTTTTTATATGAAAGTCGAGAAATCGCAATTAATTTATTTTTACTTTTAGATTTTTTCTTATCACACCAACGGTATTTTAGGGCTTTTTTTCTTCTCCAACGTTTTTGTAAAAGAATTATTAAAATATTTTATAAAATATAACGAAACCAAAATATATATTCCCAAGATTTAATAGTACTCATTAGTATTTTTAGGTTTCCCAAACGGCATATTAATCTTTGAATGCATGCCTTAGAAGTTAATGACATTGTTTACTTTTCCTTTTACTAGAAAATAATATAAATAGTCAATTAAGCAAAGGAAACCTTTCATCATCTCTTCTCTAGTTTACGTTAAAAAAACATCTTATTTTCTTTCTACCTTTGTCGATTTTTATGGGAAAGAAACGTCAATCAACAGATCCTTCTCCTTCCAACGGGAAGCAGTTGAGAACTAATTCAGATCACATCTTTACACATCCCTCAGATGTCGCATTCCAATGTTGTAGACATATTTTCTGAACGAAGTGGTGGGCAATTAATTTATTTTATATGAAAGTCGAGAAATCGCAATTAATTTATTTTTACTTTTAGATTTTTTCTTATCACACCAACGGTATTTTAGGGCTTTTCTCCTACTCCAAGGTTTTTGTAAAAGAATTATTAAAATTTTCTATAAAATATAACGAAACTAAAATATATATTCCCAAGATTTAATAGTACTCATTAGTATTTTTAGGTTTCCCAAACGGCATATTAATCTTTGAATGCATGCCTTAGAAGTTAATGACACTGTTTACTTTTTTTTTTACTAGAAAATAATATAAATAGTCAATTAAGCAAAGGAAACCTTTCATCATCTCTTCTCTAGTTTACGTTAAAAAAACATCTTATTTTCTTTCTACCTTTGTCGATTTTTATGGGAAAGAAACGTCAATCAACAGATCCTTCTCCTTCCAACGGGAAGCAGTTGAGAACTAATTCAGATCACATCTTTACACATCCCTCAGATGTCGCCTTCCAATGTTGTAGACATATTTTCTGAACGAAGTGGTGGGCAATTAATTTATTTTATATTTCTTGTTAATTTTATTTTTTATATGAAAGTCGAGAAATCGCAATTAATTTATTTTTACTTTTAGATTTTTTCTTATCACACCAACGGTATTTTAGGGCTTTCTTTCTTCTCCAACGTTTTTGTAAAAGAATTATTAAAATATTCTATAAAATATAACGAAACCAAAATATATATTCCCAAGATTTAATAGTACTCATTAGTATTTTTAGGTTTCCCAAACGGCATATTAATCTTTGAATGCATGCCTTAGAAGTTAATGACATTGTTTACTTTTCCTTTTACTAGAAAAGAATATAAATAGTCAATTAAGCAAAGGAAACCTTTCATCATCTCTTCTCTAGTTTACGTTAAAAAAACATCTTATTTTCTTTCTACCTTTGTCGATTTTTATGGGAAAGAAACGTCAATCAACAGATCCTTCTCCTTCCAACGGGAAGCAGTTGAGAACTAATTCAGATCACATCTTTACACATCCCTCAGATGTCGCATTCCAATGTTGTAGACATATTTTCTGAACGAAGTGGTGGGCAATTAATTTATTTTATATGAAAGTCGAGAAATCGCAATTAATTTATTTTTACTTTTAGATTTTTTCTTATCACACCAACGGTATTTTAGGGCTTTTCTCCTACTCCAAGGTTTTTGTAAAAGAATTATTAAAATTTTCTATAAAATATAACGAAACCAAAATATATATTCCCAAGATTTAATAGTACTCATTAGTATTTTTAGGTTTCCAAAACGGCATATTAATCTTTGAATGCATGCCTTAGAAGTTAATGACACTGTTTACTTTTTTTTTTACTAGAAAATAATATAAATAGTCAATTAAGCAAAGGAAACCTTTCATCATCTCTTCTCTAGTTTACGTTAAAAAAACATCTTATTTTCTTTCTACCTTTGTCGATTTTTATGGGAAAGAAACGTCAATCAACAGATCCTTCTCCTTCCAACGGGAAGCAGTTGAGAACTAATTCAGATCACATCTTTACACATCCCTCAGATGTCGCCTTCCAATGTTGTAGACATATTTTCTGAACGAAGTGGTGGGCAATTAATTTATTTTATATTTCTTGTTAATTTTATTTTTTATATGAAAGTCGAGAAATCGCAATTAATTTATTTTTACTTTTAGATTTTTTCTTATCACACCAACGGTATTTTAGGGCTTTCTTTCTTCTCCAACGTTTTTGTAAAAGAATTATTAAAATATTCTATAAAATATAACGAAACCAAAATATATATTCCCAAGATTTAATAGTACTCATTAGTATTTTTAGGTTTCCCAAACGGCATATTAATCTTTGAATGCATGCCTTAGAAGTTAATGACATTGTTTACTTTTCCTTTTACTAGAAAAGAATATAAATAGTCAATTAAGCAAAGGAAACCTTTCATCATCTCTTCTCTAGTTTACGTTAAAAAAACATCTTATTTTCTTTCTACCTTTGTCGATTTTTATGGGAAAGAAACGTCAATCAACAGATCCTTCTCCTTCCAACGGGAAGCAGTTGAGAACTAATTCAGATCACATCTTTACACATCCCTCAGATGTCGCATTCCAATGTTGTAGACATATTTTCTGAACGAAGTGGTGGGCAATTAATTTATTTTATATGAAAGTCGAGAAATCGCAATTAATTTATTTTTACTTTTAGATTTTTTCTTATCACACCAACGGTATTTTAGGGCTTTCTTTCTTCTCCAACGTTTTTGTAAAAGAATTATTAAAATATTCTATAAAATATAACGAAACCAAAATATATATTCCCAAGATTTAATAGTACTCATTAGTATTTTTAGGTTTCCCAAACGGCATATTAATCTTTGAATGCATGCCTTAGAAGTTAATGACATTGTTTACTTTTCCTTTTACTAGAAAAGAATATAAATAGTCAATTAAGCAAAGGAAACCTTTCATCATCTCTTCTCTAGTTTACGTTAAAAAAACATCTTATTTTCTTTCTACCTTTGTCGATTTTTATGGGAAAGAAACGTCAATCAACAGATCCTTCTCCTTCCAACGGGAAGCAGTTGAGAACTAATTCAGATCACATCTTTACACATCCCTCAGATGTCGCATTCCAATGTTGTAGACATATTTTCTGAACGAAGTGGTGGGCAATTAATTTATTTTATATGAAAGTCGAGAAATCGCAATTAATTTATTTTTACTTTTAGATTTTTTCTTATCACACCAACGGTATTTTAGGGCTTTTTTTCTTCTCCAACGTTTTTGTAAAAGAATTATTAAAATATTTTATAAAATATAACGAAACCAAAATATATATTCCCAAGATTTAATAGTACTCATTAGTATTTTTAGGTTTCCCAAACGGCATATTAATCTTTGAATGCATGCCTTAGAAGTTAATGACATTGTTTACTTTTCCTTTTACTAGAAAATAATATAAATAGTCAATTAAGCAAAGGAAACCTTTCATCATCTCTTCTCTAGTTTACGTTAAAAAAACATCTTATTTTCTTTCTACCTTTGTCGATTTTTATGGGAAAGAAACGTCAATCAACAGATCCTTCTCCTTCCAACGGGAAGCAGTTGAGAACTAATTCAGATCACATCTTTACACATCCCTCAGATGTCGCATTCCAATGTTGTAGACATATTTTCTGAACGAAGTGGTGGGCAATTAATTTATTTTATATGAAAGTCGAGAAATCGCAATTAATTTATTTTTACTTTTAGATTTTTTCTTATCACACCAACGGTATTTTAGGGCTTTTCTCCTACTCCAAGGTTTTTGTAAAAGAATTATTAAAATTTTCTATAAAATATAACGAAACTAAAATATATATTCCCAAGATTTAATAGTACTCATTAGTATTTTTAGGTTTCCCAAACGGCATATTAATCTTTGAATGCATGCCTTAGAAGTTAATGACATTGTTTACTTTTCCTTTTACTAGAAAATAATATAAATAGTCAATTAAACAAAGGAAACCTTTCATCATCTCTTCTCTAGTTTACGTTAAAAAAAACATCTTATTTTCTTTCTACCTTTGTCGATTTTTATGGGAAAGAAACGTCAATCAATAGATCCTTCTCCTTCCAACGGGATGCAGTTGAGAACTAATTCAGATCACATCTTTACACATCCCTCAGATGTCGCCTTCCAATGTTGTAGACATATTTTCTGAACGAAGTGGTGGGCAATTAATTTATTTTATATTTCTTGTTAATTTTATTTTTTATATGAAAGTCGAGAAATCGCAATTAATTTATTTTTACTTTTAGATTTTTTCTTATCACACCAACGGTATTTTAGGGCTTTCTTTCTTCTCCAACATTTTTGTAAAAGAATTATTAAAATATTCTATAAAATATAACGAAACCAAAATATATATTCCCAAGATTTAATAGTACTCATTAGTATTTTTAGGTTTCCCAAACGGCATATTAATCTTTGAATGCATGCCTTAGAAGTTAATGACACTGTTTACTTTTTTTTTTACTAGAAAATAATATAAATAGTCAATTAAGCAAAGGAAACCTTTCATCATCTCTTCTCTAGTTTACGTTAAAAAAACATCTTATTTTCTTTCTACCTTTGTCGATTTTTATGGGAAAGAAACGTCAATCAACAGATCCTTCTCCTTCCAACGGGAAGCAGTTGAGAACTAATTCAGATCACATCTTTACACATCACTCAGATGTCGCATTCCAATGTTGTAGACATGTTTTCTGAACGAAATAGTGGGCAATTAATTTATTTTATATTTCTTGTTAATTTTATTTTTTATATGAAAGTCGAGAAGTCGCAATTAATTTATTTTTACTTTTAGATTTTTTCTTATCACACCAACGGTATTTTAGGGCTTTTCTCCTTCTCCAAGGTTTTTGTAAAAGAATTATTAAAATTTTCTATAAAATATAACGAAACCAAAATATATATTCCCAAGATTTAATAGTACTCATTAGTATTTTTAGGTTTCCCAAACGGCATATTAATCTTTGAATGCATGCCTTAGAAGTTAATAACACTGTTTACTTTTCCTTTTACTAGAAAATAATATAAATAGTCAATTAAGCAAAGGAAACCTTTCATCATCTCTTCTCTAGTTTACGTTAAAAAAACATCTTATTTTCTTTCTACCTTTGTCGATTTTTATGGGAAAGAAACGTCAATCAACAGATCCTTCTCCTTCCAACGGTATGCAGTTGTGAACTAATTCATATGACAACTTTACACATCACTCAGATGTCGCATTCCAATGTTGTAGACATGTTTTCTGAACGAACTGGTGGGCAATTAATTTATTTTATATTTCTTTTTACATTTATTTTTTTATATGAAAGTCGAGAAGTCGCAATTAATTTATTTTTACTTTTAGATTTTTTCTTATCACACCAACGGTATTTTAGGGCTTTTCTCTTTCTCCAAGGTTTTTGTAAAAGAATTATTAAAATATTCTATAAAATATAACGAAACCAAAATATATATTCCCAAGATTTAATAGTACTCATAAGTATTTTTAGGTTTCCCAAACGGCATATTAATCTTTGAATGCATGCCTTAGAAGTTAATGACATTGTTTACTTTTCTTTTTACTAGAAAATAATATAAATAGTCAATTAAGCAAAGGAAACCTTTCATCATCTCTTCTCTAGTTTACGTTAAAAAAACATCTTATTTTCTTTCTACCTTTGTCGATTTTTATGGGAAAGAAACGTCAATCAACAGATCCTTCTCCTTCCAACGGGAAGCAGTTGAGAACTAATTCAGATCACATCTTTACACATCACTCAGATGTCGCATTCCAATGTTGTAGACATGTTTTCTAAACGAAGTGGTGGACAATTAATTTATTTTATATTTCTTGTTAATTTTATTTTTTATATGAAAGCCGAGAAATCGCAATTAATTTATTTTTACTTTTAGATTTTTTCTTATCACACCAACGGTATTTTAGGGCTTTCTTTCTTCTCCAACACTTTTGTAAAAGAATTATTAAAATTTTCTATAAAATATAACGAAACCAAAATATATATTCCCAAGATTTAATAGTACTCATTAGTATTTTTAGGTTTCCCAAACGGCATATTAATCTTTGAATGCATGCCTTAGAAGTTAATGACATTGTTTACTTTTCCTTTTACTAGAAAATAATATAAATAGTCAATTAAGCAAAGGAAACCTTTCATCATCTCTTCTCTAGTTTACGTTAAAAAAAACATCTTATTTTCTTTCTACCTTTGTCGATTTTTATGGGAAAGAAACGTCAATCAATAGATCCTTCTCCTTCCAACGGGATGCAGTTGAGAACTAATTCAGATCACATCTTTACACATCCCTCAGATGTCGCCTTCCAATGTTGTAGACATATTTTCTGAACGAAGTGGTGGGCAATTAATTTATTTTATATTTCTTGTTAATTTTATTTTTTATATGAAAGTCGAGAAATCGCAATTAATTTATTTTTACTTTTAGATTTTTTCTTATCACACCAACGGTATTTTAGGGCTTTCTTTCTTCTCCAACGTTTTTGTAAAAGAATTATTAAAATATTCTATAAAATATAACGAAACCAAAATATATATTCCCAAGATTTAATAGTACTCATTAGTATTTTTAGGTTTCCCAAACGGCATATTAATCTTTGAATGCATGCCTTAGAAGTTAATGACATTGTTTACTTTTCCTTTTACTAGAAAATAATATAAATAGTCAATTAAGCAAAGGAAACCTTTCATCATCTCTTCTCTAGTTTACGTTAAAAAAACATCTTATTTTCTTTCTACCTTTGTCGATTTTTATGGGAAAGAAACGTCAATCAACAGATCCTTCTCCTTCCAACGGGAAGCAGTTGAGAACTAATTCAGATCACATCTTTACACATCCCTCAGATATCGCATTCCAATGTTGTAGACATATTTTCTGAACGAAGTGGTGGGCAATTAATTTATTTTATATGAAAGTCGAGAAATCGCAATTAATTTATTTTTACTTTTAGATTTTTTCTTATCACACCAACGGTATTTTAGGGCTTTTCTCCTACTCCAAGGTTTTTGTAAAAGAATTATTAAAATTTTCTATAAAATATAACGAAACCAAAATATATATTCCCAAGATTTAATAGTACTCATTAGTATTTTTAGGTTTCCAAAACGGCATATTAATCTTTGAATGCATGCCTTAGAAGTTAATGACACTGTTTACTTTTTTTTTTACTAGAAAATAATATAAATAGTCAATTAAGCAAAGGAAACCTTTCATCATCTCTTCTCTAGTTTACGTTAAAAAAACATCTTATTTTCTTTCTACCTTTGTCGATTTTTATGGGAAAGAAACGTCAATCAACAGATCCTTCTCCTTCCAACGGGATGCAGTTGAGAACTAATTCAGATCACATCTTTACACATCCCTCAGATGTCGCCTTCCAATGTTGTAGACATATTTTCTGAACGAAGTGGTGGGCAATTAATTTATTTTATATTTCTTGTTAATTTTATTTTTTATATGAAAGTCGAGAAATCGCAATTAATTTATTTTTACTTTTAGATTTTTTCTTATCACACCAACGGTATTTTAGGGCTTTCTTTCTTCTCCAACATTTTTGTAAAAGAATTATTAAAATATTCTATAAAATATAACGAAACCAAAATATATATTCCCAAGATTTAATAGTACTCATTAGTATTTTTAGGTTTCCCAAACGGCATATTAATCTTTGAATGCATGCCTTAGAAGTTAATGACACTGTTTACTTTTTTTTTTACTAGAAAATAATATAAATAGTCAATTAAGCAAAGGAAACCTTTCATCATCTCTTCTCTAGTTTACGTTAAAAAAACATCTTATTTTCTTTCTACCTTTGTCGATTTTTATGGGAAAGAAACGTCAATCAACAGATCCTTCTCCTTCCAACGGGAAGCAGTTGAGAACTAATTCAGATCACATCTTTACACATCACTCAGATGTCGCATTCCAATGTTGTAGACATGTTTTCTGAACGAAATAGTGGGCAATTAATTTATTTTATATTTCTTGTTAATTTTATTTTTTATATGAAAGTCGAGAAGTCGCAATTAATTTATTTTTACTTTTAGATTTTTTCTTATCACACCAACGGTATTTTAGGGCTTTTCTCCTTCTCCAAGGTTTTTGTAAAAGAATTATTAAAATTTTCTATAAAATATAACGAAACCAAAATATATATTCCCAAGATTTAATAGTACTCATTAGTATTTTTAGGTTTCCCAAACGGCATATTAATCTTTGAATGCATGCCTTAGAAGTTAATAACACTGTTTACTTTTCCTTTTACTAGAAAATAATATAAATAGTCAATTAAGCAAAGGAAACCTTTCATCATCTCTTCTCTAGTTTACGTTAAAAAAACATCTTATTTTCTTTCTACCTTTGTCGATTTTTATGGGAAAGAAACGTCAATCAACAGATCCTTCTCCTTCCAACGGTATGCAGTTGTGAACTAATTCATATGACAACTTTACACATCACTCAGATGTCGCATTCCAATGTTGTAGACATGTTTTCTGAACGAACTGGTGGGCGATTAATTTATTTTATATTTCTTTTTACATTTATTTTTTTATATGAAAGTCGAGAAGTCGCAATTAATTTATTTTTACTTTTAGATTTTTTCTTATCACACCAACGGTATTTTAGGGCTTTTCTCTTTCTCCAAGGTTTTTGTAAAAGAATTATTAAAATATTCTATAAAATATAACGAAACCAAAATATATATTCCCAAGATTTAATAGTACTCATAAGTATTTTTAGGTTTCCCAAACGGCATATTAATCTTTGAATGCATGCCTTAGAAGTTAATGACATTGTTTACTTTTCTTTTTACTAGAAAATAATATAAATAGTCAATTAAGCAAAGGAAACCTTTCATCATCTCTTCTCTAGTTTACGTTAAAAAAACATCTTATTTTCTTTCTACCTTTGTCGATTTTTATGGGAAAGAAACGTCAATCAACAGATCCTTCTCCTTCCAACGGGAAGCAGTTGAGAACTAATTCAGATCACATCTTTACACATCACTCAGATGTCGCATTCCAATGTTGTAGACATGTTTTCTAAACGAAGTGGTGGACAATTAATTTATTTTATATTTCTTGTTAATTTTATTTTTTATATGAAAGCCGAGAAATCGCAATTAATTTATTTTTACTTTTAGATTTTTTCTTATCACACCAACGGTATTTTAGGGCTTTCTTTCTTCTCCAACACTTTTGTAAAAGAATTATTAAAATTTTCTATAAAATATAACGAAACCAAAATATATATTCCCAAGATTTAATAGTACTCATTAGTATTTTTAGGTTTCCCAAACGGCATATTAATCTTTGAATGCATGCCTTAGAAGTTAATGACATTGTTTACTTTTCCTTTTACTAGAAAATAATATAAATAGTCAATTAAGCAAAGGAAACCTTTCATCATCTCTTCTCTAGTTTACGTTAAAAAAAACATCTTATTTTCTTTCTACCTTTGTCGATTTTTATGGGAAAGAAACGTCAATCAATAGATCCTTCTCCTTCCAACGGGATGCAGTTGAGAACTAATTCAGATCACATCTTTACACATCCCTCAGATGTCGCCTTCCAATGTTGTAGACATATTTTCTGAACGAAGTGGTGGGCAATTAATTTATTTTATATTTCTTGTTAATTTTATTTTTTATATGAAAGTCGAGAAATCGCAATTAATTTATTTTTACTTTTAGATTTTTTCTTATCACACCAACGGTATTTTAGGGCTTTCTTTCTTCTCCAACGTTTTTGTAAAAGAATTATTAAAATATTCTATAAAATATAACGAAACCAAAATATATATTCCCAAGATTTAATAGTACTCATTAGTATTTTTAGGTTTCCCAAACGGCATATTAATCTTTGAATGCATGCCTTAGAAGTTAATGACATTGTTTACTTTTCCTTTTACTAGAAAAGAATATAAATAGTCAATTAAGCAAAGGAAACCTTTCATCATCTCTTCTCTAGTTTACGTTAAAAAAACATCTTATTTTCTTTCTACCTTTGTCGATTTTTATGGGAAAGAAACGTCAATCAACAGATCCTTCTCCTTCCAACGGGAAGCAGTTGAGAACTAATTCAGATCACATCTTTACACATCCCTCAGATGTCGCATTCCAATGTTGTAGACATATTTTCTGAACGAAGTGGTGGGCAATTAATTTATTTTATATGAAAGTCGAGAAATCGCAATTAATTTATTTTTACTTTTAGATTTTTTCTTATCACACCAACGGTATTTTAGGGCTTTTCTCCTACTCCAAGGTTTTTGTAAAAGAATTATTAAAATTTTCTATAAAATATAACGAAACCAAAATATATATTCCCAAGATTTAATAGTACTCATTAGTATTTTTAGGTTTCCAAAACGGCATATTAATCTTTGAATGCATGCCTTAGAAGTTAATGACACTGTTTACTTTTTTTTTTACTAGAAAATAATATAAATAGTCAATTAAGCAAAGGAAACCTTTCATCATCTCTTCTCTAGTTTACGTTAAAAAAACATCTTATTTTCTTTCTACCTTTGTCGATTTTTATGGGAAAGAAACGTCAATCAACAGATCCTTCTCCTTCCAACGGGAAGCAGTTGAGAACTAATTCAGATCACATCTTTACACATCACTCAGATGTCACATTCCAATGTTGTAGACATGTTTTCTAAACGAAGTGGTGGACAATTAATTTATTTTATATTTCTTGTTAATTTTATTTTTTATATGAAAGTCGAGAAATCGCAATTAATTTATTTTTACTTTTAGATTTTTCTTATCACACCAACGGTATTTTAGGGCTTTCTTTCTTCTCCAACGTTTTTGTAAAAGAATTATTAAAATATTCTATAAAATATAACGAAACCAAAATATGTATTCCCAAGATTTAATAGTACTCATTAGTATTTTTAGGTTTCCCAAACGGCATATTAATCTTTGAATGCATGCCTTAGAAGTTAATGACATTGTTTACTTTTTTTTTTACTAGAAAATAATATAAATAGTCAATTAAGCAAAGGAAACCTTTCATCATCTCTTCTCTAGTTTACGTTAAAAAAAATCTTATTTTCTTTCTACCTTTGTCGATTTTTATGGGAAAGAAACGTCAATCAACAGATCCTTCTCCTTCCAACGGGAAGCAGTTGAGAACTAATTCAGATCACATCTTTACACATCCCTCAGATGTCGCATTCCAATGTTGTAGACATATTTTCTGAACGAAGTGGTGGGCAATTAATTTATTTTATATTTCTTGTTAATTTTATTTTTTATATGAAAGTCGAGAAATCGCAATTAATTTATTTTTACTTTTAGATTTTTTCTTATCACACCAACGGTATTTTAGGGCTTTTTTTCTTCTCCAACGTTTTTGTAAAAGAATTATTAAAATATTTTATAAAATATAACGAAACCAAAATATATATTCCCAAGATTTAATAGTACTCATTAGTATTTTTAGGTTTCCCAAACGGCATATTAATCTTTGAATGCATGCCTTAGAAGTTTATGACATTGTTTACTTTTCCTTTTACTAGAAAATAATATAAATAGTCAATTAAGCAAAGGAAACCTTTCATCATCTCTTCTCTAGTTTACGTTAAAAAAACATCTTATTTTCTTTCTACCTTTGTCGATTTTTATGGGAAAGAAACGTCAATCAACAGATCCTTCTCCTTCCAACGGGAAGCAGTTGAGAACTAATTCAGATCACATCTTTACACATCCCTCAGATGTCGCATTCCAATGTTGTAGACATATTTTCTGAACGAAGTGGTGGGCAATTAATTTATTTTATATGAAAGTCGAGAAATCGCAATTAATTTATTTTTACTTTTAGATTTTTTCTTATCACACCAACGGTATTTTAGGGCTTTTCTCCTACTCCAAGGTTTTTGTAAAAGAATTATTAAAATTTTCTATAAAATATAACGAAACTAAAATATATATTCCCAAGATTTAATAGTACTCATTAGTATTTTTAGGTTTCCCAAACGGCATATTAATCTTTGAATGCATGCCTTAGAAGTTAATGACATTGTTTACTTTTCCTTTTACTAGAAAATAATATAAATAGTCAATTAAGCAAAGGAAACCTTTCATCATCTCTTCTCTAGTTTACGTTAAAAAAACATCTTATTTTCTTTCTACCTTTGTCGATTTTTATGGGAAAGAAACGTCAATCAACAGATCATTCTTCTTCCAACGGGAAGCAGTTGAGAACTAATTCAGATCACATCTTTACACATCACTTAGATGTCACATTCCAATGTTGTAGACATGTTTTCTGAACGAAGTGGTGGACAATTAATTTATTTTATATTTCTTGTTAATTTTATTTTTTATATGAAAGTCGAGAAATCGCAATTAATTTATTTTTACTTTTAGATTTTTTCTTATCACACCAACGGTATTTTAGGGCTTTCCTCCTTCTCGAAGGTTTTTGTAAAAGATTTATTAAAAGTTTCTATAAAATATAACGAAACCAAAATATATATTCCCAAGATTTAATAGTACTCATTAGTATTTTTAGGTTTCCCAAACGGCATATTAATCTTTGAATGCATGCCTTAGAAGTTAATGACATTGTTTACTTTTCTTTTTACTAGAAAATAATATAAATAGTCAATTAAGCAAAGGAAACCTTTCATCATCTCTTCTCTAGTTTACGTTAAAAAAACATCTTATTTTCTTTCTACCTTTGTCGATTTTTATGGGAAAAAAACGTCAATCAACAGATCATTCTCCTTCCAACGGGAAGCAGTTGAGAACTAATTCAGATCACATCTTTACACATCACTTAGATGTCACATTCCAATGTTGTAGACATGTTTTCTGAACGAAGTGGTGGGCAATTAATTTATTTTATATTTCTTGTTAATTTTATTTTTTATATGAAAGTCGAGAAATCGCAATTAATTTATTTTTACTTTTAGATTTTTTCTTATCACACCAACGGTATTTTAGGGCTTTCTTTCTTCTCCAACGTTTTTGTAAAAGAATTATTAAAATATTCTATAAAATATAACGAAACCAAAATATATATTCCCAAGATTTAATAGTACTCATTAGTATTTTTAGGTTTCCCAAACGGCATATTAATCTTTGAATGCATGCCTTAGAAGTTAATGACACTGTTTACTTTTCCTTTTATTAGAAAATAATATAAATAGTCAATTAAGCAAAGGAAACCTTTCATCATCTCTTCTCTAGTTTACGTTAAAAAAACATCTTATTTTCTTTCTACCTTTGTCGATTTTTATGGGAAAGAAACGTCAATCAACAGATCCTTCTCCTTCCAACGGGAAGCAGTTGAGAACTAATTCAGATCACATCTTTACACATCACTCAGATGTCACATTCCAATGTTGTAGACATGTTTTCTAAACGAAGTGGTGGACAATTAATTTATTTTATATTTCTTGTTAATTTTATTTTTTATATGAAAGCCGAGAAATCGCAATTAATTTATTTTTACTTTTAGATTTTTTCTTATCACACCAACGGTATTTTAGGGCTTTCTTTCTTCTCCAACACTTTTGTAAAAGAATTATTAAAATTTTCTATAAAATATAACGAAACCAAAATATATATTCCCAAGATTTAATAGTACTCATTAGTATTTTTAGGTTTCCCAAACGGCATATTAATCTTTGAATGCATGCCTTAGAAGTTAATGACATTGTTTACTTTTCCTTTTACTAGAAAATAATATAAATAGTCAATTAAGCAAAGGAAACCTTTCATCATCTCTTCTCTAGTTTACGTTAAAAAAAACATCTTATTTTCTTTCTACCTTTGTCGATTTTTATGGGAAAGAAACGTCAATCAATAGATCTTTCTCCTTCCAACGGGATGCAGTTGAGAACTAATTCAGATCACATCTTTACACATCCCTCAGATGTCGCCTTCCAATGTTGTAGACATATTTTCTGAACGAAGTGGTGGGCAATTAATTTATTTTATATTTCTTGTTAATTTTATTTTTTATATGAAAGTCGAGAAATCGCAATTAATTTATTTTTACTTTTAGATTTTTTCTTATCACACCAACGGTATTTTAGGGCTTTCTTTCTTCTCCAACGTTTTTGTAAAAGAATTATTAAAATATTCTATAAAATATAACGAAACCAAAATATATATTCCCAAGATTTAATAGTACTCATTAGTATTTTTAGGTTTCCCAAACGGCATATTAATCTTTGAATGCATGCCTTAGAAGTTAATGACATTGTTTACTTTTCCTTTTACTAGAAAAGAATATAAATAGTCAATTAAGCAAAGGAAACCTTTCATCATCTCTTCTCTAGTTTACGTTAAAAAAACATCTTATTTTCTTTCTACCTTTGTCGATTTTTATGGGAAAGAAACGTCAATCAACAGATCCTTCTCCTTCCAACGGGAAGCAGTTGAGAACTAATTCAGATCACATCTTTACACATCCCTCAGATGTCGCATTCCAATGTTGTAGACATATTTTCTGAACGAAGTGGTGGGCAATTAATTTATTTTATATGAAAGTCGAGAAATCGCAATTAATTTATTTTTACTTTTAGATTTTTTCTTATCACACCAACGGTATTTTAGGGCTTTTCTCCTACTCCAAGGTTTTTGTAAAAGAATTATTAAAATTTTCTATAAAATATAACGAAACCAAAATATATATTCCCAAGATTTAATAGTACTCATTAGTATTTTTAGGTTTCCAAAACGGCATATTAATCTTTGAATGCATGCCTTAGAAGTTAATGACACTGTTTACTTTTTTTTTTACTAGAAAATAATATAAATAGTCAATTAAGCAAAGGAAACCTTTCATCATCTCTTCTCTAGTTTACGTTAAAAAAACATCTTATTTTCTTTCTACCTTTGTCGATTTTTATGGGAAAGAAACGTCAATCAACAGATCCTTCTCCTTCCAACGGGAAGCAGTTGAGAACTAATTCAGATCACATCTTTACACATCACTCAGATGTCACATTCCAATGTTGTAGACATGTTTTCTAAACGAAGTGGTGGACAATTAATTTATTTTATATTTCTTGTTAATTTTATTTTTTATATGAAAGTCGAGAAATCGCAATTAATTTATTTTTACTTTTAGATTTTTTCTTATCACACCAACGGTATTTTAGGGCTTTCTTTCTTCTCCAACGTTTTTGTAAAAGAATTATTAAAATATTCTATAAAATATAACGAAACCAAAATATGTATTCCCAAGATTTAATAGTACTCATTAGTATTTTTAGGTTTCCCAAACGGCATATTAATCTTTGAATGCATGCCTTAGAAGTTAATGACATTGTTTACTTTTTTTTTTACTAGAAAATAATATAAATAGTCAATTAAGCAAAGGAAACCTTTCATCATCTCTTCTCTAGTTTACGTTAAAAAAACATCTTATTTTCTTTCTACCTTTGTCGATTTTTATGGGAAAGAAACGTCAATCAACAGATCCTTCTCCTTCCAACGGGAAGCAGTTGAGAACTAATTCAGATCACATCTTTACACATCCCTCAGATGTCGCATTCCAATGTTGTAGACATATTTTCTGAACGAAGTGGTGGACAATTAATTTATTTTATATTTCTTGTTAATTTTATTTTTTATATGAAAGTCGAGAAATCGCAATTAATTTATTTTTACTTTTAGATTTTTTCTTATCACACCAACGGTATTTTAGGGCTTTCTTTCTTCTCCAACGTTTTTGTAAAAGAATTATTAAAATATTTTATAAAATATAACGAAACCAAAATATATATTCCCAAGATTTAATAGTACTCATTAGTATTTTTAGGTTTCCCAAACGGCATATTAATCTTTGAATGCATGCCTTAGAAGTTAATGACATTGTTTACTTTTCCTTTTACTAGAAAATAATATAAATAGTCAAATAAGCAAAGGAAACCTTTCATCATCTCTTCTCTAGTTTACGTTAAAAAAACATCTTATTTTCTTTCTACCTTTGTCGATTTTTATGGGAAAGAAACGTCAATCAACAGATCCTTCTCCTTCCAACGGGAAGCAGTTGAGAACTAATTCAGATCACATCTTTACACATCACTCAGATGTCACATTCCAATGTTGTAGACATGTTTTCTAAACGAAGTGGTGGACAATTAATTTATTTTATATTTCTTGTTAATTTTATTTTTTATATGAAAGCCGAGAAATCGCAATTAATTTATTTTTACTTTTAGATTTTTTCTTATCACACCAACGGTATTTTAGGGCTTTCTTTCTTCTCCAACACTTTTGTAAAAGAATTATTAAAATTTTCTATAAAATATAACGAAACCAAAATATATATTCCCAAGATTTAATAGTACTCATTAGTATTTTTAGGTTTCCCAAACGGCATATTAATCTTTGAATGCATGCCTTAGAAGTTAATGACATTGTTTACTTTTCCTTTTACTAGAAAATAATATAAATAGTCAATTAAGCAAAGGAAACCTTTCATCATCTCTTCTCTAGTTTACGTTAAAAAAAACATCTTATTTTCTTTCTACCTTTGTCGATTTTTATGGGAAAGAAACGTCAATCAATAGATCCTTCTCCTTCCAACGGGATGCAGTTGAGAACTAATTCAGATCATATCTTTACACATCCCTCAGATGTCGCCTTCCAATGTTGTAGACATATTTTCTGAACGAAGTGGTGGGCAATTAATTTATTTTATATTTCTTGTTAATTTTATTTTTTATATGAAAGTCGAGAAATCGCAATTAATTTATTTTTACTTTTAGATTTTTTCTTATCACACCAACGGTATTTTAGGGCTTTCTTTCTTCTCCAACGTTTTTGTAAAAGAATTATTAAAATATTCTATAAAATATAACGAAACCAAAATATATATTCCCAAGATTTAATAGTACTCATTAGTATTTTTAGGTTTCCCAAACGGCATATTAATCTTTGAATGCATGCCTTAGAAGTTAATGACATTGTTTACTTTTCCTTTTACTAGAAAAGAATATAAATAGTCAATTAAGCAAAGGAAACCTTTCATCATCTCTTCTCTAGTTTACGTTAAAAAAACATCTTATTTTCTTTCTACCTTTGTCGATTTTTATGGGAAAGAAACGTCAATCAACAGATCCTTCTCCTTCCAACGGGAAGCAGTTGAGAACTAATTCAGATCACATCTTTACACATCCCTCAGATGTCGCATTCCAATGTTGTAGACATATTTTCTGAACGAAGTGGTGGGCAATTAATTTATTTTATATGAAAGTCGAGAAATCGCAATTAATTTATTTTTACTTTTAGATTTTTTCTTATCACACCAACGGTATTTTAGGGCTTTTCTCCTACTCCAAGGTTTTTGTAAAAGAATTATTAAAATTTTCTATAAAATATAACGAAACCAAAATATATATTCCCAAGATTTAATAGTACTCATTAGTATTTTTAGGTTTCCAAAACGGCATATTAATCTTTGAATGCATGCCTTAGAAGTTAATGACACTGTTTACTTTTTTTTTTACTAGAAAATAATATAAATAGTCAATTAAGCAAAGGAAACCTTTCATCATCTCTTCTCTAGTTTACGTTAAAAAAACATCTTATTTTCTTTCTACCTTTGTCGATTTTTATGGGAAAGAAACGTCAATCAACAGATCCTTCTCCTTCCAACGGGAAGCAGTTGAGAACTAATTCAGATCACATCTTTACACATCACTCAGATGTCACATTCCAATGTTGTAGACATGTTTTCTAAACGAAGTGGTGGACAATTAATTTATTTTATATTTCTTGTTAATTTTATTTTTTATATGAAAGTCGAGAAATCGCAATTAATTTATTTTTACTTTTAGATTTTTTCTTATCACACCAACGGTATTTTAGGGCTTTCTTTCTTCTCCAACGTTTTTGTAAAAGAATTATTAAAATATTCTATAAAATATAACGAAACCAAAATATGTATTCCCAAGATTTAATAGTACTCATTAGTATTTTTAGGTTTCCCAAACGGCATATTAATCTTTGAATGCATGCCTTAGAAGTTAATGACATTGTTTACTTTTTTTTTTACTAGAAAATAATATAAATAGTCAATTAAGCAAAGGAAACCTTTCATCATCTCTTCTCTAGTTTACGTTAAAAAAACATCTTATTTTCTTTCTACCTTTGTCGATTTTTATGGGAAAGAAACGTCAATCAACAGATCCTTCTCCTTCCAACGGGAAGCAGTTGAGAACTAATTCAGATCACATCTTTACACATCCCTCAGATGTCGCATTCCAATGTTGTAGACATATTTTCTGAACGAAGTGGTGGGCAATTAATTTATTTTATATTTCTTGTTAATTTTATTTTTTATATGAAAGTCGAGAAATCGCAATTAATTTATTTTTACTTTTAGATTTTTTCTTATCACACCAACGGTATTTTAGGGCTTTCTTTCTTCTCCAACGTTTTTGTAAAAGAATTATTAAAATATTTTATAAAATATAACGAAACCAAAATATATATTCCCAAGATTTAATAGTACTCATTAGTATTTTTAGGTTTCCCAAACGGCATATTAATCTTTGAATGCATGCCTTAGAAGTTAATGACATTGTTTACTTTTCCTTTTACTAGAAAATAATATAAATAGTCAATTAAGCAAAGGAAACCTTTCATCATCTCTTCTCTAGTTTACGTTAAAAAAACATCTTATTTTCTTTCTACCTTTGTCGATTTTTATGGGAAAGAAACGTCAATCAACAGATCCTTCTCCTTCCAACGGGAAGCAGTTGAGAACTAATTCAGATCACATCTTTACACATCCCTCAGATGTCGCATTCCAATGTTGTAGACATATTTTCTGAACGAAGTGGTGGGCAATTAATTTATTTTATATGAAAGTCGAGAAATCGCAATTAATTTATTTTTACTTTTAGATTTTTTCTTATCACACCAACGGTATTTTAGGGCTTTTCTCCTACTCCAAGGTTTTTGTAAAAGAATTATTAAAATTTTCTATAAAATATAACGAAACTAAAATATATATTCCCAAGATTTAATAGTACTCATTAGTATTTTTAGGTTTCCCAAACGGCATATTAATCTTTGAATGCATGCCTTAGAAGTTAATGACATTGTTTACTTTTCCTTTTACTAGAAAATAATATAAATAGTCAATTAAGCAAAGGAAACCTTTCATCATCTCTTCTCTAGTTTACGTTAAAAAAACATCTTATTTTCTTTCTACCTTTGTCGATTTTTATGGGAAAGAAACGTCAATCAACAGATCATTCTTCTTCCAACGGGAAGCAGTTGAGAACTAATTCAGATCACATCTTTACACATCACTTAGATGTCACATTCCAATGTTGTAGACATGTTTTCTGAACGAAGTGGTGGACAATTAATTTATTTTATATTTCTTGTTAATTTTATTTTTTATATGAAAGTCGAGAAATCGCAATTAATTTATTTTTACTTTTAGATTTTTTCTTATCACACCAACGGTATTTTAGGGCTTTCCTCCTTCTCGAAGGTTTTTGTAAAAGATTTATTAAAAGTTTCTATAAAATATAACGAAACCAAAATATATATTCCCAAGATTTAATAGTACTCATTAGTATTTTTAGGTTTCCCAAACGGCATATTAATCTTTGAATGCATGCCTTAGAAGTTAATGACATTGTTTACTTTTCTTTTTACTAGAAAATAATATAAATAGTCAATTAAGCAAAGGAAACCTTTCATCATCTCTTCTCTAGTTTACGTTAAAAAAACATCTTATTTTCTTTCTACCTTTGTCGATTTTTATGGGAAAAAAACGTCAATCAACAGATCATTCTCCTTCCAACGGGAAGCAGTTGAGAACTAATTCAGATCACATCTTTACACATCACTTAGATGTCACATTCCAATGTTGTAGACATGTTTTCTGAACGAAGTGGTGGGCAATTAATTTATTTTATATTTCTTGTTAATTTTATTTTTTATATGAAAGTCGAGAAATCGCAATTAATTTATTTTTACTTTTAGATTTTTTCTTATCACACCAACGGTATTTTAGGGCTTTCTTTCTTCTCCAACGTTTTTGTAAAAGAATTATTAAAATATTCTATAAAATATAACGAAACCAAAATATATATTCCCAAGATTTAATAGTACTCATTAGTATTTTTAGGTTTCCCAAACGGCATATTAATCTTTGAATGCATGCCTTAGAAGTTAATGACACTGTTTACTTTTCCTTTTATTAGAAAATAATATAAATAGTCAATTAAGCAAAGGAAACCTTTCATCATCTCTTCTCTAGTTTACGTTAAAAAAACATCTTATTTTCTTTCTACCTTTGTCGATTTTTATGGGAAAGAAACGTCAATCAACAGATCCTTCTCCTTCCAACGGGAAGCAGTTGAGAACTAATTCAGATCACATCTTTACACATCACTCAGATGTCACATTCCAATGTTGTAGACATGTTTTCTAAACGAAGTGGTGGACAATTAATTTATTTTATATTTCTTGTTAATTTTATTTTTTATATGAAAGTCGAGAAATCGCAATTAATTTATTTTTACTTTTAGATTTTTTCTTATCACACCAACGGTATTTTAGGGCTTTCTTTCTTCTCCAACGTTTTTGTAAAAGAATTATTAAAATATTCTATAAAATATAACGAAACCAAAATATATATTCCCAAGATTTAATAGTACTCATTAGTATTTTTAGGTTTCCCAAACGGCATATTAATCTTTGAATGCATGCCTTAGAAGTTAATGACACTGTTTACTTTTTTTTTTACTAGAAAATAATATAAATAGTCAATTAAGCAAAGGAAACCTTTCATCATCTCTTCTCTAGTTTACATTAAAAAAAGATCTTATTTTCTTTCTACCTTTGTCGATTTTTATGGGAAAGAAACGTCAATCAACAGATCCTTCTCCTTCCAACGGGAAGCAGTTGAGAACTAATTCAGATCACATCTTTACACATCACTCAGATGTCACATTCCAATGTTGTAGACATGTTTTCTAAACGAAGTGGTGGACAATTAATTTATTTTATATTTCTTGTTAATTTTATTTTTTATATGAAAGTCGAGAAATCGCAATTAATTTATTTTTACTTTTAGATTTTTTCTTATCACACCAACGGTATTTTAGGGCTTTCTTCCTTCTCCAACGTTTTTGTAAAAGAATTATTAAAATTTTCTATAAAATATAACGAAACCAAAATATATATTCCCAAGATTTAATAGTACTCATTAGTATTTTTAGGTTTCCCAAACGGCATATTAATCTTTGAATGCATGCCTTAGAAGTTAATGACATTGTTTACTTTTCTTTTTACTAGAAAATAATATAAATAGTCAATTAAGCAAAGGAAACCTTTCATCATCTCTTCTGTAGTTTACGTTAAAAAAACATCTTATTTTCTTTCTACCTTTGTCGATTTTTATGGGAAAAAAACGTCAATCAACAGATCATTCTCCTTCCAACGGGAAGCGGTTGAGAACTAATTCAGATCACATCTTTACACATCCCTCAGATGTCGCATTCCAATGTTGTAGACATATTTTCTGAACGAAGTGGTGGGCAATTAATTTATTTTATATTTCTTGTTAATTTTATTTTTTATATGAAAATCGAGAAATCGCAATTAATTTATTTTTACTTTTAGATTTTTTCTTATCACACCAACGGTATTTTAGGGCTTTTCTCCTACTCCAAGGTTTTTGTAAAAGAATTATTAAAATTTTCTATAAAATATAACGAAACCAAAATATATATTCCCAAGATTTAATAGTACTCATTAGTATTTTTAGGTTTCCCAAACGGCATATTAATCTTTGAATGCATGCCTTAGAAGTTAATGACATTGTTTACTTTTTTTTTTACTAGAAAATAATATAAATAGTCAATTAAGCAAAGGAAACCTTTCATCATCTCTTCTCTAGTTTACATTAAAAAAACATCTTATTTTCTTTCTACCTTTGTCGATTTTTATGGGAAAGAAACGTCAATCAACAGATCCTTCTCCTTCCAACGGGAAGCAGTTGAGAACTAATTCAGATCACATCTTTACACATCCCTCAGATGTCGCATTCCAATGTTGTAGACATATTTTCTGAACGAAGTGGTGGGCAATTAATTTATTTTATATTTCTTGTTAATTTTATTTTTTATATGAAAATCGAGAAATCGCAATTAATTTATTTTTACTTTTAGATTTTTTCTTATCACACCAACGGTATTTTAGGGCTTTTCTCCTACTCCAAGGTTTTTGTAAAAGAATTATTAAAATTTTCTATAAAATATAACGAAACCAAAATATATATTCCCAAGATTTAATAGTACTCATTAGTATTTTTAGGTTTCCCAAACGGCATATTAATCTTTGAATGCATGCCTTAGAAGTTAATGACATTGTTTACTTTTCCTTTTACTAGAAAATAATATAAATAGTCAATTAAGCAAAGGAAACCTTTCATCATCTCTTCTCTAGTTTACGTTAAAAAAACATCTTATTTTCTTTCTACCTTTGTCGATTTTTATGGGAAAGAAACGTCAATCAACAGATCCTTCTCCTTCCAATGGGAAGCAGTTGAGAACTAATTCAGATCACATCTTTACAAATCACTCAGATGTCGCATTCCAATGTTGTAGACATGTTTTCTGAACGAAGTGGTGGACAATTAATTTATTTTATATTTCTTGTTAATTTTATTTTTTATATGAAAGTCGAGAAATCGCAATTAATTTATTTTTACTTTTAGATTTTTTCTTATCACACCAACGGTATTTTAGGGCTTTCTTTCTTCTCCAACGTTTTTGTAAAAGAATTATTAAAATATTCTATAAAATATAACGAAACCAAAATATATATTCCCAAGATTTAATAGTACTCATTAGTATTTTTTGGTTTCCCAAACGGCATATTAATCTTTGAATGCATGCCTTAGAAGTTAATGACACTGTTTACTTTTCCTTTTATTAGAAAATAATATAAATAGTCAATTAAGCAAAGGAAACCTTTCATCATCTCTTCTCTAGTTTACGTTAAAAAAACATCTTATTTTCTTTCTACCTTTGTCGATTTTTATGGGAAAGAAACGTCAATCAACAGATCCTTCTCCTTCCAACGGGAAGCAGTTGAGAACTAATTCAGATCACATCTTTACACATCACTCAGATGTCACATTCCAATGTTGTAGACATGTTTTCTAAACGAAGTGGTGGACAATTAATTTATTTTATATTTCTTGTTAATTTTATTTTTTATATGAAAGTCGAGAAATCGCAATTAATTTATTTTTACTTTTAGATTTTTTCTTATCACACCAACGGTATTTTAGGGCTTTCTTCCTTCTCCAACGTTTTTGTAAAAGAATTATTAAAATTTTCTATAAAATATAACGAAACCAAAATATATATTCCCAAGATTTAATAGTACTCATTAGTACTTTTAGGTTTCCTAAACGGCATATTAATCTTTGAATGCATGCCTTAGAAGTTAATGACACTGTTTATTTTTTTTTTTACTAGAAAATAATATAAATAGTCAATTAAGCAAAGGAAACCTTTCATTATCTCTTCTCTAGTTTACGTTAAAAAAACATCTTATTTTCTTTCTACCTTTGTCGATTTTTATGGGAAAGAAACGTCAATCAACAGATCCTTCTCCTTCCAACGGGAAGCAGTTGAGAACTAATTCAGATCACATCTTTACACATCGCTCAGATGTCGCATTCCAATGTTGTAGACACATTTTCTGAACGAAGTGGTGGGCAATTAATTTATTTTATATTTCTTTTTAATTTTATTTTTTTATATGAAAGTCGAGAAGTCGCAATTAAGTTATTTTTACTTTTAGATTTTTTTTATCACACCAACGGTATTTTAGGGCTTTTCTCCTTCTCCAAGGTTTTTGTAAAAGAATTATTAAAATTTTCTATAAAATATAACGAAACCAAAATATATATTCCCAAGATTTAATAGTACTCATTAGTATTTTTAGGTTTCCCAAACGGCATATTAATCTTTGAATGCATGCCTTAGAAGTTAATGACACTGTTTACTTTTCCTTTTACTAGAAAATAATATAAATAGTCAATTAAGCAAAGGAAACCTTTCATCATCTCTTCTTAAGTTTACGTTAAAAGAACATTTTATTTTCTTTATACCTTTGTCGATTTTTATGGGAAAGAAACGTCAATCAATAGATCCTTCTCCTTCTAACGGGAAGCAGTTGAGAACTAATTCAGAACACATCTTTATACATCACTCAGATGTCGCATTCCAATGTTGTAGACATGTTTTCTGAACGAAATAGTGGGCAATTAATTTATTTTATATTTCTTGTTAATTTTATTTTTTATATGAAAGTCGAGAAGTCGCAATTAATTTATTTTTACTTTTAGAATTTTTCTTATCAAACCAACGGTATTTTAGGGCTTTCCTCCTTCTCCAAGGTTTTTGTAAAAGATTTATTAAAAGTTTCTATAAAATATAACGAAACCAAAATATATATTCCCAAGATTTAATAGTACTCATTAGTATTTTTAGGTTTCCCAAATGGCATATTAATCTTTGAATGCATGCCTTAGAAGTTAATGACACTGTTTACTTTTCCTTTTACTAGAAAATAATATAAATAGTCAATTAAGCAAAGGAAACCTTTCATCATCTCTTCTCTAGTTTACGTTAAAAAAACATCTTATTTTCTTTCTACCTTGGTCGATTTTTATGGGAAAGAAACGTCAATCAACAGATCCTTCTCCTTCCAACGGGAAGCAGTTGAGAACTAATTCATATCACATCTTTACACATCACTCAGATGTCGCATTCTAATGTTGTAGACATGTTTACTGAACGAAGTGGTGGACAATTAATTTATTTTATATTTCTTGTTAATTTTATTTTTTATATGAAAGTCGAGAAATCGCAATTAATTTATTTTTACTTTTAGATTTTTTCTTATCACACCAACAGTATTTTAGGGCTTTCCTCCTTCTCCAAGGTTTTTGTAAAAGATTTATTAAAATTTTCTATAAAATATAACGAAACCAAAATATATATTCCCAAGATTTAATAGTACTCATTAGTATTTTTAGGTTTCCCAAACGGCATATTAATCTTTGAATGCATGCCTTAGAAGTTAATGACATTGTTTACTTTTCCTTTTACTAGAAAATAATATAAATATTCAATTAAGCAAAGGAAACCTTTCATCATCTCTTCTCTAGTTTACGTTAAAAAAACATCTTATTTTCTTTCTACCTTTGTCGATTTTTATGGGAAAGAAACGTCAATCAACAGATCCTTCTCCTTCCAACGGGAAGCAGTTGAGAACTAATTCAGATCACATCTTTACACATCACTTAGATGTCACATTCCAATGTTGTAGACATGTTTTCTGAACGAAGTGGTGGACAATTAATTTATTTTATGTTTCTTGTTAATTTTATTTTTTATATGAAAGTCGAGAAATCGCAAATAATTTATTTTTACTTTTAGATTTTTTCTTATCACACCAACGGTATTTTAGGGCTTTCTTTCTTCTCCAACGTTTTTGTAAAAGAATTATTAAAATATTCTATAAAATATAACGAAACCAAAATATATATTCCCAAGATTTAATAGTACTCATTAGTACTTTTAGGTTTCCTAAACGGCATATTAATCTTTGAATGCATGCCTTAGAAGTTAATGACACTGTTTACTTTTCCTTTTACTAGAAAATAATATAAATAGTCAATTAAGCAAAGGAAACCTTTCATCATCTCTTCTCTAGTTTACGTTAAAAAAATATTTTATTTTCTTTATACCTTTGTCAATTTTTATGGGAAAGAAACGTCAATCAACAGATCCTTCTCCTTCCAACAGGAAGCAGTTGAGAACTAATTCAGATCACATCTTTACACATCACTCAGATGTCGCATTCCAATGTTATAGACATGTTTTCTGAACGAAGTGGTGGACAATTAATTTATTTTATATTTCTTGTTAATTTTATTTTTTATATGAAAGTCGAGAAGTCGCAATTAATTTATTTTTACTTTTAGATTTTTTCTTATCACACCAACGGTATTTTAGGGCTTTCCTCCTTCTCCAAAGTTTTTGTAAAAGATTTATTAAAATTTTCTATAAAATATAACAAAACCAAAATATATATTCCCAAGATTTAATAGTACTCATTAGTATTTTTAGGTTTCCCAAACGGCATATTAATCTTTGAATGCATGCCTTAGAAGTTAATGACATTGTTTACTTTTCTTTTTACTAGAAAATAATATAAATAGTCAATTAAGCAAAGGAAACCTTTCATCATCTCTTCTCTAGTTTACGTTAAAAAAAATATCTTATTTTCTTTCTACCTTTGTCGATTTTTATGGGAAAGAAACGTCAATCAACAGATCCTTCTCCTTCCAACGGGAAGCAGTTGAGAACTAATTCAGATCACATCTTTACACATCACTTAGATGTCACATTCCAATGTTGTAGACATGTTTTCTGAACGAAGTGGTGGACAATTAATTTATTTTATGTTTCTTGTTAATTTTATTTTTTATATGAAAGTCGAGAAATCGCAAATAATTTATTTTTACTTTTAGATTTTTTCTTATCACACCAACGGTATTTTAGGGCTTTCTTTCTTCTCCAACGTTTTTGTAAAAGAATTATTAAAATATTCTATAAAATATAACGAAATTAAAATATATATTCCCAAGATTTAATAGTACTCATTAGTATTTTTAGGTTTCCCAAACGGCATATTAATCTTTGAATGCATGCCTTAGAAGTTAATGACACTGTTTACTTTTCCTTTTACTAGAAAATAATATAAATAGTCAATTAAGCAAAGGAAACCTTTCATCATCTCTTCTCTAGTTTACGTTAAAAAAACATCTTATTTTCTTTCTACCTTGGTCGATTTTTATGGGAAAGAAACGTCAATCAACAGATCCTTCTCCTTCCAACGGGAAGCAGTTGAGAACTAATTCATATCACATCTTTACACATCACTCAGATGTCGCATTCCAATGTTGTAGACATGTTTTCTGAACGAAGTGGTGGACAATTAATTTATTTTATATTTCTTGTTAATTTTATTTTTTATATGAAAGTCGAGAAATCGCAATTAATTTATTTTTACTTTTAGATTTTTTCTTATCACACCAACGGTATTTTAGGGCTTTCCTCCTTCTCCAAGGTTTTTGTAAAAGATTTATTAAAATTTTCTATAAAATATAACGAAACCAAAATATATATTCCCAAGATTTAATAGTACTCATTAGTATTTTTAGGTTTCCCAAACGGCATATTAATCTTTGAATGCATGCCTTAGAAGTTAATGACATTGTTTACTTTTCCTTTTACTAGAAAATAATATAAATAGTCAATTAAGCAAAGGAAACCTTTCATCATCTCTTCTCTAGTTTACGTTAAAAAAACATCTTATTTTCTTTCTACCTTTGTCGATTTTTATGGGAAAGAAACGTCAATCAACAGATCCTTCTCCTTCCAACGGGAAGCAGTTGAGAACTAATTCAGATCACATCTTTACACATCACTTAGATGTCACATTCCAATGTTGTAGACATGTTTTCTGAACGAAGTGGTGGACAATTAATTTATTTTATGTTTCTTGTTAATTTTATTTTTTATATGAAAGTCGAGAAATCGCAAATAATTTATTTTTACTTTTAGATTTTTTCTTATCACACCAACGGTATTTTAGGGCTTTCTTTCTTCTCCAACGTTTTTGTAAAAGAATTATTAAAATATTCTATAAAATATAACGAAACCAAAATATATATTCCCAAGATTTAATAGTACTCATTAGTATTTTTAGGTTTCCCAAACGGCATATTAATCTTTGAATGCATGCCTTAGAAGTTAATGACACTGTTTACTTTTCCTTTTACTAGAAAATAATATAAATAGTCAATTAAGCAAAGGAAACCTTTCATCATCTCTTCTCTAGTTTACGTTAAAAAAATATTTTATTTTCTTTATACCTTTGTCAATTTTTATGGGAAAGAAACGTCAATCAACAGATCCTTCTCCTTCCAACAGGAAGCAGTTGAGAACTAATTCAGATCACATCTTTACACATCACTCAGATGTCGCATTCAAATGTTGTAGACATGTTTTCTGAACGAAGTGGTGGACAATTAATTTATTTTATATTTCTTGTTAATTTTATTTTTTATATGAAAGTCGAGAAGTCGCAATTAATTTATTTTTACTTTTAGATTTTTTCTTATCACACCAACGGTATTTTAGGGCTTTCCTCCTTCTCCAAAGTTTTTGTAAAAGATTTATTAAAATTTTCTATAAAATATAACAAAACCAAAATATATATTCCCAAGATTTAATAGTACTCATTAGTATTTTTAGGTTTCCCAAACGGCATATTAATCTTTGAATGCATGCCTTAGAAGTTAATGACACTGTTTACTTTTCCTTTTACTAGAAAATAATATAAATAGTCAATTAAGCAAAGGAAACCTTTCATCATCTCTTCTCTAGTTTACGTTAAAAAAACATCTTATTTTCTTTCTACCTTGGTCGATTTTTATGGGAAAGAAACGTCAATCAACAGATCCTTCTCCTTCCAACGGGAAGCAGTTGAGAGCTAATTCATATCACATCTTTACACATCACTCAGATGTCGCATTCCAATGTTGTAGACATGTTTTCTGAACGAAGTGGTGGACAATTAATTTATTTTATATTTCTTGTTAATTTTATTTTTTATATGAAAGTCGAGAAATCGCAATTAATTTAGTTTTACTTTTAGATTTTTTCTTATCACACCAACAGTATTTTAGGGCTTTCCTCCTTCTCCAAGGTTTTTGTAAAAGATTTATTAAAATTTTCTATAAAATATAACGAAACCAAAATATATATTCCCAAGATTTAATAGTACTCATTAGTATTTTTAGGTTTCCCAAACGGCATATTAATCTTTGAATGCATGCCTTAGAAGTTAATGACATTGTTTACTTTTCCTTTTACTAGAAAATAATATAAATAGTCAATTAAGCAAAGGAAACCTTTCATCATCTCTTCTCTAGTTTACGTTAAAAAAACATCTTATTTTCTTTCTACCTTTGTCGATTTTTATGGGAAAGAAACGTCAATCAACAGATCCTTCTCCTTCCAACGGGAAGCAGTTGAGAACTAATTCAGATCACATCTTTACACATCACTTAGATGTCACATTCCAATGTTGTAGACATGTTTTCTGAACGAAGTGGTGGACAATTAATTTATTTTATGTTTCTTGTTAATTTTATTTTTTATATGAAAGTCGAGAAATCGCAAATAATTTATTTTTACTTTTAGATTTTTTCTTATCACACCAACGGTATTTTAGGGCTTTCTTTCTTCTCCAACGTTTTTGTAAAAGAATTATTAAAATATTCTATAAAATATAACGAAACCAAAATATATATTCCCAAGATTTAATAGTACTCATTAGTATTTTTAGGTTTCCCAAACGGCATATTAATCTTTGAATGCATGCCTTAGAAGTTAATGACACTGTTTACTTTTCCTTTTACTAGAAAATAATATAAATAGTCAATTAAGCAAAGGAAACCTTTCATCATCTCTTCTCTAGTTTACGTTAAAAAAATATTTTATTTTCTTTATACCTTTGTCAATTTTTATGGGAAAGAAACGTCAATCAACAGATCCTTCTCCTTCCAACAGGAAGCAGTTGAGAACTAATTCAGATCACATCTTTACACATCACTCAGATGTCGCATTCAAATGTTGTAGACATGTTTTCTGAACGAAGTGGTGGACAATTAATTTATTTTATATTTCTTGTTAATTTTATTTTTTATATGAAAGACGAGAAGTCGCAATTAATTTATTTTTACTTTTAGATTTTTTCTTATCACACCAACGGTATTTTAGGGCTTTCCTCCTTCTCCAAAGTTTTTGTAAAAGATTTATTAAAATTTTCTATAAAATATAACAAAACCAAAATATATATTCCCAAGATTTAATAGTACTCATTAGTATTTTTAGGTTTCCCAAACGGCATATTAATCTTTGAATGCATGCCTTAGAAGTTAATGACACTGTTTACTTTTCCTTTTACTAGAAAATAATATAAATAGTCAATTAAGCAAAGGAAACCTTTCATCATCTCTTCTCTAGTTTACGTTAAAAAAATATTTTATTTTCTTTATACCTTTGTCAATTTTTATGGGAAAGAAACGTCAATCAACAGATCCTTCTCCTTCCAACGGGAAGCAGTTGAGAACTAATTCAGATCACATCTTTACACATCACTCAGATGTCGCATTCCAATGTTGTAGACATGTTTTCTGAACGAAGTGGTGGACAATTAATTTATTTTATATTTCTTGTTAATTTTATTTTTTATATGAAAGTCGAGAAGTCGCAATTAATTTATTTTTACTTTTAGATTTTTTCTTATCACACCAACGGTATTTTAGGGCTTTCCTCCTTCTCCAAGGTTTTTGTAAAAGATTTATTAAAATTTTCTATAAAATATAACAAAACCAAAATATATATTCCCAAGATTTAATAGTACTCATTAGTATTTTTAGGTTTCCCAAACGGCATATTAATCTTTGAATGCATGCCTTAGAAGTTAATGACATTGTTTACTTTTCTTTTTACTAGAAAATAATATAAATAGTCAATTAAGCAAAGGAAACCTTTCATCATCTCTTCTCTAGTTTACGTTAAAAAAATATCTTATTTTCTTTCTACCTTTGTCGATTTTTATGGGAAAGAAACGTCAATCAACAGATCCTTCTCCTTCCAACGGGAAGCAGTTGAGAACTAATTCAGATCACATCTTTACACATCACTTAGATGTCACATTCCAATGTTGTAGACATGTTTTCTGAACGAAGTGGTGGGCAATTAATTTATTTTATATTTCTTGTTAATTTTATTTTTTATATGAAAGTCGAGAAATCGCAATTAATTTATTTTTACTTTTAGATTTTTTCTTATCACACCAACAGTATTTTAGGGCTTTCTTTCTTCTCCAACGTTTTTGTAAAAGAATTATTAAAATATTCTATAAAATATAACGAAACCAAAATATATATTCCCAAGATTTAATAGTACTCATTAGTATTTTTAGGTTTCCCAAACGGCATATTAATCTTTGAATGCATGCCTTAGAAGTTAATGACACTGTTTACTTTTCCTTTTACTAGAAAATAATATAAATAGTCAATTAAGCAAAGGAAACCTTTCATCATCTCTTCTCTAGTTTACGTTAAAAAAATATTTTATTTTCTTTATACCTTTGTCAATTTTTATGGGAAAGAAACGTCAATCAACAGATCCTTCTCCTTCCAACGGGAAGCAGTTGAGAACTAATTCAGATCACATCTTTACACATCACTCAGATGTCGCATTCCAATGTTGTAGACATGTTTTCTGAACGAAATAGTGGGCAATTATTTTATTTTATATTTCTTGTTAATTTTATTTTTTATATGAAAGTCGAGAAGTCGCAATTAATTTATTTTTACTTTTAGATTTTTTCTTATCACTCCAACGGTATTTTAGGGCTTTCCTCCTTCTCGAGTGTTTTTGTAAAAGATTTATTAAAAGTTTCTATAAAATATAACGAAACCAAAATATATATTCCCAAGATTTAATAGTACTCATTAGTATTTTTAGGTTTCCCAAACGGCATATTAATCTTTGAATGCATGCCTTAGAAGTTAAAGACATTGTTTACTTTTCTTTTTACTAGAAAATAATATAAATAGTCAATTAAGCAAAGGAAACCTTTCATCATCTCTTCTCTAGTTTACGTTAAAAAAACATCTTATTTTCTTTCTACCTTTGTCGATTTTTATGGGAAAAAAACGTCAATCAACAGATCATTCTCCTTCCAACGGGAAGCAGTTGAGAACTAATTCAGATCACATCTTTACACATCACTTAGATGTCACATTCCAATGTTGTAGACATGTTTTCTGAACGAAGTGGTGGGCAATTAATTTATTTTATATTTCTTGTTAATTTTATTTTTTATATGAAAGTCGAGAAATCGCAATTAATTTATTTTTACTTTTAGATTTTTTCTTATCACACCAACAGTATTTTAGGGCTTTCTTTCTTCTCCAACGTTTTTGTAAAAGAATTATTAAAATATTCTATAAAATATAACGAAACCAAAATATATATTCCCAAGATTTAATAGTACTCATTAGTATTTTTAGGTTTCCCAAATGGTATATTAATCTTTGAATGCATGCCTTAGAAGTTAATGACATTGTTTACTTTTCCTTTTACTAGAAAATAATATAAATAGTCAATTAAGCAAAGGAAACCTTTCATTATCTCTTCTCTAGTTTACGTTAAAAAAACATCTTATTTTCTTTCTACCTTTGTCGATTTTTATGGGAAAGAAACGTCAATCAACAGATCCTTCTCCTTCCAACGGGAAGCAGTTGAGAACTAATTCAGATCACATCTTTACACATCACTCAGATGTCACATTCCAATGTTGTAGACATGTTTTCTGAACGAAGTGGTGGACAATTAATTTATTTTATATTTCTTGTTAATTTTATTTTTTATATGAAAGTCGAGAAATCGCAATTAATTTATTTTTACTTTTAGATTTTTTCTTATCACACCAACGGTATTTTAGGGCTTTCTTTCTTCTCCAACGTTTTTGTAAAAGAATTATTAAAATATTCTATAAAATATAACGAAACCAAAATATATATTCCCAAGATTTAATAGTACTCATTAGTATTTTTAGGTTTCCCAAACGGCATATTAATCTTTGAATGCATGCCTTAGAAGTTAATGACATTGTTTACTTTTCCTTTTACTAGAAAATAATATAAATAGTCAATTAAGCAAAGGAAACCTTTCATCATCTCTTCTCTAGTTTACGTTAAAAAAACATCTTATTTTCTTTCTACCTTTGTCGATTTTTATGGGAAAGAAACGTCAATCAACAGATCCTTCTCCTTCCAACGGGAAGCAGTTGAGAACTAATTCAGATCACATCTTTACACATCCCTCAGATGTCGCATTCCAATGTTGTAGACATATTTTCTGAACGAAGTGGTGGGCAATTAATTTATTTTATATTTCTTGTTAATTTTATTTTTTATATTAAAGTCGAGAAATCGCAATTAATTTATTTTTACTTTTAGATTTTTTCTTATCACACCAACGGTATTTTAGGGCTTTTCTCCTACTCCAAGGTTTTTGTAAAAGATTTATTAAAAGTTTCTATAAAATATAACGAAACCAAAATATATATTCCCAAGATTTAATAGTACTCATTAGTATTTTTAGCTTTCCCAAATGGCATATTAATCTTTGAATGCATGCCTTAGAAGTTAATGACACTGTTTACTTTTTTTTTTACTAGAAAATAATATAAATAGTCAATTAAGCAAAGGAAACCTTTCATTATCTCTTCTCTAGTTTACGTTAAAAAAACATCTTATTTTCTTTCTACCTTTATCGATTTTTATGGGAAAGAAACGTCAATCAACAGATCCTTCTCCTTCCAACGGGAAGCAATTGAGAACTAATTCAGATCACATCTTTACACATCGCTCAGATGTCGCATTCCAATGTTGTAGACATGTTTTCTGAACGAAGTGGTGGGCAATTAATTTATTTTATATTTCTTTTTAATTTTATTTTTTTATATGAAAGTCGAGAAGTCGCAATTAAGTTATTTTTACTTTTAGATTTTTTCTTATTACACCAACGGTATTTTAGGGCTTTTCTCCTACTCCAAGGTTTTTGTAAAAGAATTATTAAAATTTTCTATAAAATATAACGAAACCAAAATATATATTCCCAAGATTTAATAGTACTCATTAGTATTTTTAGGTTTCCCAAACGGCATATTAATCTTTGAATGCATGCCTTAGAAGTTAATGACATTGTTTACTTTTCCTTTTACTAGAAAATAATATAAATAGTCAATTAAGCAAAGGAAACCTTTCATCATCTCTTCTCTAGTTTACGTTAAAAAAACATCTTATTTTCTTTCTACCTTTGTCGATTTTTATGGGAAAGAAACGTCAATCAACAGATCGTTCTCCTTCCAATGGGAAGCAGTTGAGAAATAATTCAGATCACATCTTTACAAATCACTCAGATGTCGCATTCCAATGTTGTAGACATGTTTTCTGAACGAAGTGGTGGACAATTAATTTATTTTATATTTCTTGTTAATTTTATATTTTATATGAAAGTCGAGAAATCGCAATTAATTTATTTTTACTTTTAGATTTTTTCTTATCACACCAACGGTATTTTAGGGCCTTTTTCCTTCTCCAACGTTTTTGTAAAAGAATTATTAAAATTTTCTATAAAATATAACGAAACCAAAATATATATTCCCAAGATTTAATAGTACTCATTAGTACTTTTAGGTTTCCTAAACGGCATATTAATCTTTGAATGCATGCCTTAGAAGTTAATGACACTTTTTACTTTTTTTTTACTAGAAAATAATATAAATAGTCAATTAAGCAAAGGAAACCTTTCATTATCTCTTCTCTAGTTTACGTTAAAAAAACATCTTATTTTCTTTCTACCTTTGTCGATTTTTATGGGAAAGAAACGTCAATCAACAGATCCTTCTCCTTCCAACGGGAAGCAATTGAGAACTAATTCAGATCACATCTTTACACATCGCTCAGATGTCGCATTCCAATGTTGTAAACATGTTTTCTGAACGAAGTGGTGGGCAATTAATTTATTTTATATTTCTTTTTAATTTTATTTTTTTATATGAAAGTCGAGAAGTCGCAATTAAGTTATTTTTACTTTTAGATTTTTTCTTATCACACCAACGGTATTTTATGGCTTTTCTCCTACTCCAAGGTTTTTGTAAAAGAATTATTAAAATATTCTATAAAATATAACGAAACCAAAATATATATTCCCAAGATTTAATAGTACTCATTAGTATTTTTAGGTTTCCCAAACGGCATATTAATCTTTGAATGCATGCCTTAGAAGTTAATGACATTGTTTACTTTTCCTTTTACTAGAAAATAATATAAATAGTCAATTAAGCAAAGGAAACCTTTCATTATCTCTTCTCTAGTTTACGTTAAAAAAACATCTTATTTTCTTTCTACCTTTGTCGATTTTTATGAGAAAGAAACGTCAATCAACAGATCCTTCTCCTTCCAACGGGAAGCAATTGAGAACTAATTCAGATCACATCTTTACACATCACTCAGATGTCGCATTCCAATGTTGTAGACATGTTTTCTGAACGAAATAGTGGGCAATTATTTTATTTTATATTTCTTGTTAATTTTATTTTTTATATGAAAGTCGAGAAGTCGCAATTAATTTATTTTTACTTTTAGATTTTTTCTTATCACACCAACGGTATTTTAGGGCTTTCCTCCTTCTCGAGTGTTTTTGTAAAAGATTTATTAAAAGTTTCTATAAAATATAACGAAACCAAAATATATATTCCCAAGATTTAATAGTACTCATTAGTATTTTTAGGTTTCCCAAACGGCATATTAATCTTTGAATGCATGCCTTAGAAGTTAAGGACATTGTTTACTTTTCTTTTTACTAGAAAATAATATAAATAGTCAATTAAGCAAAGGAAACCTTTCATCATCTCTTCTCTAGTTTACGTTAAAAAAACATCTTATTTTCTTTCTACCTTTGTCGATTTTTATGGGAAAGAAACGTCAATCAACAGATCCTTCTCCTTCCAACGGGAAGCAGTTGAGAACTAATTCATATCACATCTTTACACATCCCTCAGATGTCGCATTCCAATGTTGTAGACATGTTTTCTGAACGAAGTGGTGGACAATTAATTTATTTTATATTTCTTGTTAATTTTATATTTTATATGAAAGTCGAGAAATCGCAATTAATTTATTTTTACTTTTAGATTTTTTCTTATCACACCAACGGTATTTTAGGGCTTTCTTCCTTCTCCAACGTTTTTGTAAAAGAATTATTAAAATTTTATATAAAATATAACGAAACCAAAATATATATTCCCAAGATTTAATAGTACTCATTAGTACTTTTAGGTTTCCTAAACGGCATATTAATCTTTGAATGCATGCCTTAGAAGTTAATGACACTGTTTACTTTTTTTTTTACTAGAAAATAATATAAATAGTCAATTAAGCAAAGGAAACCTTTCATTATCTCTTCTCTAGTTTACGTTTAAAAAACATCTTATTTTCTTTCTACCTTTGTCGATTTTTATGAGAAAGAAACGTCAATCAACAGATCCTTCTCCTTCCAACGGGAAGCAATTGAGAACTAATTCAGATCACATCTTTACACATCGCTCAGATGTCGCATTCCAATGTTGTAGACATGTTTTCTGAACGAAGTGGTGGGCAATTAATTTATTTTATATTTCTTTTTAATTTTATTTTTTTATATGAAAGTCGAGAAGTCGCAATTAAGTTATTTTTACTTTTAGATTTTTTTTATCACACCAACGGTATTTTAGGGCTTTTCTCCTTCTCCAAGGTTTTTGTAAAAGAATTATTAAAATTTTCTATAAAATATAACGAAACCAAAATATATATTCCCAAGATTTAATAGTACTCATTAGTATTTTTAGGTTTCCCAAACGGCATATTAATCTTTGAATGCATGCCTTAGAAGTTAATGACACTGTTTACTTTTCCTTTTACTAGAAAATAATATAAATAGTCAATTAAGCAAAGGAAACCTTTCATCATCTCTTCTCTAGTTTACGTTAAAAAAATATTTTATTTTCTTTATACCTTTGTCAATTTTTATGGGAAAGAAACGTCAATCAACAGATCCTTCTCCTTCCAACGGGAAGCAGTTGAGAACTAATTCAGATCACATCTTTACACATCACTCAGATGTCGCATTCCAATGTTGTAGACATGTTTTCTGAACGAAATAGTGGGCAATTATTTTATTTTATATTTCTTGTTAATTTTATTTTTTATATGAAAGTCGAGAAGTCGCAATTAATTTATTTTTACTTTTAGATTTTTTCTTATCACACCAACGGTATTTTAGGGCTTTTCTCCTTCTCCAAGGTTTTTGTAAAAGAATTATTAAAGTTTTCTATAAAATATAACGAAACCAAAATATATATTCCCAAGGATTAATAGTACTCATTAGTATTTTTAGGTTTCCCAAACGGCATATTAATCTTTGAATGCATGCCTTAGAAGTTAATGACATTGTTTACTTTTTCTTTTACTAGAAAATAATATAAATAGTCAATTAAGCAAAGGAAACCTTTCATCATCTCTTCTCTAGTTTACGTTAAAAAAATATCTTATTTTCTTTCTACCTTTGTCGATTTTTATGGGAAAGAAACGTCAATCAACAGATCCTTCTCTTTCCAACGAGAAGCAGTTGAGAACTAATTCATATCACATCTTTACACATCACTCAGATGTCGCATTCCAATGTTGTAGACATGTTTTCTGAACGAAGTGGTGGGCAATTAATTTATTTTATATTTCTTGTTAATTTTATATTTTATATGAAAGTCGAGAAATCGTAATTAATTTATTTTTACTTTTAGATTTTTTCTTATCACACCAACGGTATTTTAGGGCTTTCTTCCTTCTCCAACGTTTTTGTAAAAGAATTATTAAAATTTTCTATAAAATATAACGAAACCAAAATATATATTCCCAAGATTTAATAGTACTCATTAGTACTTTTAGGTTTCCTAAACGGCATATTAATCTTTGAATGCATGCCTTAGAAGTTAATGACACTGTTTACTTTTTTTTTTACTAGAAAATAATATAAATAGTCAATTAAGCAAAGGAAACCTTTCATTATCTCTTCTCTAGTTTACGTTAAAAAAAATCTTATTTTCTTTCTACCTTTGTCGATTTTTATGGGAAAGAAACGTCAATCAACAGATCCTTCTCCTTCCAATGGGAAGCAGTTGAGAACTAATTCAGATCACATCTTTACAAATCACTCAGATGTCGCATTCCAATGTTGTAGACATGTTTTCTGAACGAAGTGGTGGACAATTAATTTATTTTATATTTCTTGTTAATTTTATATTTTATATGAAAGTCGAGAAATCGCAATTAATTTATTTTTACTTTTAGATTTTTTCTTATCACACCAACGGTATTTTAGGGCTTTCTTCCTTCTCCAACATTTTTGTAAAAGAATTATTAAAATTTTCTATAAAATATAACGAAACAAAAATATATATTCCCAAGATTTAATAGTACTCATTAGTATTTTTAGGTTTCCCAAACGGCATATTAATCTTTGAATGCATGCCATAGAAGTTAATGACATTGTTTACTTTTTCTTTTACTAGAAAATAATATAAATAGTCAATTAAGCAAAGGAAACCTTTCATCATCTCTTCTCTAGTTTACGTTAAAAAAAAATCTTATTTTCTTTCTACCTTTGTCGATTTTTATGGGAAAGAAACGTCAATCAACAGATCCTTCTCCTTCCAATGGGAAGCAGTTGAGAACTAATTCAGATCACATCTTTACAAATCACTCAGATGTCGCATTCCAATGTTGTAGACATGTTTTCTGAACGAAGTGGTGGACAATTAATTTATTTTATATTTCTTGTTAATTTTATTTTTTTATATGAAAGTCGAGAAGTCGCAATTAAGTTATTTTTACTTTTAGATTTTTTTTATCACACCAACGGTATTTTAGGGCTTTTCTCCTTCTCCAAGGTTTTTGTAAAAGAATTATTAAAATTTTCTATAAAATATAACGAAACCAAAATATATATTCCCAAGATTTAATAGTACTCATTAGTATTTTTAGGTTTCCCAAACGGCATATTAATCTTTGAATGCATGCCTTAGAAGTTAATGACACTGTTTACTTTTCCTTTTACTAGAAAATAATATAAATAGTCAATTAAGCAAAGGAAACCTTTCATCATCTCTTCTCTAGTTTACGTTAAAAAAACATTTTATTTTCTTTATACCTTTGTCGATTTTTATGGGAAAGAAACGTCAATCAATAGATCCTTCTCCTTCCAACGGGAAGCAGTTGAGAACTAATTCAGATCACATCTTTACACATCGCTCAGATGTCGCATTCCAATGTTGTAGACATGTTTTCTGAACGAAATAGTGGGCAATTAATTTATTTTATATTTCTTGTTAATTTTATTTTTTATATGAAAGTCGAGAAGTCGCAATTAATTTATTTTTACTTTTAGATTTTTTCTTATCACACCAACGGTATTTTAGGGCTTTCCTCCTTCTCCAAGGTTTTTGTAAAAGATTTATTAAAAGTTTCTATAAAATATAATGAAACCAAAATATATATTCCCAAGATTTAATAGTACTCATTAGTATTTTTAGCTTTCCCAAATGGCATATTAATCTTTGAATGCATGCCTTAGAAGTTAATGACACTGTTTACTTTTCCTTTTACTAGAAAATAATATAAATAGTCAATTAAGCAAAGGAAACCTTTCATCATCTCTTCTCTAGTTTACGTTAAAAAAACATCTTATTTTCTTTCTACCTTTGTCGATTTTTATGGGAAAGAAACGTCAATCAACAGATCCTTCTCCTTCCAATGGGAAGCAGTTGAGAACTAATTCAGATCACATCTTTATACATCACTCAGATGTCGCATTTCAATGTTGTAGACATGTTTTCTGAACGAAATAGTGGGCAATTAATTTATTTTATATTTCTTGTTAATTTTATTTTTTATATGAAAGTCGAGCAGTCGCAATTAATTTATTTTTACTTTTAAATTTTTTCTTATCACACCAACGGTATTTTAGGGCTTTCCTCCTTCTCCAAGGTTTTTGTAAAAGATTTATTAAAAGTTTCTATAAAATATAACGAAACCAAAATATATATTCCCAAGATTTAATAGTACTCATTAGTATTTTTAGGTTTCCCAAACGGCATATTAATCTTTGAATGCATGCCTTAGAAGTTAATGACATTGTTTACTTTTCCTTTTACTAGAAAATAATATAAATAGTCAATTAAGCAAAGGAAACCTTTCATCATCTCTTCTCTAGTTTACGTTAAAAAAACATCTTATTTTCTTTCTACCTTTGTCGATTTTTATGGGAAAGAAACGTCAATCAACAGATCCTTCTCCTTCCAACGGGAAGCAATTGAGAACTAATTCAGATCACATCTTTACACATCGCTCAGATGTCGCATTCCAATGTTGTAGACATGTTTTCTGAACGAAGTGGTGGGCAATTAATTTATTTTATATTTCTTTTTAATTTTATTTTTTTATATGAAAGTCGAGAAGTCGCAATTAAGTTATTTTTACTTTTAGATTTTTTTTATCACACCAACGGTATTTTAGGGCTTTTCTCCTTCTCCAAGGTTTTTGTAAAAGAATTATTAAAATTTTCTATAAAATATAACGAAACAAAAATATATATTCCCAAGATTTAATAGTACTCATTAGTATTTTTAGGTTTCCCAAACGGCATATTAATCTTTGAATGCATGCCATAGAAGTTAATGACATTGTTTACTTTTTCTTTTACTAGAAAATAATATAAATAGTCAATTAAGCAAAGGAAACCTTTCATCATCTCTTCTCTAGTTTACGTTAAAAAAAAATCTTATTTTCTTTCTACCTTTGTCGATTTTTATGGGAAAGAAACGTCAATCAACAGATCCTTCTCCTTCCAATGGGAAGCAGTTGAGAACTAATTCAGATCACATCTTTACAAATCACTCAGATGTCGCATTCCAATGTTGTAGACATGTTTTCTGAACGAAGTGGTGGACAATTAATTTATTTTATATTTCTTGTTAATTTTATTTTTTTATATGAAAGTCGAGAAGTCGCAATTAAGTTATTTTTACTTTTAGATTTTTTTTATCACACCAACGGTATTTTAGGGCTTTTCTCCTTCTCCAAGGTTTTTGTAAAAGAATTATTAAAATTTTCTATAAAATATAACGAAACCAAAATATATATTCCCAAGATTTAATAGTACTCATTAGTATTTTTAGGTTTCCCAAACGGCATATTAATCTTTGAATGCATGCCTTAGAAGTTAATGACACTGTTTACTTTTCCTTTTACTAGAAAATAATATAAATAGTCAATTAAGCAAAGGAAACCTTTCATCATCTCTTCTCTAGTTTACGTTAAAAAAACATTTTATTTTCTTTATACCTTTGTCGATTTTTATGGGAAAGAAACGTCAATCAATAGATCCTTCTCCTTCCAACGGGAAGCAGTTGAGAACTAATTCAGATCACATCTTTACACATCGCTCAGATGTCGCATTCCAATGTTGTAGACATGTTTTCTGAACGAAATAGTGGGCAATTAATTTATTTTATATTTCTTGTTAATTTTATTTTTTATATGAAAGTCGAGAAGTCGCAATTAATTTATTTTTACTTTTAGATTTTTTCTTATCACACCAACGGTATTTTAGGGCTTTCCTCCTTCTCCAAGGTTTTTGTAAAAGATTTATTAAAAGTTTCTATAAAATATAATGAAACCAAAATATATATTCCCAAGATTTAATAGTACTCATTAGTATTTTTAGCTTTCCCAAATGGCATATTAATCTTTGAATGCATGCCTTAGAAGTTAATGACACTGTTTACTTTTCCTTTTACTAGAAAATAATATAAATAGTCAATTAAGCAAAGGAAACCTTTCATCATCTCTTCTCTAGTTTACGTTAAAAAAACATCTTATTTTCTTTCTACCTTTGTCGATTTTTATGGGAAAGAAACGTCAATCAACAGATCCTTCTCCTTCCAATGGGAAGCAGTTGAGAACAAATTCAGATCACATCTTTATACATCACTCAGATGTCGCATTTCAATGTTGTAGACATGTTTTCTGAACGAAATAGTGGGCAATTAATTTATTTTATATTTCTTGTTAATTTTATTTTTTATATGAAAGTCGAGAAGTCGCAATTAATTTATTTTTACTTTTAAATTTTTTCTTATCACACCAACGGTATTTTAGGGCTTTCCTCCTTCTCCAAGGTTTTTGTAAAAGATTTATTAAAAGTTTCTATAAAATATAACGAAACCAAAATATATATTCCCAAGATTTAATAGTACTCATTAGTATTTTTAGGTTTCCCAAACGGCATATTAATCTTTGAATGCATGCCTTAGAAGTTAATGACATTGTTTACTTTTCCTTTTACTAGAAAATAATATAAATAGTCAATTAAGCAAAGGAAACCTTTCATCATCTCTTCTCTAGTTTACGTTAAAAAAACATCTTATTTTCTTTCTACCTTTGTCGATTTTTATGGGAAAGAAACGTCAATCAACAGATCCTTCTCCTTCCAACGGGAAGCATTTGAGAACTAATTCATATCACATCTTTACAAATCACTCAGATGTCGCATTCCAATGTTGTAGACATGTTTTCTGAACGAAGTTGTGGACAATTAATTTATTTTATATTTCTTGTTAATTTTATATTTTATATGAAAGTCGAGAAATCGCAATTAATTTATTTTTACTTTTAGATTTTTTCTTATCACACCAACGGTATTTTAGGGCTTTCTTCCTTCTCCAAGGTTTTTGTAAAAGAATTATTAAAATTTTCTATAAAATATAACGAAACCAAAATATATATTCCCAAGATTTAATAGTACTCATTAGTACTTTTAGGTTTCCTAAACGGCATATTAATCTTTGAATGCATGCCTTAGAAGTTAATGACACTGTTTACTTTTTTTTTTACTAGAAAATAATATAAATAGTCAATTAAGCAAAGGAAACCTTTCATTATCTCTTCTCTAGTTTACGTTAAAAAAACATCTTATTTTCTTTCTACCTTTGTCGATTTTTATGAGAAAGAAACGTCAATCAACAGATCCTTCTCCTTCCAACGGGAAGCAATTGAGAACTAATTCAGATCACATCTTTACACATCGCTCAGATGTCGCATTCCAATGTTGTAGACATGTTTTCTGAACGAAGTGGTGGGCAATTAATTTATTTTATATTTCTTTTTAATTTTATTTTTTTATATGAAAGTCGAGAAGTCGCAATTAAGTTATTTTTACTTTTAGATTTTTTTTATCACACCAACGGTATTTTAGGGCTTTTCTCCTTCTCCAAGGTTTTTGTAAAAGAATTATTAAAATTTTCTATAAAATATAACGAAACCAAAATATATATTCCCAAGATTTAATAGTATTCATTAGTATTTTTAGGTTTCCCAAACGGCATATTAATCTTTGAATGCATGCCTTAGAAGTTAATGACACTGTTTACTTTTCCTTTTACTAGAAAATAATATAAATAGTCAATTAAGCAAAGGAAACCTTTCATCATCTCTTCTCTAGTTTACGTTAAAAAAACATTTTATTTTCTTTATACCTTTGTCGATTTTTATGGGAAAGAAACGTCAATCAATAGATCCTTCTCCTTCCAACGGGAAGCAGTTGAGAACTAATTCAGATCACATCTTTATACATCACTCAGATGTCGCATTCCAATGTTGTAGACATGTTTTCTGAACGAAATAGTGGGCAATTAATTTATTTTATATTTCTTGTTAATTTTATTTTTTATATGAAAGTCGAGAAATCGCAATTAATTTATTTTTACTTTTAGATTTTTTCTTATCACACCAACGGTATTTTAGGGCTTTCCTCCTTCTCCAAGGTTTTTGTAAAAGATTTATTAAAAGTTTCTATAAAATATAACGAAACCAAAATATATATTCCCAAGATTTAATAGTACTCATTAGTATTTTTAGCTTTCCCAAATGGCATATTAATCTTTGAATGCATGCCTTAGAAGTTAATGACACTGTTTACTTTTCCTTTTACTAGAAAATAATATAAATAGTCAATTAAGCAAAGGAAACCTTTCATCATCTCTTCTCTAGTTTACGTTAAAAAAACATCTTATTTTCTTTCTACCTTTGTCGATTTTTATGGGAACGAAACGTCAATCAACAGATCCTTCTCCTTCCAACGGGAAGCAGTTGAGAACTAATTCATATCACATCTTTACAAATCACTCAGATGTCGCATTCCAATGTTGTAGACATGTTTTCTGAACGAAGTGGTGGACAATTAATTTATTTTATATTTCTTGTTAATTTTATATTTTATATGAAAGTCGAGAAATCGCAATTAATTTATTTTTACTTTTAGATTTTTTCTTATCACACCAACGGTATTTTAGGGCTTTCTTCCTTCTCCAACGTTTTTGTAAAAGAATTATTAAAATTTTCTATAAAATATAACGAAACCAAAATATATATTCCCAAGATTTAATAGTACTCATTAGTACTTTTAGGTTTCCTAAACGGCATATTAATCTTTGAATGCATGCCTTAGAAGTTAATGACACCGTTTACTTTTTTTTTTACTAGAAAATAATATAAATAGTCAATTAAGCAAAGGAAACCTTTCATTATCTCTTCTCTAGTTTACGTTAAAAAAACATCTTATTTTCTTTCTACCTTTGTCGATTTTTATGAGAAAGAAACATCAATCAACAGATCCTTCTCCTTCCAACGGGAAGCAATTGAGAACTAATTCAGATCACATCTTTACACATCGCTCAGATGTCGCATTCCAATGTTGTAGACATGTTTTCTGAACAAAGTGGTGGGCAATTAATTTATTTTATATTTCTTTTTAATTTTATTTTTTTATATGAAAGTCGAGAAGTCGCAATTAAGTTATTTTTACTTTTAGATTTTTTTTATCACACCAACGGTATTTTAGGGCTTTTCTCCTTCTCCAAGGTTTTTGTAAAAGAATTATTAAAATTTTCTATAAAATATAACGAAACCAAAATATATATTCCCAAGATTTAATATTACTCATTAGTATTTTTAGGTTTCCCAAACGGCATATTAATCTTTGAATGCATGCCTTAGAAGTTAATGACACTGTTTACTTTTCCTTTTACTAGAAAATAATATAAATAGTCAATTAAGCAAAGGAAACCTTTCATCATCTCTTCTCTAGTTTACGTTAAAAAAACATTTTATTTTCTTTATACCTTTGTCGATTTTTATGGGAAAGAAACGTCAATCAATAGATCCTTCTCCTTCCAACGGGAAGCAGTTGAGAACTAATTCAGATCACATCTTTATACATCACTCAGATGTCGCATTCCAATGTTGTAGACATGTTTTCTGAACGAAATAGTGGGCAATTAATTTATTTTATATTTCTTGTTAATTTTATTTTTTATATGAAAGTCGAGAAGTCGCAATTAATTTATTTTTACTTTTAGATTTTTTCTTATCACACCAACGGTATTTTAGGGCTTTCCTCCTTCTCCAAGGTTTTTGTAAAAGATTTATTAAAAGTTTCTATAAAATATAACGAAACCAAAATATATATTCCCAAGATTTAATAGTACTCATTAGTATTTTTAGCTTTCCCAAATGGCATATTAATCTTTGAATGCATGCCTTAGAAGTTAATGACACTGTTTACTTTTCCTTTTATTAGAAAATAATATAAATAGTCAATTAAGCAAAGGAAACCTTTCATCATCTCTTCTCTAGTTTACGTTAAAAAAACATCTTATTTTCTTTCTACCTTTGTCGATTTTTATGGGAAAGAAACGTCAATCAACAGATCCTTCTCCTTCCAACGGGAAGCAGTTGAGAACTAATTCAGATCACATCTTTATACATCACTCAGATGTCGCATTCCAATGTTGTAGACATGTTTTCTGAACGAAATAGTGGGCAATTAATTTATTTGATATTTCTTGTTAATTTTATTTTTTATATGAAAGTCGAGAAGTCGCAATTAATTTATTTTTACTTTTAGATTTTTTCTTATCACACCAACGGTATTTTAGGGCTTTCCTCCTTCTCCAAGGTTTTTGTAAAAGATTTATTAAAAGTTTCTATAAAATATAACGAAACCAAAATATATATTCCAAAGATTTAATAGTACTCATTAGTATTTTTAGGTTTCCCAAACGGCATATTAATCTTTGAATGCATGCCTTAGAAGTTAATGACACTGTTTACTTTTCCTTTTACTAGAAAATAATATAAATAGTCAATTAAGCAAAGGAAACCTTTCATCATCTCTTCTCTAGTTTACGTTAAAAAAACATTTTATTTTCTTTATACCTTTGTCGATTTTTATGGGAAAGAAACGTCAATCAATAGATCCTTCTCCTTCCAACGGGAAGCAGTTGAGAACTAATTCAGATCACATCTTTATACATCACTCAGATGTCGCATTCCAATGTTGTAGACATGTTTTCTGAACGAAATAGTGGGCAATTAATTTATTTTATATTTCTTGTTAATTTTATATTTTATATGAAAGTCGAGAAGTCGCAATTAATTTATTTTTACTTTTAGATTTTTTCTTATCACACCAACGGTATTTTAGGGCTTTCCTCCTTCTCCAAGGTTTTTGTAAAAGATTTATTAAAAGTTTCTATAAAATATAACGAAACCAAAATATATATTCCCAAGATTTAATAGTACTCATTAGTATTTTTAGGTTTCCCAAACGGCATATTAATCTTTGAATGCATGCCTTAGAAGTTAATGACACTGTTTACTTTTCCTTTTACTAGAAAATAATATAAATAGTCAATTAAGCAAAGGAAACCTTTCATCATCTCTTCTCTAGTTTACGTTAAAAAAACATTTTATTTTCTTTATACCTTTGTCGATTTTTATGGGAAAGAAACGTCAATCAATAGATCCTTCTCCTTCCAACGGGAAGCAGTTGAGAACTAATTCAGATCACATCTTTATACATCACTCAGATGTCGCATTCCAATGTTGTAGACATGTTTTCTGAACGAAATAGTGGGCAATTAATTTATTTTATATTTCTTGTTAATTTTATTTTTTATATGAAAGTCGAGAAGTCGCAATTAATTTATTTTTACTTTTAGATTTTTTCTTATCACACCAACGGTATTTTAGGGCTTTCCTCCTTCTCCAAGGTTTTTGTAAAAGATTTATTAAAAGTTTCTATAAAATATAACGAAACCAAAATATATATTCCAAAGATTTAATAATACTCATTAGTATTTTTAGGTTTCCCAAACGGCATATTAATCTTTGAATGCATGCCTTAGAAGTTAATGACACTGTTTACTTTTCCTTTTACTAGAAAATAATATAAATAGTCAATTAAGCAAAGGAAACCTTTCATCATCTCTTCTCTAGTTTACGTTAAAAAAACATTTTATTTTCTTTATACCTTTGTCGATTTTTATGGGAAAGAAACGTCAATCAATAGATCCTTCTCCTTCCAACGGGAAGCAGTTGAGAACTAATTCAGATCACATCTTTATACATCACTCAGATGTCGCATTCCAATGTTGTAGACATGTTTTCTGAACGAAATAGTGGGCAATTAATTTATTTTATATTTCTTGTTAATTTTATTTTTTATATGAAAGTCGAGAAGTCGCAATTAATTTATTTTTACTTTTAGATTTTTTCTTATCACACCAACGGTATTTTAGGGCTTTCCTCCTTCTCCAAGGTTTTTGTAAAAGATTTATTAAAAGTTTCTATAAAATATAACGAAACCAAAATATATATTCCCAAGATTTAATAGTACTCATTAGTATTTTTAGCTTTCCCAAATGGCATATTAATCTTTGAATGCATGCCTTAGAAGTTAATGACACTGTTTACTTTTCCTTTTATTAGAAAATAATATAAATAGTCAATTAAGCAAATGAAACCTTTCATCATCTCTTCTCTAGTTTACGTTAAAAAAACATCTTATTTTCTTTCTACCTTTGTCGATTTTTATGGGAAAGAAACGTCAATCAACAGATCCTTCTCCTTCCAACGGGAAGCAGTTGAGAACTAATTCAGATCACATCTTTATACATCACTCAGATGTCGCATTCCAATGTTGTAGACATGTTTTCTGAACGAAATAGTGGGCAATTAATTTATTTTATATTTCTTGTTAATTTTATTTTTTATATGAAAGTCGAGAAGTCGCAATTAATTTATTTTTACTTTTAGATTTTTTCTTATCACACCAACGGTATTTTAGGACTTTCCTCCTTCTCCAAGGTTTTTGTAAAAGATTTATTAAAAGTTTCTATAAAATATAACGAAACCAAAATATATATTCCCAAGATTTAATAGTACTCATTAGTACTTTTAGGTTTCCTAAACGGCATATTAATCTTTGAATGCATGCCTTAGAAGTTAATGACACTGTTTACTTTTTTTTTTACTAGAAAATAATATAAATAGTCAATTAAGCAAAGGAAACCTTTCATTATCTCTTCTCTAGTTTACGTTAAAAAAACATCTTATTTTCTTTCTACCTTTATCGATTTTTATGGGAAAGAAACGTAAATCAACAGATCCTTCTCCTTCCATCGGGAAGCAATTGAGAACTAATTCAGATCACATCTTTACAAATCGCTCAGATGTCGCATTCCAATGTTGTAGACATGTTTTCTGAACGAATCGGTGGGCAATTAATTTATTTTATATTTCTTTTTAATTTTATTTTTTTATATGAAAGTCGAGAAGTCGCAATTAAGTTATTTTTACTTTTAGATTTTTTCTTATCACACCAACGGTATTTTAGGGCTTTTCTCATACTCCAAGGTTTTTGTAAAAGAATTATTAAAATTTTCTATAAAATATAACGAAACCAAAATATATATTCCCAAGATTTAATAGTACTCATTAGTATTTTTAGGTTTCCCAAACGGCATATTAATTTTTGAATGCATGCCTTAGAAGTTAATGACATTGTTTACTTTTCCTTTTACTAGAAAATAATATAAATAGTCAATTAAGCAAAGGAAACCTTTCATCATCTCTTCTCTAGTTTACGTTAAAAAAACATCTTATTTTCTTTCTACCTTTGTCGATTTTTATGGGAAAGAAACGTCAATCAACAGATCCTTCTCCTTCCAACGGGAAGCAGTTGAGAACTAATTCATATCACATCTTTACACATCACTCAGATGTCGCATTCCAATGTTGTAGACATGTTTTCTGAACGAAGTGGTGGACAATTAATTCATTTTATATTTCTTGTTAATTTTATATTTTATATGAAAGTCGAGAAGTCGCAATTAATTTATTTTTACTTTTAGATTTTTTCTTATCACACCAACGGTATTTTAGGGCTTTCCTCCTTCTCCAAGGTTTTTGTAAAAGATTTATTAAAAGTTTCTATAAAATATAACGAAACCAAAATATATATTCCCAAGATTTAATAGTACTCATTAGTATTTTTAGGTTTCCCAAACGGCATATTAATCTTTGAATGCATGCCTTAGAAGTTAATGACACTGTTTACTTTTCCTTTTACTAGAAAATAATATAAATAGTCAATTAAGCAAAGGAAACCTTTCATCATCTCTTCTTTAGTTTACGTTAAAAAAACATTTTATTTTCTTTATACCTTTGTCGATTTTTATGGGAAAGAAACGTCAATCAATAGATCCTTCTCCTTCCAACGGGAAGCAGTTGAGAACTAATTCAGATCACATCTTTATACATCACTCAGATGTTGCATTCCAATGTTGTAGACATGTTTTCTGAACGAAATAGTGGGCAATTAATTTATTTTATATTTCTTGTTAATTTTATTTTTTATATGAAAGTTGAGAAGTCGCAATTAATTTATTTTTACTTTTAGATTTTTTCTTATCACACCAACGGTATTTTAGGGCTTTCCTCCTTCTCCAAGGTTTTTGTAAAAGATTTATTAAAAGTTTCTATAAAATATAACGAAACCAAAATATATATTCCCAAGATTTAATAGTACTCATTAGTACTTTTAGGTTTCCTAAACGGCATATTAATCTTTGAATGCATGCCTTAGAAGTTAATGACACTGTTTACTTTTTTTTTTACTAGAAAATAATATAAATAGTCAATTAAGCAAAGGAAACCTTTCATTATCTCTTCTCTAGTTTACGTTAAAAAAACATCTTATTTTCTTTCTACCTTTATCGATTTTTATGGGAAAGAAACGTAAATCAACAGATCCTTCTCTTCCAACGGGAAGCAATTGAGAACTAATTCAGATCACATCTTTACAAATCGCTCAGATGTCGCATTCCAATGTTGTAGACATGTTTTCTGAACGAAGTGGTGGGCAATTAATTTATTTTATATTTCTTTTTAATTTTATTCTTTTATATGAAAGTCGAGAAGTCGCAATTAAGTTATTTTTACTTTTAGATTTTTTCTTATCACACCAACGGTATTTTAGGGCTTTTCTCCTACTCCAAGGTTTTTATAAAAGAATTATTAAAATTTTCTATAAAATATAACGAAACCAAAATATATATTCCCAAGATTTAATAGTACTCATTAGTATTTTTAGGTTTCCCAAACAGCATATTAATCTTTGAATGCATGCCTTAGAAGTTATTGACATTGTTTACCTTTCCTTTTACTAGAAAATAATATAAATAGTCAATTAAGCAAAGGAAACCTTTCATCATCTCTTCTCTAGTTTACGTTAAAAAAACATCTTATTTTCTTTCTACCTTTGTCGATTTTTATGGGAAAGAAACGTCAATCAACAGATCCTTCTCCTTCCAACGGGAAGCAGTTGAGAACTAATTCAGATCACATCTTTACACATCACTCAGATGTCGCATTCCAATGTTGTAGACATGTTTTCTGAACGAAGTGGTGGACAATTAATTTATTTTATATTTCTTGTTAATTTTTTTTTTATATGAAAGTCGAGAAGTCGCAATTAAGTTATTTTTACTTTTAGATTTTTTCTTATCACACCAACGGTATTTTAGGGCTTTCTTCCTTCTCCAACGTTTTTGTAAAAGAATTATTAAAATTTTATATAAAATATAACGAAACCAAAATATATATTCCCAAGATTTAATAGTACTCATTAGTACTTTTAGGTTTCCTAAACGGCATATTAATCTTTGAATGCATGCCTTAGAACTTAATGACACTGTTTACTTTTTTTTTTAATAGAAAATAATATAAATAGTCAATTAAGCAAAGGAAACCTTTCATTATCTCTTCTCTAGTTTACGTTAAAAAAACATCTTATTTTCTTTCTACCTTTATCGATTTTTATGGGAAAGAAACGTCAATCAACAGATCCTTCTCTTCCAACGGGAAGCAATTGAGAACTAATTCAGATCACATCTTTACAAATCGCTCAGATGTCGCATTCCAATGTTGTAGACATGTTTTCTGAACGAAGTGGTGGGCAATTAATTTATTTTATATTTCTTTTTAATTTTATTCTTTTATATGAAAGTCGAGAAGTCGCAATTAAGTTATTTTTACTTTTAGATTTTTTCTTATCACACCAACGGTATTTTAGGGCTTTTCTCCTACTCCAAGGTTTTTGTAAAAGAATTATTAAAATTTTCTATAAAATATAACGAAACCAAAATATATATTCCCAAGATTTAATAGTACTCATTAGTATTTTTAGGTTTCCCAAACGGCATATTAATCTTTGAATGCATGCCTTAGAAGTTAATGACATTGTTTACTTTTCCTTTTACTAGAAAATAATATAAATAGTCAATTAAGCAAAGGAAACCTTTCATCATCTCTTCTCTAGTTTACGTTAAAAAAACATCTTATTTTCTTTCTACCTTTGTCGATTTTTATGGGAAAGAAACGTCAATCAACAGATCCTTCTCCTTCCAACGGGAAGCAGTTGAGAACTAATTCATATCACATCTTTACACATCACTCAGATGTCGCATTCCAATGTTGTAGACATGTTTTCTGAACGAAGTGGTGGACAATTAATTTATTTTATATTTCTTGTTAATTTTATATTTTATATGAAAGTCGATAAATCGCAATTAATTTATTTTTACTTTTAGATTTTTTCTTATCACACCAACGGTATTTTAGGGCTTTCTTCCTTCTCCAAGATTTTTGTAAAAGAATTATTAAAATTTTCTATAAAATATAACGAAACCAAAATATATATTCCCATGATTTAATAGTACTCATTAGTATTTTTAGGTTTCCCAAACGGTATATTAATCTTTGAATGCATGCCTTAGAAGTTAATGACACTGTTTACTTTTCTTTTTACTAGAAAATAATATAAATAGTCAATTAAGCAAAGGAAACCTTTCATCATCTCTTCTCTAGTTTACGTTAAAAAAACATCTTATTTTCTTTCTACCTTTGTCGATTTTTATGAGAAAGAAACGTCAATCAACAGATCCTTCTCCTTCCAACGGGAAGCAATTGAGAACTAATTCAGATCACATCTTTACACATCGCTCAGATGTCGCATTCCAATGTTGTAGACATGTTTTCTGAACGAATCGGTGGGCAATTAATTTATTTTATATTTCTTTTTAATTTTATTTTTTTATATGAAAGTCGAGAAGTCGCAATTAAGTTATTTTTACTTTTAGATTTTTTCTTATCACACCAACGGTATTTTAGGGCTTTTCTCCTACTCCAAGGTTTTTGTAAAAGAATTATTAAAATTTTCTATAAAATATAACGAAACCAAAATATATATTCCCAAGATTTAATAGTACTCATTAGTATTTTTAGGTTTCCCAAACGGCATATTAATCTTTGAATGCATGCCTTAGAAGTTAATGACATTGTTTACTTTTCCTTTTACTAGAAAATAATATAAATAGTCAATTAAGCAAAGGAAACCTTTCATCATCTCTTCTCTAGTTTACGTTAAAAAAACATTTTATTTTCTTTATACCTTTGTCGATTTTTATGGGAAAGAAACGTCAATCAATAGATCCTTCTCCTTCCAACGGGAAGCAGTTGAGAACTAATTCAGATCACATCTTTATACATCACTCAGATGTCGCATTCCAATGTTGTAGACATGTTTTCTGAACGAAATAGTGGGCAATTAATTTATTTTATATTTTGTTGTTAATTTTATTTTTTATATGAAAGTCGAGAAGTCGCAATTAATTTATTTTTACTTTTAGATTTTTTCTTATCACACCAACGGTATTTTAGGGCTTTCCTCCTTCTCCAAGGTTTTTGTAAAAGATTTATTAAAAGTTTCTATAAAATATAACGAAACCAAAATATATATTCCCAAGATTTAATAGTACTCATTAGTATTTTTAGCTTTCCCAAACGGCATATTAATCTTTGAATGCATGCCTTAGAAGTTAATGACACTGTTTACTTTTCCTTTTACTAGAAAATAATATAAATAGTCAATTAAGCAAAGGAAACCTTTCATCATCTCTTCTCTAGTTTACGTTAAAAAAACATCTTATTTTCTTTCTACCTTGGTCGATTTTTATGGGAAAGAAACGTCAATCAACAGATCCTTCTCCTTCCAACGGGAAGCAGTTGAGAACTAATTCATATCACATCTTTACACATCACTCAGATGTCGCATTCCAATGTTGTAGACATGTTTTCTGAACGAAGTGGTGGGCAATTAATTTATTTTATATTTCTTGTTAATTTTATTTTTTATATGAAAGTCGAGAAATCGCAATTAATTTATTTTTACTTTTAGATTTTTTCTTATCACACCAACGGTATTTTAGGGCTTTCTTCCTTCTCCAAGATTTTTGTAAAAGAATTATTAAAATTTTCTATAAAATATAACGAAACCAAAATATATATTCCCATGATTTAATAGTACTCATTAGTATTTTTAGGTTTCCCAAACGGTATATTAATCTTTGAATGCATGCCTTAGAAGTTAATGACACTGTTTACTTTTCTTTTTACTAGAAAATAATATAAATAGTCAATTAAGCAAAGGAAACCTTTCATCATCTCTTCTCTAGTTTACGTTAAAAAAACATCTTATTTTCTTTCTACCTTTGTCGATTTTTATGGGAAAGAAACGTCAATCAACAGATCCTTCTCCTTCCAACGGGAAGCAGTTGAGAACTAATTCATATCACATCTTTACACATCGCTCAGATGTCGCATTCCAATGTTGTAAACATGTTTTCTGAACGAAGTGGTGGGCAATTAATTTATTTTCTATTTCTTTTTAATTTTATTTTTTTATATGAAAGTCGAGATGTCACAATTAGTTTATTTTTACTTTTAGATTTTTCTTATCACACCAACGGTATTTTAGGGCTTTTCTCCTTCTCCAAGGTTTTTGTAAAAGAATTATTAAAATTTTCTATAAAATATAACGAAACCAAAATATATATTCCCAAGATTTAATAGTACTCATTAGTATTTTTAGGTTTCCCAAACGGCATATTAATCTTTGAATGCATGCCTTAGAAGTTAATGACACTGTTTACTTTTTTTTTTACTAGAAAATAATATAAATAGTCAATTAAGCAAAGGAAACCTTTCATCATCTCTTCTCTAGTTTACGTTAAAAAAATATCTTATTTTCTTTCTACTTTTGTCGATTTTTATGGGAAAGAAACGTCAATCAACAGAACCTTCTCCTTCCAATGGGAAGCAGTTGAGAACTAATTCAGATCACACCTTTACACATCACTCAGATGTCGCATTCCAATGTTGTAGACATATTTTCTGAACGAACTGGTGGGCAATTAATTTATTTTATATTTCTTTTTAATTTTTTTATATGAAAGTCAAGAAGTCGCAATTAATTTATTTTTACTTTTAGATTTTTTCTTATCACACCAACGATATTTTAGGGCTTTCTTCCTTCTCCAAGGTTTTTGTAAAAGAATTATTAAAAATTTCTATAAAATATAACGAAACCAAAATATATATTCCCAAGATTTAATAGTACTCATTAGTATTTTTAGGTTTCCCAAACGGCATATTAATCTTTGAATGCATGCCTTAGAAGTTAATGACACTGTTTACTTTTCCTTTTACTAGAAAATAATATAAATAGTCAATTAAGCAAAGGAAACCTTTCATCATCTCTTCTCTAGTTTACGTTAAAAAAACATTTTATTTTCTTTATACCTTTGTCGATTTTTATGGGAAAGAAACGTCAATCAACAGATCCTTCTCCTTCCAACGGGAAGCAGTTGAGAACTAATTCATATCACATCTTTACACATCACTCAGATGTCGCATTCCAATGTTGTAGACATGTTTTCTGAACGAAGTGGTGGACAATTAATTTATTTTATATTTCTTGTTAATTTTATATTTTATATGAAAGTCGAGAAATCGCAATTAATTTATTTTGACTTTTAGATTTTTTCTTATCACACCAACGGTATTTTAGGGCTTTCTTCCTTCTCCAACGTTTTTGTAAAAGAATTATTAAAATTTTCTATAAAATATAACGAAACCAAAATATATATTCCCAAGATTTAATAGTACTCATTAGTATTTTTAGGTTTCCCAAACGGCATATTAATCTTTGAATGCATGCCTTAGAAGTTAATGACACTGTTTACTTTTTTTTTTACTAGAAAATAATATAAATAGTCAATTAAGCAAAGGAAACCTTTCATTATCTCTTCTCTAGTTTACGTTAAAAAAACATCTTATTTTCTTTCTACTTTTGTCGATTTTTATGGGAAAGAAACGTCAATCAACAGAACCTTCTCCTTCCAACGGGAAGCAATTGAGAACTAATTCAGATCACATCTTTACACATCGCTCAGATGTCGCATTCCAATGTTGTAGACATGTTTTCTGAACGAACTGGTGGGCAATTAATTTATTTTATATTTCTTTTTAATTTTTTTATATGAAAGTCAAGAAGTCGCAATTAATTTATTTTTACTTTTAGATTTTTTCTTATCACACCAACGATATTTTAGGGCTTTCTTCCTTCTCCAAGGTTTTTGTAAAAGAATTATTAAAAATTTCTATAAAATATAACGAAACCAAAATTTATATTCCCAAGATTTAATAGTACTCATTAGTATTTTTAGGTTTCCCAAATGGCATATTAATCTTTGAATGCATGCCTTAGAAGTTAATGACACTGTTTACTTTTCCTTTTACTAGAAAATAATATAAATAGTCAATTAAGCAAAGGAAACCTTTCATCATCTCTTCTCTAGTTTACGTTAAAAAAACATCTTATTTTCTTTCTACCTTGGTCGATTTTTATGGGAAAGAAACGTCAATCAACAGATCCTTCTCCTTCCAACGGGAAGCAGTTGAGAACTAATTCATATCACATCTTTACACATCACTCAGATGTCGCATTCCAATGTTGTAGACATATTTTCTGAACGAAGTGGTGGGCAATTAATTTATTTTATATTTCTTGTTAATTTTTTTTTATATGAAAGTCGAGAAATCGCAATTAATTTATTTTTACTTTTAGATTTTTTCTTATCACACCAACAGTATTTTAGGGCTTTCTTTCTTCTCCAAGATTTTTGTAAAAGAATTATTAAAATTTTCTATAAAATATAACGAAACCAAAATATATATTCCCATGATTTAATAGTACTCATTAGTATTTTTAGGTTTCCCAAACGGTATATTAATCTTTGAATGCATGCCTTAGAAGTTAATGACACTGTTTACTTTTCTTTTTACTAGAAAATAATATAAATAGTCAATTAAGCAAAGGAAACCTTTCATCATCTCTTCTCTAGTTTACGTTAAAAAAACATCTTATTTTCTTTCTACCTTTGTCGATTTTTATGGGAAAGAAACGTCAATCAACAGATCCTTCTCCTTCCAACGGGAAGCAGTTGAGAACTAATTCAGATCACATCTTTACACATCGCTCAGATGTCGCATTCCAATGTTGTAGACATGTTTTCTGAACGAAGTGGTGGGCAATTAATTTATTTTCTATTTCTTTTTAATTTTATTTTTTTATATGAAAGTCGAGATGTCACAATTAGTTTATTTTTACTTTTAGATTTTTCTTATCACACCAACGGTATTTTAGGGCTTTTCTCCTTCTCCAAGGTTTTTGTAAAAGAATTATTAAAATTTTCTATAAAATATAACGAAACCAAAATATATATTCCCAAGATTTAATAGTACTCATTAGTATTTTTAGGTTTCCCAAACGGCATATTAATCTTTGAATGCATGCCTTAGAAGTTAATGACACTGTTTACTTTTTTTTTTACTAGAAAATAATATAAATAGTCAATTAAGCAAAGGAAACCTTTCATCATCTCTTCTCTAGTTTACGTTAAAAAAACATCTTATTTTCTTTCTACCTTTGTCGATTTTTATGGGAAAGAAACGTCAATCAACAGATCCTTCTCCTTCCAACGGGAAGCAGTTGAGAACTAATTCAGATCACATCTTTACACATCGCTCAGATGTCGCATTCCAATGTTGTAGACATATTTTCTGAACGAAGTGGTGGGCAATTAATTTATTTTATATTTCTTTTTAATTTTTTTATATGAAAGTCAAGAAGTCGCAATTAATTTATTTTTACTTTTAGATTTTTTCTTATCACACCAACGATATTTTAGGGCTTTCTTCCTTCTCCAAGGTTTTTGTAAAAGAATTATTAAAAATTTCTATAAAATATAACGAAACCAAAATTTATATTCCCAAGATTTAATAGTACTCATTAGTATTTTTAGGTTTCCCAAATGGCATATTAATCTTTGAATGCATGCCTTAGAAGTTAATGACACTGTTTACTTTTCCTTTTACTAGAAAATAATATAAATAGTCAATTAAGCAAAGGAAACCTTTCATCATCTCTTCTCTAGTTTACGTTAAAAAAACATCTTATTTTCTTTCTACCTTGGTCGATTTTTATGGGAAAGAAACGTCAATCAACAGATCCTTCTCCTTCCAACGGGAAGCAGTTGAGAACTAATTCATATCACATCTTTACACATCACTCAGATGTCGCATTCCAATGTTGTAGACATATTTTCTGAACGAAGTGGTGGGCAATTAATTTATTTTATATTTCTTGTTAATTTTTTTTTATATGAAAGTCGAGAAATCGCAATTAATTTATTTTTACTTTTAGATTTTTTCTTATCACACCAACAGTATTTTAGGGCTTTCTTTCTTCTCCAAGATTTTTGTAAAAGAATTATTAAAATTTTCTATAAAATATAACGAAACCAAAATATATATTCCCATGATTTAATAGTACTCATTAGTATTTTTAGGTTTCCCAAACGGTATATTAATCTTTGAATGCATGCCTTAGAAGTTAATGACACTGTTTACTTTTCTTTTTACTAGAAAATAATATAAATAGTCAATTAAGCAAAGGAAACCTTTCATCATCTCTTCTCTAGTTTACGTTAAAAAAACATCTTATTTTCTTTCTACCTTTGTCGATTTTTATGGGAAAGAAACGTCAATCAACAGATCCTTCTCCTTCCAACGGGAAGCAGTTGAGAACTAATTCAGATCACATCTTTACACATCGCTCAGATGTCGCATTCCAATGTTGTAGACATGTTTTCTGAACGAAGTGGTGGGCAATTAATTTATTTTCTATTTCTTTTTAATTTTATTTTTTTATATGAAAGTCGAGATGTCACAATTAGTTTATTTTTACTTTTAGATTTTTCTTATCACACCAACGGTATTTTAGGGCTTTTCTCCTTCTCCAAGGTTTTTGTAAAAGAATTATTAAAATTTTCTATAAAATATAACGAAACCAAAATATATATTCCCAAGATTTAATAGTACTCATTAGTATTTTTAGGTTTCCCAAACGGCATATTAATCTTTGAATGCATGCCTTAGAAGTTAATGACACTGTTTACTTTTTTTTTTACTAGAAAATAATATAAATAGTCAATTAAGCAAAGGAAACCTTTCATCATCTCTTCTCTAGTTTACGTTAAAAAAACATCTTATTTTCTTTCTACCTTTGTCGATTTTTATGGGAAAGAAACGTCAATCAACAGATCCTTCTCCTTCCAACGGGAAGCAGTTGAGAACTAATTCAGATCACATCTTTACACATCGCTCAGATGTCGCATTCCAATGTTGTAGACATATTTTCTGAACGAAGTGGTGGGCAATTAATTTATTTTATATTTCTTTTTAATTTTTTTATATGAAAGTCAAGAAGTCGCAATTAATTTATTTTTACTTTTAGATTTTTTCTTATCACACCAACGATATTTTAGGGCTTTCTTCCTTCTCCAAGGTTTTTGTAAAAGAATTATTAAAAATTTCTATAAAATATAACGAAACCAAAATTTATATTCCCAAGATTTAATAGTACTCATTAGTATTTTTAGGTTTCCCAAATGGCATATTAATCTTTGAATGCATGCCTTAGAAGTTAATGACACTGTTTACTTTTCCTTTTACTAGAAAATAAATATAAATAGTCAATTAAGCAAAGGAAACCTTTCATCATCTCTTCTCTAGTTTACGTTAAAAAAACATCTTATTTTCTTTCTACCTTTGTCGATTTTTATGGGAAAGAAACGTCAATCAACAGATCCTTCTCCTTCCAACGGGAAGCAGTTGAGAACTAATTCAGATCACATCTTTACACATCGCTCAGATGTCGCATTCCAATGTTGTAGACATGTTTTCTGAACGAACTGGTGGGCAATTAATTTATTTTATATTTCTTTTTAATTTTTTTATATGAAAGTCAAGAAGTCGCAATTAATTTATTTTTACTTTTAGATTTTTTCTTATCACACCAACGATATTTTAGGGCTTTCTTCCTTCTCCAAGGTTTTTGTAAAAGAATTATTAAAAATTTCTATAAAATATAACGAAACCAAAATTTATATTCCCAAGATTTAATAGTACTCATTAGTATTTTTAGGTTTCCCAAATGGCATATTAATCTTTGAATGCATGCCTTAGAAGTTAATGACACTGTTTACTTTTCCTTTTACTAGAAAATAATATAAATAGTCAATTAAGCAAAGGAAACCTTTCATCATCTCTTCTCTAGTTTACGTTAAAAAAACATCTTATTTTCTTTCTACCTTGGTCGATTTTTATGGGAAAGAAACGTCAATCAACAGATCCTTCTCCTTCCAACGGGAAGCAGTTGAGAACTAATTCATATCACATCTTTACACATCACTCAGATGTCGCATTCCAATGTTGTAGACATGTTTTCTGAACGAAGTGGTGGACAATTAATTTATTTTATATTTCTTGTTAATTTTATTTTTTATATGAAAGTCGAGAAATCGCAATTAATTTATTTTTACTTTTAGATTTTTTCTTATCACACGAACGGTATTTTAGGGCTTTCTTCCTTCTCCAAGGTTTTTGTAAAAGAATTATTAAAATTTTCTATAAAATATAACGAAACCAAAATATATATTCCCATGATTTAATAGTACTCATTAGTATTTTTAGGTTTCCCAAACGGTATATTAATCTTTGAATGCATGCCTTAGAAGTTAATGACACTGTTTACTTTTCTTTTTACTAGAAAATAATATAAATAGTCAATTAAGCAAAGGAAACCTTTCATCATTTCTTCTCTAGTTTACGTTAAAAAAACATCTTATTTTCTTTCTACCTTTGTCGATTTTTATGGGAAAGAAACGTCAATCAACAGATCCTTCTCCTTCCAACGGGAAGCAGTTGAGAACTAATTCAGATCACATCTTTACACATCGCTCAGATGTCGCATTCCAATGTTGTAGACATGTTTTCTGAACGAAGTGGTGGGCAATTAATTTATTTTATATTTCTTTTTAATTTTATTTTTTATATGAAAGTCGAGATGTCACAATTAGTTTATTTTTACTTTTAGATTTTTCTTATCACACCAACGGTATTTTAGGGCTTTTCTCCTTCTCCAAGGTTTTTGTAAAAGAATTATTAAAATTTTCTATAAAATATAACGAAACCAAAATATATATTCCCAAGATTTAATAGTACTCATTAGTATTTTTAGGTTTCCCAAACGGCATATTAATCTTTGAATGCATGCCTTAGAAGTTAATGACATTGTTTACTTTTCGTTTTACTAGAAAATAATATAAATAGTCAATTAAGCAAAGGAAACCTTTCATCATCTCTTCTCTAGTTTATGTTAAAAAAACATCTTATTTTCTTTCTACCTTTGTCGATTTTTATGGGAAAGAAACGTCAATCAACAGATCCTTCTCCTTCCAACGAGAAGCAGTTGAGAACTAATTCATATCACATCTTTACACATCACTCAGATGTCGCATTCCAATGTTGTAGACATCTTTTCTGAACGAAGTGGTGGACAATTAATTTATTTTATATTTCTTGTTAATTTTATTTTTTATATGAAAGTCGAGAAATCGCAATTAATTTATTTTTACTTTTAGATTTTTTCTTATCACACGAACGGTATTTTAGGGCTTTCTTCCTTCTCCAAGGTTTTTGTAAAAGAATTATTAAAATTTTCTATAAAATATAACGAAACCAAAATATATATTCCCATGATTTAATAGTACTCATTAGTATTTTTAGGTTTCCCAAACGGTATATTAATCTTTGAATGCATGCCTTAGAAGTTAATGACACTGTTTACTTTTCTTTTTACTAGAAAATAATATAAATAGTCAATTAAGCAAAGGAAACCTTTCATCATATCTTCTCTAGTTTACGTTAAAAAAACATCTTATTTTCTTTCTACCTTTGTCGATTTTTATGGGAAAGAAACGTCAATCAACAGATCCTTCTCCTTCCAACGGGAAGCAGTTGAGAACTAATTCATATCACATCTTTACACATCGCTCAGATGTCGCATTCCAATGTTGTAGACATGTTTTCTGAACGAAGTGGTGGGCAATTAATTTATTTTATATTTCTTTTTAATTTTATTTTTTATATGAAAGTCGAGATGTCACAATAAGTTTATTTTTACTTTTAGATTTTTCTTATCACACCAACGGTATTTTAGGGCTTTTCTCCTTCTCCAAGGTTTTTGTAAAAGAATTATTAAAATTTTCTATAAAATATAACGAAACCAAAATATATATTCCCAAGATTTAATAGTACTCATTAGTATTTTTAGGTTTCCCAAACGGCATATTAATCTTTGAATGCATGCCTTAGATGTTAATGACATTGTTTACTTTTCCTTTTACTAGAAAATAATATAAATAGTCAATTAAGCAAAGGAAACCTTTCATCATCTCTTCTTTAGTTTACGTTAAAAAAACATTTTATTTTCTTTCTACCTTTGTCGATTTTTATGGGAAAGAAACGTCAATCAACAGATCCTTCTCCTTCCAACGGGAAGCAGTTGAGAACTAATTCAGATCACATCTTTACACATCGCTCAGATGTCGCATTCCAATGTTGTAGACATATTTTCTGAACGAAGTGGTGGGCAATTAATTTATTTTATATTTCTTGTTAATTTTTTTTTTATATGAAAGTCGAGAAGTCGCAATTAAGTTATTTTTACTTTTAGATTTTTCTTATCACACCAACGGTATTTTAGGGCTTTTCTCCTTCTCCAAGGTTTTTGTAAAAGAATTATTAAAATTTTCTATAAAATATAACGAAACCAAAATATATATTCCAAAGATTTAATAGTACTCATTAGTATTTTTAGGTTTCCCAAACGGCATATTAATCTTTGAATGCATGCCTTAGAAGTTAATGACACTGTTTACTTTTCTTTTTACTAGAAAATAATATAAATAGTCAATTAAGCAAAGGAAACCTTTCATCATTTCTTCTCTAGTTTACGTTAAAAAAACATCTTATTTTCTTTCTACCTTTGTCGATTTTTATGGGAAAGAAACGTCAATCAACAGATCCTTCTCCTTCCAACGGGAAGCAGTTGAGAACTAATTCAGATCACATCTTTACACATCGCTCAGATGTCGCATTCCAATGTTGTAGACATGTTTTCTGAACGAAGTGGTGGGCAATTAATTTATTTTATATTTCTTTTTAATTTTATTTTTTATATGAAAGTCGAGATGTCACAATTAGTTTATTTTTACTTTTAGATTTTTCTTATCACACCAACGGTATTTTAGGGCTTTTCTCCTTCTCCAAGGTTTTTGTAAAAGAATTATTAAAATTTTCTATAAAATATAACGAAACCAAAATATATATTCCCATGATTTAATAGTACTCATTAGTATTTTTAGGTTTCCCAAACGGTATATTAATCTTTGAATGCATGCCTTAGAAGTTAATGACACTGTTTACTTTTCTTTTTACTAGAAAATAATATAAATAGTCAATTAAGCAAAGGAAACCTTTCATCATTTCTTCTCTAGTTTACGTTAAAAAAACATCTTATTTTCTTTCTACCTTTGTCGATTTTTATGGGAAAGAAACGTCAATCAACAGATCCTTCTCCTTCCAACGGGAAGCAGTTGAGAACTAATTCAGATCACATCTTTACACATCGCTCAGATGTCGCATTCCAATGTTGTAGACATGTTTTCTGAACGAAGTGGTGGGCAATTAATTTATTTTATATTTCTTTTTAATTTTATTTTTTATATGAAAGTCGAGATGTCACAATTAGTTTATTTTTACTTTTAGATTTTTCTTATCACACCAACGGTATTTTAGGGCTTTTCTCCTTCTCCAAGGTTTTTGTAAAAGAATTATTAAAATTTTCTATAAAATATAACGAAACCAAAATATATATTCCCAAGATTTAATAGTACTCATTAGTATTTTTAGGTTTCCCAAACGGCATATTAATCTTTGAATGCATGCCTTAGATGTTAATGATATTGTTTACTTTTCCTTTTACTAGAAAATAATATAAATAGTCAATTAAGCAAAGGAAACCTTTCATCATCTCTTCTTTAGTTTACGTTAAAAAAACATTTTATTTTCTTTCTACCTTTGTCGATTTTTATGGGAAAGAAACGTCAATCAACAGATCCTTCTCCTTCCAACGGGAAGCAGTTGAGAACTAATTCAGATCACATCTTTACACATCGCTCAGATGTCGCATTCCAATGTTGTAGACATGTTTTCTGAACGAAATAGTGGGCAATTAATTTATTTTATATTTCTTGTTAATTTTGTTTTTTATATGAAAGTCGAGAAGTCGCAATTAATTTATTTTTACTTTTAGATTTTTTCTTATCACACCAACGGTATTTTAGGGCTTTCCTCCTTCTCCAAGGTTTTTGTAAAAGATTTATAAAAAGTTTCTATAAAATATAACGAAACCAAAATATATATTCCCAAGATTTAATAGTACTCATTAGTATTTTTAGGTTTCCCAAACGGCATATTAATCTTTGAATGCATGCCTTAGAAGTTAATGACACTGTTTACTTTTTTTTTTACTAAAAAATAATATAAATAGTCAATTAAGCAAAGGAAACCTTTCATCATCTCTTCTGTAGTTTACGTTAAAAAAACATCTTATTTTCTTTCTACTTTTGTCGATTTTTATGGGAAAGAAACGTCAATCAACAGATCCTTCTCCTTCCAACGGGAAGCAGTTGAGAACTAATTCATATCACATCTTTACACATCGCTCAGATGTCGCATTCCAATGTTGTAGACATATTTTCTGAACGAAGTGGTGGGCAATTAATTTATTTTATATTTCTTGTTAATTTTTTTTTATATGAAAGTCGAGAAGTAGCAATTAAGTTATTTTTACTTTTAGATTTTTCTTATCACACCAACGGTATTTTAGGGCTTTTCTCCTTCTCCAAGGTTTTTGTAAAAGAATTATTAAAATTTTCTATAAAATATAACGAAACCAAAATATATATTCCAAAGATTTAATAGTACTCATTAGTATTTTTAGGTTTCCCAAACGGCATATTAATCTTTGAATGCATGCCTTAGAAGTTAATGACATTGTTTACTTTTCCTTTTACTAGAAAATAATATAAATAGTCAATTAAGCAAAGGAAACCTTTCATCATCTCTTCTCTTGTTTACGTTAAAAAAACATCTTATTCTCTTTCTACCTTTGTCGATTTTTATGGGAAAGAAACGTCAATCAACAGATCCTTCTCCTTCCAACGGGAAGCAGTTGAGAACTAATTCAGATCACATCTTTACACATCACTCAGATGTCGCATTCCAATGTTGTAGACATGTTTTCTGAACGAAGTGGTGGGCAATTAATTTACTTTCTATTTCTTTTTAATTTTATTTTTTATATGAAAGTCGAGAAGTCACAATTAGTTTATTTTTACTTTTAGATTTTTCTTATCACACCAAAGGTATTTTAGGGCTTTTCTCCTTCTCCAAGGTTTTTGTAAAAGAATTATTAAAATTTTCTATAAAATATAACGAAACCAAAATATATATTCCCAAGATTTAATAGTACTCATTAGTATTTTAGTTTACCCAAACGGTATATTAATCTTTGAATGCATGCCTTAGAAGTTAATGACATTGTTAACTTTTCTTTCTACTAGAAAATAATATAAATTGTCAATTAAGCAAAGGAAACCTTTCATCATCTCTTCTCTAGTTTACGTTAAAAAAACATCTTATTCTCTTTCTACCTTTGTCGATTTTTATGGGAAAGAAACGTCAATCAACAGATCCTTCTCCTTCCAACGGGAAGCAGTTGAGAACTAATTCAGATAACATCTTTACACATCACTCAGATGTCGCATTCCAATGTTGTAGACATGTTTTCTGAACGAAGTGGTGGGCAATTAATTTACTTTTTATTTCTTTTTAATTTTATTTTTTATATGAAAGTCGAGAAGTCACAATTAGTTTATTTTTACTTTTAGATTTTTCTTATCACACCAACGGTATTTTAGGGCTTTTCTCCTTCTCCAAGGTTTTTGTAAAAGAATTATTAAAATTTTCTATAAAATATAACGAAACCAAAATATATATTCCCAAGATTTAATAGTACTCATTAGTATTTTTAGGTTTCCCAAACGGCATATTAATCTTTGAATGCATGCCTTAGAAGTTAATGACATTGTTTACTTTTCGTTTTACTAGAAAATAATATAAATAGTCAATTAAGCAAAGGAAACCTTTCATCATCTCTTCTCTAGTTTATGTTAAAAAAACATCTTATTTTCTTTCTACCTTTGTCGATTTTTATGGGAAAGAAACGTCAATCAACAGATCCTTCTCCTTCCAACGAGAAGCAGTTGAGAACTAATTCATATCACATCTTTACACATCACTCAGATGTCGCATTCCAATGTTGTAGACATCTTTTCTGAACGAAGTGGTGGACAATTAATTTATTTTCTATTTCTTTTTAATTTTATTTTTTATATGAAAGTCAAGAAGTCACAATTAGTTTATTTTTACTTGTAGATTTTTCTTATCACACCAACGGTATTTTAGGGCTTTTCTCCTTCTCCAAGGTTTTTGTAAAAGAAATATTAAAATCTTCTATAAAATATAACGAAACCAAAATATATATTCCAAAGATTTAATAGTACTCATTAGTATTTTTAGGTTTCCCAAACGGCATATTAATCTTTGAATGCATGCCTTAGAAGTTAATGACATTGTTTACTTTTCCTTTTACTAGAAAATAAATATAAATAGTCAATTAAGCAAAGGAAACCTTTCATCATCTCTTCTCTAGTTTACGTTAAAAAAACATCTTATTTTCTTTCTACCTTTGTCGATTTTTATGGGAAAGAAACGTCAATCAACAGATCCTTCTCCTTCCAACGGGAAGCAGTTGAGAACTAATTCATATCACATCTTTACACATCGCTCAGATGTCGCATTCCAATGTTGTAGACATATTTTCTGAACGAAGTGGTGGGCAATTAATTTATTTTATATTTCTTGTTAATTTTTTTTTTATATGAAAGTCGAGAAGTCGCAATTAAGTTATTTTTACTTTTAGATTTTTCTTATCACACCAACGGTATTTTAGGGCTTTTCTCCTTCTCCAAGGTTTTTGTAAAAGAATTATTAAAAGTTTCTATAAAATATAACGAAACCAAAATATATATTCCAAAGATTTAATAGTACTCATTAGTATTTTTAGGTTTCCCAAACGGCATATTAATCTTTGAATGCATGCCATAGAAGTTAATGACATTGTTTACTTTTCCTTTTACTAGAAAATAATATAAATAGTCAATTAAGCAAAGGAAACCTTTCATCATCTCTTCTCTAGTTTACGTTAAAAAAACATCTTATTTTCTTTCTACCTTTGTCGATTTTTATGGGAAAGAAACGTCAATCAACAGATCCTTCTCCTTCCAACGGGAAGCAGTTGAGAACTAATTCATATCACATCTTTACACATCGCTCAGATGTCGCATTCCAATGTTGTAGACATATTTTCTGAACGAAGTGGTGGGCAATTAATTTATTTTATATTTCTTGTTAATTTTTTTTTTATATGAAAGTCGAGAAGTCGCAATTAAGTTATTTTTACTTTTAGATTTTTCTTATCACACCAACGGTATTTTAGGGCTTTTCTCCTTCTCCAAGGTTTTTGTAAAAGAATTATTAAAATTTTCTATAAAATATAACGAAACCAAAATATATATTCCAAAGATTTAATAGTACTCATTAGTATTTTTAGGTTTCCCAAACGGCATATTAATCTTTGAATGCATGCCTTAGAAGTTAATGACATTGTTTACTTTTCCTTTTACTAGAAAATAATATAAATAGTCAATTAAGCAAAGGAAACCTTTCATCATCTCTTCTCTAGTTTATGTTAAAAAAACATCTTATTTTCTTTCTACCTTTGTCGATTTTTATGGGAAAGAAACGTCAATCAACAGATCCTTCTCCTTCCAACGGGAAGCAGTTGAGAACTAATTCATATCACATCTTTACACATCGCTCAGATGTCGCATTCCAATGTTGTAGACATATTTTCTGAACGAAGTGGTGGGCAATTAATTTATTTTCTATTTCTTTTTAGTTTTATTTTTTATATGAAAGTCGAGAAGTCACAATTAGTTTATTTTTACTTTTAGATTTTTCTTATCATACCAACGATATTTTAGGGCTTTTCTCCTTCTCCAAGGTTTTTGTAAAAGAAATATTAAAATCTTCTATAAAATATAACGAAACCAAAATATATATTCCCAAGATTTAATAGTACTCATTAGTATTTTTAGGTTTCCCAAACGGCATATTAATCTTTGAATGCATGCCTTAGAAGTTAATGACATTGTTTACTTTTCCTTTTACTAGAAAATAAATATAAATAGTCAATTAAGCAAAGGAAACCTTTCATCATCTCTTCTCTAGTTTACGTTAAAAAAACATCTTATTTTCTTTCTACCTTTGTCGATTTTTATGGGAAAGAAACGTCAATCAACAGATCCTTCTCCTTCCAACGGGAAGCAGTTGAGAACTAATTCATATCACATCTTTACACATCGCTCAGATGTCGCATTCCAATGTTGTAGACATATTTTCTGAACGAAGTGGTGGGCAATTAATTTATTTTATATTTCTTGTTAATTTTTTTTTTATATGAAAGTCGAGAAGTCGCAATTAAGTTATTTTTACTTTTAGATTTTTCTTATCACACCAACGGTATTTTAGGGCTTTTCTCCTTCTCCAAGGTTTTTGTAAAAGAATTATTAAAATTTTCTATAAAATATAACGAAACCAAAATATATATTCCAAAGATTTAATAGTACTCATTAGTATTTTTAGGTTTCCCAAACGGCATATTAATCTTTGAATGCATGCCTTAGAAGTTAATGACATTGTTTACTTTTCCTTTTACTAGAAAATAATATAAATAGTCAATTAAGCAAAGGAAACCTTTCATCATCTCTTCTCTAGTTTATGTTAAAAAAACATCTTATTTTCTTTCTACCTTTGTCGATTTTTATGGGAAAGAAACGTCAATCAACAGATCCTTCTCCTTCCAACGGGAAGCAGTTGAGAACTAATTCATATCACATCTTTACACATCGCTCAGATGTCGCATTCCAATGTTGTAGACATATTTTCTGAACGAAGTGGTGGGCAATTAATTTATTTTCTATTTCTTTTTAGTTTTATTTTTTATATGAAAGTCGAGAAGTCACAATTAGTTTATTTTTACTTTTAGATTTTTCTTATCATACCAACGATATTTTAGGGCTTTTCTCCTTCTCCAAGGTTTTTGTAAAAGAAATATTAAAATCTTCTATAAAATATAACGAAACCAAAATATATATTCCCAAGATTTAATAGTACTCATTAGTATTTTTAGGTTTCCCAAACGGCATATTAATCTTTGAATGCATGCCTTAGAAGTTAATGACATTGTTTACTTTTCCTTTTACTAGAAAATAAATATAAATAGTCAATTAAGCAAAGGAAACCTTTCATCATCTCTTCTCTAGTTTACGTTAAAAAAACATCTTATTTTCTTTCTACCTTTGTCGATTTTTATGGGAAAGAAACGTCAATCAACAGATCCTTCTCCTTCCAACGGGAAGCAGTTGAGAACTAATTCATATCACATCTTTACACATCGCTCAGATGTCGCATTCCAATGTTGTAGACATATTTTCTGAACGAAGTGGTGGGCAATTAATTTATTTTATATTTCTTGTTAATTTTTTTTTTATATGAAAGTCGAGAAGTCGCAATTAAGTTATTTTTACTTTTAGATTTTTCTTATCACACCAACGGTATTTTAGGGCTTTTCTCCTTCTCCAAGGTTTTTGTAAAAGAATTATTAAAATTTTCTATAAAATATAACGAAACCAAAATATATATTCCAAAGATTTAATAGTACTCATTAGTATTTTTAGGTTTCCCAAACGGCATATTAATCTTTGAATGCATGCCTTAGAAGTTAATGACATTGTTTACTTTTCCTTTTACTAGAAAATAATATAAATAGTCAATTAAGCAAAGGAAACCTTTCATCATCTCTTCTCTAGTTTATGTTAAAAAAACATCTTATTTTCTTTCTACCTTTGTCGATTTTTATGGGAAAGAAACGTCAATCAACAGATCCTTCTCCTTCCAACGGGAAGCAGTTGAGAACTAATTCATATCACATCTTTACACATCGCTCAGATGTCGCATTCCAATGTTGTAGACATATTTTCTGAACGAAGTGGTGGGCAATTAATTTATTTTCTATTTCTTTTTAGTTTTATTTTTTATATGAAAGTCGAGAAGTCACAATTAGTTTATTTTTACTTTTAGATTTTTCTTATCATACCAACGATATTTTAGGGCTTTTCTCCTTCTCCAAGGTTTTTGTAAAAGAATTATTAAAGTTTTCTATAAAATATAACGAAACCAAAATATATATTCCCAAGATTTAATAGTACTCATTAGTATTTTTAGGTTTCCCAAACGCCATATTAATCTTTGAATGCATGCCATAGAAGTTAATGACATTGCTTACTTTTCCTTTTACTAGAAAATAATATAAATAGTCAATTAAGCAAAGGAAACCTTTCATCATCTCTTCTCTAGTTTACGTTAAAAAAACATCTTATTTTCTTTCTACCTTTGTCGATTTTTATTGGAAAGAAACGTCAATCAACAGATCCTTCTCCTTCCAACGGGAAGCAGTTGAGAACTAATTCATATCACATCTTTACACATCGCTCAGATGTCGCATTCCAATGTTGTAGACATGTTTTCTGAACGAAGTGGTGGACAATTAATTTGTTTTATATTTCTTGTTAATTTTTTTTTTATATGAAAGTCAAGAAGTCACAATTAGTTTATTTTTACTTTTAGATTTTTCTTATCACACCAACGGTATTTTAGGGCTTTTCTCCTTCTCCAAGGTTTTTGTAAAAGAATTATTAAAATTTTCTATAAAATATAACGAAACCAAAATATATATTCCAAAGATTTAATAGTACTCATTAGTATTTTTAGGTTTCCCAAATGGCATATTAATCTTTGAATGCATGCCTTAGAAGTTAATGACACTGTTTACTTTTCCTTTTATTAGAAAATAATATAAATAGTCAATTAAGCAAAGGAAACCTTTCATCATCTCTTCTCTAGTTTACGTTAAAAAACATCTTATTTTCTTTCTACCTTTGTCGATTTTTATGGGAAAGAAACGTCAATCAACAGATCCTTCTCCTTCCAACGGGAAGCAGTTGAGAACTAATTCATATCACATCTTTACACATCGCTCAGATGTCGCATTCCAATGTTGTAGACATGTTTTCTGAACGAAGTGGTGGGCAATTAATTTATTTTATATTTCTTTTTAATTTTATTTTTTATATGAAAGTCGAGAAGTCGCAATTAAGTTATTTTTACTTTTAGATTTTTCTTATCACACCAACGGTATTTTAGGGCTTTTCTCCTTCTCCAAGGTTTTTGTAAAAGAATTATTAAAATTTTCTATAAAATATAACGAAACCAAAATATATATTCCCAAGATTTAATAGTACTCCTTAGTATTTTTAGGTTTCCCAAACGACATATTAATCTTTGAATGCATGCCATAGAAGTTAATGACATTGTTTACTTTTCCTTTTACTAGAAATAAATATAAATAGTCAATTAAGCAAAGGAAACCTTTCATCATCTCTTCTCTAGTTTACGTTAAAAAAACATCTTATTTTCTTTCTACCTTTGTCGATTTTTATGGGAAAGAAACGTCAATCAACAGATCCTTCTCCTTCCAACGGGAAGCAGTTGAGAACTAATTCATATCACAACTTTACACATCGCTCAGATGTCGCATTCCAATGTTGTAGACATATTTTCTGAACGAAGTGGTGGGCAATTAATTTATTTTATATTTCTTGTTAATTTTTTTTTTATATGAAAGTCGAGAAGTCGCAATTAAGTTATTTTTACTTTTAGATTTTTCTTATCACACCAACGGTATTTTAGGGCTTTTCTCCTTCTCCAAGGTTTTTGTAAAAGAATTATTAAAATTTTCTATAAAATATAACGAAACCAAAATATATATTTCCAAGATTTAATAGTACTCATTAGTATTTTTAGGTTTCCCAAACGGCATATTAATCTTTGAATGCATGCCTTAGAAGTTAATGACATTGTTTACTTTTCCTTGTACTAGAAAATAATATAAATAGTCAATTAAGCAAAGGAAACCTTTCATCATCTCTTCTCTAGTTTACGTTAAAAAAACATCTTATTTTCTTTCTACCTTTGTCGATTTTTATGGGAAAGAAACGTCAATCAACAGATCCTTCTCCTTCCAACGGGAAGCAGTTGAGAACTAATTCATATCACATCTTTACACATCGCTCAGATGTCGCATTCCAATGTTGTAGACATATTTTCTGAACGAAGTGGTGGGCAATTAATTTATTTTCTATTTCTTTTTAATTTTATTTTTTATATGAAAGTCGAGAAGTCACAATTAGTTTATTTTTACTTTTAGATTTTTCTTATCATACCAACGATATTTTAGGGCTTTTCTCCTTCTCCAAGGTTTTTGTAAAAGAATTATTAAAGTTTTCTATAAAATATAACGAAACCAAAATATATATTCCCAAGATTTAATAGTACTCATTGGTATTTTTAGGTTTCCCAAACGCCATATTAATCTTTGAATGCATGCCATAGAAGTTAATGACATTATTTACTTTTCCTTTTACTAGAAAATAATATAAATAGTCAATTAAGCAAAGGAAACCTTTCATCATCTCTTCTCTAGTTTACGTTAAAAAAACATCTTATTTTCTTTCTACCTTTGTCGATTTTTATGGGAAAGAAACGTCAATCAACAGATCCTTCTCCTTCCAACGGGAAGCAGTTGAGAACTAATTCATATCACATCTTTACACATCGCTCAGATGTCGCATTCCAATGTTGTAGACATATTTTCTGAACGAAGTGGTGGGCAATTAATTTATTTTATATTTCTTGTTAATTTTTTTTTTATATGAAAGTCGAGAAGTCGCAATTAAGTTATTTTTACTTTTAGATTTTTCTTATCACACCAACGGTATTTTAGGGCTTTTCTCCTTCTCCAAGGTTTTTGTAAAAGAATTATTAAAATTTTCTATAAAATATAACGAAACCAAAATATATATTCCCAAGATTTAATAGTACTCCTTAGTATTTTTAGGTTTCCCAAACGACATATTAATCTTTGAATGCATGCCATAGAAGTTAATGACATTGTTTACTTTTCCTTTTACTAGAAAATAATATAAATAGTCAATTAAGCAAAGGAAACCTTTCATCATCTCTTCTCTAGTTTACGTTAAAAAAACATCTTATTTTCTTTCTACCTTTGTCGATTTTTATGGGAAAGAAACGTCAATCAACAGATCCTTCTCCTTCCAACGGGAAGCAGTTGAGAACTAATTCATATCACATCTTTACACATCACTTAGATGTCGCATTCCAATGTTGTAGACATATTTTCTGAACGAAGTGGTGGGCAATTAATTTATTTTCTATTTCTTGTTAATTTTTTTTTTATATGAAAGTCGAGAAGTCGCAATTAAGTTATTTTTACTTTTAGATTTTTCTTATCACACCAACGGTATTTTAGGGCTTTTCTCCTTCTCCAAGGTTTTTGTAAAAGAATTATTAAAATTTTCTATAAAATATAACGAAACCAAAATATATATTTCCAAGATTTAATAGTACTCATTAGTATTTTTAGGTTTCCCAAACGGCATATTAATCTTTGAATGCATGCCTTAGAAGTTAATGACATTGTTTACTTTTCCTTGTACTAGATAATAATATAAATAGTCAATTAAGCAAAGGAAACCTTTCATCATCTCTTCTCTAGTTTACGTTAAAAAAACATCTTATTTTCTTTCTACCTTTGTCGATTTTTATGGGAAAGAAACGTCAATCAACAGATCCTTCTCCTTCCAACGGGAAGCAGTTGAGAACTAATTCATATCACATCTTTACACATCGCTCAGATGTCGCATTCCAATGTTGTAGACATATTTTCTGAACGAAGTGGTGGGCAATTAATTTATTTTATATTTCTTGTTAATTTTTTTTTTATATGAAAGTCGAGAAGTCGCAATTAAGTTATTTTTACTTTTAGATTTTTCTTATCACACCAACGGTATTTTAGGGCTTTTCTCCTTCTCCAAGGTTTTTGTAAAAGAATTATTAAAATTTTCTATAAAATATAACGAAACCAAAATATATATTCCCAAGATTTAATAGTACTCATTAGTATTTTTAGGTTTCCCAAACGGCATATTAATCTTTGAATGCATGCCATAGAAGTTAATGACATTGTTTACTTTTCCTTTTACTAGAAAATAATATAAATAGTCAATTAAGCAAAGGAAACCTTTCATCATCTCTTCTCTAGTTTACGTTAAAAAAACATCTTATTTTCTTTCTACCTTTGTCGATTTTTATGGGAAAGAAACGTCAATCAACAGATCCTTCTCCTTCCAACGGGAAGCAGTTGAGAACTAATTCATATCACATCTTTACACATCACTCAGATGTCGCATTCCAATGTTGTAGACATATTTTCTGAACGAAGTGGTGGGCAATTAATTTATTTTCTATTTCTTGTTAATTTTTTTTTATATGAAAGTCGAGAAGTCGCAATTAAGTTATTTTTACTTTTAGATTTTTCTTATCACACCAACGGTATTTTAGGGCTTTTCTCCTTCTCCAAGGTTTTTGTAAAAGAATTATTAAAGTTTTCAATAAAATATAACGAAACCAAAATATATATTCCCAAGATTTAATAGTACTCATTAGTATTTTTAGGTTTCCCAAACGCCATATTAATCTTTGAATGCATGCCATAGAAGTTAATGACATTGTTTACTTTTCCTTTTACTAGAAAATAATATAAATAGTCAATTAAGCAAAGGAAACCTTTCATCATCTCTTCTCTAGTTTACGTTAAAAAAACATCTTATTTTCTTTCTACCTTTGTCGATTTTTATGGGAAAGAAACGTCAATCAACAGATCCTTCTCCTTCCAACGGGAAGCAGTTGTGAACTAATTCATATCACATCTTTACACATCGCTCAGATGTCGCATTCCAATGTTGTAGACATATTTTCTGAACGAAGTGGTGGGCAATTAATTTATTTTATATTTCTTGTTAATTTTTTTTTTATATGAAAGTCGAGAAGTCGCAATTAAGTAATTTTTACTTTTAGATTTTTCTTATCACACCAACGGTATTTTAGGGCTTTTCTCCTTCTCCAAGGTTTTTGTAAAAGAATTATTAAAATTTTCTATAAAATATAACGAAACCAAAATATATATTTCTAAGATTTAATAGTACTCATTAGTATTTTTAGGTTTCCCAAACGGCATATTAATCTTTGAATGCATGCCTTAGAAGTTAATGACATTGTTTACTTTTCCTTGTACTAGAAAATAATATAAATAGTCAATTAAGCAAAGGAAACCTTTCATCATCTCTTCTCTAGTTTATGTTAAAAAAACATCTTATTTTCTTTCTACCTTTGTCGATTTTTATGGGAAAGAAACGTCAATCAACAGATCCTTCTCCTTCCAACGGGAAGCAGTTGAGAACTAATTCATATCACAACTTTACACATCGCTCAGATGTCGCATTCCAATGTTGTAGACATATTTTCTGAACGAAGTGGTGGGCAATTAATTTATTTTATATTTCTTGTTAATTTTTTTTTTATATGAAAGTCGAGAAGTCGCAATTAAGTTATTTTTACTTTTAGATTTTTCTTATCACACCAACGGTATTTTAGGGCTTTTCTCCTTCTCCAAGGTTTTTGTAAAAGAATTATTAAAATTTTCTATAAAATATAACGAAACCAAAATATATATTTCCAAGATTTAATAGTACTCATTAGTATTTTTAGGTTTCCCAAACGGCATATTAATCTTTGAATGCATGCCTTAGAAGTTAATGACATTGTTTACTTTTCCTTGTACTAGAAAATAATATAAATAGTCAATTAAGCAAAGGAAACCTTTCATCATCTCTTCTCTAGTTTACGTTAAAAAAACATCTTATTTTCTTTCTACCTTTGTCGATTTTTATGGGAAAGAAACGTCAATCAACAGATCCTTCTCCTTCCAACGGGAAGCAGTTGAGAACTAATTCATATCACATCTTTACACATCGCTCAGATGTCGCATTCCAATGTTGTAGACATATTTTCTGAACGAAGTGGTGGGCAATTAATTTATTTTCTATTTCTTTTTAATTTTATTTTTTATATGAAAGTCGAGAAGTCACAATTAGTTTATTTTTACTTTTAGATTTTTCTTATCATACCAACGATATTTTAGGGCTTTTCTCCTTCTCCAAGGTTTTTGTAAAAGAATTATTAAAGTTTTCTATAAAATATAACGAAACCAAAATATATATTCCCAAGATTTAATAGTACTCATTAGTATTTTTAGGTTTCCCAAACGCCATATTAATCTTTGAATGCATGCCATAGAAGTTAATGACATTATTTACTTTTCCTTTTACTAGAAAATAATATAAATAGTCAATTAAGCAAAGGAAACCTTTCATCATCTCTTCTCTAGTTTACGTTAAAAAAACATCTTATTTTCTTTCTACCTTTGTCGATTTTTATGGGAAAGAAACGTCAATCAACAGATCCTTCTCCTTCCAACGGGAAGCAGTTGAGAACTAATTCATATCACATCTTTACACATCGCTCAGATGTCGCATTCCAATGTTGTAGACATATTTTCTGAACGAAGTGGTGGGCAATTAATTTATTTTATATTTCTTGTTAATTTTTTTTTTATATGAAAGTCGAGAAGTCGCAATTAAGTTATTTTTACTTTTAGATTTTTCTTATCACACCAACGGTATTTTAGGGCTTTTCTCCTTCTCCAAGGTTTTTGTAAAAGAATTATTAAAATTTTCTATAAAATATAACGAAACCAAAATATATATTCCCAAGATTTAATAGTACTCCTTAGTATTTTTAGGTTTCCCAAACGACATATTAATCTTTGAATGCATGCCATAGAAGTTAATGACATTGTTTACTTTTCCTTTTACTAGAAAATAATATAAATAGTCAATTAAGCAAAGGAAACCTTTCATCATCTCTTCTCTAGTTTACGTTAAAAAAACATCTTATTTTCTTTCTACCTTTGTCGATTTTTATGGGAAAGAAACGTCAATCAACAGATCCTTCTCCTTCCAACGGGAAGCAGTTGAGAACTAATTCATATCACATCTTTACACATCACTTAGATGTCGCATTCCAATGTTGTAGACATATTTTCTGAACGAAGTGGTGGGCAATTAATTTATTTTCTATTTCTTGTTAATTTTTTTTTTATATGAAAGTCGAGAAGTCGCAATTAAGTTATTTTTACTTTTAGATTTTTCTTATCACACCAACGGTATTTTAGGGCTTTTCTCCTTCTCCAAGGTTTTTGTAAAAGAATTATTAAAATTTTCTATAAAATATAACGAAACCAAAATATATATTTCCAAGATTTAATAGTACTCATTAGTATTTTTAGGTTTCCCAAACGGCATATTAATCTTTGAATGCATGCCTTAGAAGTTAATGACATTGTTTACTTTTCCTTGTACTAGAAAATAATATAAATAGTCAATTAAGCAAAGGAAACCTTTCATCATCTCTTCTCTAGTTTATGTTAAAAAAACATCTTATTTTCTTTCTACCTTTGTCGATTTTTATGGGAAAGAAACGTCAATCAACAGATCCTTCTCCTTCCAACGGGAAGCAGTTGAGAACTAATTCATATCACATCTTTACACATCGCTCAGATGTCGCATTCCAATGTTGTAGACATATTTTCTGAACGAAGTGGTGGGCAATTAATTTATTTTATATATCTTGTTAATTTTTTTTTTATATGAAAGTCGAGAAGTCGCAATTAAGTTATTTTTACTTTTAGATTTTTCTTATCACACCAACGGTATTTTAGGGCTTTTCTCCTTCTCCAAGGTTTTTGTAAAAGAATTATTAAAATTTTCTATAAATAATAACGAAACCAAAATATATATTCCCAAGATTTAATAGTACTCATTAGTATTTTTAGGCTTCCCAAACGGCATATTAATCTTTGAATGCATGCCATAGAAGTTAATGACATTGTTTACTTTTCCTTTTACTAGAAAATAATATAAATAGTCAATTAAGCAAAGGAAATCTTTCATCATCTCTTCTCTAGTTTACGTTAAAAAAACATCTTATTTTCTTTCTACCTTTGTCGATTTTTATGGGAAAGAAACGTCAATCAACAGATCCTTCTCCTTCCAACGGGAAGCAGTTGAGAACTAATTCATATCACATCTTTACACATCGCTCAGATGTCGCATTCCAATGTTGTAGACATATTTTCTGAACGAAGTGGTGGGCAATTAATTTATTTTATATTTCTTGTTAATTTTTTTTTATATGAAAGTCGAGAAGTCGCAATTAAGTTATTTTTACTTTTAGATTTTTCTTATCACACCAACGGTATTTTAGGGCTTTTCTCCTTCTCCAAGGTTTTTGTAAAAGAATTATTAAAATTTTCTATAAATAATAACGAAACCAAAATATATATTCCCAAGATTTAATAGTACTCATTAGTATTTTTAGGTTTCCCAAACGGCATATTAATCTTTGAATGCATGCCTTAGAAGTTAATGACACTGTTTACTTTTCCTTTTACTAGAAAATAATATAAATAGTCAATTAAGCAAAGGAAACCTTTCATCATCTCTTCTCTAGTTTACGTTAAAAAAACATCTTATTTTCTTTCTACCTTTGTCGATTTTTATGGGAAAGAAACGTCAATCAACAGATCCTTCTCCTTCCAACGGGAAGCAGTTGAGAACTAATTCATATCACATCTTTACACATCGCTCAGATGTCGCATTCCAATGTTGTAGACATATTTTCTGAACGAAGTGGTGGGCAATTAATTTATTTTATATTTCTTGTTAATTTTTTTTTTTATATGAAAGTCGAGAAGTCGCAATTAAGTTATTTTTACTTTTAGATTTTTCTTATCACACCAACGGTATTTTAGGGCTTTTCTCCTTCTCCAAGGTTTTTGTAAAAGAATTATTAAAGTTTTCAATAAAATATAACGAAACCAAAATATATATTCCCAAGATTTAATAGTACTCATTAGTATTTTTAGGTTTCCCAAACGGCATATTAATCTTTGAATGCATGCCTTAGAAGTTAATGACACTGTTTACTTTTCCTTTTACTAGAAAATAATATAAATAGTCAATTAAGCAAAGGAAACCTTTCATCATCTCTTCTCTAGTTTACGTTAAAAAAACATCTTATTTTCTTTCTACCTTTGTCGATTTTTATGGGAAAGAAACGTCAATCAACAGATCCTTCTCCTTCCAACGGGAAGCAGTTGAGAACTAATTCATATCACAACTTTACACATCGCTCAGATGTCGCATTCCAATGTTGTAGACATATTTTCTGAACGAAGTGGTGGGCAATTAATTTATTTTATATTTCTTGTTAATTTTTTTTTTATATGAAAGTCGAGAAGTCGCAATTAAGTTATTTTTACTTTTAGATTTTTCTTATCACACCAACGGTATTTTAGGGCTTTTCTCCTTCTCCAAGGTTTTTGTAAAAGAATTATTAAAATTTTCTATAAAATATAACGAAACCAAAATATATATTTCGAAGATTTAATAGTACTCATTAGTATTTTTAGGTTTCCCAAACGGCATATTAATCTTTGAATGCATGCCTTAGAAGTTAATGACATTGTTTACTTTTCCTTGTACTAGAAAATAATATAAATAGTCAATTAAGCAAAGGAAACCTTTCATCATCTCTTCTCTAGTTTATGTTAAAAAAACATCTTATTTTCTTTCTACCTTTGTCGATTTTTATGGGAAAGAAACGTCAATCAACAGATCCTTCTCCTTCCAACGGGAAGCAGTTGAGAACTAATTCATATCACATCTTTACACATCGCTCAGATGTCGCATTCCAATGTTGTAGACATATTTTCTGAACGAAGTGGTGGGCAATTAATTTATTTTATATATCTTGTTAATTTTTTTTTTATATGAAAGTCGAGAAGTCGCAATTAAGTTATTTTTACTTTTAGATTTTTCTTATCACACCAACGGTATTTTAGGGCTTTTCTCCTTCTCCAAGGTTTTTGTAAAAGAATTATTAAAATTTTCTATAAATAATAACGAAACCAAAATATATATTCCCAAGATTTAATAGTACTCATTAGTATTTTTAGGCTTCCCAAACGGCATATTAATCTTTGAATGCATGTCATAGAAGTTAATGACATTGTTTACTTTTCCTTTTACTAGAAAATAATATAAATAGTCAATTAAGCAAAGGAAACCTTTCATCATCTCTTCTCTAGTTTACTTTAAAAAAACATCTTATTTTCTTTCTACCTTTGTCGATTTTTATGGGAAAGAAACGTCAATCAACAGATCCTTCTCCTTCCAACGGGAAGCAGTTGAGAACTAATTCATATCACATCTTTACACATCGCTCAGATGTCGCATTCCAATGTTGTAGACATATTTTCTGAACGAAGTGGTGGGCAATTAATTTATTTTATATTTCTTGTTAATTTTTTTTTTTATATGAAAGTCGAGAAGTCGCAATTAAGTTATTTTTACTTTTAGATTTTTCTTATCACACCAACGGTATTTTAGGGCTTTTCTCCTTCTCCAAGGTTTTTGTAAAAGAATTATTAAAATTTTTTATAAATAATAACGAAACCAAAATATATATTCCCAAGATTTAATAGTACTCATTAGTATTTTTAGGTTTCCCAAACGGCATATTAATCTTTGAATGCATGCCATAGAAGTTAATGACATTGTTTACTTTTCCTTTTACTAGAAAATAATATAAATAGTCAATTAAGCAAAGGAAACCTTTCATCATCTCTTCTCTAGTTTACGTTAAAAAAACATCTTATTTTCTTTCTACCTTTGTCGATTTTTATGGGAAAGAAACGTCAATCAACAGATCCTTCTCCTTCCAACGGGAAGCAGTTGAGAACTAATTCATATCACATCTTTACACATCACTCAGATGTCGCATTCCAATGTTGTAGACATATTTTCTGAACGAAGTGGTGGGCAATTAATTTATTTTATATTTCTTGTTAATTTTTTTTTATATGAAAGTCGAGAAGTCGCAATTAAGTTATTTTTACTTTTAGATTTTTCTTATCACACCAACGGTATTTTAGGGCTTTTCTCCTTCTCCAAGGTTTTTGTAAAAGAATTATTAAAATTTTCTATAAATAATAACGAAACCAAAATATATATTCCCAAGATTTAATAGTACTCATTAGTATTTTTAGGTTTCCCAAACGGCATATTAATCTTTGAATGCATGCCATAGAAGTTAATGACATTGTTTACTTTTCCTTTTACTAGAAAATAATATAAATAGTCAATTAAGCAAAGGAAACCTTTCATCATCTCTTCTCTAGTTTACGTTAAAAAAACATCTTATTTTCTTTCTACCTTTGTCGATTTTTATGGGAAAGAAACGTCAATCAACAGATCCTTCTCCTTCCAACGGGAAGTAGTTGAGAACTAATTCATATCACATCTTTACACATCGCTCAGATGTCGCATTCCAATGTTGTAGACATATTTTCTGAACGAAGTGGTGGGCAATTAATTTATTTTATATTTCTTGTTAATTTTTTTTTATATGAAAGTCGAGAAGTCGCAATTAAGTTATTTTTACTTTTAGATTTTTCTTATCATACCAACGGTATTTTAGGGCTTTTCTCCTTCTCCAAGGTTTTTGTAAAAGAATTATTAAAGTTTTCTATAAAATATAACGAAACCAAAATATATATTCCCAAGATTTAATAGTACTCATTAGTATTTTTAGGTTTCCCAAACGGCATATTAATCTTTGAATGCATGCCTTAGAAGTTAATGACACTGTTTACTTTTCCTTTTACTAGAAAATAATATAAATAGTCAATTAAGCAAAGGAAACCTTTCATCATCTCTTCTCTAGTTTACGTTAAAAAAACATCTTATTTTCTTTCTACCTTTGTCGATTTTTATGGGAAAGAAACGTCAATCAACAGATCCTTCTCCTTCCAACGGGAAGCAGTTGAGAACTAATTCATATCACAACTTTACACATCGCTCAGATGTCGCATTTCAATGTTGTAGACATATTTTCTGAACGAAGTGGTGGGCAATTAATTTATTTTATATTTCTTGTTAATTTTTTTTTTATATGAAAGTCGAGAAGTCGCAATTAAGTTATTTTTACTTTTAGATTTTTCTTATCACACCAACGGTATTTTAGGGCTTTTCTCCTTCTCCAAGGTTTTTGTAAAAGAATTATTAAAATTTTCTATAAAATATAACGAAACCAAAATATATATTTCCAAGATTTAATAGTACTCATTAGTATTTTTAGGTTTCCCAAACGGCATATTAATCTTTGAATGCATGCCTTAGAAGTTAATGACATTGTTTACTTTTCCTTGTACTAGAAAATAATATAAATAGTCAATTAAGCAAAGGAAACCTTTCATCATCTCTTCTCTAGTTTATGTTAAAAAAACATCTTATTTTCTTTATACCTTTGTCGATTTTTATGGGAAAGAAACGTCAATCAACAGATCCTTCTCCTTCCAACGGGAAGCAGTTGAGAACTAATTCATATCACATCTTTAACATCACTCAGATGTCTCATTCCAATGTTGTAGACATGTTTTTAGAACGAAGTGGTGGGCAATTAATTTATTTTCTATTTCTTTTTAATTTTATTTTTTATATGAAAGTCGAGAAGTCACAATTAGTTTATTTTTACTTTTTGATTTTTCTTATCATACCAACGGTATTTTAGGGCTTTTCTCCTTCTCCAAGGTTTTTGTAAAAGAATTATTAAAATTTTCTATAAATAATAACGAAACCAAAATATATATTCCCAAGATTTAATAGTACTCATTAGTATTTTTAGGTTTCCCAAACGGCATATTAATCTTTGAATGCATGCCATAGAAGTTAATGACATTGTTTACTTTTCCTTTTACTAGAAAATAATATAAATAGTCAATTAAGCAAAGGAAACCTTTCATCATCTCTTCTCTAGTTTACGTTAAAAAAACATCTTATTTTCTTTCTACCTTTGTCGATTTTTATGGGAAAGAAACGTCAATCAACAGATCCTTCTCCTTCCAACGGGAAGCAGTTGAGAACTAATTCATATCACAACTTTACCTATCGCTCAGATGTCGCATTTCAATGTTGTAGACATATTTTCTGAACGAAGTGGTGGGCAATTAATTTATTTTATATTTCTTGTTAATTTTTTTTTTTATATGAAAGTCGAGAAGTCGCAATTAAGTTATTTTTACTTTTAGATTTTTCTTATCACACCAACGGTATTTTAGGGCTTTTCTCCTTCTCCAAGGTTTTTGTAAAAGAATTATTAAAGTTTTCAATAAAATATAACGAAACCAAAATATATATTCCCAAGATTTAATAGTACTCATTAGTATTTTTAGGTTTCCCAAACGGCATATTAATCTTTGAATGCATGCCTTAGAAGTTAATGACACTGTTTACTTTTCCTTTTACTAGAAAATAATATAAATAGTCAATTAAGCAAAGGAAACCTTTCATCATCTCTTCTCTAGTTTACGTTAAAAAAACATCTTATTTTCTTTCTACCTTTGTCGATTTTTATGGGAAAGAAACGTCAATCAACAGATCCTTCTCCTTCCAACGGGAAGCAGTTGAGAACTAATTCATATCACAACTTTACACATCGCTCAGATGTCGCATTCCAATGTTGTAGACATATTTTCTGAACGAAGTGGTGGGCAATTAATTTATTTTATATTTCTTGTTAATTTTTTTTTATATGAAAGTCGAGAAGTCGCAATTAAGTTATTTTTACTTTTAGATTTTTCTTATCACACCAACGGTATTTTAGGGCTTTTCTCCTTCTCCAAGGTTTTTGTAAAAGAATTATTAAAATTTTCTATAAATAATAACGAAACCAAAATATATATTCCCAAGATTTAATAGTACTCATTAGTATTTTTAGGTTTCCCAAACGGCATATTAATCTTTGAATGCATGCCATAGAAGTTAATGACATTGTTTACTTTTCCTTTTACTAGAAAATAATATAAATAGTCAATTAAGCAAAGGAAACCTTTCATCATCTCTTCTCTAGTTTACGTTAAAAAAACATCTTATTTTCTTTCTACCTTTGTCGATTTTTATGGGAAAGAAACGTCAATCAACAGATCCTTCTCCTTCCAACGGAAGTAGTTGAGAACTAATTCATATCACATCTTTACACATCGCTCAGATGTCGCATTCCAATGTTGTAGACATATTTTCTGAACGAAGTGGTGGGCAATTAATTTATTTTATATTTCTTGTTAATTTTTTTTTATATGAAAGTCGAGAAGTCGCAATTAAGTTATTTTTACTTTTAGATTTTTCTTATCATACCAACGGTATTTTAGGGCTTTTCTCCTTCTCCAAGGTTTTTGTAAAAGAATTATTAAAGTTTTCTATAAAATATAACGAAACCAAAATATATATTCCCAAGATTTAATAGTACTCATTAGTATTTTTAGGTTTCCCAAACGGCATATTAATCTTTGAATTCATGCCTTAGAAGTTAATGACACTGTTTACTTTTCCTTTTACTAGAAAATAATATAAATAGTCAATTAAGCAAAGGAAACCTTTCATCATCTCTTCTCTAGTTTACGTTAAAAAAACATCTTATTTTCTTTCTACCTTTGTCGATTTTTATGGGAAAGAAACGTCAATCAACAGATCCTTCTCCTTCCAACGGGAAGCAGTTGAGAACTAATTCATATCACAACTTTACACATCGCTCAGATGTCGCATTTCAATGTTGTAGACATATTTTCTGAACGAAGTGGTGGGCAATTAATTTATTTTATATTTCTTGTTAATTTTTTTTTTTATATGAAAGTCGAGAAGTCGCAATTAAGTTATTTTTACTTTTAGATTTTTCTTATCACACCAACGGTATTTTAGGGCTTTTCTCCTTCTCCAAGGTTTTTGTAAAAGAATTATTAAAATTTTCTATAAAATATAACGAAACCAAAATATATATTTCCAAGATTTAATAGTACTCATTAGTATTTTTAGGTTTCCCAAACGGCATATTAATCTTTGAATGCATGCCTTAGAAGTTAATGACATTGTTTACTTTTCCTTGTACTAGAAAATAATATAAATAGTCAATTAAGCAAAGGAAACCTTTCATCATCTCTTCTCTAGTTTATGTTAAAAAAACATCTTATTTTCTTTATACCTTTGTCGATTTTTATGGGAAAGAAACGTCAATCAACAGATCCTTCTCCTTCCAACGGGAAGCAGTTGAGAACTAATTCATATCACATCTTTAACATCACTCAGATGTCTCATTCCAATGTTGTAGACATGTTTTTCGAACGAAGTGGTGGGCAATTAATTTATTTTCTATTTCTTTTTAATTTTATTTTTTATATGAAAGTCGAGAAGTCACAATTAGTTTATTTTTACTTTTTGATTTTTCTTATCATACCAACGGTATTTTAGGGCTTTTCTCCTTCTCCAAGGTTTTTGTAAAAGAATTATTAAAATTTTCTATAAATAATAACGAAACCAAAATATATATTCCCAAGATTTAATAGTACTCATTAGTATTTTTAGGTTTCCCAAACGGCATATTAATCTTTGAATGCATGCCATAGAAGTTAATGACATTGTTTACTTTTCCTTTTACTAGAAAATAATATAAATAGTCAATTAAGCAAAGGAAACCTTTCATCATCTCTTCTCTAGTTTACGTTAAAAAAACATCTTATTTTCTTTCTACCTTTGTCGATTTTTATGGGAAAGAAACGTCAATCAACAGATCCTTCTCCTTCCAACGGGAAGCAGTTGAGAACTAATTCATATCACAACTTTACACATCGCTCAGATGTCGCATTTCAATGTTGTAGACATATTTTCTGAACGAAGTGGTGGGCAATTAATTTATTTTATATTTCTTGTTAATTTTTTTTTTTATATGAAAGTCGAGAAGTCGCAATTAAGTTATTTTTACTTTTAGATTTTTCTTATCACACCAACGGTATTTTAGGGCTTTTCTCCTTCTCCAAGGTTTTTGTAAAGGAATTATTAAAGTTTTCTATAAAATATAACGAAACCAAAATATATATTCCCAAGATTTAATAGTACTCATTAGTATTTTTAGGTTTCCCAAACGGCATATTAATCTTTGAATGCATGCCTTAGAAGTTAATGACAGTGTTTACTTTTCCTTTTACTAGAAAATAATATAAATAGTCAATTAAGCAAAGGAAACCTTTCATCATCTCTTCTCTAGTTTACGTTAAAAAAACATCTTATTTTCTGTCTACCTTTGTCGATTTTTATGGGAAAGAAAAGTCAATCAACAGATCCTTCTCCTTCCAACGGGAAGCAGTTGAGAACTAATTCATATCACATCTTTACACATCGCTCAGATGTCGCATTCCAATGTTGTAGACATATTTTCTGAACGAAGTGGTGGGCAATTAATTTATTTTATATATCTTGTTAATTTTTTTTTTATATGAAAGTCGAGAAGTCGCAATTAAGTTATTTTTACTTTTAGATTTTTCTTATCACACCAACGGTATTTTAGGGCTTTTCTCCTTCTCCAAGGTTTTTATAAAAGAATTATTAAAGTTTTCAATAAAATATAACGAAACCAAAATATATATTCCCAAGATTTAATAGTACTCATTAGTATTTTTAGGTTTCCCAAACGGCATATTAATCTTTGAATGCATGCCTTAGAAGTTAATGACACTGTTTACTTTTCCTTTTACTAGAAAATAATATAAATAGTCAATTAAGCAAAGGAAACCTTTCATCATCTCTTCTCTAGTTTACGTTAAAAAAACATCTTATTTTCTTTCTACCTTTGTCGATTTTTATGGGAAAGAAACGTCAATCAACAGATCCTTCTCCTTCTAACGGGAAGCAGTTGAGAACTAATTCATATCACAACTTTACACATCGCTCAGATGTCGCATTTCAATGTTGTAGACATATTTTCTGAACGAAGTGGTGGGCAATTAATTTATTTTATATTTCTTGTTAATTTTTTTTTTATATGAAAGTCGAGAAGTCGCAATTAAGTTATTTTTACTTTTAGATTTTTCTTATCACACCAACGGTATTTTAGGGCTTTTCTCCTTCTCCAAAGTTTTTGTAAAAGAATTATTAAAGTTTTCAATAAAATATAACGAAACCAAAATATATATTCCCAAGATTTAATAGTACTCATTAGTATTTTTAGGTTTCCCAAACGGCATATTAATCTTTGAATGCATGCCTTAGAAGTTAATGACACTGTTTACTTTTCCTTTTACTAGAAAATAATATAAATAGTCAATTAAGCAAAGGAAACCTTTCATCATCTCTTCTCTAGTTTACGTTAAAAAAACATCTTATTTTCTTTCTACCTTTGTCGATTTTTATGGGAAAGAAACGTCAATCAACAGATCCTTCTCCTTCCAACGGGAAGCAGTTGAGAACTAATTCATATCACAACTTTACACATCGCTCAGATGTCGCATTTCAATGTTGTAGACATATTTTCTGAACGAAGTGGTGGGCAATTAATTTATTTTATATTTCTTGTTAATTTTTTTTTTTTATATGAAAGTCGAGAAGTCGCAATTAAGTTATTTTTACTTTTAGATTTTTCTTATCACACCAACGGTATTTTAGGGCTTTTCTCCTTCTCCAAGGTTTTTGTAAAAGAATTATTAAAGTTTTCAATAAAATATAACGAAACCAAAATATATATTCCCAAGATTTAATAGTACTCATTAGTATTTTTAGGTTTCCCAAACGGCATATTAATCTTTGAATGCATGCCTTAGAAGTTAATGACACTGTTTACTTTTCCTTTTACTAGAAAATAATATAAATAGTCAATTAAGCAAAGGAAACCTTTCATCATCTCTTCTCTAGTTTACGTTAAAAAAACATCTTATTTTCTTTCTACCTTTGTCGATTTTTATGGGAAAGAAACGTCAATCAACAGATCCTTCTCCTTCCAACGGGAAGCAGTTGAGAACTAATTCATATCACATCTTTACACATCGCTCAGATGTCGCATTCCAATGTTGTAGACATATTTTCTGAACGAAGTGGTGGGCAATTAATTTATTTTATATATCTTGTTAATTTTTTTTTATATGAAAGTCGAGAAGTCGCAATTAAGTTATTTTTACTTTTAGATTTTTCTTATCACACCAACGGTATTTTAGGGCTTTTCTCCTTCTCCAAGGTTTTTGTAAAAGAATTATTAAAATTTTCTATAAAATATAACGAAACCAAAATATATATTCCAAAGATTTAATAGTACTCATTAGTATTTTTAGGTTTCCCAAACGGCATATTAATCTTTGAATGCATGCCATAGAAGTTAATGACATTGTTTACTTTTCCTTTTACTAGAAAATAATATAAATAGTCAATTAAGCAAAGGAAACCTTTCATCATCTCTTCTCTAGTTTACGTTAAAAAAACATCTTATTTTCTGTCTACCTTTGTCGATTTTTATGGGAAAGAAACGTCAATCAACAGATCCTTCTCCTTCCAACGGGAAGCAGTTGAGAACTAATTCAGATCACATCTTTACACATCACTCAGATGTCGCATTCCAATGTTGTAGAGATGTTTTCTGAACGAAGTGGTGGGCAATTAATTTATTTTATATTTCTTTTTACATTTATTTTTTTATATGAAAGTCGAGAAGTCGCAATTAAGTTATTTTTACTTTTAGATTTTTCTTATCACACCAACGGTATTTTAGGGCTTTTCTCCTTCTCCAAAGTTTTTGTAAAAGAATTATTAAAGTTTTCAATAAAATATAACGAAACCAAAATATATATTCCCAAGATTTAATAGTACTCATTAGTATTTTTAGGTTTCCCAAACGGCATATTAATCTTTGAATGCATGCCTTAGAAGTTAATGACACTGTTTACTTTTCCTTTTACTAGAAAATAATATAAATAGTCAATTAAGCAAAGGAAACCTTTCATCATCTCTTCTCTAGTTTACGTTAAAAAAACATCTTATTTTCTTTCTACCTTTGTCGATTTTTATGGGAAAGAAACGTCAATCAACAGATCCTTCTCCTTCCAACGGGAAGCAGTTGAGAACTAATTCATATCACAACTTTACACATCGCTCAGATGTCGCATTTCAATGTTGTAGACATATTTTCTGAACGAAGTGGTGGGCAATTAATTTATTTTATATTTCTTGTTAATTTTTTTTTTTTATATGAAAGTCGAGAAGTCGCAATTAAGTTATTTTTACTTTTAGATTTTTCTTATCACACCAACGGTATTTTAGGGCTTTTCTCCTTCTCCAAGGTTTTTGTAAAAGAATTATTAAAGTTTTCAATAAAATATAACGAAACCAAAATATATATTCCCAAGATTTAATAGTACTCATTAGTATTTTTAGGTTTCCCAAACGGCATATTAATCTTTGAATGCATGCCTTAGAAGTTAATGACACTGTTTACTTTTCCTTTTACTAGAAAATAATATAAATAGTCAATTAAGCAAAGGAAACCTTTCATCATCTCTTCTCTAGTTTACGTTAAAAAAACATCTTATTTTCTTTCTACCTTTGTCGATTTTTATGGGAAAGAAACGTCAATCAACAGATCCTTCTCCTTCCAACGGGAAGCAGTTGAGAACTAATTCATATCACATCTTTACACATCGCTCAGATGTCGCATTCCAATGTTGTAGACATATTTTCTGAACGAAGTGGTGGGCAATTAATTTATTTTATATATCTTGTTAATTTTTTTTTATATGAAAGTCGAGAAGTCGCAATTAAGTTATTTTTACTTTTAGATTTTTCTTATCACACCAACGGTATTTTAGGGCTTTTCTCCTTCTCCAAGGTTTTTGTAAAAGAATTATTAAAATTTTCTATAAAATATAACGAAACCAAAATATATATTCCAAAGATTTAATAGTACTCATTAGTATTTTTAGGTTTCCCAAACGGCATATTAATCTTTGAATGCATGCCATAGAAGTTAATGACATTGTTTACTTTTCCTTTTACTAGAAAATAATATAAATAGTCAATTAAGCAAAGGAAACTTTTCATCATCTCTTCTCTAGTTTACGTTAAAAAAACATCTTATTTTCTGTCTACCTTTGTCGATTTTTATGGGAAAGAAAAGTCAATCAACAGATCCTTCTCCTTCCAACGGGAAGCAGTTGAGAACTAATTCATATCACATCTTTACACATCGCTCAGATGTCGCATTCCAATGTTGTAGACATATTTTCTGAACGAAGTGGTGGGCAATTAATGTATTTTCTATTTCTTGTTAATTTTTTTTTTTTATATGAAAGTCGAGAAGTCGCAATTAAGTTATTTTTACTTTTAGATTTTTCTTATCACACCAACGGTATTTTAGGGCTTTTCTCCTTCTCCAAGGTTTTTGTAAAAGAATTATTAAAGTTTTCAATAAAATATAACGAAACCAAAATATATATTCCCAAGATTTAATAGTACTCATTAGTATTTTTAGGTTTCCCAAACGGCATATTAATCTTTGAATGCATGCCTTAGAAGTTAATGACACTGTTTACTTTTCCTTTTACTAGAAAATAATATAAATAGTCAATTAAGCAAAAGAAACCTTTCATCATCTCTTCTCTAGTTTACGTTAAAAAAACATCTTATTTTCTTTCTACCTTTGTCGATTTTTATGGGAAAGAAACGTCAATCAACAGATCCTTCTCCTTCCAACGGGAAGCAGTTGAGAACTAATTCATATCACATCTTTACACATCGCTCAGATGTCGCATTCCAATGTTGTAGACATATTTTCTGAACGAAGTGGTGGGCAATTAATTTATTTTATATATCTTGTTAATTTTTTTTTATATGAAAGTCGAGAAGTCGCAATTAAGTTATTTTTACTTTTAGATTTTTCTTATCACACCAACGGTATTTTAGGGCTTTTCTCCTTCTCCAAGGTTTTTGTAAAAGAATTATTAAAATTTTCTATAAAATATAACGAAACCAAAATATATATTCCCAAGATTTAATAGTACTCATTAGTATTTTTAGGTTTCCCAAACGGCATATTAATCTTTGAATGCATGCCTTAGATGTTAATGACATTGTTTACTTTTCCTTTTACTAGAAAATAATATAAATAGTCAATTAAGCAAAGGAAACCTTTCATCATCTCTTCTCTAGTTTACGTTAAAAAAACATCTTATTTTCTGTCTACCTTTGTCGATTTTTATGGGAAAGAAAAGTCAATCAACAGATCCTTCTCCTTCCAACGGGAAGCAGTTGAGAACTAATTCATATCACATCTTTACACATCGCTCAGATGTCGCATTCCAATGTTGTAGACATATTTTCTGAACGAAGTGGTGGGCAATTAATTTATTTTATATATCTTGTTAATTTTTTTTTTATATGAAAGTCGAGAAGTCGCAATTAAGTTATTTTTACTTTTAGATTTTTCTTATCACACCAACGGTATTTTAGGGCTTTTCTCCTTCTCCAAGGTTTTTGTAAAAGAATTATTAAAATTTTCTATAAAATATAACGAAACCAAAATATATATTCCCAAGATTTAATAGTACTCATTAGTATTTTTAGGTTTCCCAAACGGCATATTAATCTTTGAATGCATGCCTTAGAAGTTAATGACATTGTTTACTTTTTTTTTTACTAGAAAATAATATAAATAGTCAATTAAGCAAAGGAAACCTTTCATCATCTCTTCTCTAGTTTACGTTAAAAAAACATCTTATTTTCTTTCTACCTTTGTCGATTTTTATGGGAAAGAAACGTCAATCAACAGATCCTTCTCCTTCCAACGGGAAGCAGTTGAGAACTAATTCATATCACATCTTTAACATCACTCAGATGTCTCATTCCAATGTTGTAGACATGTTTTCTGAACGAAGTGGTAGGCAATTAATTTATTTTCTATTTCTTTTTAATTTTATTTTTTATATGAAAGTCGAGAAGTCACAATTAGTTTATTTTTACTTTTAGATTTTTCTTATCATACCAACGGTATTTTAGGGCTTTTCTCCTTCTCCAAGGTTTTTGTAAAAGAATTATTAAAATTTTCTATAAAATATAACGAAACCAAAATATATATTCCCAAGATTTAATAGTACTCATTAGTATTTTTAGGTTTCCCAAACGGCATCTTAATCTTTGAATGCATGCCTTAGAAGTTAATGACATTGTTTACTTTTTTTTTTACTAGAAAATAATATAAATAGTCAATTAAGCAAAGGAAACCTTTCATCATCTCTTCTCTATTTTTTTGTTAAAAAAACATCTTATTTTCTTTCTACCTTTGTCGATTTTTATGGGAAAGAAACGTCAATCAACAGATCCTTCTCCTTCCAACGGGAAGCAGTTGAGAACTAATTCATATCACATCTTTAACATCACTCAGATGTCTCATTCCAATGTTGTAGACATGTTTTTCGAACGAAGTGGTGGGCAATTAATTTATTTTCTATTTCTTTTTAATTTTATTTTTTATATGAAAGTCGAGAAGTCACAATTAGTTTATTTTTACTTTTAGATTTTTCTTATCATACCAACGGTATTTTAGGGCTTTTCTCCTTCTCCAAGGTTTTTGTAAAAGAATTATTAAAGTTTTCTATAAAATATAACGAAACCAAAATATATATTCCCAAGATTTAATAGTACTCATTAGTATTTTTAGGTTTCCCAAACGGCATATTAATCTTTGAATGCATGCCTTAGAAGTTAATGACATTGTTTACTTTTCCTTGTACTAGAAAATAATATAAATAGTCAATTAAGCAAAGGAAACCTTTCATCATCTCTTCTCTATTTTTTTGTTAAAAAAACATCTTATTTTCTTTCTACCTTTGTCGATTTTTATGGGAAAGAAACGTCAATCAACAGATCCTTCTCCTTCCAACGGGAAGCAGTTGAGAACTAATTCATATCACATCTTTAACATCACTCAGATGTCTCATTCCAATGTTGTAGACATGTTTTTCGAACGAAGTGGTGGGCAATTAATTTATTTTCTATTTCTTTTTAATTTTATTTTTTATATGAAAGTCGAGAAGTCACAATTAGTTTATTTTTACTTTTAGATTTTTCTTATCACACCAACGGTATTTTAGGGCTTTTCTCCTTCTCCAAGGTTTTTGTAAAAGAATTATTAAAGTTTTCTATAAAATATAACGAAACCAAAATATATATTCCCAAGATTTAATAGTACTCATTAGTATTTTTAGGTTTCCCAAACGGCATATTAATCTTTGAATGCATGCCATAGAAGTTAATGACATTGTTTACTTTTTCTTTTACTAGAAAATAATATAAATAGTCAATTAAGCAAAGGAAACCTTTCATCATCTCTTCTCTAGTTTACGTTAAAAAAACATCTTATTTTCTTTCTACCTTTGTCGATTTTTATGGAAAAGAAACGTCAATCAACAGATCCTTCTCCTTCCAACGGGAAGCAGTTGAGAACTAATTCATATCACATCTTTACACATCACTCAGATGTCGCATTCCAATGTTGTAGACATGTTTTCTGAACGAAGTGGTGGACAATTAATTTATTTTCTATTTCTTTTTAATTTTATTTTTTATATGAAAGTCGAGAAGTCACAATTAGTTTATTTTTACTTTTAGTTTTTTCTTATCACACCAACGGTATTTTAGGGCTTTTCTCCTTCTCCAAGGTTTTTGTAAAAGAATTATTAAAGTTTTCTATAAAATATAACGAAACCAAAATATATATTCCCAAGATTTAATAGTACTCATTAGTATTTTTAGGTTTCCCAAACGGCATATTAATCTTTGAATGCATGCCATAGAAGTTAATGACATTGTTTACTTTTTCTTTTACTAGAAAATAATATAAATAGTCAATTAAGCAAAAGAAACCTTTCATCATCTCTTCTCTAGTTTACGTTAAAAAAACATCTTATTTTCTTTCTACCTTTGTCGATTTTTATGGGAAAGAAACGTCAATCAACAGATCCTTCTCCTTCCAACGAGAAGCAGTTGAGAACTAATTCATATCACATCTTTACACATCACTCAGATGTCGCATTCCAATGTTGTAGACATGTTTTCTGAACGAAGTGGTGGACAATTAATTTATTTTCTATTTCTTTTTAATTTTATTTTTTATATGAAAGTCAAGAAGTCACAATTAGTTTATTTTTACTTTTAGATTTTTCTTATCACACCAACGGTATTTTAGGGCTTTTCTCCTTCTCCAAGGTTTTTGTAAAAGAATTATTAAAATTTTCTATAAAATATAACGAAACCAAAATATATATTCCCAAGATTTAATAGTACTCATTAGTATTTTTAGGTTTCCCAAACGGCATATTAATCTTTGAATGCATGCCTTAGAAGTTAATGACATTGTTTACTTTTTTTTTTACTAGAAAATAATATAAATAGTCAATTAAGCAAAGGAAACCTTTCATCATCTCTTCTCTAGTTTACGTTAAAAAAACATCTTATTTTCTTTCTACCTTTGTTGATTTTTATGGGAAAGAAACGTCAATCAACAGATCCTTCTCCTTCCAATGGGAAGCAGTTGAGAACTAATTCATATCACATCTTTAACATCACTCAGATGTCTCATTCCAATGTTGTAGACATGTTTTCTGAACGAAGTGGTAGGCAATTAATTTATTTTCTATTTCTTTTTAATTTTATTTTTTATATGAAAGTCGAGAAGTCACAATTAGTTTATTTTTACTTTTAGATTTTTCTTATCATACCAACGGTATTTTAGGGCTTTTCTCCTTCTCCAAGGTTTTTGTAAAAGAATTATTAAAATTTTCTATAAAATATAACGAAACCAAAATATATATTCCCAAGATTTAATAGTACTCATTAGTATTTTTAGGTTTCCCAAACGGCATATTAATCTTTGAATGCATGCCTTAGAAGTTAATGACATTGTTTACTTTTTTTTTTACTAGAAAATAATATAAATAGTCAATTAAGCAAAGGAAACCTTTCATCATCTCTTCTCTATTTTTTTGTTAAAAAAACATCTTATTTTCTTTCTACCTTTGTCGATTTTTATGGGAAAGAAACGTCAATCAACAGATCCTTCTCCTTCCAACGGGAAGCAGTTGAGAACTAATTCATATCACATCTTTAACATCACTCAGATGTCTCATTCCAATGTTGTAGACATGTTTTTCGAAAGAAGTGGTGGGCAATTAATTTATTTTCTATTTCTTTTTAATTTTATTTTTTATATGAAAGTCGAGAAGTCACAATTAGTTTATTTTTACTTTTAGATTTTTCTTATCACACCAACGGTATTTTAGGGCTTTTCTCCTTCTCCAAGGTTTTTGTAAAAGAATTATTAAAATTTTCTATAAAATATAACGAAACCAAAATATATATTCCCAAGATTTAATAGTACTCATTAGTATTTTTAGGTTTCCCAAACGGCATATTAATCTTTGAATGCATGCCTTAGAAGTTAATGACATTGTTTACTTTTTTTTTTACTAGAAAATAATATAAATAGTCAATTAAGCAAAGGAAACCTTTCATCATCTCTTCTCTATTTTTTTGTTAAAAAAACATCTTATTTTCTTTCTACCTTTGTCGATTTTTATGGGAAAGAAACGTCAATCAACAGATCCTTCTCCTTCCAACGGGAAGCAGTTGAAAACTAATTCATATCACATCTTTAACATCACTCAGATGTCTCATTCCAATGTTGTAGACATGTTTTTCGAACGAAGTGGTGGGCAATTAATTTATTTTCTATTTCTTTTTAATTTTATTTTTTATATGAAAGTCGAGAAGTCACAATTAGTTTATTTTTACTTTTAGATTTTTCTTATCATACCAACGGTATTTTAGGGCTTTTCTCCTTCTCCAAGGTTTTTGTAAAAGAATTATTAAAGTTTTCTATAAAATATAACGAAAACAAAATATATATTCCCAAGATTTAATAGTACTCATTAGTATTTTTAGGTTTCCCAAACGGCATATTAATCTTTGAATGCATGCCATAGAAGTTAATGACATTGTTTACTTTTTCTTTTACTAGAAAATAATATAAATAGTCAATTAAGCAAAAGAAACCTTTCATCATCTCTTCTCTATTTTTTTGTTAAAAAAACATCTTATTTTCTTTCTACCTTTGTCGATTTTTATGGGAAAGAAACGTCAATCAACCGATCCTTCTCCTTCCAACGGGAAGCAGTTGAGAACTAATTCATATCACATCTTTAACATCACTCAGATGTCTCATTCCAATGTTGTAGACATGTTTTTCGAACGAAGTGGTGGGCAATTAATTTATTTTCTATTTCTTTTTAATTTTATTTTTTATATGAAAGTCGAGAAGTCACAATTAGTTTATTTTTACTTTTAGATTTTTCTTATCACACCAACGGTATTTTAAGGCTTTTCTCCTTCTCCAAGGTTTTTGTAAAAGAATTATTAAAATTTTCTATAAAATATAACGAAACCAAAATATATATTCCCAAGATTTAATAGTACTCATTAGTATTTTTAGGTTTCCCAAACGGCATATTAATCTTTGAATGCATGCCTTAGAAGTTAATGACATTGTTTACTTTTTTTTTTACTAGAAAATAATATAAATAGTCAATTAAGCAAAGGAAACCTTTCATCATCTCTTCTCTATTTTTTTGTTAAAAAAACATCTTATTTTCTTTCTACCTTTGTCGATTTTTATGGGAAAGAAACGTCAATCAACAGATCCTTCTCCTTCCAACGGGAAGCAGTTGAGAACTAATTCATATCACATCTTTAACATCACTCAGATGTCTCATTCCAATGTTGTAGACATGTTTTCTGAACGAAGTGGTAGGCAATTAATTTATTTTCTATTTCTTTTTAATTTTATTTTTTATATGAAAGTCGAGAAGTCACAATTAGTTTATTTTTACTTTTAGATTTTTCTTATCATACCAACGGTATTTTAGGGCTTTTCTCCTTCTCCAAGGTTTTTGTAAAAGAATTATTAAAATTTTCTATAAAATATAACGAAACCAAAATATATATTCCCAAGATTTAATAGTACTCATTAGTATTTTTAGGTTTCCCAAACGGCATATTAATCTTTGAATGCATGCCTTAGAAGTTAATGACATTGTTTACTTTTTTTTTTACTAGAAAATAATATAAATAGTCAATTAAGCAAAGGAAACCTTTCATCATCTCTTCTCTATTTTTTTGTTAAAAAAACATCTTATTTTCTTTCTACCTTTGTCGATTTTTATGGGAAAGAAACGTCAATCAACAGATCCTTCTCCTTCCAACGGGAAGCAGTTGAGAACTAATTCATATCACATCTTTAACATCACTCAGATGTCTCATTCCAATGTTGTAGACATGTTTTTCGAACGAAGTGGTGGGCAATTAATTTATTTTCTATTTCTTTTTAATTTTATTTTTTATATGAAAGTCGAGAAGTCACAATTAGTTTATTTTTACTTTTAGATTTTTCTTATCACACCAACGGTATTTTAGGGCTTTTCTCCTTCTCCAAGGTTTTTGTAAAAGAATTATTAAAATTTTCTATAAAATATAACGAAACCAAAATATATATTCCCAAGATTTAATAGTACTCATTAGTATTTTTAGGTTTCCCAAACGGCATATTAATCTTTGAATGCATGCCTTAGAAGTTAATGACATTGTTTACTTTTTTTTTTACTAGAAAATAATATAAATAGTCAATTAAGCAAAGGAAACCTTTCATCATCTCTTCTCTATTTTTTTGTTAAAAAAACATCTTATTTTCTTTCTACCTTTGTCGATTTTTATGGGAAAGAAACGTCAATCAACAGATCCTTCTCCTTCCAACGGGAAGCAGTTGAAAACTAATTCATATCACATCTTTAACATCACTCAGATGTCTCATTCCAATGTTGTAGACATGTTTTTCAAACGAAGTGGTGGGCAATTAATTTATTTTCTATTTCTTTTTAATTTTATTTTTTATATGAAAGTCGAGAAGTCACAATTAGTTTATTTTTACTTTTAGATTTTTCTTATCATACCAACGGTATTTTAGGGCTTTTCTCCTTCTCCAAGGTTTTTGTAAAAGAATTATTAAAGTTTTCTATAAAATATAACGAAACCAAAATATATATTCCCAAGATTTAATAGTACTCATTAGTATTTTTAGGTTTCCCAAACGGCATATTAATCTTTGAATGCATGCCATAGAAGTTAATGACATTGTTTACTTTTTCTTTTACTAGAAAATAATATAAATAGTCAATTAAGCAAAAGAAACCTTTCATCATCTCTTCTCTATTTTTTTGTTAAAAAAACATCTTATTTTCTTTCTACCTTTGTCGATTTTTATGGGAAAGAAACGTCAATCAACAGATCCTTCTCCTTCCAACGGGAAGCAGTTGAGAACTAATTCATATCACATCTTTAACATCACTCAGATGTCTCATTCCAATGTTGTAGACATGTTTTTCGAACGAAGTGGTGGGCAATTAATTTATTTTCTATTTCTTTTTAATTTTATTTTTTATATGAAAGTCGAGAAGTCACAATTAGTTTATTTTTACTTTTAGATTTTTCTTATCACACCAACGGTATTTTAAGGCTTTTCTCCTTCTCCAAGGTTTTTGTAAAAGAATTATTAAAATTTTCTATAAAATATAACGAAACCAAAATATATATTCCCAAGATTTAATAGTACTCATTAGTATTTTTAGGTTTCCCAAACGGCATATTAATCTTTGAATGCATGCCTTAGAAGTTAATGACATTGTTTACTTTTTTTTTTACTAGAAAATAATATAAATAGTCAATTAAGCAAAGGAAACCTTTCATCATCTCTTCTCTATTTTTTTGTTAAAAAAACATCTTATTTTCTTTCTACCTTTGTCGATTTTTATGGGAAAGAAACGTCAATCAACAGATCCTTCTCCTTCCAACGGGAAGCAGTTGAGAACTAATTCATATCACATCTTTAACATCACTCAGATGTCTCATTCCAATGTTGTAGACATGTTTTTCGAACGAAGTGGTGGGCAATTAATTTATTTTCTATTTCTTTTTAATTTTATTTTTTATATGAAAGTCGAGAAGTCACAATTAGTTTATTTTTACTTTTAGATTTTTCTTATCACACCAACGGTATTTTAGGGCTTTTCTCCTTCTCCAAGGTTTTTGTAAAAGAATTATTAAAATTTTCTATAAAATATAACGAAACCAAAATATATATTCCCAAGATTTAATAGTACTCATTAGTATTTTTAGGTTTCCCAAACGGCATATTAATCTTTGAATGCATGCCTTAGAAGTTAATGACATTGTTTACTTTTTTTTTTACTAGAAAATAATATAAATAGTCAATTAAGCAAAGGAAACCTTTCATCATCTCTTCTCTATTTTTTTGTTAAAAAAACATCTTATTTTCTTTCTACCTTTGTCGATTTTTATGGGAAAGAAACGTCAATCAACAGATCCTTCTCCTTCCAACGGGAAGCAGTTGAAAACTAATTCATATCACATCTTTAACATCACTCAGATGTCTCATTCCAATGTTGTAGACATGTTTTTCGAACGAAGTGGTGGGCAATTAATTTATTTTCTATTTCTTTTTAATTTTATTTTTTATATGAAAGTCGAGAAGTCACAATTAGTTTATTTTTACTTTTAGATTTTTCTTATCACACCAACGGTATTTTAGGGCTTTTCTCCTTCTCCAAGGTTTTTGTAAAAGAATTATTAAAATTTTCTATAAAATATAACGAAACCAAAATATATATTCCCAAGATTTAATAGTACTCATTAGTATTTTTAGGTTTCCCAAACGGCATATTAATCTTTGAATGCATGCCTTAGAAGTTAATGACATTGTTTACTTTTTTTTTTACTAGAAAATAATATAAATAGTCAATTAAGCAAAGGAAACCTTTCATCATCTCTTCTCTATTTTTTTGTTAAAAAAACATCTTATTTTCTTTCTACCTTTGTCGATTTTTATGGGAAAGAAACGTCAATCAACAGATCCTTCTCCTTCCAACGGGAAGCAGTTGAGAACTAATTCATATCACATCTTTAACATCACTCAGATGTCTCATTCCAATGTTGTAGACATGTTTTTCGAACGAAGTGGTGGGCAATTAATTTATTTTCTATTTCTTTTTAATTTTATTTTTTATATGAAAGTCGAGAAGTCACAATTAGTTTATTTTTACTTTTAGATTTTTCTTATCATACCAACGGTATTTTAGGGCTTTTCTCCTTCTCCAAGGTTTTTGTAAAAGAATTATTAAAGTTTTCTATAAAATATAACGAAACCAAAATATATATTCCCAAGATTTAATAGTACTCATTAGTATTTTTAGGTTTCCCAAACGGCATATTAATCTTTGAATGCATGCCATAGAAGTTAATGACATTGTTTACTTTTTCTTTTACTAGAAAATAATATAAATAGTCAACTAAGCAAAGGAAACCTTTCATCATCTCTTCTCTAGTTTACGTTAAAAAAACATCTTATTTTCTTTCTACCTTTGTCGATTTTTATGGGAAAGAAACGTCAATCAACAGATCCTTCTCCTTCCAACGAGAAGCAGTTGAGAACTAATTCATATCACATCTTTACACATCACTCAGATGTCGCATTCCAATGTTGTAGACATGTTTTCTGAACGAAGTGGTGGACAATTAATTTATTTTCTATTTCTTTTTAATTTTATTTTTTATATGAAAGTGAAGAAGTCACAATTAGTTTATTTTTACTTTTAGATTTTTCTTATCACACCAACGGTATTTTAGGGCTTTTCTCCTTCTCCAAGGTTTTTGTAAAAGAATTATTAAAATTTTCTATAAAATATAACGAAACCAAAATATATATTCCCAAGATTTAATAGTACTCATTAGTATTTTTAGGTTTCCCAAACGGCATATTAATCTTTGAATGCGAGCCTTAGAAGTTAATGACACTGTTTACTTTTCCTTTTACTAGAAAATAATATAAATAGTCAATTAAGCAAAGGAAACCTTTCATCATCTCTTCTCTAGTTTACTTTAAAAAAACATCTTATTTTCTTTCTACCTTTGTCGATTTTTATGGGAAAGAAACGTCAATCAACAGATCCTTCTCCTTCCAACGGGAAGCAGTTGAGAACTAATTCATATCACATCTTTACACATCGCTCAGATGTCGCATTCCAATGTTGTAGACATATTTTCTGAACGAAGTGGTGGGCAATTAATTTATTTTATATTTCTTGTTAATTTTTTTTTTATATGAAAGTCGAGAAATCGCAATTAATTTTTTTTTACTTTTAGATTTTTTCTTATCACACCAACGGTATTTTAGGGCTTTCTTCCTTCTCCAACGTTTTTGTAAAAGAATTATTAAAATTTTCTATAAAATATAACGAAACCAAAATATATATTCCCAAGATTTAATAGTACTCATTAGTATTTTTAGGTTTCCCAAACGGCATATTAATCTTTGAATGCATGCCATAGAAGTTAATGACATTGTTTACTTTTTCTTTTACTAGAAAATAATATAAATAGTCAACTAAGCAAAGGAAACCTTTCATCATCTCTTCTCTAGTTTACGTTAAAAAAACATCTTATTTTCTTTCTACCTTTGTCGATTTTTATGGGAAAGAAACGTCAATCAACAGATCCTTCTCCTTCCAACGAGAAGCAGTTGAGAACTAATTCATATCACATCTTTACACATCACTCAGATGTCGCATTCCAATGTTGTAGACATGTTTTCTGAACGAAGTGGTGGACAATTAATTTATTTTCTATTTCTTTTTAATTTTATTTTTTATATGAAAGTCAAGAAGTCACAATTAGTTTATTTTTACTTTTAGATTTTTCTTATCACACCAACGGTATTTTAGGGCTTTTCTCCTTCTCCAAGGTTTTTGTAAAAGAATTATTAAAATTTTCTATAAAATATAACGAAACCAAAATATATATTCCCAAGATTTAATAGTACTCATTAGTATTTTTAGGTTTCCCAAACGGCATATTAATCTTTGAATGCATGCCTTAGAAGTTAATGACATTGTTTACTTTTTTTTTTACTAGAAAATAATATAAATAGTCAATTAAGCAAAGGAAACCTTTCATCATCTCTTCTCTATTTTTTTGTTAAAAAAACATCTTATTTTCTTTCTACCTTTGTCGATTTTTATGGGAAAGAAACGTCAATCAACAGATCCTTCTCCTTCCAACGGGAAGCAGTTGAGAGCTAATTCATATCACATCTTTAACATCACTCAGATGTCTCATTCCAATGTTGTAGACATGTTTTTCGAACGAAGTGGTGGGCAATTAATTTATTTTCTATTTCTTTTTAATTTTATTTTTTATATGAAAGTCGAGAAGTCACAATTAGTTTATTTTTACTTTTAGATTTTTCTTATCATACCAACGGTATTTTAGGGCTTTTCTCCTTCTCCAAGGTTTTTGTAAAAGAATTATTAAAGTTTTCTATAAAATATAACGAAACCAAAATATATATTCCCAAGGATTAATAGTACTCATTAGTATTTTTAGGTTTCCCAAACGGCATATTAATCTTTGAATGCATGCCATAGAAGTTAATGACATTGTTTACTTTTTCTTTTACTAGAAAATAATATAAATAGTCAACTAAGCAAAGGAAACCTTTCATCATCTCTTCTCTAGTTTACGTTAAAAAAACATCTTATTTTCTTTTTACCTTTTTCGATTTTTATGGGAAAGAAACGTCAATCAACAGATCCTTCTCCTTCCAACGGGAAGCAGTTGAGAACTAATTCATATCACATCTTTACACATCGCTCAGATGTCGCATTCCAATGTTGTAGACATATTTTCTGAACGAAGTGGTGGGCAATTAATTTATTTTATATATCTTGTTAATTTTTTCTTTTTATATGAAAGTCGAGAAGTCGCAATTAAGTTATTTTTACTTTTAGATTTTTCTTATCACACCAACGGTATTTTAGGGCTTTTCTCCTTCTCCAAGGTTTTTGTAAAAGAATTATTAAAATTTTCTATAAAATATAACGAAACCAAAATATATATTCCAAAGATTTAATAGTACTCATTAGTATTTTTAGGTTTCCCAAACGGCATATTAATCTTTGAATGCATGCCTTAGAAGTTAATGACATTGTTTACTTTTCCTTTTACTAGAAAATAATATAAATAATCAATTAAGCAAAGGAAACCTTTCATCATCTCTTTTCTAGTTTACTTTAAAAAAACATCTTATTTTCTTTCTACCTTTGTCGATTTTTATGGGAAAGAAACGTCAATCAACAGATCCTTCTCCTTCCAACGGGAAGCAGTTGAGAACTAATTCATATCACATCTTTACACATCGCTCAGATGTCGCATTCCAATGTTGTAGACATGTTTTCTGAACGAAGTGGTGGACAATTAATTTATTTTCTATTTTTTTTTAATTTTATTTTTTATATGAAAGTCAAGAAGTCACAATTAGTTTATTTTTACTTTTAGATTTTTCTTATCACACCAACGGTATTTTAGGGCTTTTCTCCTTCTCCAAGGTTTTTGTAAAAGAATTATTAAAATTTTCTATAAAATATAACGAAACCAAAATATATATTCCCAAGATTTAATAGTACTCATTAGTATTTTTAGGTTTCCCAAACGGCATATTAATCTTTGAATGCGAGCCTTAGAAGTTAATGACACTGTTTACTTTTCCTTTTACTAGAAAATAATATAAATAGTCAATTAAGCAAAGGAAACCTTTCATCATCTCTTCTCTAGTTTACTTTAAAAAAACATCTTATTTTCTTTCTACCTTTGTCGATTTTTATGGGAAAGAAACGTCAATCAACAGATCCTTCTCCTTCCAACGGGAAGCAGTTGAGAACTAATTCATATCACATCTTTACACATCGCTCAGATGTCGCATTCCAATGTTGTAGACATATTTTCTGAACGAAGTGGTGGGCAATTAATTTATTTTATATTTCTTGTTAATTTTTTTTTTTATATGAAAGTCGAGAAGTCGCAATTAAGTTATTTTTACTTTTAGATTTTTCTTATCACACCAACGGTATTTTAGGGCTTTCTTTCTTCTCCAACGTTTTTGTAAAAGAATTATTAAAAATTTCTATAAAATATAACGAAACCTAAATATATATTCCCAAGATTTAATAGTACTCATTAGTATTTTTAGGTTTCCCAAACAGCATATTAATCTTTGAATGCATGCCTTAGAAGTTAATGACATTGTTTACTTTTCCTTTTACTAGAAAATAATATAAATAGTCAATTAAGCAAAGGAAACCTTTCATCATCTCTTCTCTAGTTTACGTTAAAAAAACATCTTATTTTCTTTTTACCTTTGTCGATTTTTATGGGAAAGAAACGTCAATCAACAGATCCTTCTCCTTCCAACGGGAAGCAGTTGAGAACTAATTCATATCACATCTTTACACATCGCTCAGATGTCGCATTCCAATGTTGTAGACATATTTTCTGAACGAAGTGGTGGGCAATTAATTTATTTTATATATCTTGTTAATTTTTTTTTTTATATGAAAGTCGAGAAGTCGCAATTAAGTTATTTTTACTTTTAGATTTTTCTTATCACACCAACGGTATTTTAGGGCTTTTCTCCTTCTCCAAGGTTTTTGTAAAAGAATTATTAAAATTTTCTATAAAATATAACGAAACCAAAATATATATTCCAAAGATTTAATAGTACTCATTAGTATTTTTAGGTTTCCCAAACGGCATATTAATCTTTGAATGCATGCCTTAGAAGTTAATGACATTGTTTACTTTTCCTTTTACTAGAAAATAATATAAATAATCAATTAAGCAAAGGAAACCTTTCATCATCTCTTTTCTAGTTTACTTTAAAAAAACATCTTATTTTCTTTCTACCTTTGTCGATTTTTATGGGAAAGAAACGTCAATCAACAGATCCTTCTCCTTCCAACGGGAAGCAGTTGAGAACTAATTCATATCACATCTTTACACATCGCTCAGATGTCGCATTCCAATGTTGTAGACATGTTTTCTGAACGAAGTGGTGGACAATTAATTTATTTTCTATTTTTTTTTAATTTTATTTTTTATATGAAAGTCAAGAAGTCACAATTAGTTTATTTTTACTTTTAGATTTTTCTTATCACACCAACGGTATTTTAGGGCTTTTCTCCTTCTCCAAGGTTTTTGTAAAAGAATTATTAAAATTTTCTATAAAATATAACGAAACCAAAATATATATTCCCAAGATTTAATAGTACTCATTAGTATTTTTAGGTTTCCCAAACGGCATATTAATCTTTGAATGCATGCCTTAGAAGTTAATGACATTGTTTACTTTTTTTTTTACTAGAAAATAATATAAATAGTCAATTAAGCAAAGGAAACCTTTCATCATCTCTTCTCTATTTTTTTGTTAAAAAAACATCTTATTTTCTTTCTACCTTTGTCGATTTTTATGGGAAAGAAACGTCAATCAACAGATCCTTCTCCTTCCAACGGGAAGCAGTTGAGAGCTAATTCATATCACATCTTTAACATCACTCAGATGTCTCATTCCAATGTTGTAGACATGTTTTTCGAACGAAGTGGTGGGCAATTAATTTATTTTCTATTTCTTTTTAATTTTATTTTTTATATGAAAGTCGAGAAGTCACAATTAGTTTATTTTTACTTTTAGATTTTTCTTATCATACCAACGGTATTTTAGGGCTTTTCTCCTTCTCCAAGGTTTTTGTAAAAGAATTATTAAAGTTTTCTATAAAATATAACGAAACCAAAATATATATTCCCAAGGATTAATAGTACTCATTAGTATTTTTAGGTTTCCCAAACGGCATATTAATCTTTGAATGCATGCCATAGAAGTTAATGACATTGTTTACTTTTTCTTTTACTAGAAAATAATATAAATAGTCAATTAAGCAAAGGAAACCTTTCATTATCTCTTCTCTAGTTTACGTTAAAAAAATATCTTATTTTCTTTCTACCTTTGTCGATTTTTATGGGAAAGAAACGTCAATCAACAGATCCTTCTCTTTCCAACGAGAAGCAGTTGAGAACTAATTCATATCACATCTTTACACATCACTCAGATGTCGCATTCCAATGTTGTAGACATGTTTTCTGAACGAAGTGGTGGACAATTAATTTATTTTCTATTTTTTTTTAATTTTATTTTTTATATGAAAGTCAAGAAGTCACAATTAGTTTATTTTTACTTTTAGATTTTTCTTATCACACCAACTGTATTTTAGGGCTTTTCTCCTTCTCCAAGGTTTTTGTAAAAGAATTATTAAAATTTTCTATAAAATATAACGAAACCAAAATATATATTCCCAAGATTTAATAGTACTCATTAGTATTTTTAGGTTTCCCAAACGGCATATTAATCTTTGAATGCGAGCCTTAGAAGTTAATGACACTGTTTACTTTTCCTTTTACTAGAAAATAATATAAATAGTCAATTAAGCAAAGGAAACCTTTCATCATCTCTTCTCTAGTTAACTTTAAAAAAACATCTTATTTTCTTTCTACCTTTGTCGATTTTTATGGGAAAGAAACGTCAATCAACAGATCCTTCTCCTTCCAACGGGAAGCAGTTGAGAACTAATTCATATCACATCTTTACACATCGCTCAGATGTCGCATTCCAATGTTGTAGACATATTTTCTGAACGAAGTGGTGGGCAATTAATTTATTTTATATTTCTTGTTAATTTTTTTTTTATATGAAAGTCGAGAAATCGCAATTAATTTTTTTTTACTTTTAGATTTTTTCTTATCACACCAACGGTATTTTAGGGCTTTCTTCCTTCTCGAACGTTTTTGTAAAAGAATTATTAAAATTTTCTATAAAATATAACGAAACCAAAATATATATTCCCAAGATTTAATAGTACTCATTAGTATTTTTAGGTTTCCCAAACGGCATATTAATCTTTGAATGCATGCCTTAGAAGTTAATGACATTGTTTACTTTTTCTTTTACTAGAAAATAATATAAATAGTCAATTAAGCAAAGGAAACCTTTCATCATCTCTTCTCTAGTTTACGTTAAAAAAACATCTTATTTTCTTTTTAGCTTTGTCGATTTTTATGGGAAAGAAACGTCAATCAACAGATCCTTCTCCTTCCAACGGGAAGCAGTTGAGAACTAATTCATATCACATCTTTACACATCGCTCAGATGTCGCATTCCAATGTTGTAGACATATTTTCTGAACGAAGTGGTGGGCAATTAATTTATTTTATATATCTTGTTAATTTTTTTTTTTATATGAAAGTCAAGAAGTCGCAATTAAGTTATTTTTACTTTTAGATTTTTCTTATCACACCAACGGTATTTTAGGGCTTTTCTCCTTCTCCAAGGTTTTTGTAAAAGAATTATTAAAATTTTTATAAAATATAACGAAACCAAAATATATATTCCAAAGATTTAATAGTACTCATTAGTATTTTTAGGTTTCCCAAACGGCATATTAATCTTTGAATGCATGCCTTAGAAGTTAATGACATTGTTTACTTTTCCTTTTACTAGAAAATAATATAAATAATCAATTAAGCAAAGGAAACCTTTCATCATCTCTTTTCTAGTTTACTTTAAAAAAACATCTTATTTTCTTTCTACCTTTGTCGATTTTTATGGGAAAGAAACGTCAATCAACAGATCCTTCTCCTTCCAACGGGAAGCAGTTGAGAACTAATTCATATCACATCTTTACACATCGCTCAGATGTCGCATTCCAATGTTGTAGACATGTTTTCTGAACGAAGTGGTGGACAATTAATTTATTTTCTATTTTTTTTTAATTTTATTTTTTATATGAAAGTCAAGAAGTCACAATTAGTTTATTTTTACTTTTAGATTTTTCTTATCACACCAACGGTATTTTAGGGCTTTTCTCCTTCTCCAAGGTTTTTGTAAAAGAATTATTAAAATTTTCTATAAAATATAACGAAACCAAAATATATATTCCCAAGATTTAATAGTACTCATTAGTATTTTTAGGTTTCCCAAACGGCATATTAATCTTTGAATGCGAGCCTTAGAAGTTAATGACACTGTTTACTTTTCCTTTTACTAGAAAATAATATAAATAGTCAATTAAGCAAAGGAAACCTTTCATCATCTCTTCTCTAGTTTACTTTAAAAAAACATCTTATTTTCTTTCTACCTTTGTCGATTTTTATGGGAAAGAAACGTCAATCAACAGATCCTTCTCCTTCCAACGGGAAGCAGTTGAGAACTAATTCATATCACATCTTTACACATCGCTCAGATGTCGCATTCCAATGTTGTAGACATATTTTCTGAACGAAGTGGTGGGCAATTAATTTATTTTATATTTCTTGTTAATTTTTTTTTTATATGAAAGTCGAGAAATCGCAATTAATTTTTTTTTACTTTTAGATTTTTTCTTATCACACCAACGGTATTTTAGGGCTTTCTTCCTTCTCCAATGTTTTTGTAAAAGAATTATTAAAATTTTCTATAAAATATAACGAAACCAAAATATATATTCCCAAGATTTAATAGTACTCATTAGTATTTTTAGGTTTCCCAAACGGCATATTAATCTTTAAATGCATGCCTTAGAAGTTAATGACATTGTTTACTTTTTCTTTTACTAGAAAATAATATAAATAGTCAATTAAGCAAAGGAAACCTTTCATCATCTCTTCTCTAGTTTACGTTAAAAAAACATCTTATTTTCTTTTTACCTTTGTCGATTTTTATGGGAAAGAAACGTCAATCAACAGATCCTTCTCCTTCCAACGGGAAGCAGTTGAGAACTAATTCATATCACATCTTTACACATCGCTCAGATGTCGCATTCCAATGTTGTAGACATGTTTTCTGAACGAAGTGGTGGACAATTAATTTATTTTCTATTTTTTTTTAATTTTATTTTTTATATGAAAGTCAAGAAGTCGCAATTAGTTTATTTTTACTTTTAGATTTTTCTTATCACACCAACGGTATTTTAGGGCTTTTCTCCTTCTCCAAGGTTTTTGTAAAAGAATTATTAAAATTTTCTATAAAATATAACGAAACCAAAATATATATTCCCAAGATTTAATAGTACTCATTAGTATTTTTAGGTTTCCCAAACGGCATATTAATCTTTGAATGCGAGCCTTAGAAGTTAATGACACTGTTTACTTTTCTTTTTACTAGAAAATAATATAAATAGTCAATTAAGCAAAGGAAACCTTTCATCATCTCTTCTCTAGTTTACTTTAAAAAAACATCTTATTTTCTTTCTACCTTTGTCGATTTTTATGGGAAAGAAACGTCAATCAACAGATCCTTCTCCTTCCAACGGGAAGCAGTTGAGAACTAATTCATATCACATCTTTACACATCGCTCAGATGTCGCATTTCAATGTTGTAGACATATTTTCTGAACGAAGTGGTGGGCAATTAATTTATTTTATATTTCTTGTTAATTTTTTTTTTATATGAAAGTCGAGAAATTGCAATTAATTTTTTTTTACTTTTAGATTTTTTCTTATCACACCAACGGTATTTTAGGGCTTTTTTCCTTCTCCAAGGTTTTTGTAAAAGAATTATTAAAATTTTCTATAAAATATAACGAAACCAAAATATATATTCCCAAGATTTAATAGTACTCATTAGTATTTTTAGGTTTCCCAAACGGCATATTAATCTTTGAATGCGAGCCTTAGAAGTTAATGACACTGTTTACTTTTCCTTTTACTAGAAAATAATATAAATAGTCAATTAAGCAAAGGAAACCTTTCATCATCTCTTCTCTAGTTTACTTTAAAAAAACATCTTATTTTCTTTCTACCTTTGTCGATTTTTATGGGAAAGAAACGTCAATCAACAGATCCTTCTCCTTCCAACGGGAAGCAGTTGAGAACTAATTCATATCACATCTTTACACATCGCTCAGATGTCGCATTCCAATGTTGTAGACATATTTTCTGAACGAAGTGGTGGAAAATTAATTTATTTTATATTTCTTGTTAATTTTTTTTTTATATGAAAGTCGAGAAATCGCAATTAATTTTTTTTTACTTTTAGATTTTTTCTTATCACACCAACGGTATTTTAGGGCTTTCTTCCTTCTCCAACGTTTTTGTAAATGAATTATTAAAATTTTCTATAAAATATAACGAAACCAAAATATATATTCCCAAGATTTAATAGTACTCATTAGTATTTTTAGGTTTCCCAAACGGCATATTAATCTTTGAATGCATGCCTTAGAAGTTAATGACATTGTTTACTTTTCCTTTTACTAGAAAATAATATAAATAATCAATTAAGCAAAGGAAACCTTTCATCATCTCTTTTCTAGTTTACTTTAAAAAAACATCTTATTTTCTTTCTACCTTTGTCGATTTTTATGGGAAAGAAACGTCAATCAACAGATCCTTCTCCTTCCAACGGGAAGCAGTTGAGAACTAATTCATATCACATCTTTACACATCGCTCAGATGTCGCATTCCAATGTTGTAGACATGTTTTCTGAACGAAGTGGTGGACAATTAATTTATTTTCTATTTTTTTTTAATTTTATTTTTTATATGAAAGTCAAGAAGTCACAATTAGTTTATTTTTACTTTTAGATTTTTCTTATCACACCAACGGTATTTTAGGGCTTTTCTCCTTCTCCAAGGTTTTTGTAAAAGAATTATTAAAATTTTCTATAAAATATAACGAAACCAAAATATATATTCCCAAGATTTAATAGTACTCATTAGTATTTTTAGGTTTCCCAAACGGCATATTAATCTTTGAATGCGAGCCTTAGAAGTTAATGACACTGTTTACTTTTCCTTTTACTAGAAAATAATATAAATAGTCAATTAAGCAAAGGAAACCTTTCATCATCTCTTCTCTAGTTTACTTTAAAAAAACATCTTATTTTCTTTCTACCTTTGTCGATTTTTATGGGAAAGAAACGTCAATCAACAGATCCTTCTCCTTCCAACGGGAAGCAGTTGAGAACTAATTCATATCACATCTTTACACATCGCTCAGATGTCGCATTCCAATGTTGTAGACATGTTTTCTGAACGAAGTGGTGGACAATTAATTTATTTTCTATTTTTTTTTAATTTTATTTTTTATATGAAAGTCAAGAAGTCACAATTAGTTTATTTTTACTTTTAGATTTTTCTTATCACACCAACGGTATTTTAGGGCTTTTCTCCTTCTCCAAGGTTTTTGTAAAAGAATTATTAAAATTTTCTATAAAATATAACGAAACCAAAATATATATTCCCAAGATTTAATAGTACTCATTAGTATTTTTAGGTTTCCCAAACGGCATATTAATCTTTGAATGCGAGCCTTAGAAGTTAATGACACTGTTTACTTTTCCTTTTACTAGAAAATAATATAAATAGTCAATTAAGCAAAGGAAACCTTTCATCATCTCTTCTCTATTTTTTTGTTAAAAAAACATCTTATTTTCTTTCTACCTTTGTCGATTTTTATGGGAAAGAAACGTCAATCAACAGATCCTTCTCCTTCCAACGGGAAGCAGTTGAGAACTAATTCATATCACATCTTTAACATCACTCAGATGTCGCATTCCAATGTTGTAGACATATTTTCTGAACGAAGTGGTGGGCAATTAATTTATTTTATATTTCTTGTTAATTTTTTTTTATATGAAAGTCGAGAAATCGCAATTAATTTTTTTTTACTTTTAGATTTTTTCTTATCACACCAACGGTATTTTAGGGCTTTCTTCCTTCTCCAACGTTTTTGTAAATGAATTATTAAAATTTTCTATAAAATATAACGAAACCAAAATATATATTCCCAAGATTTAATAGTACTCATTAGTATTTTTAGGTTTCCCAAACGGCATATTAATCTTTGAATGCATGCCTTAGAAGTTAATGACATTGTTTACTTTTCCTTTTACTAGAAAATAATATAAATAGTCAATTAAGCAAAGGAAACCTTTCATCATCTCTTCTCTAGTTTACGTTAAAAAAACATCTTATTTTCTTTCTACCTTTGTCGATTTTTATGGGAAAGAAACGTCAATCAACAGATCCTTCTCCTTCCAACGGGAAGCAGTTGAGAACTAATTCATATCACATCTTTACACATCGCTCAGATGTCGCATTCCAATGTTGTAGACATATTTTCTGAACGAAGTGGTGGGCAATTAATTTATTTTATATATCTTGTTAATTTTTTTTTTATATGAAAGTCGAGAAGTCGCAATTAAGTTATTTTTACTTTTAGATTTTTCTTATCACACCAACGGTATTTTAGGGCTTTTCTCCTTCTCCAAGGTTTTTGTAAAAGAATTATTAAAATTTTCTATAAAATATAACGAAACCAAAATATATATTCCAAAGATTTAATAGTACTCATTAGTATTTTTAGGTTTCCCAAACGGCATATTAATCTTTGAATGCATGCCTTAGAAGTTAATGACATTGTTTACTTTTCCTTTTACTAGAAAATAATATAAATAGTCAATTAAGCAAAGGAAACCTTTCATCATCTCTTCTCTAGTTTACGTTAAAAAAACATCTTATTTTCTTTCTACCTTTGTCGATTTTTATGGGAAAGAAACGTCAATCAACAGATCCTTCTCCTTCCAACGGGAAGCAGTTGAGAACTAATTCATATCACATCTTTAACATCACTCAGATGTCTCATTCCAATGTTGTAGACATGTTTTTCGAACGAAGTGGTGGGCAATTAATTTATTTTCTATTTCTTTTTAATTTTATTTTTTATATGAAAGTCGAGAAGTCACAAATAGTTTATTTTTACTTTTAGATTTTTCTTATCATACCAACGGTATTTTAGGGCTTTTCTCCTTCTCCAAGGTTTTTGTAAAAGAATTATTAAAGTTTTCTATAAAATATAACGAAACCAAAATATATATTCCCAAGATTTAATAGTACTCATTAGTATTTTTAGGTTTCCCAAACGGCATATTAATCTTTGAATGCATGCCATAGAAGTTAATGACATTGTTTACTTTTTCTTTTACTAGAAAATAATATAAATAGTCAATTAAGCAAAGGAAACCTTTCATCATCTCTTCTCTAGTTTACGTTAAAAAAACATCTTATTTTCTTTCTACCTTTGTCGATTTTTATGGGAAAGAAACGTCAATCAACAGATCCTTCTCCTTCCAACGAGAAGCAGTTGAGAACTAATTCATATCACATCTTTACACATCACTCAGATGTCGCATTCCAATGTTGTAGACATGTTTTCTGAACGAAGTGGTGGACAATTAATTTATTTTCTATTTCTTTTTAATTTTATTTTTTATATGAAAGTCAAGAAGTCACAATTAGTTTATTTTTACTTTTAGATTTTTCTTATCACACTAACGGTATTTTAGGGCTTTTCTCCTTCTCCAAGGTTTTTGTAAAAGAATTATTAAAATTTTCTATAAAATATAACGAAACCAAAATATATATTCCCAATATTTAATGGTACTCATTAGTATTTTTAGGTTTCCCAAACGGCATATTAATCTTTGAATGCATGCCTTAGAAGTTAATGACACTGTTTACTTTTCCTTTTACTAGAAAATAATATAAATAGTCAATTAAGCAAAGGAAACCTTTCATCATCTCTTCTCTAGTTTACTTTAAAAAAACATCTTATTTTCTTTCTACCTTTGTCGATTTTTATGGGAAAGAAACATCAATCAACAGATCCTTCTCCTTCCAACGGGAAGCAGTTGAGAACTAATTCATATCACATCTTTACACATCGCTCAGATGTCGCATTCCAATGTTGTAGACATATTTTCTAAAACGAAGTGGTGGACAATTAATTTATTTTCTATTTCTTTTTAATTTTATTTTTTATATGAAAGTCAAGAAGTCACAATTAGTTTATTTTTACTTTTAGATTTTTCTTATCACACCAACGGTATTTTAGGGCTTTTCTCCTTCTCCAAGGTTTTTGTAAAAGAATTATTAAAATTTTCTATAAAATATAACGAAACCAAAATATATATTCCTAAAATTTAATAGTACTCATTAGTATTTTTAGGTTTCCCAAACGGCATATTAATCTTTGAATGCATGCCTTAGAAGTTAATGACATTGTTTACTTTTCCTTTTACTAGAAAATAATACAAATAGTCAATTAAGCAAAGGAAACCTTTCATCATCTCTTCTCTAGTTTACGTTAAAAAAACATCTTATTTTCTTTCTACCTTTGTCGATTTTTATGGGAAAGAAACGTCAATCAACAGATCCTTCTCCTTCCAACGGGAAGCAGTTGAGAACTAATTCATATCACATCTTTACACATCGCTCAGATGTCGCATTCCAATGTTGTAGACATATTTTCTGAACGAAGTGGTGGGCAATTAATTTATTTTATATATCTTGTTAATTTTTTTTTTATATGAAAGTCGAGAAGTCGCAATTAAGTTATTTTTACTTTTAGATTTTTCTTATCACACCAACGGTATTTTAGGGCTTTTCTCCTTCTCCAAGGTTTTTGTAAAAGAATTATTAAAATTTTCTATAAAATATAACGAAACCAAAATATATATTCCAAAGATTTAATAGTACTCATTAGTATTTTTAGGTTTCCCAAACGGCATATTAATCTTTGAATGCATGCCTTAGAAGTTAATGACATTGTTTACTTTTCCTTTTACTAGAAAATAATATAAATAGTCAATTAAGCAAAGGAAACCTTTCATCATCTCTTCTCTAGTTTACGTTAAAAAAACATCTTATTTTCTTTCTACCTTTGTCGATTTTTATGGGAAAGAAACGTCAATCAACAGATCCTTCTCCTTCCAACGGGAAGCAGTTGAGAACTAATTCATATCACATCTTTAACATCACTCAGATGTCTCATTCCAATGTTGTAGACATGTTTTTCGAACGAAGTGGTGGGCAATTAATTTATTTTCTATTTCTTTTTAATTTTATTTTTTATATGAAAGTCGAGAAGTCACAAATAGTTTATTTTTACTTTTAGATTTTTCTTATCATACCAACGGTATTTTAGGGCTTTTCTCCTTCTCCAAGGTTTTTGTAAAAGAATTATTAAAGTTTTCTATAAAATATAACGAAACCAAAATATATATTCCCAAGATTTAATAGTACTCATTAGTATTTTTAGGTTTCCCAAACGGCATATTAATCTTTGAATGCATGCCATAGAAGTTAATGACATTGTTTACTTTTTCTTTTACTAGAAAATAATATAAATAGTCAATTAAGCAAAGGAAACCTTTCATCATCTCTTCTCTAGTTTACGTTAAAAAAACATCTTATTTTCTTTCTACCTTTGTCGATTTTTATGGGAAAGAAACGTCAATCAACAGATCCTTCTCCTTCCAACGAGAAGCAGTTGAGAACTAATTCATATCACATCTTTACACATCACTCAGATGTCGCATTCCAATGTTGTAGACATGTTTTCTGAACGAAGTGGTGGACAATTAATTTATTTTCTATTTCTTTTTAATTTTATTTTTTATATGAAAGTCAAGAAGTCACAATTAGTTTATTTTTACTTTTAGATTTTTCTTATCACACTAACTGTATTTTAGGGCTTTTCTCCTTCTCCAAGGTTTTTGTAAAAGAATTATTAAAATTTTCTATAAAATATAACGAAACCAAAATATATATTCCCAAGATTTAATAGTACTCATTAGTATTTTTAGGTTTCCCAAACGGCATATTAATCTTTGAATGCATGCCTTAGAAGTTAATGACACTGTTTACTTTTCCTTTTACTAGAAAATAATATAAATAGTCAATTAAGCAAAGGAAACCTTTCATCATCTCTTCTCTAGTTTACTTTAAAAAAACATCTTATTTTCTTTCTACCTTTGTCGATTTTTATGGGAAAGAAACATCAATCAACAGATCCTTCTCCTTCCAACGGGAAGCAGTTGAGAACTAATTCATATCACATCTTTACACATCGCTCAGATGTCGCATTCCAATGTTGTAGACATATTTTCTAAAACGAAGTGGTGGACAATTAATTTATTTTCTATTTCTTTTTAATTTTATTTTTTATATGAAAGTCAAGAAGTCACAATTAGTTTATTTTTACTTTTAGATTTTTCTTATCACACCAACGGTATTTTAGGGCTTTTCTCCTTCTCCAAGGTTTTTGTAAAAGAATTATTAAAATTTTCTATAAAATATAACGAAACCAAAATATATATTCCAAAGATTTAATAGTACTCATTAGTATTTTTAGGTTTCCCAAACGGCATATTAATCTTTGAATGCATGCTTTAGAAGTTAATGACATTGTTTACTTTTTTTTTTACTAGAAAATAATATAAATAGTCAATTAAGCAAAGGAAACCTTTCATCATCTCTTCTCTAATTTATGTTAAAAAAACATCTTATTTTCTTTCTACCTTTGTCGATTTTTATGGGAAAGAAACGTCAATCAACAGATCCTTCTCCTTCCAACGGGAAGCAGTTGAGAACTAATTCATATCACATCTTTACACATCGCTCAGATGTCGCATTCCAATGTTGTAGACATATTTTCTGAACGAAGTGGTGGGCAATTAATTTATTTTATATTTCTTGTTAATTTTTTTTTTATATGAAAGTCGAGAAGTCGCAATTAAGTTATTTTTACTTTTAGATTTTTCTTATCACACCAACGGTATTTTAGGGCTTTTCTCCTTCTCCAAGGTTTTTGTAAAAGAATTATTAAAATTTTCTATAAAATATAACGAAACCAAAATATATATTCCCAAGATTTAATAGTACTCATTAGTATTTTTAGGTTTCCCAAACGGCATATTAATCTTTGAATGCATGCTTTAGAAGTTAATGACATTGTTTACTTTTTTTTTTACTAGAAAATAATATAAATAGTCAATTAAGCAAAGGAAACCTTTCATCATCTCTTCTCTAATTTATGTTAAAAAAACATCTTATTTTCTTTCTACCTTTGTCGATTTTTATGGGAAAGAAACGTCAATCAACAGATCCTTCTCCTTCCAACGGGAAGCAGTTGAGAACTAATTCATATCACATCTTTACACATCGCTCAGATGTCGCATTCCAATGTTGTAGACATATTTTCTGAACGAAGTGGTGGGCAATTAATTTATTTTATATTTCTTGTTAATTTTTTTTTTATATGAAAGTCGAGAAGTTGCAATTAATTTTTTTTTACTTTTAGATTTTTCTTATCACACCAACGGTATTTTAGGGCTTTTCTCCTTCTCCAAGGTTTTTGTAAAAGAATTATTAAAATTTTCTATAAAATATAACGAAACCAAAATATATATTACCAAGATTTAATAGTACTCATTAGTATTTTTAGGTTTCCCAAACGGCATATTAATCTTTGAATGCATGCCTTAGAAGTCAATGACACTGTTTACTTTTTTTTTTACTAGAAAATAATATAAATAGTCAATTAAGCAAAGGAAACCTTTCATCATCTCTTCTCTAGTTTACGTTAAAAAAACATCTTATTTTCTTTCTACCTTTGTCGATTTTTATGGGAAAGAAACGTCAATCAACAGATCCTTCTCCTTCCAACGGGAAGCAGTTGAGAACTAATTCATATCACATCTTTACACATCGCTCAGATGTCGCATTCCAATGTTGTAGACATATTTTCTGAACGAAGTGGTGGGCAATTAATTTATTTTATATATCTTGTTAATTTTTTTTTTATATGAAAGTCGAGAAGTCGCAATTAAGTTATTTTTACTTTTAGATTTTTCTTATCACACCAACGGTATTTTAGGGCTTTTCTCCTTCTCCAAGGTTTTTGTAAAAGAATTATTAAAATTTTCTATAAAATATAACGAAACCAAAATATATATTCCCAAGATTTAATAGTACTCATTAGTATTTTTAGGTTTCCCAAACGGCATATTAATCTTTGAATGCATGCCTTAGAAGTTAATGACATTGTTTACTTTTCCTTTTACTAGAAAATAATATAAATAGTCAATTAAGCAAAGGAAACCTTTCATCATCTCTTCTCTAGTTTACGTTAAAAAAACATCTTATTTTCTTTCTACCTTTGTCGATTTTTATGGGAAAGAAACGTCAATCAACAGATCCTTCTCCTTCCAACGGGAAGCAGTTGAGAACTAATTCATATCACATCTTTACACATCGCTCAGATGTCGCATTCCAATGTTGTAGACATATTTTCTGAACGAAGTGGTGGGCAATTAATTTATTTTATATTTCTTGTTAATTTTTTTTTATATGAAAGTCGAGAAGTCGCAATTAAGTTATTTTTACTTTTAGATTTTTCTTATCACACCAACGGTATTTTAGGGCTTTTCTCCTTCTCCAAGGTTTTTGTAAAAGAATTATTAAAATTTTCTATAAAATATAACGAAACCAAAATATATATTCCCAAGATTTAATAGTACTCATTAGTATTTTTAGGTTTCCCAAACGGCATATTAATCTTTGAATGCATGCCTTAGAAGTTAATGACATTGTTTACTTTTTTTTTTACTAGAAAATAATATAAATAGTCAATTAAGCAAAGGAAACCTTTCATCATCTCTTCTCTAATTTATGTTAAAAAAACATCTTATTTTCTTTCTACCTTTGTCGATTTTTATGGGAAAGAAACGTCAATCAACAGATCCTTCTCCTTCCAACGGGAAGCAGTTGAGAACTAATTCATATCACATCTTTACACATCGCTCAGATGTCGCATTCCAATGTTGTAGACATATTTTCTGAACGAAGTGGTGGGCAATTAATTTATTTTATATTTCTTGTTAATTTTTTTTTTATATGAAAGTCGAGAAGTTGCAATTAAGTTATTTTTACTTTTAGATTTTTCTTATCACACCAACGGTATTTTAGGGCTTTTCTCCTTCTCCAAGGTTTTTGTAAAAGAATTATTAAAATTTTCTATAAAATATAACGAAACCAAAATATATATTCCCAAGATTTAATAGTACTCATTAGTATTTTTAGGTTTCCCAAACGGCATATTAATCTTTGAATGCATGCCATAGAAGTTAATGACATTGTTTACTTTTCCTTTTACTTGAAAATAATATAAATAGTCAATTAAGCAAAGGAAACCTTTCATCATCTCTTCTCTAGTTTACGTTAAAAAAAATCTTATTTTCTTTCTACCTTTGTCGATTTTTATGGGAAAGAAACGTCAATCAACAGAACCTTCTCCTTCCAACGGGAAGCAGTTGAGAACTAATTCATATCACATCTTTACACATCGCTCAGATGTCGCATTCCAATGTTGTAGACATATTTTCTGAACGAAGTGGTGGGCAATTAATTTATTTTATATTTCTTGTTAATTTTTTTTTTTATATGAAAATCGAGAAGTCGCAATTAAGTTATTTTTACTTTTAGATTTTTCTTATCACACCAACGGTATTTTAGGGCTTTTCTCCTTCTCCAAGGTTTTTGTAAAAGAATTATTAAAATTTTCTATAAAATATAACGAAACCAAAATATATATTCCCAAGATTTAATAGTACTCATTAGTATTTTTAGGTTTCCCAAACGGCATATTAATCTTTGAATGCATGCCTTAGAAGTTAATGACATTGTTTACTTTTCCTTTTACTAGAAAATAATATAAATAGTCAATTAAGCAAAGGAAACCTTTCATCATCTCTTGTCTAGTTTACGTTAAAAAAACATCTTATTTTCTTTCTACCTTTGTCGATTTTTATGGGAAAGAAACGTCAATCAACAGATCCTTCTCCTTCCAACGGGAAGCAGTTGAGAACTAATTCATATCACATCTTTAACATCACTCAGATGTCTCATTCCAATGTTGTAGACATGTTTTTCGAACGAAGTGGTGGGCAATTAATTTATTTTCTATTTCTTTTAATTTTATTTTTTATATGAAAGTCGAGAAGTCACAATTAGTTTATTTTTACTTTTAGATTTTTCTTATCATACCAACGGTATTTTATGGCTTTCTTCCTTCTCCAACGTTTTTGTAAAAGAATTATTAAAATTTTCTATAAAATATAACGAAACCAAAATATATATTCCCAAGATTTAATAGTACTCATTAGTATTTTTAGGTTTCCCAAACGGGATATTAATCTTTGAATGCATGCCTTAGAAGGTAATGACATTGTTTACTTTTCGTTTTTTAGTAGAAAATAATATAAATAGTCAATTAAGCAAAGGAAACCTTTCATCATCTCTTCTCTAGTTTACGTTAAAAAAACATCTTATTTTCTTTCTACCTTTGTCGATTTTTATGGGAAAGAAACGTCAATCAACAGAACCTTCTCCTTCCAACGGGAAGCAGTTGAGAACTAATTCAGATCACATCTTTAACATCACTCAGATGTCTCATTCCAATGTTGTAGACATGTTTTCTGAACGAAGTGGTAGGCAATTAATTTATTTTCTATTTCTTTTTAATTTTATTTTTTATATGAAAGTCGAGAAGTCACAATTAGTTTATTTTTACTTTTAGATTTTTCTTATCACACCAAAGGTATTTTAGGGCTTTTCTCCTTCTCCAAGGTTTTTGTAAAAGAATTATTAAAATTTTCTATAAAATATAACGAAACCAAAATATATATTACCAAGATTTAATAGTACTCATTAGTATTTTTAGGTTTCCCAAACGGCATATTAATCTTTGAATGCATGCCTTAGAAGTCAATGACACTGTTTACTTTTTTTTTTACTAGAAAATAATATAAATAGTCAATTAAGCAAAGGAAACCTTTCATCATCTCTTCTCTAGTTTACGTTAAAAAAACATCTTATTTTCTTTCTACCTTTGTCGATTTTTATGGGAAAGAAACGTCAATCAACAGATCCTTCTCCTTCCAACGGGAAGCAGTTGAGAACTAATTCATATCACATCTTTACACATCGCTCAGATGTCGCATTCCAATGTTGTAGACATATTTTCTGAACGAAGTGGTGGGCAATTAATTTATTTTATATTTCTTGTTAATTTTTTTTTATATGAAAGTCGAGAAGTTGCAATTAAGTTATTTTTACTTTTAGATTTTTCTTATCACACCAACGGTATTTTAGGGCTTTTCTCCTTCTCCAAGGTTTTTGTAAAAGAATTATTAAAATTTTCTATAAAATATAACGAAACCAAAATATATATTCCCAAGATTTAATAGTACTCATTAGTATTTTTAGGTTTCCCAAACGGCATATTAATCTTTGAATGCATGCCTTAGAAGTTAATGACATTGTTTACTTTTTTTTTTACTAGAAAATAATATAAATAGTCAATTAAGCAAAGGAAACCTTTCATCATCTCTTCTCTAATTTATGTTAAAAAAACATCTTATTTTCTTTCTACCTTTGTCGATTTTTATGGGAAAGAAACGTCAATCAACAGATCCTTCTCCTTCCAACGGGAAGCAGTTGAGAACTAATTCATATCACATCTTTAACATCACTCAGATGTCTCATTCCAATGTTGTAGACATGTTTTTCGAACGAAGTGGTGGGCAATTAATTTATTTTCTATTTCTTTTTAATTTTTTTTTATATGAAAGTCGAGAAGTCACAATTAGTTTATTTTTACTTTTAGATTTTTCTTATCATACCAACGGTATTTTAGGGCTTTTCTCCTTCTCCAAGGTTTTTGTAAAAGAATTATTAAAGTTTTCTATAAAATATAACGAAACCAAAATATATATTCCCAAGATTTAATAGTACTCATTAGTATTTTTAGGTTTCCCAAACGGCATATTAATCTTTGAATGCATGCCATAGAAGTTAATGACATTGTTTACTTTTCCTTTTACTAGAAAATAATATAAATAGTCAATTAAGCAAAGGAAACCTTTCATCATCTCTTCTCTAGTTTACGTTAAAAAAACATCTTATTTTCTTTCTACCTTTGCCGATTTTTATGGGAAAGAAACGTCAATCAACAGATCCTTCTCCTTCCAACGAGAAGCAGTTGAGAACTAATTCATATCACATCTTTACACATCACTCAAATGTCGCATTCCAATGTTGTAGACATGTTTTCTGAACGAAGTGGTGGACAATTAATTTATTTTCTATTTCTTTTTTATTTTATTTTTTATATGAATGTCGAGAAGTCACATTTAGTTTATTTTTACTTTTAGATTTTTCTTATCACACCAACGGTATTTTAGGGCTTTTCTCCTTCTCCAAGGTTTTTGTAAAAGAATTATTAAAATTTTCTATAAAATATAACGAAACCAAAATATATATTCCCAAGATTTAATAGTACTCATTAGTATTTTTAGGTTTCCCAAACGGCATATTAATCTTTGAATGCATGCCTTAGAAGTTAATGACATTGTTTACTTTTCCTTTTACTAGAAAATAATATAAATAGTCAATTAAGCAAAGGAAACCTTTCATCATCTCTTCTCTAGTTTACGTTAAAAAAACATCTTATTTTCTTTCTACCTTTGTCGATTTTTATGGGAAAGAAACGTCAATCAACAGATCCTTCTCCTTCCAACGGGAAGCAGTTGAGAACTAATTCATATCACATCTTTAACATCACTCAGATGTCTCATTCCAATGTTGTAGACATGTTTTTCGAACGAAGTGGTAGGCAATTAATTTATTTTCTATTTCTTTTTAATTTTTTTTTATATGAAAGTCGAGAAGTCACAATTAGTTTATTTTTACTTTTAGATTTTTCTTATCATACCAACGGTATTTTAGGGCTTTTCTCCTTCTCCAAGGTTTTTGTAAAAGAATTATTAAAGTTTTCTATAAAATATAACGAAACCAAAATATATATTCCCAAGATTTAATAGTACTCATTAGTATTTTTAGGTTTCCCAAACGGCATATTAATCTTTGAATGCATGCCATAGAAGTTAATGACGTTGTTTACTTTTCCTTTTACTAGAAAATAATATAAATAGTCAATTAAGCAAAGGAAACCTTTCATTATCTCTTCTCTAGTTTACGTTAAAAAAACATCTTATTTTCTTTCTACCTTTGTCGATTTTTATGGGAAAGAAACGTCAATCAACAGATCCTTCTCCTTCCAACGAGAAGCAGTTGAGAACTAATTCATATCACATCTTTACACATCACTCAGATGTCGCATTCCAATGTTGTAGACATGTTTTCTGAACGAAGTGGTGGACAATTAATTTATTTTCTATTTCTTTTTAATTTTATTTTTTATATGAATGTCGAGAAGTCACATTTAGTTTATTTTTACTTTTAGATTTTTCTTATCACACCAACGGTATTTTAGGGCTTTTCTCCTTCTCCAAGGTTTTTGTAAAAGAATTATTAAAATTTTCTATAAAATATAACGAAACCAAAATATATATTCCCAAGATTTAATAGTACTCATTAGTATTTTTAGGTTTCCCAAACGGCATATTAATCTTTGAATGCATGCCTTAGAAGTTAATGACATTGTTTACTTTTCCTTTTACTAGAAAATAATATAAATAGTCAATTAAGCAAAGGAAACCTTTCATCATCTCTTCTCTAGTTTACGTTAAAAAAACATCTTATTTTCTTTCTACCTTTGTCGATTTTTATGGGAAAGAAACGTCAATCAACAGATCCTTCTCCTTCCAACGGGAAGCAGTTGAGAACTAATTCATATCACATCTTTACACATCGCTCAGATGTCGCATTCCAATGTTGTAGACATATTTTCTGAACGAAGTGGTGGGCAATTAATTTATTTTATATTTCTTGTTAATTTTTTTTTTTATATGAAAATCGAGAAGTCGCAATTAAGTTATTTTTACTTTTAGATTTTTCTTATCACACCAACGGTATTTTAGGGCTTTTCTCCTTCTCCAAGGTTTTTGTAAAAGAATTATTAAAATTTTCTATAAAATATAACGAAACCAAAATATATATTCCCAAGATTTAATAATACTCATTAGTATTTTTAGGTTTCCCAAACGGCATATTAATCTTTGAATGCATGCCTTAGAAGTTAATGACATTGTTTACTTTTCCTTTTACTAGAAAATAATATAAATAGTCAATTAAGCAAAGGAAACCTTTCATCATCTCTTCTCTAGTTTACGTTAAAAAAACATCTTATTTTCTTTCTACCTTTGTCGATTTTTATGGGAAAGAAACGTCAATCAACAGATCCTTCTCCTTCCAACGGGAAGCAGTTGAGAACTAATTCATATCACATCTTTAACATCACTCAGATGTCTCATTCCAATGTTGTAGACATGTTTTTCGAACGAAGTGTTGGGCAATTAATTTATTTTCTATTTCTTTTTAATTTTATTTTTTATATGAAAGTCGAGAAGTCACAATTAGTTTATTTTTACTTTTAGATTTTTCTTATCATACCAACGGTATTTTAGGGCTTTCTTCCTTCTCCAACGTTTTTGTAAAAGAATTATTAAAATTTTCTATAAAATATAACGAAACCAAAATATATATTCCCAAGATTTAATAATACTCATTAGTATTTTTAGGTTTCCCAAACGGCATATTAATCTTTGAATGCATGCCTTAGAAGTTAATGACATTGTTTACTTTTCGTTTTTTACTAGAAAATAATATAAATAGTCAATTAAGCAAAGGAAACCTTTCATCATCTCTTCTCTAGTTTACGTTAAAAAAACATCTTATTTTCTTTCTACCTTTGTCGATTTTTATGGGAAAGAAACGTCAATCAACAGATCCTTCTCCTTCCAACGGGAAGCAGTTGAGAACTAATTCATATCACATCTTTAACATCACTCAGATGTCTCATTCCAATGTTGTAGACATGTTTTTCGAACGAAGTGTTGGGCAATTAATTTATTTTCTATTTCTTTTTAATTTTATTTTTTATATGAAAGTCGAGAAGTCACAATTAGTTTATTTTTACTTTTAGATTTTTCTTATCATACCAACGGTATTTTAGGGCTTTCTTCCTTCTCCAACGTTTTTGTAAAAGAATTATTAAAATTTTCTATAAAATATAACGAAACCAAAATATATATTTCCAAGATTTAATAGTACTCATTAGTATTTTTAGGTTTCCCAAACGGGATATTAATCTTTGAATGCATGCCTTAGAAGTTAATGACATTGTTTACTTTTCGTTTTTTACTAGAAAATAATATAAATAGTCAATTAAGCAAAGGAAACCTTTCATCATCTCTTCTCTAGTTTACGTTAAAAAAACATCTTATTTTCTTTCTACCTTTGTCGATTTTTATGGGAAAGAAACGTCAATCAACAGAACCTTCTCCTTCCAACGGGAAGCAGTTGAGAACTAATTCAGATCACATCTTTAACATCACTCAGATGTCTCATTCCAATGTTGTAGACATGTTTTCTGAACGAAGTGGTAGGCAATTAATTTATTTTCTATTTCTTTTTAATTTTATTTTTTATATGAAAGTCGAGAAGTCACAATTAGTTTATTTTTACTTTTAGATTTTTCTTATCACACCAACGGTATTTTAGGGCTTTTCTCCTTCTCCAAGGTATTTGTAAAAGAATTATTAAAATTTTCTATAAAATATAACGAAACCAAAATATATATTACCAAGATTTAATAGTACTCATTAGTATTTTTATGTTTCCCAAACGGCATATTAATCTTTGAATGCATGCCTTAGAAGTTAATGACACTGTTTACTTTAAAAAAACATCTTATTTTCTTTCTACCTTTGTCGATTTTTATGGGAAAGAAACGTCAATCAACAGATCCTTCTCTTTCCAACGGGAAGCAGTTGAGAACTAATTCATATCACATCTTTACACATCGCTCAGATGTCGCATTCCAATGTTGTAGACATATTTTCTGAACGAAGTGGTGGGCAATTAATTTATTTTATATTTCTTGTTAATTTTTTTTTTTATATGAAAATCGAGAAGTCGCAATTAAGTTATTTTTACTTTTAGATTTTTCTTATCACACCAACGGTATTTTAGGGCTTTTCTCCTTCTCCAAGGTTTTTGTAAAAGAATTATTAAAATTTTCTATAAAATATAACGAAACCAAAATATATATTCCCAAGATTTAATAGTACTCATTAGTATTTTTAGGTTTCCCAAACGGCATATTAATCTTTGAATGCATGCCATAGAAGTTAATGACATTGTTTACTTTTCCTTTTACTAGAAAATAATATAAATAGTCAATTAAGCAAAGGAAACCTTTCATCATCTCTTCTCTAGTTTACGTTAAAAAAACATCTTATTTTCTTTCTACCTTTGTCGATTTTTATGGGAAAGAAACGTCAATCAACAGATCCTTCTCCTTCCAACGAGAAGCAGTTGAGAACTAATTCATATCACATCTTTACACATCACTCAGATGTCGCATTCCAATGTTGTAGACATGTTTTCTGAACGAAGTGGTGGACAATTAATTTATTTTCTATTTCTTTTTAATTTTATTTTTTATATGAATGTCGAGAAGTCACATTTAGTTTATTTTTACTTTTAGATTTTTCTTATCACACCAACGGTATTTTAGGGCTTTTCTCCTTCTCCAAGGTTTTTGTAAAAGAATTATTAAAATTTTCTATAAAATATAACGAAACCAAAATATATATTCCCAAGATTTAATAGTACTCATTAGTATTTTTAGGTTTCCCAAACGGCATATTAATCTTTGAATGCATGCCTTAGAAGTTAATGACATTGTTTACTTTTCCTTTTACTAGAAAATAATATAAATAGTCAATTAAGCAAAGGAAACCTTTCATCATCTCTTCTCTAGTTTACGTTAAAAAAACATCTTATTTTCTTTCTACCTTTGTCGATTTTTATGGGAAAGAAACGTCAATCAACAGATCCTTCTCCTTCCAACGGGAAGCAGTTGAGAACTAATTCATATCACATCTTTACACATCGCTCAGATGTCGCATTCCAATGTTGTAGACATATTTTCTGAACGAAGTGGTGGGCAATTAATTTATTTTATATTTCTTGTTAATTTTTTTTTTTATATGAAAATCGAGAAGTCGCAATTAAGTTATTTTTACTTTTAGATTTTTCTTATCACACCAACGGTATTTTAGGGCTTTTCTCCTTCTCCAAGGTTTTTGTAAAAGAATTATTAAAATTTTCTATAAAATATAACGAAACCAAAATATATATTCCCAAGATTTAATAATACTCATTAGTATTTTTAGGTTTCCCAAACGGCATATTAATCTTTGAATGCATGCCTTAGAAGTTAATGACATTGTTTACTTTTCCTTTTACTAGAAAATAATATAAATAGTCAATTAAGCAAAGGAAACCTTTCATCATCTCTTCTCTAGTTTACGTTAAAAAAACATCTTATTTTCTTTCTACCTTTGTCGATTTTTATGGGAAAGAAACGTCAATCAACAGATCCTTCTCCTTCCAACGGGAAGCAGTTGAGAACTAATTCATATCACATCTTTAACATCACTCAGATGTCTCATTCCAATGTTGTAGACATGTTTTTCGAACGAAGTGTTGGGCAATTAATTTATTTTCTATTTCTTTTTAATTTTATTTTTTATATGAAAGTCGAGAAGTCACAATTAGTTTATTTTTACTTTTAGATTTTTCTTATCATACCAACGGTATTTTAGGGCTTTCTTCCTTCTCCAACGTTTTTGTAAAAGAATTATTAAAATTTTCTATAAAATATAACGAAACCAAAATATATATTCCCAAGATTTAATAATACTCATTAGTATTTTTAGGTTTCCCAAACGGCATATTAATCTTTGAATGCATGCCTTAGAAGTTAATGACATTGTTTACTTTTCGTTTTTTACTAGAAAATAATATAAATAGTCAATTAAGCAAAGGAAACCTTTCATCATCTCTTCTCTAGTTTACGTTAAAAAAACATCTTATTTTCTTTCTACCTTTGTCGATTTTTATGGGAAAGAAACGTCAATCAACAGATCCTTCTCCTTCCAACGGGAAGCAGTTGAGAACTAATTCATATCACATCTTTAACATCACTCAGATGTCTCATTCCAATGTTGTAGACATGTTTTTCGAACGAAGTGTTGGGCAATTAATTTATTTTCTATTTCTTTTTAATTTTATTTTTTATATGAAAGTCGAGAAGTCACAATTAGTTTATTTTTACTTTTAGATTTTTCTTATCATACCAACGGTATTTTAGGGCTTTCTTCCTTCTCCAACGTTTTTGTAAAAGAATTATTAAAATTTTCTATAAAATATAACGAAACCAAAATATATATTTCCAAGATTTAATAGTACTCATTAGTATTTTTAGGTTTCCCAAACGGGATATTAATCTTTGAATGCATGCCTTAGAAGTTAATGACATTGTTTACTTTTCGTTTTTTACTAGAAAATAATATAAATAGTCAATTAAGCAAAGGAAACCTTTCATCATCTCTTCTCTAGTTTACGTTAAAAAAACATCTTTTTTTCTTTCTACCTTTGTCGATTTTTATGGGAAAGAAACGTCAATCAACAGAACCTTCTCCTTCCAACGGGAAGCAGTTGAGAACTAATTCAGATCACATCTTTAACATCACTCAGATGTCTCATTCCAATGTTGTAGACATGTTTTCTGAACGAAGTGGTAGGCAATTAATTTATTTTCTATTTCTTTTTAATTTTATTTTTTATATGAAAGTCGAGAAGTCACAATTAGTTTATTTTTACTTTTAGATTTTTCTTATCACACCAACGGTATTTTAGGGCTTTTCTCCTTCTCCAAGGTATTTGTAAAAGAATTATTAAAATTTTCTATAAAATATAACGAAACCAAAATATATATTACCAAGATTTAATAGTACTCATTAGTATTTTTATGTTTCCCAAACGGCATATTAATCTTTGAATGCATGCCTTAGAAGTTAATGACACTGTTTACTTTAAAAAAACATCTTATTTTCTTTCTACCTTTGTCGATTTTTATGGGAAAGAAACGTCAATCAACAGATCCTTCTCCTTCCAACGGGAAGCAGTTGAGAACTAATTCATATCACATCTTTACACATCGCTCAGATGTCGCATTCCAATGTTGTAGACATATTTTCTGAACGAAGTGGTGGGCAATTAATTTATTTTATATTTCTTGTTAATTTTTTTTTTTATATGAAAATCGAGAAGTCGCAATTAAGTTATTTTTACTTTTAGATTTTTCTTATCACACCAACGGTATTTTAGGGCTTTTCTCCTTCTCCAAGGTTTTTGTAAAAGAATTATTAAAATTTTCTATAAAATATAACGAAACCAAAATATATATTCCCAAGATTTAATAGTACTCATTAGTATTTTTAGGTTTCCCAAACGGCATATTAATCTTTGAATGCATGCCTTAGAAGTTAATGACATTGTTTACTTTTCCTTTTACTAGAAAATAATATAAATAGTCAATTAAGCAAAGGAAACCTTTCATCATCTCTTCTCTAGTTTACGTTAAAAAAACATCTTATTTTCTTTCTACCTTTGTCGATTTTTATGGGAAAGAAACGTCAATCAACAGATCCTTCTCCTTCCAACGGGAAGCAGTTGAGAACTAATTCATATCACATCTTTAACATCACTCAGATGTCGCATTCCAATGTTGTAGACATGTTTTCTGAACGAAGTGGTGGACAATTAATTTATTTTCTATTTCTTTTTAATTTTATTTTTTATATGAAAGTCGAGAAGTCACAATTAGTTTATTTTTACTTTTAGATTTTTCTTATCATACCAATGGTATTTTAGGGCTTTTCTCCTTCTCCAAGGTTTTTGTAAAAGAATTATTAAAATTTTCTATAAAATATAACGAAACCAAAATATATATTCCCAAGATTTAATAGTACTCATTAGTATTTTTAGGTTTCCCAAACGGCATATTAATCTTTGAATGCATGCCTTAGAAGTTAATGACACTGTTTACTTTTCCTTTTACTAGAAAATAATATAAATAGTCAATTAAGCAAAGGAAACCTTTCATCATCTCTTCTCTAGTTTACGTTAAAAAAACATCTTATTTTCTTTCTACCTTTGTCGATTTTTATGGGAAAGAAACGTCAATCAACAGATCCTTCTCCTTCCAACGGGAAGCAGTTGAGAACTAATTCATATCACATCTTTAACATCACTCAGATGTCGCATTCCAATGTTGTAGACATGTTTTCTGAACGAAGTGGTGGACAATTAATTTATTTTCTATTTCTTTTTAATTTTATTTTTTATATAAAAGTCGAGAAGTCACAATTAGTTTATTTTTACTTTTAGATTTTTCTTATCATACCAACGGTATTTTAGGGCTTTTCTCCTTCTCCAAGGTTTTTGTAAAAGAAATATTAAAGTTTTCTATAAAATATAACGAAACCAAAATATATATTCCAAAGATTTAATAGTACTCATTAGTATTTTTAGGTTTCCCAAACGGCATATTAATCTTTGAATGCATGCCTTAGAAGTTAATGACATTGTTTACTTTTCCTTTTACTAGAAAATAATATAAATAGTCAATTAAGCAAAGGAAACCTTTCATCATCTCTTCTCTAGTTTACGTTAAAAAAACATCTTATTTTCTTTCTACCTTTGTCGATTTTTATGGGAAAGAAACGTCAATCAACAGATCCTTCTCCTTCCAACGGGAAGCAGTTGAGAACTAATTCATATCACATCTTTAACATCACTCAGATGTCTCATTCCAATGTTGTAGACATGTTTTTCGAACGAAGTGTTGGGCAATTAATTTATTTTCTATTTCTTTTTAATTTTATTTTTTATATGAAAGTCGAGAAGTCACAATTAGTTTATTTTTACTTTTAGATTTTTCTTATCATACCAACGGTATTTTAGGGCTTTCTTCCTTCTCCAACGTTTTTGTAAAAGAATTATTAAAATTTTCTATAAAATATAACGAAACCAAAATATATATTCCCAAGATTTAATAGTACTCATTAGTATTTTTAGGTTTCCCAAACGGCATATTAATCTTTGAATGCATGCCTTAGAAGTTAATGACATTGTTTACTTTTCGTTTTTTACTAGAAAATAATATAAATAGTCAATTAAGCAAAGGAAATCTTTCATCATCTCTTCTCTAGTTTACGTTAAAAAAACATCTTATTTTCTTTCTACCTTTGTCGATTTTTATGGGAAAGAAACGTCAATCAACAGAACCTTCTCCTTCCAACGGGAAGCAGTTGAGAACTAATTCAGATCACATCTTTAACATCACTCAGATGTCTCATTCCAATGTTGTAGACATGTTTTATGAACGAAGTGGTGGGCAATTAATTTATTTTCTATTTCTTTTTAATTTTATTTTTTATATGAAAGTCGAGAAGTCACAATTAGTTTATTTTTACTTTTAGATTTTTCTTATCACACCAACGGTATTTTAGGGCTTTTCTCCTTCTCCAAGGTTTTTGTAAAAGAATTATTAAAATTTTCTATAAAATATAACGAAACCAAAATATATATTACCAAGATTTAATAGTACTCATTAGTATTTTTAGGTTTCCCAAACGGCATATTAATCTTTGAATGCATGCCTTAGAAGTTAATGACACTGTTTACTTTAAAAAAACATCTTATTTTCTTTCTACCTTTGTCGATTTTTATGGGAAAGAAACGTCAATCAACAGATCCTTCTCCTTCCAACGGGAAGCAGATGAGAACTAATTCATATCACATCTTTACACATCGCTCAGATGTCGCATTCCAATGTTGTAGACATATTTTCTGAACGAAGTGGTGGGCAATTAATTTATTTTATATTTCTTGTTAATTTTTTTTTTATATGAAAGTCGAGAAATCGCAATTAATTTTTTTTTACTTTTAGATTTTTTCTTATCACACCAACGGTATTTTAGGGCTTTCTTCCTTCTCCAACGTTTTTGTAAAAGAATTATTAAAATTTTCTATAAAATATAGAGAAACCAAAATATATATTCCCAAGATTTAATAGTACTCATTAGTATTTTTAGGTTTCCCAAACGGCATATTAATCTTTGAATGCATGCCATAGAAGTTAATGACATTGTTTACTTTTCCTTTTACTAGAAAATAATATAAATAGTCAATTAAGCAAAGGAAACCTTTCATCATCTCTTCTCTAGTTTACGTTAAAAAAACATCTTATTTTCTTTCTACCTTTGTCGATTTTTATGGGAAAGAAACGTCAATCAACAGATCCTTCTCCTTCCAACGGGAAGCAGTTGAGAACTTATTCATATCACATCTTTACACATCGCTCAGATGTCGCATTCCAATGTTGTAGACATATTTTCTGAACGAAGTGGTGGGCAATTAATTTATTTTATATTTCTTGTTAATTTTTTTTTTATATGAAAATCGAGAAGTCGCAATTAAGTTATTTTTACTTTTAGATTTTTCTTATCACACCAACGGTATTTTAGGGCTTTTCTCCTTCTCCAAGGTTTTTGTAAAAGAATTATTAAAATTTTCTATAAAATATAACGAAACCAAAATATATATTCCCAAGATTTAATAGTACTCATTAGTATTTTTAGGTTTCCCAAACGGCATATTAATCTTTGAATGCATGCCTTAGAAGTTAATGACATTGTTTACTTTTCCTTTTACTAGAAAATAATATAAATAGTCAATTAAGCAAAGGAAACCTTTCATCATCTCTTCTCTAGTTTACGTTAAAAAAACATCTTATTTTCTTTCTACCTTTGTCGATTTTTATGGGAAAGAAACGTCAATCAACAGATCCTTCTCCTTCCAACGGGAAGCAGTTGAGAACTAATTCATATCACATCTTTAACATCACTCAGATGTCTCATTCCAATGTTGTAGACATGTTTTTCGAACGAAGTGTTGGGCAATTAATTTATTTTCTATTTCTTTTTAATTTTATTTTTTATATGAAAGTCGAGAAGTCACAATTAGTTTATTTTTACTTTTAGATTTTTCTTATCATACCAACGGTATTTTAGGGCTTTCTTCCTTCTCCAACGTTTTTGTAAAAGAATTATTAAAATTTTCTATAAAATATAACGAAACCAAAATATATATTCCCAAGATTTAATAGTACTCATTAGTATTTTTAGGTTTCCCAAACGGCATATTAATCTTTGAATGCATGCCTTAGAAGTTAATGACATTGTTTACTTTTCGTTTTTTACTAGAAAATAATATAAATAGTCAATTAAGCAAAGGAAATCTTTCATCATCTCTTCTCTAGTTTACGTTAAAAAAACATCTTATTTTCTTTCTACCTTTGTCGATTTTTATGGGAAAGAAACGTCAATCAACAGAACCTTCTCCTTCCAACGGGAAGCAGTTGAGAACTAATTCAGATCACATCTTTAACATCACTCAGATGTCTCATTCCAATGTTGTAGACATGTTTTATGAACGAAGTGGTGGGCAATTAATTTATTTTCTATTTCTTTTTAATTTTATTTTTTATATGAAAGTCGAGAAGTCACAATTAGTTTATTTTTACTTTTAGATTTTTCTTATCACACCAACGGTATTTTAGGGCTTTTCTCCTTCTCCAAGGTTTTTGTAAAAGAATTATTAAAATTTTCTATAAAATATAACGAAACCAAAATATATATTACCAAGATTTAATAGTACTCATTAGTATTTTTAGGTTTCCCAAACGGCATATTAATCTTTGAATGCATGCCTTAGAAGTTAATGACACTGTTTACTTTAAAAAAACATCTTATTTTCTTTCTACCTTTGTCGATTTTTATGGGAAAGAAACGTCAATCAACAGATCCTTCTCCTTCCAACGGGAAGCAGATGAGAACTAATTCATATCACATCTTTACACATCGCTCAGATGTCGCATTCCAATGTTGTAGACATATTTTCTGAACGAAGTGGTGGGCAATTAATTTATTTTATATTTCTTGTTAATTTTTTTTTTTATATGAAAGTCGAGAAATCGCAATTAATTTTTTTTTACTTTTAGATTTTTTCTTATCACACCAACGATATTTTAGGGCTTTCTTCCTTCTCCAACGTTTTTGTAAAAGAATTATTAAAATTTTCTATAAAATATAGAGAAACCAAAATATATATTCCCAAGATTTAATAGTACTCATTAGTATTTTTAGGTTTCCCAAACGGCATATTAATCTTTGAATGCATGCCATAGAAGTTAATGACATTGTTTACTTTTCCTTTTACTAGAAAATAATATAAATAGTCAATTAAGCAAAGGAAACCTTTCATCATCTCTTCTCTAGTTTACGTTAAAAAAACATCTTATTTTCTTTCTACCTTTGTCGATTTTTATGGGAAAGAAACGTCAATCAACAGATCCTTCTCCTTCCAACGGGAAGCAGTTGAGAACTAATTCATATCACATCTTTAACATCACTCAGATGTCTCATTCCAATGTTGTAGACATGTTTTTCGAACGAAGTGGTGGGCAATTAATTTATTTTATATTTCTTGTTAATTTTTTTTTTTATATGAAAGTCGAGAAGTCGCAATTAAGTTATTTTTACTTTTAGATTTTTCTTATCACACCAACGGTATTTTAGGGCTTTTCTCCTTCTCCAAGGTTTTTGTAAAAGAATTATTAAAATTTTCTATAAAATATAACGAAACCAAAATATATATTCCCAAGATTTAATAGTACTCATTAGTATTTTTAGGTTTCCCAAACGGCATATTAATCTTTGAATGCATGCCTTAGAAGTTAATGACATTGTTTACTTTTCCTTTTACTAGAAAATAATATAAATAGTCAATTAAGCAAAGGAAACCTTTCATCATCTCTTCTCTAGTTTACGTTAAAAAAACATCTTATTTTCTTTCTACCTTTGTCGATTTTTATGGGAAAGAAACGTCAATCAACAGATCCTTCTCCTTCCAACGGGAAGCAGTTGAGAACTAATTCATATCACATCTTTAACATCACTCAGATGTCTCATTCCAATGTTGTAGACATGTTTTTCGAACGAAGTGTTGGGCAATTAATTTATTTTCTATTTCTTTTTAATTTTATTTTTTATATAAAAGTCGAGAAGTCACAATTAGTTTATTTTTACTTTTAGATTTTTCTTATCATACCAACGGTATTTTAGGGCTTTTCTCCTTCTCCAAGGTTTTTGTAAAAGAATTAGGAAAGTTTTCTATAAAATATAACGAAACCAAAATATATATTCCCAAGATTTAATAGTACTCATTAGTATTTTTAGGTTTCCCAAACGGCATATTAATCTTTGAATGCATGCCTTAGAAGTTAATGACATTGTTTACTTTTCCTTTTACTAGAAAATAATATAAATAGTCAATTAAGCAAAGGAAACCTTTCATCATCTCTTCTCTAGTTTACGTTAAAAAAACATCTTATTTTCTTTCTACCTTTGTCGATTTTTATGGGAAAGAAACGTCAATCAACAGATCCTTCTCCTTCCAACGGGAAGCAGTTGAGAACTAATTCATATCACATCTTTAACATCACTCAGATGTCGCATTCCAATGTTGTAGACATGTTTTCTGAACGAAGTGGTGGACAATTAATTTATTTTCTATTTCTTTTTAATTTTATTTTTTATATGAAAGTCGAGAAGTCACAATTAGTTTATTTTTACTTTTAGATTTTTCTTATCATACCAACGGTATTTTAGGGCTTTTCTCCTTCTCCAAGGTTTTTGTAAAAGAATTATTAAAATTTTCTATAAAATATAACGAAACCAAAATATATATTCCCAAGATTTAATAGTACTCATTAGTATTTTTAGGTTTCCCAAACGGCATATTAATCTTTGAATGCATGCCTTAGAAGTTAATGACACTGTTTACTTTTCCTTTTACTAGAAAATAATATAAATAGTCAATTAAGCAAAGGAAACCTTTCATCATCTCTTCTCTAGTTTACGTTAAAAAAACATCTTATTTTCTTTCTACCTTTGTCGATTTTTATGGGAAAGAAACGTCAATCAACAGATCCTTCTCCTTCCAACGGGAAGCAGTTGAGAACTAATTCATATCACATCTTTAACATCACTCAGATGTCTCATTCCAATGTTGTAGACATGTTTTTCGAACGAAGTAGTGGGCAATTAATTTATTTTCTATTTCTTTTTAATTTTATTTTTTATATGAAAGTCGAGAAGTCGCAATTAAGTTATTTTTACTTTTAGATTTTTCTTATCACAGCAACGTTATTTTAGGGCTTTTCTCATTCTCCAAGGTTTTTGTAAAAGAATTATTAAAATTTTCTATAAAATATAACGAAACCAAAATATATATTCCAAAGATTTAATAGTACTCATTAGTATTTTTAGGTTTCCCAAACGGCATATTAATCTTTGAATGCATGCCTTAGAAGTTAATGACATTGTTTACTTTTCCTTTTACTAGAAAATAATATAAATAGTCAATTAAGCAAAGGAAACCTTTCATCATCTCTTCTCTAGTTTACGTTAAAAAAAATCTTATTTTCTTTCTACCTTTGTCGATTTTTATGGGAAAGAAACGTCAATCAACACATCCTTCTCCTTCCAACGGGAAGCAGTTGAGAACTAATTCATATCACATCTTTAACATCACTCAGATGTCGCATTCCAATGTTGTAGACATGTTTTCTGAACGAAGTGGTGGACAATTAATTTATTTTCTATTTCTTTTTAATTTTATTTTTTATATAAAAGTCGAGAAGTCACAATTAGTTTATTTTTACTTTTAGATTTTTCTTATCATACCAACGGTATTTTAGGGCTTTTCTCCTTCTCCAAGGTTTTTGTAAAAGAATTATTAAAGTTTTCTATAAAATATAACGAAACCAAAATATATATTCCAAAGATTTAATAGTACTCATTAGTATTTTTAGGTTTCCCAAACGGCATATTAATCTTTGAATGCATGCCTTAGAAGTTAATGACATTGTTTACTTTTTTTTTTACTAGAAAATAATATAAATAGTCAATTAAGCAAAGGAAACCTTTCATCATCTCTTCTCTAGTTTACGTTAAAAAAACATCTTATTTTCTTTCTACCTTTGTCGATTTTTATGGGAAAGAAACGTCAATCAACAGATCCTTCTCCTTCCAACGGGAAGCAGTTGAGAACTTATTCATATCACATCTTTACACATCGCTCAGATGTCGCATTCCAATGTTGTAGACATATTTTCTGAACGAAGTGGTGGGCAATTAATTTATTTTATATTTCTTGTTAATTTTTTTTTTATATGAAAATCGAGAAGTCGCAATTAAGTTATTTTTACTTTTAGATTTTTCTTATCACACCAACGGTATTTTAGGGCTTTTCTCCTTCTCCAAGGTTTTTGTAAAAGAATTATTAAAATTTTCTATAAAATATAACGAAACCAAAATATATATTCCCAAGATTTAATAGTACTCATTAGTATTTTTAGGTTTCCCAAACGGCATATTAATCTTTGAATGCATGCCTTAGAAGTTAATGACATTGTTTACTTTTCCTTTTACTAGAAAATAATATAAATAGTCAATTAAGCAAAGGAAACCTTTCATCATCTCTTCTCTAGTTTACGTTAAAAAAACATCTTATTTTCTTTCTACCTTTGTCGATTTTTATGGGAAAGAAACGTCAATCAACAGATCCTTCTCCTTCCAACGGGAAGCAGTTGAGAACTAATTCATATCACATCTTTAACATCACTCAGATGTCGCATTCCAATGTTGTAGACATGTTTTCTGAACGAAGTGGTGGACAATTAATTTATTTTCTATTTCTTTTTAATTTTATTTTTTATATGAAAGTCGAGAAGTCACAATTAGTTTATTTTTACTTTTAGATTTTTCTTATCATACCAACGGTATTTTAGGGCTTTTCTCCTTCTCCAAGGTTTTTGTAAAAGAATTATTAAAATTTTCTATAAAATATAACGAAACCAAAATATATATTCCCAAGATTTAATAGTACTCATTAGTATTTTTAGGTTTCCCAAACGGCATATTAATCTTTGAATGCATGCCTTAGAAGTTAATGACACTGTTTACTTTTCCTTTTACTAGAAAATAATATAAATAGTCAATTAAGCAAAGGAAACCTTTCATCATCTCTTCTCTAGTTTACGTTAAAAAAACATCTTATTTTCTTTCTACCTTTGTCGATTTTTATGGGAAAGAAACGTCAATCAACAGATCCTTCTCCTTCCAACGGGAAGCAGTTGAGAACTAATTCATATCACATCTTTAACATCACTCAGATGTCGCATTCCAATGTTGTAGACATGTTTTCTGAACGAAGTGGTGGACAATTAATTTATTTTCTATTTCTTTTTAATTTTATTTTTTATATAAAAGTCGAGAAGTCACAATTAGTTTATTTTTACTTTTAGATTTTTCTTATCATACCAACTGTATTTTAGGGCTTTTCTCCTTCTCCAAGGTTTTTGTAAAAGAATTATTAAAGTTTTCTATAAAATATAACGAAACCAAAATATATATTCCAAAGATTTAATAGTACTCATTAGTATTTTTAGGTTTCCCAAACGGCATATTAATCTTTGAATGCATGCCTTAGAAGTTAATGACATTGTTTACTTTTTCTTTTACTAGAAAATAATATAAATAGTCAATTAAGCAAAGGAAACCTTTCATCATCTCTTCTCTAGTTTACGTTAAAAAAACATCTTATTTTCTTTCTACCTTTGTCGATTTTTATGGGAAAGAAACGTCAATCAACAGATCCTTCTCCTTCCAACGGGAAGCAGTTGAGAACTAATTCATATCACATCTTTAACATCACTCAGATGTCGCATTCCAATGTTGTAGACATGTTTTCTGAACGAAGTGGTGGACAATTAATTTATTTTCTATTTCTTTTTAATTTTATTTTTTATATAAAAGTCGAGAAGTCACAATTAGTTTATTTTTACTTTTAGATTTTTCTTATCATACCAACGGTATTTTAGGGCTTTTCTCCTTCTCCAAGGTTTTTGTAAAAGAATTATTAAAGTTTTCTATAAAATATAACGAAACCAAAATATATATTCCAAAGATTTAATTGTACTCATTAGTATTTTTAGGTTTCCCAAACGGCATATTAATCTTTGAATGCATGCCTTAGAAGTTAATGACATTGTTTACTTTTCCTTTTACTAGAAAATAATATAAATAGTCAATTAAGCAAAGGAAACCTTTCATCATCTCTTCTCTAGTTTACGTTAAAAAAACATCTTATTTTCTTTCTACCTTTGTCGATTTTTATGGGAAAGAAACGTCAATCAACAGATCCTTCTCCTTCCAACGGGAAGCAGTTGAGAACTAATTCATATCACATCTTTAACATCACTCAGATGTCTCATTCCAATGTTGTAGACATGTTTTTCGAACGAAGTGTTGGGCAATTAATTTATTTTCTATTTCTTTTTAATTTTATTTTTTATATGAAAGTCGAGAAGTCACAATTAGTTTATTTTTACTTTTAGATTTTTCTTATCATACCAACGGTATTTTAGGGCTTTCTTCCTTCTCCAACGTTTTTGTAAAAGAATTATTAAAATTTTCTATAAAATATAACGAAACCAAAATATATATTCCCAAGATTTAATAGTACTCATTAGTATTTTTAGGTTTCCCAAACGGCATATTAATCTTTGAATGCATGCCTTAGAAGTTAATGACATTGTTTACTTTTCCTTTTTTACTAGAAAATAATATAAATAGTCAATTAAGCAAAGGAAACCTTTCATCATCTCTTCTCTAGTTTACGTTAAAAAAACATCTTATTTTCTTTCTACCTTTGTCGATTTTTATGGGAAAGAAACGTCAATCAACAGAACCTTCTCCTTCCAACGGGAAGCAGTTGAGAACTAATTCAGATCACATCTTTAACATCACTCAGATGTCTCATTCCAATGTTGTAGACATGTTTTCTGAACGAAGTGGTAGGCAATTAATTTATTTTCTATTTCTTTTTAATTTTATTTTTTATATGAAAGTCGAGAAGTCACAATTAGTTTATTTTTACTTTTAGATTTTTCTTATCACACCAACGGTATTTTAGGGCTTTTCTCCTTCTCCAAGGTTTTTGTAAAAGAATTATTAAAATTTTCTATAAAATATAACGAAACCAAAATATATATTACCAAGATTTAATAGTACTCATTAGTATTTTTAGGTTTCCCAAACGGCATATTAATCTTTGAATGCATGCCTTAGAAGTTAATGACATTGTTTACTTTTCCTTTTACTAGAAAATAATATAAATAGTCAATTAAGCAAAGGAAACCTTTCATCATCTCTTCTCTAGTTTACGTTAAAAAAACATCTTATTTTCTTTCTACCTTTGTCGATTTTTATGGGAAAGAAACGTCAATCAACAGATCCTTCTCCTTCCAACGGGAAGCAGTTGAGAACTAATTCATATCACATCTTTAACATCACTCAGATGTCTCATTCCAATGTTGTAGACATGTTTTTCGAACGAAGTGTTGGGCAATTAATTTATTTTCTATTTCTTTTTAATTTTATTTTTTATATGAAAGTCGAGAAGTCACAATTAGTTTATTTTTACTTTTAGATTTTTCTTATCATACCAACGGTATTTTAGGGCTTTCTTCCTTCTCCAACGTTTTTGTAAAAGAATTATTAAAATTTTCTATAAAATATAACGAAACCAAAATATATATTCCCAAGATTTAATAGTACTCATTAGTATTTTTAGGTTTCCCAAACGGCATATTAATCTTTGAATGCATGCCTTAGAAGTTAATGACATTGTTTACTTTTCCTTTTTTACTAGAAAATAATATAAATAGTCAATTAAGCAAAGGAAACCTTTCATCATCTCTTCTCTAGTTTACGTTAAAAAAACATCTTATTTTCTTTCTACCTTTGTCGATTTTTATGGGAAAGAAACGTCAATCAACAGAACCTTCTCCTTCCAACGGGAAGCAGTTGAGAACTAATTCAGATCACATCTTTAACATCACTCAGATGTCTCATTCCAATGTTGTAGACATGTTTTCTGAACGAAGTGGTAGGCAATTAATTTATTTTCTATTTCTTTTTAATTTTATTTTTTATATGAAAGTCGAGAAGTCACAATTAGTTTATTTTTACTTTTAGATTTTTCTTATCATACCAACGGTATTTTAGGGCTTTTCTCCTTCTCCAAGGTTTTTGTAAAAGAATTATTAAAATTTTCTATAAAATATAACGAAACCAAAATATATATTCCCAAGATTTAATAGTACTCATTAGTATTTTTAGGTTTCCCAAACGGCATATTAATCTTTGAATGCATGCCTTAGAAGTTAATGACACTGTTTACTTTTCCTTTTTTACTAGAAAATAATATAAATAGTCAATTAAGCAAAGGAAACCTTTCATCATCTCTTCTCTAGTTTACGTTAAAAAAACATCTTATTTTCTTTCTACCTTTGTCGATTTTTATGGGAAAGAAACGTCAATCAACAGAACCTTCTCCTTCCAACGGGAAGCAGTTGAGAACTAATTCAGATCACATCTTTAACATCACTCAGATGTCTCATTCCAATGTTGTAGACATGTTTTCTGAACGAAGTGGTAGGCAATTAATTTATTTTCTATTTCTTTTTAATTTTATTTTTTATATGAAAGTCAAGAAGTCACAATTAGTTTATTTTTACTTTTAGATTTTTCTTATCATACCAACGGTATTTTAGGGCTTTTCTCCTTCTCCAAGGTTTTTGTAAAAGAATTATTAAAGTTTTCTATAAAATATAACGAAACCAAAATATATATTCCAAAGATTTAATAGTACTCATTAGTATTTTTAGGTTTCCCAAACGGCATATTAATCTTTGAATGCATGCCTTAGAAGTTAATGACATTGTTTACTTTTTCTTTTACTAGAAAATAATATAAATAGTCAATTAAGCAAAGGAAACCTTTCATCATCTCTTCTCTAGTTTACGTTAAAAAAACATCTTATTTTCTTTCTACCTTTGTCGATTTTTATGGGAAAGAAACGTCAATCAACAGATCCTTCTCCTTCCAACGGGAAGCAGTTGAGAACTAATTCATATCACATCTTTAACATCACTCGGATGTCGCATTCCAATGTTGTAGACATGTTTTCTGAACGAAGTGGTGGACAATTAATTTATTTTCTATTTCTTTTTAATTTTATTTTTTATATAAAAGTCGAGAAGTCACAATTAGTTTATTTTTACTTTTAGATTTTTCTTATCATACCAACGGTATTTTAGGGCTTTTCTCCTTCTCCAAGGTTTTTGTAAAAGAATTATTAAAGTTTTCTATAAAATATAACGAAACCAAAATATATATTCCAAAGATTTAATAGTACTCATTAGTATTTTTAGGTTTCCCAAACGGCATATTAATCTTTGAATGCATGCCTTAGAAGTTAATGACATTGTTTACTTTTCCTTTTACTAGAAAATAATATAAATAGTCAATTAAGCAAAGGAAACCTTTCATCATCTCTTCTCTAGTTTACGTTAAAAAAACATCTTATTTTCTTTCTACCTTTGTCGATTTTTATGGGAAAGAAACGTCAATCAACAGATCCTTCTCCTTCCAACGGGAAGCAGTTGAGAACTAATTCATATCACATCTTTAACATCACTCAGATGTCTCATTCCAATGTTGTAGACATGTTTTTCGAACGAAGTGTTGGGCAATTAATTTATTTTCTATTTCTTTTTAATTTTATTTTTTATATGAAAGTCGAGAAGTCACAATTAGTTTATTTTTACTTTTAGATTTTTCTTATCATACCAACGGTATTTTAAGGCTTTCTTCCTTCTCCAACGTTTTTGTAAAAGAATTATTAAAATTTTCTATAAAATATAACGAAACCAAAATATATATTCCCAAGATTTAATAGTACTCATTAGTATTTTTAGGTTTCCCAAACGGCATATTAATCTTTGAATGCATGCCTTAGAAGTTAATGACATTGTTTACTTTTCCTTTTTTACTAGAAAATAATATAAATAGTCAATTAAGCAAAGGAAACCTTTCATCATCTCTTCTCTAGTTTACGTTAAAAAAACATCTTATTTTCTTTCTACCTTTGTCGATTTTTATGGGAAAGAAACGTCAATCAACAGAACCTTCTCCTTCCAACGGGAAGCAGTTGAGAACTAATTCAGATCACATCTTTAACATCACTCAGATGTCTCATTCCAATGTTGTAGACATGTTTTCTGAACGAAGTGGTAGGCAATTAATTTATTTTCTATTTCTTTTTAATTTTATTTTTTATATGAAAGTCGAGAAGTCACAATTAGTTTATTTTTACTTTTAGATTTTTCTTATCACACCAACGGTATTTTAGGGCTTTTCTCCTTCTCCAAGGTTTTTGTAAAAGAATTATTAAAATTTTCTATAAAATATAACGAAACCAAAATATATATTACCAAGATTTAATAGTACTCATTAGTATTTTTAGGTTTCCCAAACGGCATATTAATCTTTGAATGCATGCCTTAGAAGTTAATGACATTGTTTACTTTTCCTTTTACTAGAAAATAATATAAATAGTCAATTAAGCAAAGGAAACCTTTCATCATCTCTTCTCTAGTTTACGTTAAAAAAACATCTTATTTTCTTTCTACCTTTGTCGATTTTTATGGGAAAGAAACGTCAATCAACAGATCCTTCTCCTTCCAACGGGAAGCAGATGAGAACTAATTCATATCACATCTTTACACATCGCTCAGATGTCGCATTCCAATGTTGTAGACATATTTTCTGAACGAAGTGGTGGGCAATTAATTTATTTTATATTTCTTGTTAATTTTTTTTTTTATATGAAAGTCGAGAAATCGCAATTAATTTTTTTTTACTTTTAGATTTTTTCTTATCACACCAACGGTATTTTAGGGCTTTCTTCCTTCTCCAACGTTTTTGTAATGACATTGTTTACTTTTTTTTTTACTAGAAAATAATATAAATAGTCAATTAAGCAAAGGAAACCTTTCATCATCTCTTCTCTAGTTTACGTTAAAAAAACATCTTATTTTCTTTCTACCTTTGTCGATTTTTATGGGAAAGAAACGTCAATCAACAGATCCTTCTCCTTCCAACGGGAAGCAGTTGAGAACTTATTCATATCACATCTTTACACATCGCTCAGATGTCGCATTCCAATGTTGTAGACATATTTTCTGAACGAAGTGGTGGGCAATTAATTTATTTTATATTTCTTGTTAATTTTTTTTTTTATATGAAAATCGAGAAGTCGCAATTAAGTTATTTTTGTTTTTAGATTTTTCTTATCACACCAACGGTATTTTAGGGCTTTTCTCCTTCTCCAAGGTTTTTGTAAAAGAATTATTAAAATTTTCTATAAAATATAACGAAACCAAAATATATATTCCCAAGATTTAATAGTACTCATTAGTATTTTTAGGTTTCCCAAACGGCATATTAATCTTTGAATGCATGCCTTAGAAGTTAATGACATTGTTTACTTTTCCTTTTACTAGAAAATAATATAAATAGTCAATTAAGCAAAGGAAACCTTTCATCATCTCTTCTCTAGTTTACGTTAAAAAAACATCTTATTTTCTTTCTACCTTTGTCGATTTTTATGGGAAAGAAACGTCAATCAACAGATCCTTCTCCTTCCAACGGGAAGCAGTTGAGAACTAATTCATATCACATCTTTAACATCACTCAGATGTCTCATTCCAATGTTGTAGACATGTTTTTCGAACGAAGTGTTGGGCAATTAATTTATTTTCTATTTCTTTTTAATTTTATTTTTTATATAAAAGTCGAGAAGTCACAATTAGTTTATTTTTACTTTTAGATTTTTCTTATCATACCAACGGTATTTTAGGGCTTTTCTCCTTCTCCAAGGTTTTTGTAAAAGAATTATTAAAGTTTTCTATAAAATATAACGAAACCAAAATATATATTCCCAAGATTTAATAGTACTCATTAGTATTTTTAGGTTTCCCAAACGGCATATTAATCTTTGAATGCATGCCTTAGAAGTTAATGACATTGTTTACTTTTCCTTTTACTAGAAAATAATATAAATAGTCAATTAAGCAAAGGAAACCTTTCATCATCTCTTCTCTAGTTTACGTTAAAAAAACATCTTATTTTCTTTCTACCTTTGTCGATTTTTATGGGAAAGAAACGTCAATCAACAGATCCTTCTCCTTCCAACGGGAAGCAGTTGAGAACTAATTCATATCACATCTTTAACATCACTCAGATGTCGCATTCCAATGTTGTAGACATGTTTTCTGAACGAAGTGGTGGACAATTAATTTATTTTCTATTTCTTTTTAATTTTATTTTTTATATAAAAGTCGAGAAGTCACAATTAGTTTATTTTTACTTTTAGATTTTTCTTATCATACCAACGGTATTTTAGGGCTTTTCTCCTTCTCCAAGGTTTTTGTAAAAGAATTATTAAAGTTTTCTATAAAATATAACGAAACCAAAATATATATTCCAAAGATTTAATAGTACTCATTAGTATTTTTAGGTTTCCCAAACGGCATATTAATCTTTGAATGCATGCCTTAGAAGTTAATGACATTGTTTACTTTTTTTTTTACTAGAAAATAATATAAATAGTCAATTAAGCAAAGGAAACCTTTCATCATCTCTTCTCTAGTTTACGTTAAAAAAACATCTTATTTTCTTTCTACCTTTGTCGATTTTTATGGGAAAGAAACGTCAATCAACAGATCCTTCTCCTTCCAACGGGAAGCAGTTGAGAACTTATTCATATCACATCTTTACACATCGCTCAGATGTCGCATTCCAATGTTGTAGACATATTTTCTGAACGAAGTGGTGGGCAATTAATTTATTTTATATTTCTTGTTAATTTTTTTTTTATATGAAAATCGAGAAGTCGCAATTAAGTTATTTTTACTTTTAGATTTTTCTTATCACACCAACGGTATTTTAGGGCTTTTCTCCTTCTCCAAGGTTTTTGTAAAAGAATTATTAAAATTTTCTGTAAAATATAACGAAACCAAAATATATATTCCCAAGATTTAATAGTACTCATTAGTATTTTTAGGTTTCCCAAACGGCATATTAATCTTTGAATGCATGCCTTAGAAGTTAATGACATTGTTTACTTTTCCTTTTACTAGAAAATAATATAAATAGTCAATTAAGCAAAGGAAACCTTTCATCATCTCTTCTCTAGTTTACGTTAAAAAAACATCTTATTTTCTTTCTACCTTTGTCGATTTTTATGGGAAAGAAACGTCAATCAACAGATCCTTCTCCTTCCAACGGGAAGCAGTTGAGAACTAATTCATATCACATCTTTAACATCACTCAGATGTCTCATTCCAATGTTGTAGACATGTTTTTCGAACGAAGTGTTGGGCAATTAATTTATTTTCTATTTCTTTTTAATTTTATTTTTTATATAAAAGTCGAGAAGTCACAATTAGTTTATTTTTACTTTTAGATTTTTCTTATCATACCAACGGTATTTTAGGGCTTTTCTCCTTCTCCAAGGTTTTTGTAAAAGAATTATTAAAGTTTTCTATAAAATATAACGAAACCAAAATATATATTCCCAAGATTTAATAGTACTCATTAGTATTTTTAGGTTTCCCAAACGGCATATTAATCTTTGAATGCATGCCTTAGAAGTTAATGACATTGTTTACTTTTCCTTTTACTAGAAAATAATATAAATAGTCAATTAAGCAAAGGAAACCTTTCATCATCTCTTCTCTAGTTTACGTTAAAAAAAATCTTATTTTCTTTCTACCTTTGTCGATTTTTATGGGAAAGAAACGTCAATCAACAGATCCTTCTCCTTCCAACGGGAAGCAGTTGAGAACTAATTCATATCACATCTTTAACATCACTCAGATGTCGCATTCCAATGTTGTAGACATGTTTTCTGAACGAAGTGGTGGACAATTAATTTATTTTCTATTTCTTTTTAATTTTATTTTTTATATAAAAGTCGAGAAGTCACAATTAGTTTATTTTTACTTTTAGATTTTTCTTATCATACCAACGGTATTTTAGGGCTTTTCTCCTTCTCCAAGGTTTTTGTAAAAGAATTATTAAAGTTTTCTATAAAATATAACGAAACCAAAATATATATTCCAAAGATTTAATAGTACTCATTAGTATTTTTAGGTTTCCCAAACGGCATATTAATCTTTGAATGCATGCCTTAGAAGTTAATGACATTGTTTACTTTTTTTTTTACTAGAAAATAATATAAATAGTCAATTAAGCAAAGGAAACCTTTCATCATCTCTTCTCTAGTTTACGTTAAAAAAACATCTTATTTTCTTTCTACCTTTGTCGATTTTTATGGGAAAGAAACGTCAATCAACAGATCCTTCTCCTTCCAACGGGAAGCAGTTGAGAACTTATTCATATCACATCTTTACACATCGCTCAGATGTCGCATTCCAATGTTGTAGACATATTTTCTGAACGAAGTGGTGGGCAATTAATTTATTTTATATTTCTTGTTAATTTTTTTTTTATATGAAAATCGAGAAGTCGCAATTAAGTTATTTTTACTTTTAGATTTTTCTTATCACACCAACGGTATTTTAGGGCTTTTCTCCTTCTCCAAGGTTTTTGTAAAAGAATTATTAAAATTTTCTATAAAATATAACGAAACCAAAATATATATTCCCAAGATTTAATAGTACTCATTAGTATTTTTAGGTTTCCCAAACGGCATATTAATCTTTGAATGCATGCCTTAGAAATTAATGACATTGTTTACTTTTCCTTTTACTAGAAAATAATATAAATAGTCAATTAAGCAAAGGAAACCTTTCATCATCTCTTCTCTAGTTTACGTTAAAAAAACATCTTATTTTCTTTCTACCTTTGTCGATTTTTATGGGAAAGAAACGTCAATCAACAGATCCTTCTCCTTCCAACGGGAAGCAGTTGAGAACTTATTCATATCACATCTTTACACATCGCTCAGATGTCGCATTCCAATGTTGTAGACATATTTTCTGAACGAAGTGGTGGGCAATTAATTTATTTTATATTTCTTGTTAATTTTTTTTTTATATGAAAATCGAGAAGTCGCAATTAAGTTATTTTTACTTTTAGATTTTTCTTATCACACCAACGGTATTTTAGGGCTTTTCTCCTTCTCCAAGGTTTTTGTAAAAGAATTATTAAAATTTTCTGTAAAATATAACGAAACCAAAATATATATTCCCAAGATTTAATAGTACTCATTAGTATTTTTAGGTTTCCCAAACGGCATATTAATCTTTGAATGCATGCCTTAGAAGTTAATGACATTGTTTACTTTTCCTTTTACTAGAAAATAATATAAATAGTCAATTAAGCAAAGGAAACCTTTCATCATCTCTTCTCTAGTTTACGTTAAAAAAACATCTTATTTTCTTTCTACCTTTGTCGATTTTTATGGGAAAGAAACGTCAATCAACAGATCCTTCTCCTTCCAACGGGAAGCAGTTGAGAACTAATTCATATCACATCTTTAACATCACTCAGATGTCTCATTCCAATGTTGTAGACATGTTTTTCGAACGAAGTGTTGGGCAATTAATTTATTTTCTATTTCTTTTTAATTTTATTTTTTATATAAAAGTCGAGAAGTCACAATTAGTTTATTTTTACTTTTAGATTTTTCTTATCATACCAACGGTATTTTAGGGCTTTTCTCCTTCTCCAAGGTTTTTGTAAAAGAATTATTAAAGTTTTCTATAAAATATAACGAAACCAAAATATATATTCCCAAGATTTAATAGTACTCATTAGTATTTTTAGGTTTCCCAAACGGCATATTAATCTTTGAATGCATGCCTTAGAAGTTAATGACATTGTTTACTTTTCCTTTTACTAGAAAATAATATAAATAGTCAATTAAGCAAAGGAAACCTTTCATCATCTCTTCTCTAGTTTACGTTAAAAAAAATCTTATTTTCTTTCTACCTTTGTCGATTTTTATGGGAAAGAAACGTCAATCAACAGATCCTTCTCCTTCCAACGGGAAGCAGTTGAGAACTAATTCATATCACATCTTTAACATCACTCAGATGTCGCATTCCAATGTTGTAGACATGTTTTCTGAACGAAGTGGTGGACAATTAATTTATTTTCTATTTCTTTTTAATTTTATTTTTTATATAAAAGTCGAGAAGTCACAATTAGTTTATTTTTACTTTTAGATTTTTCTTATCATACCAACGGTATTTTAGGGCTTTTCTCCTTCTCCAAGGTTTTTGTAAAAGAATTATTAAAGTTTTCTATAAAATATAACGAAACCAAAATATATATTCCAAAGATTTAATAGTACTCATTAGTATTTTTAGGTTTCCCAAACGGCATATTAATCTTTGAATGCATGCCTTAGAAGTTAATGACATTGTTTACTTTTTTTTTTACTAGAAAATAATATAAATAGTCAATTAAGCAAAGGAAACCTTTCATCATCTCTTCTCTAGTTTACGTTAAAAAAACATCTTATTTTCTTTCTACCTTTGTCGATTTTTATGGGAAAGAAACGTCAATCAACAGATCCTTCTCCTTCCAACGGGAAGCAGTTGAGAACTTATTCATATCACATCTTTACACATCGCTCAGATGTCGCATTCCAATGTTGTAGACATATTTTCTGAACGAAGTGGTGGGCAATTAATTTATTTTATATTTCTTGTTAATTTTTTTTTTTATATGAAAATCGAGAAGTCGCAATTAAGTTATTTTTACTTTTAGATTTTTCTTATCACACCAACGGTATTTTAGGGCTTTTCTCCTTCTCCAAGGTTTTTGTAAAAGAATTATTAAAATTTTCTATAAAATATAACGAAACCAAAATATATATTCCCAAGATTTAATAGTACTCATTAGTATTTTTAGGTTTCCCAAACGGCATATTAATCTTTGAATGCATGCCTTAGAAGTTAATGACATTGTTTACTTTTCCTTTTACTAGAAAATAATATAAATAGTCAATTAAGCAAAGGAAACCTTTCATCATCTCTTCTCTAGTTTACGTTAAAAAAACATCTTATTTTCTTTCTACCTTTGTCGATTTTTATGGGAAAGAAACGTCAATCAACAGATCCTTCTCCTTCCAACGGGAAGCAGTTGAGAACTAATTCATATCACATCTTTAACATCACTCAGATGTCTCATTCCAATGTTGTAGACATGTTTTTCGAACGAAGTGGTGGGCAATTAATTTATTTTCTATTTCTTTTTAATTTTATTTTTTATATGAAAGTCGAGAAGTCGCAATTAAGTTATTTTTACTTTTAGATTTTTCTTATCACAGCAACGTTATTTTAGGGCTTTTCTCCTTCTCCAAGGTTTTTGTAAAAGAATTATTAAAATTTTCTATAAAATATAACGAAACCAAAATATATATTCCCAAGATTTAATAGTACTCATTAGTATTTTTAGGTTTCCCAAACGGCATATTAATCTTTGAATGCATGCCTTAGAAGTTAATGACATTGTTTACTTTTCCTTTTACTAGAAAATAATATAAATAGTCAATTAAGCAAAGGAAACCTTTCATCATCTCTTCTCTAGTTTACGTTAAAAAAACATCTTATTTTCTTTCTACCTTTGTCGATTTTTATGGGAAAGAAACGTCAATCAACAGATCCTTCTCCTTCCAACGGGAAGCAGTTGAGAACTTATTCATATCACATCTTTACACATCGCTCAGATGTCGCATTCCAATGTTGTAGACATATTTTCTGAACGAAGTGGTGGGCAATTAATTTATTTTATATTTCTTGTTAATTTTTTTTTTATATGAAAATCGAGAAGTCGCAATTAAGTTATTTTTACTTTTAGATTTTTCTTATCACACCAACGGTATTTTAGGGCTTTTCTCCTTCTCCAAGGTTTTTGTAAAAGAATTATTAAAATTTTCTGTAAAATATAACGAAACCAAAATATATATTCCCAAGATTTAATAGTACTCATTAGTATTTTTAGGTTTCCCAAACGGCATATTAATATTTGAATGCATGCCTTAGAAGTTAATGACATTGTTTACTTTTCCTTTTACTAGAAAATAATATAAATAGTCAATTAAGCAAAGGAAACCTTTCATCATCTCTTCTCTAGTTTACGTTAAAAAAACATCTTATTTTCTTTCTACCTTTGTCGATTTTTATGGGAAAGAAACGTCAATCAACAGATCCTTCTCCTTCCAACGGGAAGCAGTTGAGAACTTATTCATATCACATCTTTACACATCGCTCAGATGTCGCATTCCAATGTTGTAGACATATTTTCTGAACGAAGTGGTGGGCAATTAATTTATTTTATATTTCTTGTTAATTTTTTTTTTTATATGAAAATCGAGAAGTCGCAATTAAGTTATTTTTACTTTTAGATTTTTCTTATCACACCAACGGTATTTTAGGGCTTTTCTCCTTCTCCAAGGTTTTTGTAAAAGAATTATTAAAATTTTCTATAAAATATAACGAAACCAAAATATATATTCCCAAGATTTAATAGTACTCATTAGTATTTTTAGGTTTCCCAAACGGCATATTAATCTTTGAATGCATGCCTTAGAAGTTAATGACATTGTTTACTTTTCCTTTTACTAGAAAATAATATAAATAGTCAATTAAGCAAAGGAAACCTTTCATCATCTCTTCTCTAGTTTACGTTAAAAAAACATCTTATTTTCTTTCTACCTTTGTCGATTTTTATGGGAAAGAAACGTCAATCAACAGATCCTTCTCCTTCCAACGGGAAGCAGTTGAGAACTAATTCATATCACATCTTTAACATCACTCAGATGTCTCATTCCAATGTTGTAGACATGTTTTTCGAACGAAGTGGTGGGCAATTAATTTATTTTCTATTTCTTTTTAATTTTATTTTTTATATGAAAGTCGAGAAGTCGCAATTAAGTTATTTTTACTTTTAGATTTTTCTTATCACACCAACGGTATTTTAGGGCTTTTCTCCTTCTCCAAGGTTTTTGTAAAAGAATTATTAAAATTTTCTATAAAATATAACGAAACCAAAATATATATTCCCAAGATTTAATAGTACTCATTAGTATTTTTAGGTTTCCCAAACGGCATATTAATCTTTGAATGCATGCCTTAGAAGTTAATGACATTGTTTACTTTTCCTTTTACTAGAAAATAATATAAATAGTCAATTAAGCAAAGGAAACCTTTCATCATCTCTTCTCTAGTTTACGTTAAAAAAAATCTTATTTTCTTTCTACCTTTGTCGATTTTTATGGGAAAGAAACGTCAATCAACAGATCCTTCTCCTTCCAACGGGAAGCAGTTGAGAACTAATTCATATCACATCTTTACACATCGCTCAGATGTCGCATTCCAATGTTGTAGACATATTTTCTGAACGAAGTGGTGGGCAATTAATTTATTTTATATTTCTTGTTAATTTTTTTTTTATATGAAAGTCGAGAAGTCGCAATTAAGTTATTTTTACTTTTAGATTTTTTTTATCACACCAACGGTATTTTAGGGCTTTTCTCCTTCTCCAACGTTTTTGTAAAAGAATTATTAAAATTTTCTATAAAATATAACGAAACCAAAATATATATTCCCAAGATTTAATAGTACTCATTAGTATTTTTAGGTTTCCCAAACGGCATATTAATCTTTGAATGCATGCCTTAGAAGTTAATGACATTGTTTACTTTTTTTTTTACTAGAAAATAATATAAATAGTCAATTAAGCAAAGGAAACCTTTCATCATCTCTTCTCTAATTTATGTTAAAAAAACATCTTATTTTCTTTCTACCTTTGTTGATTTTTATGGGAAAGAAACGTCAATCAACAGATCCTTCTCCTTCCAACGGGAAGCAGTTGAGAACTAATTCATATCACATCTTTAACATCACTCAGATGTCTCATTCCAATGTTGTAGACATGTTTTTCGAACGAAGTGGTGGGCAATTAATTTATTTTCTATTTCTTTTTAATTTTATTTTTTATATGAAAGTCGAGAAGACGCAATTAAGTTATTTTTACTTTTAGATTTTTCTTATCACAGCAACGTTATTTTAGGGCTTTTCTCCTTCTCCAAGGTTTTTGTAAAAGAATTATTAAAATTTTCTATAAAATATAGAGAAACCAAAATATATATTCCCAAGATTTAATAGTACTCATTAGTATTTTTAGGTTTCCCAAACGGCATATTAATCTTTGAATGCATGCCATAGAAGTTAATGACATTGTTTACTTTTCCTTTTACTAGAAAATAATATAAATAGTCAATTAAGCAAAGGAAACCTTTCATCATCTCTTCTCTAGTTTACGTTAAAAAAACATCTTATTTTCTTTCTACCTTTGTCGATTTTTATGGGAAAGAAATGTCAATCAACAGATCCTTCTCCTTCCAACGGGAAGCAGTTGAGAACTAATTCATATCACATCTTTACACATCGCTCTGATGTCGCATTCCAATGTTGTAGACATATTTTCTGAACGAAGTGGTGGGCAATTAATTTATTTTATATTTCTTTTTAATTTTATTTTTTAGATGAAAGTCGAGAAGTCGCAATTAAGTTATTTTTACTTTTAGATTTTTCTTATCACACCAACGGTATTTTAGGGCTTTTCTCCTTCTCCAAGGTTTTTGTAAAAGAATTATTAAAATTTTCTATAAAATATAACGAAACCAAAATATATATTCCCAAGATTTAATAGTACTCATTAGTAATTTTAGGTTTCCCAAACGGCATATTAATCTTTGAATGCATGCCTTAGAAGTTAATGACATTGTTTACTTTTTCTTTTACTAGAAAATAATATAAATAGTCAATTAAGCAAAGGAAACCTTTCATCATCTCTTCTCTAGTTTACGTTAAAAAAAATCTAATTTTCTTTCTACCTTTGTCGATTTTTATGGGAAAGAAACGTCAATCAACAGATCCTTCTCCTTCCAACGGGAAGCAGTTGAGAACTAATTCATATCACATCTTCACACATCGCTCAGATGTCGCATTCCAATGTTGTAGACATATTTTCTGAACGAAGTGGTGGGCAATTAATTTATTTTATATTTCTTGTTAATTTTTTTTTTATATGAAAGTCGAGAAGTCGCAATTAAGTTATTTTTACTTTTAGATTTTTTTTATCACACCAACGGTATTTTAGGGCTTTTCTCCTTCTCCAAGGTTTTTGTAAAAGAATTATTAAAATTTTCTATAAAATATAACGAAACCAAAATATATATTCCCAAGATTTAATAGTACTCATTAGTATTTTTAGGTTTCCCAAACGGCATATTAATCTTTGAATGCATGCCTTAGAAGTTAATGACATTGTTTACTTTTTTTTTTACTAGAAAATAATATAAATAGTCAATTAAGCAAAGGAAACCTTTCATCATCTCTTCTCTAATTTATGTTAAAAAAACATCTTATTTTCTTTCTACCTTTGTTGATTTTTATGGGAAAGAAACGTCAATCAACAGATCCTTCTCCTTCCAACGGGAAGCAGTTGAGAACTAATTCATATCACATCTTTAACATCACTCAGATGTCTCATTCCAATGTTGTAGACATGTTTTTCGAACGAAGTGGTGGGCAATTAATTTATTTTCTATTTCTTTTTAATTTTATTTTTTATATGAAAGTCGAGAAGACGCAATTAAGTTATTTTTACTTTTAGATTTTTCTTATCACAGCAACGTTATTTTAGGGCTTTTCTCCTTCTCCAAGGTTTTTGTAAAAGAATTATTAAAATTTTCTATAAAATATAACGAAACCAAAATATATATTCCAAAGATTTAATAGTACTCATTAGTATTTTTAGGTTTCCCAAACGGCATATTAATCTTTGAATGCATGCCTTAGAAGTTAATGACATTGTTTACTTTTCCTTTTACTAGAAAATAATATAAATAGTCAATTAAACAAAGGAAACCTTTCATCATCTCTTCTCTAGTTTACGTTAAAAACAATCTTATTTTCTTTCTACCTTTGTCGATTTTTATGGGAAAGAAATGTCAATCAACAGATCCTTCTCCTTCCAACGGGAAGCAGTTGAGAACTAATTCATATCACATCTTTACACATCGCTCAGATGTCGCATTCCAATGTTGTAGACATATTTTCTGAACGAAGTGGTGGGCAATTAATTTATTTTATATTTCTTGTTAATTTTTTTTTTATATGAAAGTCGAGAAGTCGCAATTAAGTTATTTTTACTTTTAGATTTTTTTTATCACACCAACGGTATTTTAGGGCTTTTCTCCTTCTCCAAGGTTTTTGTAAAAGAATTATTAAAATTTTCTATAAAATATAACGAAACCAAAATATATATTCCCAAGATTTAATAGTACTCATTAGTATTTTTAGGTTTCCCAAACGGCATATTAATCTTTGAATGCATGCCTTAGAAGTTAATGACATTGTTTACTTTTTTTCTTACTAGAAAATAATATAAATAGTCAATTAAGCAAAGGAAACCTTTCATCATCTCTTCTCTAATTTATGTTAAAAAAACATCTTATTTTCTTTCTACCTTTGTCGATTTTTATGGGAAAGAAACGTCAATCAACAGATCCTTCTCCTTCCAACGGGAAGCAGTTGAGAACTAATTCATATCACATCTTTAACATCACTCAGATGTCTCATTCCAATGTTGTAGACATGTTTTTCGAACGAAGTGGTGGGCAATTAATTTATTTTCTATTTCTTTTTAATTTTTTTTTTATATGAAAGTCGAGAAATCGCAATTAATTTTTTTTTACTTTTAGATTTTTTCTTATCATACCAACGGTATTTTAGGGCTTTTCTCCTTCTCCAAGGTTTTTGTAAAAGAATTATTAAAATTTTCTATAAAATATAGAGAAACCAAAATATATATTCCCAAGATTTAATAGTACTCATTAGTATTTTTAGGTTTCCCAAACGGCATATTAATCTTTGAATGCATGCCATAGAAGTTAATGACATTGTTTACTTTTCCTTTTACTAGAAAATAATATAAATAGTCAATTAAGCAAAGGAAACCTTTCATCATCTCTTCTCTAGTTTACGTTAAAAAAACATCTTATTTTCTTTCTACCTTTGTCGATTTTTATGGGAAAGAAACGTCAATCAACAGATCCTTCTCCTTCCAACGGGAAGCAGTTGAGAACTAATTCATATCACATCTTTAACATCACTCAGATGTCTCATTCCAATGTTGTAGACATGTTTTTCGAACGAAGTGGTGGGCAATTAATTTATTTTCTATTTCTTTTTAATTTTATTTTTTATATGAAAGTCGAGAAGTCGCAATTAAGTTATTTTTACTTTTAGATTTTTCTTATCACACCAACGGTATTTTAGGGCTTTTCTCCTTCTCCAAGGTTTTTGTAAAAGAATTATTAAAATTTTCTATAAAATATAATGAAACCAAAATATATATTCCAAAGATTTAATAGTACTCATTAGTATTTTTAGGTTTCCCAAACGGCATATTAATCTTTGAATGCATGCCTTAGAAGTTAATGACATTGTTTACTTTTTCTTTTACTAGAAAATAATATAAATAGTCAATTAAGCAAAGGAAACCTTTCATCATCTCTTCTTTAGTTTACGTTAAAAAAAATCTTATTTTCTTTCTACCTTTGTCGATTTTTATGGGAAAGAAACGTCAATCAACAGATCCTTCTCCTTCCAACGGGAAGCAGTTGAGAACTAATTCATATCACATCTTTACACATCGCTCAGATGTCGCATTCCAATGTTGTAGACATATTTTCTGAACGAAGTGGTGGGCAATTAATTTATTTTATATTTCTTGTTAATTTTTTTTTTATATGAAAGTCGAGAAGTCGCAATTAAGTTATTTTTACTTTTAGATTTTTTTTATCACACCAACGGTATTTTAGGGCTTTTCTCCTTCTCCAAGGTTTTTGTAAAAGAATTATTAAAATTTTCTATAAAATATAACGAAACCAAAATATATATTCCCAAGATTTAATAGTACTCATTAGTATTTTTAGGTTTCCCAAACGGCATATTAATCTTTGAATGCATGCCTTAGAAGTTAATGACATTGTTTACTTTTTTTTTTACTAGAAAATAATATAAATAGTCAATTAAGCAAAGGAAACCTTTCATCATCTCTTCTCTAGTTTACGTTAAAAAAACATCTTATTTTCTTTCTACCTTTGTCGATTTTTATGGGAAAGAAACGTCAATCAACAGATCCTTCTCCTTCCAACGGGAAGCAGTTGAGAACTAATTCATATCACATCTTTAACATCACTCAGATGTCTCATTCCAATGTTGTAGACATGTTTTTCGAACGAAGTGGTGGGCAATTAATTTATTTTCTATTTCTTTTTAATTTTATTTTTTATATGAAAGTCGAGAAGTCACAATTAGTTTATTTTTACTTTTAGATTTTTCTTATCATACCAACGGTATTTTAGGGCTTTTCTCCTTCTCCAAGGTTTTTGTAAAAGAATTATTAAAGTTTTCTATAAAATATAACGAAACCAAAATATATATTCCAAAGATTTAATAGTACTCATTAGTATTTTTAGGTTTCCCAAACGGCATATTAATCTTTGAATGCATGCCATAGAAGTTAATGACATTGTTTACTTTTTCTTTTACTAGAAAATAATATAAATAGTCAATTAAGCAAAGGAAACCTTTCATCATCTCTTCTCTAGTTTACGTTAAAAAAACATCTTATTTTCTTTCTACCTTTGTCGATTTTTATGGGAAAGAAACGTCAATCAACAGATCCTTCTCCTTCCAACGAGAAGCAGTTGAGAACTAATTCATATCACATCTTTACACATCACTCAGATGTCGCATTCCAATGTTGTAGACATGTTTTCTGAACGAAGTGGTGGACAATTAATTTATTTTCTATTTCTTTTTAATTTTATTTTTTATATGAAAGTCGAGAAGTCACAATTAGTTTATTTTTACTTTTAGATTTTTCTTATCATACCAACGGTATTTTAGGGCTTTTCTCCTTCTCCAAGGTTTTTGTAAAAGAATTATTAAAATTTTCTATAAAATATAACGAAACCAAAATATATATTCCCAAGATTTAATAGTACTCATTAGTATTTTTAGGTTTCCCAAACGGCATATTAATCTTTGAATGCATGCCATAGAAGTTAATGACATTGTTTACTTTTTCTTTTACTAGAAAATAATATAAATAGTCAATTAAGCAAAGGAAACCTTTCATCATCTCTTCTCTAGTTTACGTTAAAAAAAATCTTATTTTCTTTCTACCTTTGTCGATTTTTATGGGAAAGAAACGTCAATCAACAGATCCTTCTCCTTCCAACGGGAAGCAGTTGAGAACTAATTCATATCACATCTTTAACATCACTCAGATGTCTCATTCCAATGTTGTAGACATGTTTTTCGAACGAAGTGGTGGGCAATTAATTTATTTTCTATTTCTTTTTAATTTTTTTTTTATATGAAAGTCGAGAAATCGCAATTAATTTTTTTTTACTTTTAGATTTTTTCTTATCATACCAACGGTATTTTAGGGCTTTTCTCCTTCTCCAAGGTTTTTGTAAAAGAATTATTAAAATTTTCTATAAAATATAGAGAAACCAAAATATATATTCCCAAGATTTAATAGTACTCATTAGTATTTTTAGGTTTCCCAAACGGCATATTAATCTTTGAATGCATGCCATAGAAGTTAATGACATTGTTTACTTTTCCTTTTACTAGAAAATAATATAAATAGTCAATTAAGCAAAGGAAACCTTTCATCATCTCTTCTCTAGTTTACGTTAAAAAAACATCTTATTTTCTTTCTACCTTTGTCGATTTTTATGGGAAAGAAACGTCAATCAACAGATCCTTCTCCTTCCAACGGGAAGCAGTTGAGAACTAATTCATATCACATCTTTAACATCACTCAGATGTCTCATTCCAATGTTGTAGACATGTTTTTCGAACGAAGTGGTGGGCAATTAATTTATTTTCTATTTCTTTTTAATTTTATTTTTTATATGAAAGTCGAGAAGTCGCAATTAAGTTATTTTTACTTTTAGATTTTTCTTATCACACCAACGGTATTTTAGGGCTTTTCTCCTTCTCCAAGGTTTTTGTAAAAGAATTATTAAAATTTTCTATAAAATATAACGAAACCAAAATATATATTCCCAAGATTTAATAGTACTCATTAGTATTTTTAGGTTTCCCAAACGGCATATTAATCTTTGAATGCATGCCATAGAAGTTAATGACATTGTTTACTTTTTCTTTTACTAGAAAATAATATAAATAGTCAATTAAGCAAAGGAAACCTTTCATCATCTCTTCTCTAGTTTACGTTAAAAAAAATCTTATTTTCTTTCTACCTTTGTCGATTTTTATGGGAAAGAAACGTCAATCAACAGATCCTTCTCCTTCCAACGGGAAGCAGTTGAGAACTAATTCATATCACATCTTTACACATCGCTCAGATGTCGCATTCCAATGTTGTAGACATATTTTCTGAACGAAGTGGTGGGCAATTAATTTATTTTATATTTCTTGTTAATTTTTTTTTTATATGAAAGTCGAGAAGTCGCAATTAAGTTATTTTTACTTTTAGATTTTTTTTATCACACCAACGGTATTTTAGGGCTTTTCTCCTTCTCCAAGGATTTTGTAAAAGAATTATTAAAATTTTCTATAAAATATAACGAAACCAAAATATATATTCCCAAGATTTAATAGTACTCATTAGTATTTTTAGGTTTCCCAAACGGCATATTAATCTTTGAATGCATGCCTTAGAAGTTAATGACATTGTTTACTTTTTTTTTTACTAGAAAATAATATAAATAGTCAATTAAGCAAAGGAAACCTTTCATCATCTCTTCTCTAGTTTACGTTAAAAAAACATCTTATTTTCTTTCTACCTTTGTCGACTTTTATGGGAAAGAAACGTCAATCAACATATCCTTCTCCTTCCAACGGGAAGCAGTTGAGAACTAATTCATATCACATCTTTACACATCGCTCAGATGTCGCATTCCAATGTTGTAGACATATTTTCTGAACGAAGTGGTGGGCAATTAATTTATTTTATATTTCTTGTTAATTTTTTTTTTATATGAAAGTCGAGAAGTCGCAATTAAGTTATTTTTACTTTTAGATTTTTCTTATCACACCAACGGTATTTTAGGGCTTTTCTCCTTCTCCAAGGTTTTTGTAAAAGAATTATTAAAATTTTCTATAAAATATAACGAAACCAAAATATATATTCCCAAGATTTAATAGTACTCATTAGTATTTTTAGGTTTCCCAAACGGCATATTAATCTTTGAATGCATGCCTTAGAAGTTAATGACATTGTTTACTTTTTTTTTTACTAGAAAATAATATAAATAGTCAATTAAGCAAAGGAAACCTTTCATCATCTCTTCTCTAATTTATGTTAAAAAAACATCTTATTTTCTTTCTACCTTTGTTGATTTTTATGGGAAAGAAACGTCAATCAACAGATCCTTCTCCTTCCAACGGGAAGCAGTTGAGAACTAATTCATATCACATCTTTAACATCACTCAGATGTCTCATTCCAATGTTGTAGACATGTTTTTCGAACGAAGTGGTGGGCAATTAATTTATTTTCTATTTCTTTTTAATTTTATTTTTTATATGAAAGTCGAGAAGTCACAATTAGTTTATTTTTACTTTTAGATTTTTCTTATCATACCAACGGTATTTTAGGGCTTTTCTCCTTCTCCAAGTTTTTCTAAAAGAATTATTAAAGTTTTCTATAAAATATAACGAAACCAAAATATATATTCCCAAGATTTAATAGTACTCATTAGTATTTTTAGGTTTCCCAAACGGCATATTAATCTTTGAATGCATGCCATAGAAGTTAATGACATTGTTTACTTTTCCTTTTACTAGAAAATAATATAAATAGTCAATTAAGCAAAGGAAGCCTTTCATCATCTCTTCTCTAGTTTACGTTAAAAAAACATCTGATTTTCTTTCTACCTTTGTCGATTTTTATGGGAAAGAAACGTCAATCAACAGATCCTTCTCCTTCCAACGAGAAGCAGTTGAGAACTAATTCATATCACATCTTTACACATCACTCAGATGTCGCATTCCAATGTTGTAGACATGTTTTCTGAACGAAGTGGTGGACAATTAATTTATTTTCTATTTCTTTTTAATTTTATTTTTTATATGAAAGTCAAGAAGTCACAATTAGTTTATTTTTACTTTTAGATTTTTCTTATCACACCAACGGTATTTTAGGGCTTTTCTCCTTCTCCAAGGTTTTTGTAAAAGAATTATTAAAATTTTCTATAAAATATAACGAAACCAAAATATATATTCCCAAGATTTAATAGTACTCATTAGTATTTTTAGGTTTCCCAAACGGCATATTAATCTTTGAATGCATGCCATAGAAGTTAATGACATTGTTTACTTTTTCTTTTACTAGAAAATAATATAAATAGTCAATTAAGCAAAGGAAACCTTTCATCATCTCTTCTCTAGTTTACGTTAAAAAAAATCTTATTTTCTTTCTACCTTTGTCGATTTTTATGGGAAAGAAACGTCAATCAACAGATCCTTCTCCTTCCAACGGGAAGCAGTTGAGAACTAATTCATATCACATCTTTACACATCGCTCAGATGTCGCATTCCAATGTTGTAGACATATTTTCTGAACGAAGTGGTGGGCAATTAATTTATTTTATATTTCTTGTTAATTTTTTTTTTATATGAAAGTCGAGAAGTCGCAATTAAGTTATTTTTACTTTTAGATTTTTTTTATCACACCAACGGTATTTTAGGGCTTTTCTCCTTCTCCAAGGATTTTGTAAAAGAATTATTAAAATTTTCTATAAAATATAACGAAACCAAAATATATATTCCCAAGATTTAATAGTACTCATTAGTATTTTTAGGTTTCCCAAACGGCATATTAATCTTTGAATGCATGCCTTAGAAGTTAATGACATTGTTTACTTTTCCTTTTACTAGAAAATAATATAAATAGTCAATTAAACAAAGGAAACCTTTCATCATCTCTTCTCTAGTTTACGTTAAAAAAAATCTTATTTTCTTTCTACCTTTGTCGATTTTTATGGGAAAGAAACGTCAATCAACATATCCTTCTCCTTCCAACGGGAAGCAGTTGAGAACTAATTCATATCACATCTTTACACATCGCTCAGATGTCGCATTCCAATGTTGTAGACATATTTTCTGAACGAAGTGGTGGGCAATTAATTTATTTTATATTTCTTGTTAATTTTTTTTTTATATGAAAGTCGAGAAGTCGCAATTAAGTTATTTTTACTTTTAGATTTTTCTTATCACACCAACGGTATTTTAGGGCTTTTCTCCTTCTCCAAGGTTTTTGTAAAAGAATTATTAAAATTTTCTATAAAATATAACGAAACCAAAATATATATTCCCAAGATTTAATAGTACTCATTAGTATTTTTAGGTTTCCCAAACGGCATATTAATCTTTGAATGCATGCCTTAGAAGTTAATGACACTGTTTACTTTTCCTTTTACTAGAAAATAATATAAATAGTCAATTAAGCAAAGGAAACCTTTCATCATCTCTTCTCTAGTTTACGTTAAAAAAACATCTTATTTTCTTTCTACCTTTGTCGATTTTTATGGGAAAGAAACGTCAATCAACAGATCCTTCTCCTTCCAACGGGAAGCAGTTGAGAACTAATTCATATCACATCTTTAACATCACTCAGATGTCTCATTCCAATGTTGTAGACATGTTTTTCGAACGAAGTGGTGGGCAATTAATTTATTTTCTATTTCTTTTTAATTTTATTTTTTATATGAAAGTCGAGAAGTCACAATTAGTTTATTTTTACTTTTAGATTTTTCTTATCATACCAACGGTATTTTAGGGCTTTTCTCCTTCTCCAAGGTTTTTGTAAAAGAATTATTAAAGTTTTCTATAAAATATAACGAAACCAAAATATATATTCCCAAGATTTAATAGTACTCATTAGTATTTTTAGGTTTCCCAAACGGCATATTAATCTTTGAATGCATGCCATAGAAGTTAATGACATTGTTTACTTTTCCTTTTACTAGAAAATAATATAAATAGTCAATTAAGCAAAGGAAACCTTTCATCATCTCTTCTCTAGTTTACGTTAAAAAAACATCTTATTTTCTTTCTACCTTTGTCGATTTTTATGGGAAAGAAACGTCAATCAACAGATCCTTCTCCTTCCAACGAGAAGCAGTTGAGAACTAATTCATATCACATCTTTACACATCACTCAGATGTCGCATTCCAATGTTGTAGACATGTTTTCTGAACGAAGTGGTGGACAATTAATTTATTTTCTATTTCTTTTTAATTTTATTTTTTATATGAAAGTCAAGAAGTCACAATTAGTTTATTTTTACTTTTAGATTTTTCTTATCACACCAACGGTATTTTAGGGCTTTTCTCCTTCTCCAAGGTTTTTGTAAAAGAATTATTAAAATTTTCTATAAAATATAACGAAACCAAAATATATATTCCCAAGATTTAATAGTACTCATTAGTATTTTTAGGTTTCCCAAACGGCATATTAATCTTTGAATGCATGCCTTAGAAGTTAATGACACTGTTTACTTTTCCTTTTACTAGAAAATAATATAAATAGTCAATTAAGCAAAGGAAACCTTTCATCATCTCTTCTCTAGTTTACTTTAAAAAAACATCTTATTTTCTTTCTACCTTTGTCGATTTTTATGGGAAAGAAACGTCAATCAACAGATCCTTCTCCTTCCAACGGGAAGCAGTTGAGAACTAATTCATATCACATCTTTACACATCGCTCAGATGTCGCATTCCAATGTTGTAGACATATTTTCTGAACGAAGTGGTGGGCAATTAATTTATTTTATATTTCTTGTTAATTTTTTTTTATATGAAAGTCGAGAAGTCGCAATTAAGTTATTTTTACTTTTAGATTTTTCTTATCACACCAACGGTATTTTAGGGCTTTTCTCCTTCTCCAAGGTTTTTGTAAAAGAATTATTAAAATTTTCTATAAAATATAACGAAACCAAAATATATATTCCCAAGATTTAATAGTACTCATTAGTATTTTTAGGTTTCCCAAACGGCATATTAATCTTTGAATGCATGCCTTAGAAGTTAATGACACTGTTTACTTTTTTTTTTATTAGAAAATAATATAAATAGTCAATTAAGCAAAGGAAACCTTTCATCATCTCTTCTCTAGTTTACGTTAAAAAAAATCTTATTTTCTTTCTACCTTTGTCGATTTTTATGGGAAAGAAACGTCAATCAACAGAACCTTCTCCTTCCAACGGGAAGCAGTTGAGAACTAATTCAGATCACATCTTTACACATCACTCAGATGTCGCATTCCAATGTTGTAGACATATTTTCTGAACGAAGTGGTGGGCAATTAATTTCTTTTATATTTCTTGTTAATTTTTTTTTTATATGAAAGTCGAAAAATCGCAATTAATTTATTTTTACTTTTAGATTTTTTCTTATCACACCAACGGTATTTTAGGGCTTTCTTCCTTCTCCAACGTTTTTGTAAAAGAATTATTAAAATTTTCTATAAAATATAACGAAACCAAAATATATATTCCCAAGATTTAATAGTACTCATTAGTATTTTTAAGTTTCCCAAACGGCATATTAATCTTTGAATGCATGCCATAGAAGTTAATGACATTGTTTACTTTTTCTTTTACTAGAAAATAATATAAATAGTCAATTAAGCAAAGGAAACCTTTCATCATCTCTTCTTTAGTTTATGTTAAAAAAACATCTTATTTTCTTTCTACCTTTGTCGATTTTTATGGGAAAGAAACGTCAATCAACAGATCCTTCTCCTTCCAATGGGAAGCAGTTGAGAACTAATTCATATCACATCTTAAACATCACTCAGATGTCTCATTCCAATGTTGTAGACATGTTTTTCGAACGAAGTGGTGGGCAATTAATTTATTTTCTATTTCTTTTTAATTTTATTTTTTATATGAAAGTCGAGAAGTCACAATTAGTTTATTTTTACTTTTAGATTTTTCTTATCATACCAACGGTATTTTAGGGCTTTTCTCCTTCTCCAAGGTTTTTGTAAAAGAATTATTAAAGTTTTCTATAAAATATAACGAAACCAAAATATATATTCCCAAGATTTAATAGTACTCATTAGTATTTTTAGGTTTCCCAAACGGCATATTAATCTTTGAATGCATGCCATAGAAGTTAATGACATTGTTTACTTTTCCTTTTACTAGAAAATAATATAAATAGTCAATTAAGCAAAGGAAACCTTTCATCATCTCTTCTCTAGTTTACGTTAAAAAAACATCTTATTTTCTTTCTACCTTTGTCGATTTTTATGGGAAAGAAACGTCAATCAACAGATCCTTCTCCTTCCAACGAGAAGCAGTTGAGAACTAATTCATATCACATCTTTACACATCACTCAGATGTCGCATTCCAATGTTGTAGACATGTTTTCTGAACGAAGTGGTGGACAATTAATTTATTTTCTATTTCTTTTTAATTTTATTTTTTATATGAAAGTCAAGAAGTCACAATTAGTTTATTTTTACTTTTAGATTTTTCTTATCACACCAACGGTATTTTAGGGCTTTTCTCCTTCTCCAAGGTTTTTGTAAAAGAATTATTAAAATTTTCTATAAAATATAACGAAACCAAAATATATATTCCCAAGATTTAATAGTACTCATTAGTATTTTTAGGTTTCCCAAACGGCATATTAATCTTTGAATGCATGCCATAGAAGTTAATGACATTGTTTACTTTTCCTTTTACTAGAAAATAATATAAATAGTCAATTAAGCAAAGGAAACCTTTCATCATCTCTTCTCTAGTTTACGTTAAAAAAACATCTTATTTTCTTTCTACCTTTGTCGATTTTTATGGGAAAGAAACGTCAATCAACAGATCCTTCTCCTTCCAACGAGAAGCAGTTGAGAACTAATTCATATCACATCTTTACACATCACTCAGATGTCGCATTCCAATGTTGTAGACATGTTTTCTGAACGAAGTGGTGGACAATTAATTTATTTTCTATTTCTTTTTAATTTTATTTTTTATATGAAAGTCAAGAAGTCACAATTAGTTTATTTTTACTTTTAGATTTTTCTTATCACACCAACGGTATTTTAGGGCTTTTCTCCTTCTCCAAGGTTTTTGTAAAAGAATTATTAAAATTTTCTATAAAATATAACGAAACCAAAATATATATTCCCAAGATTTAATAGTACTCATTAGTATTTTTAGGTTTCCCAAACGGCATATTAATCTTTGAATGCATGCCTTAGAAGTTAATGACACTGTTTACTTTTCCTTTTACTAGAAAATAATATAAATAGTCAATTAAGCAAAGGAAACCTTTCATCATCTCTTCTCTAGTTTACTTTAAAAAAACATCTTATTTTCTTTCTACCTTTGTCGATTTTTATGGGAAAGAAACGTCAATCAACAGATCCTTCTCCTTCCAACGGGAAGCAGTTGAGAACTAATTCATATCACATCTTTACACATCGCTCAGATGTCGCATTCCAATGTTGTAGACATATTTTCTGAACGAAGTGGTGGGCAATTAATTTATTTTATATTTCTTGTTAATTTTTTTTTATATGAAAGTCGAGAAGTCGCAATTAAGTTATTTTTACTTTTAGATTTTTCTTATCACACCAACGGTATTTTAGGGCTTTCTTCCTTCTCCAACGTTTTTGTAAAAGAATTATTAAAATTTTCTATAAAATATAACGAAACCAAAATATATATTCCCAAGATTTAATAGTACTCATTAGTATTTTTAAGTTTCCCAAACGGCATATTAATCTTTGAATGCATGCCATAGAAGTTAATGACATTGTTTACTTTTTCTTTTACTAGAAAATAATATAAATAGTCAATTAAGCAAAGGAAACCTTTCATCATCTCTTCTTTAGTTTATGTTAAAAAAACATCTTATTTTCTTTCTACCTTTGTCGATTTTTATGGGAAAGAAACGTCAATCAACAGATCCTTCTCCTTCCAATGGGAAGCAGTTGAGAACTAATTCATATCACATCTTTAACATCACTCAGATGTCTCATTCCAATGTTGTAGACATGTTTTTCGAACGAAGTGGTGGGCAATTAATTTATTTTCTATTTCTTTTTAATTTTATTTTTTATATGAAAGTCGAGAAGTCACAATTAGTTTATTTTTACTTTTAGATTTTTCTTATCATACCAACGGTATTTTAGGGCTTTTCTCCTTCTCCAAGGTTTTTGTAAAAGAATTATTAAAGTTTTCTATAAAATATAACGAAACCAAAATATATATTCCCAAGATTTAATAGTACTCATTAGTATTTTTAGGTTTCCCAAACGGCATATTAATCTTTGAATGCATGCCATAGAAGTTAATGACATTGTTTACTTTTCCTTTTACTAGAAAATAATATAAATAGTCAATTAAGCAAAGGAAACCTTTCATCATCTCTTCTCTAGTTTACGTTAAAAAAACATCTTATTTTCTTTCTACCTTTGTCGATTTTTATGGGAAAGAAACGTCAATCAACAGATCCTTCTCCTTCCAACGAGAAGCAGTTGAGAACTAATTCATATCACATCTTTACACATCACTCAGATGTCGCATTCCAATGTTGTAGACATGTTTTCTGAACGAAGTGGTGGACAATTAATTTATTTTCTATTTCTTTTTAATTTTATTTTTTATATGAAAGTCAAGAAGTCACAATTAGTTTATTTTTACTTTTAGATTTTTCTTATCACACCAACGGTATTTTAGGGCTTTTCTCCTTCTCCAAGGTTTTTGTAAAAGAATTATTAAAATTTTCTATAAAATATAACGAAACCAAAATATATATTCCCAAGATTTAATAGTACTCATTAGTATTTTTAGGTTTCCCAAACGGCATATTAATCTTTGAATGCATGCCTTAGAAGTTAATGACACTGTTTACTTTTCCTTTTACTAGAAAATAATATAAATAGTCAATTAAGCAAAGGAAACCTTTCATCATCTCTTCTCTAGTTTACTTTAAAAAAACATCTTATTTTCTTTCTACCTTTGTCGATTTTTATGGGAAAGAAACGTCAATCAACAGATCCTTCTCCTTCCAACGGGAAGCAGTTGAGAACTAATTCATATCACATCTTTACACATCGCTCAGATGTCGCATTCCAATGTTGTAGACATATTTTCTGAACGAAGTGGTGGGCAATTAATTTATTTTATATTTCTTGTTAATTTTTTTTTATATGAAAGTCGAGAAGTCGCAATTAAGTTATTTTTACTTTTAGATTTTTCTTATCACACCAACGGTATTTTAGGGCTTTTCTCCTTATCCAAGGTTTTTGTAAAAGAATTATTAAAATTTTCTATAAAATATAACGAAACCAAAATATATATTCCCAAGATTTAATAGTACTCATTAGTATTTTTAGGTTTCCCAAACGGCATATTAATCTTTGAATGCATGCCTTAGAAGTTAATGACACTGTTTACTTTTCCTTTTACTAGAAAATAATATAAATAGTCAATTAAGCAAAGGAAACCTTTCATCATCTCTTCTCTAGTTTACTTTAAAAAAACATCTTATTTTCTTTCTACCTTTGTCGATTTTTATGGGAAAGAAACGTCAATCAACAGATCCTTCTCCTTCCAACGGGAAGCAGTTGAGAACTAATTCATATCACATCTTTACACATCGCTCAGATGTCGCATTCCAATGTTGTAGACATATTTTCTGAACGAAGTGGTGGGCAATTAATTTATTTTATATTTCTTGTTAATTTTTTTTTATATGAAAGTCGAGAAGTCGCAATTAAGTTATTTTTACTTTTAGATTTTTCTTATCACACCAACGGTATTTTAGGGCTTTTCTCCTTCTCCAAGGTTTTTGTAAAAGAATTATTAAAATTTTCTATAAAATATAACGAAACCAAAATATATATTCCCAAGATTTAATAGTACTCATTAGTATTTTTAGGTTTCCCAAACGGCATATTAATCTTTGAATGCATGCCTTAGAAGTTAATGACATTGTTTACTTTTTTTTTTACTAGAAAATAATATAAATAGTCAATTAAGCAAAGGAAACCTTTCATCATCTCTTCTCTAGTTTACGTTAAAAAAACATCTTATTTTCTTTCTACCTTTGTCGATTTTTATGGGAAAGAAACGTCAATCAACAGATCCTTCTCCTTCCAACGGGAAGCAGTTGAGAACTAATTCATATCACATCTTTACACATCGCTCAGATGTCGCATTCCAATGTTGTAGACATATTTTCTGAACGAAGTGGTGGGCAATTAATTTATTTTATATTTCTTGTTAACTTTTTTTTTTATATGAAAATCGAGAAGTCGCAATTAAGTTATTTTTACTTTTAGATTTTTCTTATCATACCAACGGTATTTTAGGGCTTTTCTCCTTCTCCAAGGTTTTTGTAAAAGAATTATTAAAATTTTCTATAAAATATAACGAAACCAAAATATATATTCCCAAGATTTAATAGTACTCATTAGTATTTTTAGGTTTCCCAAACGGCATATTAATCTTTGAATGCATGCCTTAGAAGTTAATGACATTGTTTACTTTTTCTTTTACTAGAAAATAATATAAATAGTCAATTAAGCAAAGGAAACCTTTCATCATCTCTTCTCTAGTTTACGTTAAAAAAACATCTTATTTTCTTTCTACCTTTGTCGATTTTTATGGGAAAGAAACGTCAATCAACAGATCCTTCTCCTTCCAACGGGAAGCAGTTGAGAACTAATTCAGATCACATCTTTAACATCACTCAGATGTCTCATTCCAATGTTGTAGACATGTTTTCTGAACGAAGTGGTAGGCAATTAATTTATTTTCTATTTCTTTTTAATTTTATTATTTATATGAAAGTCGAGAAGTCACAATTAGTTTATTTTTACTTTTAGATTTTTCTTATCACACCAACGGTATTTTAGGGCTTTTCTCCTTCTCCAAGGTTTTTGTAAAAGAGTTATTAAAATTTTCTATAAAATATAACGAAACCAAAATATATATTACCAAGATTTAATAGTACTCATTAGTATTTTTAGGTTTCCCAAACGGCATATTAATCTTTGAATGCATGCCTTAGAAGTTAATGACATTGTTTACTTTTTTTTTTACTAGAAAATAATATAAATAGTCAATTAAGCAAAGGAAACCTTTCATCATCTCTTCTCTAGTTTACTTTAAAAAAACATCTTATTTTCTTTCTACCTTTGTCGATTTTTATGGGAAAGAAACGTCAATCAACAGATCCTTCTCCTTCCAACGGGAAGCAGTTGAGAACTAATTCATATCACATCTTTAACATCACTCAGATGTCTCATTCCAATGTTGTAGACATGTTTTTCGAACGAAGTGGTGGGCAATTAATTTATTTTCTATTTCTTTTTAATTTTATTTTTTATATGAAAGTCGAGAAGTCACAATTAGTTTATTTTTACTTTTAGATTTTTCTTATCATACCAACGGTATTTTAGGGCTTTTCTCCTTCTCCAAGGTTTTTGTAAAAGAATTATTAAAGTTTTCTATAAAATATAACGAAACCAAAATATATATTCCCAAGATTTAATAGTACTCATTAGTATTTTTAGGTTTCCCAAACGGCATATTAATCTTTGAATGCATGCCATAGAAGTTAATGACATTGTTTACTTTTTTTTTTACTAGAAAATAATATAAATAGTCAATTAAGCAAAGGAAACCTTTCATCATCTCTTCTCTAGTTTACGTTAAAAAAACATCTTATTTTCTTTCTACCTTTGTCGATTTTTATGGGAAAGAAACGTCAATCAACAGATCCTTCTCCTTCCAACGGGAAGCAGTTGAGAACTAATTCATATCACATCTTTACACATCGCTCAGATGTCGCATTCCAATGTTGTAGACATATTTTCTGAACGAAGTGGTGGGCAATTAATTTATTTTATATTTCTTGTTAATTTTTTTTTATATGAAAATCGAGAAGTCGCAATTAAGTTATTTTTACTTTTAGATTTTTCTTATCATACCAACGGTATTTTAGGGCTTTTCTCCTTCTCCAAGGTTTTTGTAAAAGAATTATTAAAATTTTCTATAAAATATAACGAAACCAAAATATATATTCCCAAGATTTAATAGTACTCATTAGTATTTTTAGGTTTCCCAAACGGCATATTAATCTTTGAATGCATGCCTTAGAAGTTAATGACATTGTTTACTTTTTCTTTTACTAGAAAATAATATAAATAGTCAATTAAGCAAAGGAAACCTTTCATCATCTCTTCTCTAGTTTACGTTAAAAAAACATCTTATTTTCTTTCTACCTTTGTCGATTTTTATGGGAAAGAAACGTCAATCAACAGATCCTTCTCCTTCCAACGGGAAGCAGTTGAGAACTAATTCAGATCACATCTTTAACATCACTCAGATGTCTCATTCCAATGTTGTAGACATGTTTTCTGAACGAAGTGGTAGGCAATTAATTTATTTTCTATTTCTTTTTAATTTTATTATTTATATGAAAGTCGAGAAGTCACAATTAGTTTATTTTTACTTTTAGATTTTTCTAATCACACCAACGGTATTTTAGGGCTTTTCTCCTTCTCCAAGGTTTTTGTAAAAGAGTTATTAAAATTTTCTATAAAATATAACGAAACCAAAATATATATTACCAAGATTTAATAGTACTCATTAGTATTTTTAGGTTTCCTAAACGGCATATTAATCTTTGAATGCATGCCTTAGAAGTTAATGACACTGTTTACTTTTTTTTTTATTAGAAAATAATATAAATAGTCAATTAAGCAAAGGAAACCTTTCATCATCTCTTCTCTAGTTTACGTTAAAAAAAATCTTATTTTCTTTCTACCTTTGTCGATTTTTATGGGAAAGAAACGTCAATCAACAGAACCTTCTCCTTCCAACGGGAAGCAGTTGAGAACTAATTCAGATCACATCTTTACACATCACTCAGATGTCGCATTCCAATGTTGTAGACATATTTTCTGAACGAACTGGTGGGCAATTAATTTATTTTATATTTCTTGTTAATTTTTTTTTTATATGAAAGTCGAAAAATCGCAATTAATTTATTTTTACTTTTAGATTTTTTCTTATCACACCAACGGTATTTTAGGGCTTTCTTCCTTCTCCAACGTTTTTGTAAAAGAATTATTAAAATTTTCTATAAAATATAACGAAACCAAAATATATATTCCCAAGATTTAATAGTACTCATTAGTATTTTTAAGTTTCCCAAACGGCATATTAATCTTTGAATGCATGCCATAGAAGTTAATGACATTGTTTACTTTTTCTTTTACTAGAAAATAATATAAATAGTCAATTAAGCAAAGGAAACCTTTCATCATCTCTTCTTTAGTTTATGTTAAAAAAACATCTTATTTTCTTTCTACCTTTGTCGATTTTTATGGGAAAGAAACGTCAATCAACAGATCCTTCTCCTTCCAATGGGAAGCAGTTGAGAACTAATTCATATCACATCTTTAACATCACTCAGATGTCTCATTCCAATGTTGTAGACATGTTTTTCGAACGAAGTGGTGGGCAATTAATTTATTTTCTATTTCTTTTTAATTTTATTTTTTATATGAAAGTCGAGAAGTCACAATTAGTTTATTTTTACTTTTAGATTTTTCTTATCATACCAACGGTATTTTAGGGCTTTTCTCCTTCTCCAAGGTTTTTGTAAAAGAATTATTAAAGTTTTCTATAAAATATAACGAAACCAAAATATATATTCCCAAGATTTAATAGTACTCATTAGTATTTTTAGGTTTCCCAAACGGCATATTAATCTTTGAATGCATGCCATAGAAGTTAATGACATTGTTTACTTTTTCTTTTACTAGAAAATAATATAAATAGTCAATTAAGCAAAGGAAACCTTTCATCATCTCTTCTCTAGTTTACGTTAAAAAAACATCTTATTTTCTTTCTACCTTTGTCGATTTTTATGGGAAAGAAACGTCAATCAACAGATCCTTCTCCTTCCAACGGGAAGCAGTTGAGAACTAATTCATATCACATCTTTACACATCACTCAGATGTCGCATTCCAATGTTGTAGACATGTTTTCTAAACGAAGTGGGGGGCAATTAATTTATTTTCTATTTCTTTTTAATTTTATTTTTTATATGAAAGTCGAGAAGTCACAATTAGTTTATTTTTACTTTTAGATTTTTCTTATCACACCAACGGTATTTTAGGGCTTTTCTCTTTCTCCAAAGTTTTTGTAAAAGAATTATTAAAATTTTCTATAAAATATAACGAAACCAAAATATATATTCCCAAGATTTAATAGTACTCATTAGTATTTTTAGGTTTCCCAAACGGCATATTAATCTTTGAATGCATGCCTTAGAAGTTAATGACATTGTTTACTTTTCCTTTTACTAGAAAATAATATAAATAGTCAATTAAGCAAAGGAAACCTTTCATCATCTCTTCTCTAGTTTACGTTAAAAAAACATCTGATTTTCTTTCTACCTTTGTCGATTTTTATGGGAAAGAAACGTCAATCAACAGATCCTTCTCCTTCCAACGAGAAGCAGTTGAGAACTAATTCATATCACATCTTTACACATCACTCAGATGTCGCATTCCAATGTTGTAGACATGTTTTCTGAACGAAGTGGTGGACAATTAATTTATTTTCTATTTCTTTTTAATTTTATTTTTTATATGAAAGTCAAGAAGTCACAATTAGTTTATTTTTACTTTTAGATTTTTCTTATCACACCAACGGTATTTTAGGGCTTTTCTCCTTCTCCAAGGTTTTTGTAAAAGAATTATTAAAATTTTCTATAAAATATAACGAAACCAAAATATATATTCCCAAGATTTAATAGTACTCATTAGTATTTTTAGGTTTCCCAAACGGCATATTAATCTTTGAATGCATGCCTTAGAAGTTAATGACACTGTTTACTTTCTTTTTACTAGAAAATAATATAAATAGTCAATTAAGCAAACGAAACCTTTCATCATCTCGTCTCTAGTTTACGTTAAAAAAAATCTTATTTTCTTTCTACTTTTGTCGAGTTTTATGGGAAAGAAACGTCAATCAACAGAGCCTTCTCCTTCCAACGGGAAGCAGTTGAGAACTAATTCATATCACATCTTTAACATCACTCAGATGTCTCATTCCAATGTTGTAGACATGTTTTTCGAACGAAGTGGTGGGCAATTAATTTATTTTCTATTTCTTTTTAATTTTATTTTTTATATGAAAGTCGAGAAGTCACAATTAGTTTATTTTTACTTTTAGATTTTTCTTATCACACCAACGGTATTTTAGGGCTTTTCTCTTTCTCCAAAGTTTTTGTAAAAGAATTATTAAAATTTTCTATAAAATATAACGAAACCAAAATATATATTCCCAAGATTTAATAGTACTCATTAGTATTTTTAGGTTTCCCAAACGGCATATTAATCTTTGAATGCATGCCTTAGAAGTTAATGACATTGTTTACTTTTCCTTTTACTAGAAAATAATATAAATAGTCAATTAAGCAAAGGAAACCTTTCATCATCTCTTCTCTAGTTTACGTTAAAAAAACATCTGATTTTCTTTCTACCTTTGTCGATTTTTATGGGAAAGAAACGTCAATCAACAGATCCTTCTCCTTCCAACGAGAAGCAGTTGAGAACTAATTCATATCACATCTTTACACATCACTCAGATGTCGCATTCCAATGTTGTAGACATGTTTTCTGAACGAAGTGGTGGACAATTAATTTATTTTCTATTTCTTTTTAATTTTATTTTTTATATGAAAGTCAAGAAGTCACAATTAGTTTATTTTTACTTTTAGATTTTTCTTATCACACCAACGGTATTTTAGGGCTTTTCTCCTTCTCCAAGGTTTTTGTAAAAGAATTATTAAAATTTTCTATAAAATATAACGAAACCAAAATATATATTCCCAAGATTTAATAGTACTCATTAGTATTTTTAGGTTTCCCAAACGGCATATTAATCTTTGAATGCATGCCTTAGAAGTTAATGACACTGTTTACTTTCTTTTTACTAGAAAATAATATAAATAGTCAATTAAGCAAACGAAACCTTTCATCATCTCGTCTCTAGTTTACGTTAAAAAAAATCTTATTTTCTTTCTACTTTTGTCGAGTTTTATGGGAAAGAAACGTCAATCAACAGAGCCTTCTCCTTCCAACGGGAAGCAGTTGAGAACTAATTCATATCACATCTTTAACATCACTCAGATGTCTCATTCCACTGTTGTAGACATGTTTTCTGAACGAAGTGGTGGGCAATTAATTTATTTTCTATTTCTTTTTAATTTTATTTTTTATATGAAAGTCGAGAAGTCACAATTAGTTTATTTTTACTTTTAGATTTTTCTTATCACACCAACGGTATTTTAGGGCTTTTCTCTTTCTCCAAAGTTTTTGTAAAAGAATTATTAAAATTTTCTATAAAATATAACGAAACCAAAATATATATTCCCAAGATTTAATAGTACTCATTAGTATTTTTAGGTTTTCCAAACGGCATATTAATCTTTGAATGCATGCCTTAGAAGTTAATGACACTGTTTACTTTCTTTTTACTAGAAAATAATATAAATAGTCAATTAGGCAAACGAAACCTTTCATCATCTCGTCTCTAGTTTACGTTAAAAAAAATCTTATTTTCTTTCTACTTTTGTCGAGTTTTATGGGAAAGAAACGTCAATCAACAGAGCCTTCTCCTTCCAACGGGAAGCAGTTGAGAACTAATTCAGATCACATCTTTAACATCACTCAGATGTCTCATTCCAATGTTGTAGACATGTTTTTCGAACGAAGTGGTGGGCAATTAATTTATTTTCTATTTCTTTTTAATTTTATTTTTTATATGAAGTCGAGAAGTCACAATTAGTTTATTTTTACTTTTAGATTTTTCTTATCATACCAACGGTATTTTAGGGCTTTCTTCCTTCTCCAACGTTTTTGTAAAAGAATTATTAAAATTTTCTATAAAATATAACGAAACCAAAATATATATTCCAAAGATTTAATAGTACTCATTAGTATTTTTAGGTTTCCCAAACGGCATATTAATCTTTGAATGCATGCCTTAGAAGTTAATGACATTGTTTACTTTTCCTTTTACTAGAAAATAATATAAATAGTCAATTAAGCAAAGGAAACCTTTCATCATCTCTTCTCTAGTTTACGTTAAAAAAACATCTTATTTTCTTTCTACCTTTGTCGATTTTTATGGGAAAGAAACGTCAATCAACAGATCCTTCTCCTTCCAACGGGAAGCAGTTGAGAACTAATTCATATCACATCTTTAACATCACTCAGATGTCTCATTCCAATGTTGTAGACATGTTTTTCGAACGAAGTGGTGGGCAATTAATTTATTTTCTATTTCTTTTTAATTTTATTTTTTATATGAAAGTCGAGAAGTCACAATTAGTTTATTTTTACTTTTAGATTTTTCTTATCGTACCAACGGTATTTTAGGGCTTTCTTCCTTCTCCAACGTTTTTGTAAAAGAATTATTAAAATTTTCTATAAAATATAACGAAACCAAAATATATATTCCCAAGATTTAATAGTACTCATTAGTATTTTTAGGTTTCCCAAACGGCATATTAATCTTTGAATGCATGCCTTAGAAGTTAATGACATTGTTTACTTTTCTTTTCACTAGTAAATAATATAAATAGTCAATTAAGCAAAGGAAACCTTTCATCATCTCTTCTTTAGTTTATGTTAAAAAAACATTTTATTTTCTTTATACCTTGGTCGATTTTTATGGGAAAGAAACGTCAATCAACAGATCCTTCTCCTTCCAACGGGAAGCAGTTGAGAACTAATTCATATCACATCTTTACACATCACTCAGATGTCGCATTCCAATGTTGTAGACATGTTTTCTGAACGAAGTGGGGGGCAATTAATTTATTTTCTATTTTTTTTAATTTTATTTTTTATATGAAAGTCGAGAAGTCACAATTAGTTTATTTTTACTTTTAGATTTTTCTTATCACACCAACGGTATTTTAGGGCTTTTCTCTTTCTCCAAAGTTTTTGTAAAAGAATTATTAAAATTTTCTATAAAATATAACGAAACCAAAATATATATTCCCAAGATTTAATAGTACTCATTAGTATTTTTAGGTTTTCCAAACGGCATATTAATCTTTGAATGCATGCCTTAGAAGTTAATGACACTGTTTACTTTCTTTTTACTAGAAAATAATATTAATAGTCAATTAGGCAAACGAAACCTTTCATCATCTCGTCTCTAGTTTACGTTAAAAAAAATCTTATTTTCTTTCTACTTTTGTCGAGTTTTATGGGAAAGAAACGTCAATCAACAGAGCCTTCTCCTTCCAACTGGAAGCAGTTGAGAACTAATTCAGATCACATCTTTAACATCACTCAGATGTCTCATTCCAATGTTGTAGACATGTTTTTCGAACGAAGTAGTGGGCAATTAATTTATTTTCTATTTCTTTTTAATTTTATTTTTTATATGAAAGTCGAGAAGTCACAATTAGTTTATTTTTACTTTTAGATTTTTCTTATCATACCAACGGTATTTTAGGGCTTTCTTCCTTCTCCAACATTTTTGTAAAAGAATTATTAAAATTTTCTATAAAATATAACGAAACCAAAATATATATTCCAAAGATTTAATAGTACTCATTAGTATTTTTAGGTTTCCCAAACGGCATATTAATCTTTGAATGCATGCCTTAGAAGTTAATGACATTGTTTACTTTTCCTTTTACTAGAAAATAATATAAATAGTCAATTAAGCAAAGGAAACCTTTCATCATCTCTTCTCTAGTTTACGTTAAAAAAACATCTTATTTTCTTTCTACCTTTGTCGATTTTTATGGGAAAGAAACATCAATCAACAGATCCTTCTCCTTCCAACGGGAAGCAGTTGAGAACTAATTCATATCACATCTTTAACATCACTCAGATGTCTCATTCCAATGTTGTAGACATGTTTTTCGAACGAAGTGGTGGGCAATTAATTTATTTTCTATTTCTTTTTAATTTTATTTTTTATATGAAAGTCGAGAAGTCACAATTAGTTTATTTTTACTTTTAGATTTTTCTTATCGTACCAACGGTATTTTAGGGCTTTCTTCCTTCTCCAACGTTTTTGTAAAAGGATTATTAAAATTTTCTATAAAATATAACGAAACCAAAATATATATTCCCAAGATTTAATAGTACTCATTAGTATTTTTAGGTTTCCCAAACGGCATATTAATCTTTGAATGCATGCCTTAGAAGTTAATGACATTGTTTACTTTTCCTTTTACTAGAAAATAATATAAATAGTCAATTAAGCAAAGGAAACCTTTCATCATCTCTTCTCTAGTTTACGTTAAAAAAACATCTTATTTTCTTTCTACCTTTGTCGATTTTTATGGGAAAGAAACGTCAATCAACAGATCCTTCTCCTTCCAACGGGAAGCAGTTGAGAACTAATTCATATCACATCTTTACACATCACTCAGATGTCGCATTCCAATGTTGTAGACATGTTTTCTGAACGAAGTGGTGGACAATTAATTTATTTTCTATTTCTTTTTAATTTTATTTTTTATATGAAAGTCGAGAAGTCACAATTAGTTTATTTTTACTTTTAGATTTTTCTTATCATACCAACGGTATTTTAGGGCTTTCTTCCTTCTCCAACGTTTTTGTAAAAGAATTATTAAAATTTTCTATAAAATATAACGAAACCAAAATATATATTCCCAAGATTTAATAGTACTCATTAGTATTTTTAGGTTTCCCAAACGGCATATTAATCTTTGAATGCATGCCTAGAAGTTAATGACACTGTTTACTTTTTTTTTACTAGAAAATAATATAAATAGTCAATTAAGCAAAGGAAACCTTTCATCATCTCTTTTTTAGTTTACGTTAAAAAAACATTTTATTTTCTTTATACCTTGGTCGATTTTTATGGGAAAGAAACGTCAATCAACAGATCCTTCTCCTTCCAACGGGAAGCAGTTGAGAACTAATTCATATCACATCTTTACACATCACTCAGATGTCGCATTCCAATGTTGTAGACATGTTTTCTGAACGAAGTGGGGGGCAATTAATTTATTTTCTATTTCTTTGTAATTTTATTTTTTATATGAAAGTCGAGAAGTCACAATTAGTTTATTTTTACTTTTAGATTTTTCTTATCATACCAACGGTATTTTAGGGCTTTCTTCCTTCTCCAACGTTTTTGTAAAAGAATTATTAAAATTTTCTATAAAATATAACGAAACCAAAATATATATTCCCAAGATTTAATAGTACTCATTAGTATTTTTAGGTTTCCCAAACGGCATATTAATCTTTGAATGCATGCCTTAGAAGTTAATGACACTGTTTACTTTTTTTTTACTAGAAAATAATATAAATAGTCAATTAAGCAAAGGAAACCTTTCATCATCTCTTCTCTAGTTTACGTTAAAAAAACATCTTATTTTCTTTCTACCTTTGTCGATTTTTATGGGAAAGAAACGTCAATCAACAGATCCTTCTCCTTCCAACGGGAAGCAGTTGAGAACTAATTCATATCACATCTTTACACATCACTCAGATGTCGCATTCCAATGTTGTAGACATGTTTTCTGAACGAAGTGGGGGGCAATTAATTTATTTTCTATTTCTTTTTAATTTTATTTTTTATATGAAAGTCGAGAAGTCACAATTAGTTTATTTTTACTTTTAGATTTTTCTTATCATACCAACGGTATTTTAGGGCTTTCTTCCTTCTCCAACGTTTTTGTAAAAGAATTATTAAAATTTTCTATAAAATATAACGAAACCAAAATATATATTCCCAAGATTTAATAGTACTCATTAGTATTTTTAGGTTTCCCAAACGGCATATTAATCTTTGAATGCATGCCTAGAAGTTAATGACACTGTTTACTTTTTTTTTACTAGAAAATAATATAAATAGTCAATTAAGCAAAGGAAACCTTTCATCATCTCTTTTTTAGTTTACGTTAAAAAAACATTTTATTTTCTTTATACCTTGGTCGATTTTTATGGGAAAGAAACGTCAATCAACAGATCCTTCTCCTTCCAACGGGAAGCAGTTGAGAACTAATTCATATCACATCTTTACACATCACTCAGATGTCGCATTCCAATGTTGTAGACATGTTTTCTGAACGAAGTGGGGGGCAATTAATTTATTTTCTATTTCTTTGTAATTTTATTTTTTATATGAAAGTCGAGAAGTCACAATTAGTTTATTTTTACTTTTAGATTTTTCTTATCATACCAACGGTATTTTAGGGCTTTCTTCCTTCTCCAACGTTTTTGTAAAAGAATTATTAAAATTTTCTATAAAATATAACGAAACCAAAATATATATTCCCAAGATTTAATAGTACTCATTAGTATTTTTAGGTTTCCCAAACGGCATATTAATCTTTGAATGCATGCCTTAGAAGTTAATGACATTGTTTACTTTTCCTTTTACTAGAAAATAATATAAATAGTCAATTAAGCAAAGGAAACCTTTCATCATCTCTTCTCTAGTTTACGTTAAAAAAACATCTTATTTTCTTTCTACCTTTGTCGATTTTTATGGGAAAGAAACGTCAATCAACAGATCCTTCTCCTTCCAACGGGAAGCAGTTGAGAACTAATTCATATCACATCTTTAACATCACTCAGATGTCTCATTCCAATGTTGTAGACATGTTTTTCGAACGAAGTGGTGGGCAATTAATTTATTTTCTATTTCTTTTTAATTTTATTTTTTATATGAAAGTCGAGAAGTCACAATTAGTTTATTTTTACTTTTAGATTTTTCTTATCATACCAACGGTATTTTAGGGCTTTCTTCCTTCTCCAACGTTTTTGTAAAAGAATTATTAAAATTTTCTATAAAATATAACGAAACCAAAATATATATTCCCAAGATTTAATAGTACTCATTAGTATTTTTAGGTTTCCCAAACGGCATATTAATCTTTGAATGCATGCCTTAGAAGTTAATGACATTGTTTACTTTTCCTTTTACTAGAAAATAATATAAATAGTCAATTAAGCAAAGGAAACCTTTCATCATCTCTTCTCTAGTTTACGTTAAAAAAACATCTTATTTTCTTTCTACCTTTGTCGATTTTTATGGGAAAGAAACATCAATCAACAGATCCTTCTCCTTCCAACGGGAAGCAGTTGAGAACTAATTCATATCACATCTTTAACATCACTCAGATGTCTCATTCCAATGTTGTAGACATGTTTTTCGAACGAAGTGGTGGGCAATTAATTTATTTTCTATTTCTTTTTAATTTTATTTTTTATATGAAAGTCGAGAAGTCACAATTAGTTTATTTTTACTTTTAGATTTTTCTTATCGTACCAACGGTATTTTAGGGCTTTCATCCTTCTCCAACGTTTTTGTAAAAGGATTATTAAAATTTTCTATAAAATATAACGAAACCAAAATATATATTCCCAAGATTTAATAGTACTCATTAGTATTTTTAGGTTTCCCAAACGGCATATTAATCTTTGAATGCATGCCTTAGAAGTTAATGACATTGTTTACTTTTCCTTTTACTAGAAAATAATATAAATAGTCAATTAAGCAAAGGAAACCTTTCATCATCTCTTCTCTAGTTTACGTTAAAAAAACATCTTATTTTCTTTCTACCTTTGTCGATTTTTATGGGAAAGAAACGTCAATCAACAGATCCTTCTCCTTCCAACGGGAAGCAGTTGAGAACTAATTCATATCACATCTTTACACATCACTCAGATGTCGCATTCCAATGTTGTAGACATGTTTTCTGAACGAAGTGGGGGGCAATTAATTTATTTTCTATTTCTTTTTAATTTTATTTTTTATATGAAAGTCGAGAAGTCACAATTAGTTTATTTTTACTTTTAGATTTTTCTTATCATACCAACGGTATTTTAGGGCTTTCTTCCTTCTCCAACGTTTTTGTAAAAGAATTATTAAAATTTTCTATAAAATATAACGAAACCAAAATATATATTCCCAAGATTTAATAGTACTCATTAGTATTTTTAGGTTTCCCAAACGGCATATTAATCTTTGAATGCATGCCTAGAAGTTAATGACACTGTTTACTTTTTTTTTACTAGAAAATAATATAAATAGTCAATTAAGCAAAGGAAACCTTTCATCATCTCTTTTTTAGTTTACGTTAAAAAAACATTTTATTTTCTTTATACCTTGGTCGATTTTTATGGGAAAGAAACGTCAATCAACAGATCCTTCTCCTTCCAACGGGAAGCAGTTGAGAACTAATTCATATCACATCTTTACACATCACTCAGATGTCGCATTCCAATGTTGTAGACATGTTTTCTGAACGAAGTGGGGGGCAATTAATTTATTTTCTATTTCTTTGTAATTTTATTTTTTATATGAAAGTCGAGAAGTCACAATTAGTTTATTTTTACTTTTAGATTTTTCTTATCATACCAACGGTATTTTAGGGCTTTCTTCCTTCTCCAACGTTTTTGTAAAAGAATTATTAAAATTTTCTATAAAATATAACGAAACCAAAATATATATTCCCAAGATTTAATAGTACTCATTAGTATTTTTAGGTTTCCCAAACGGCATATTAATCTTTGAATGCATGCCTTAGAAGTTAATGACACTGTTTACTTTTTTTTTACTAGAAAATAATATAAATAGTCAATTAAGCAAAGGAAACCTTTCATCATCTCTTCTCTAGTTTACGTTAAAAAAACATCTTATTTTCTTTCTACCTTTGTCGATTTTTATGGGAAAGAAACGTCAATCAACAGATCCTTCTCCTTCCAACGGGAAGCAGTTGAGAACTAATTCATATCACATCTTTACACATCACTCAGATGTCGCATTCCAATGTTGTAGACATGTTTTCTGAACGAAGTGGGGGGCAATTAATTTATTTTCTATTTCTTTTTAATTTTATTTTTTATATGAAAGTCGAGAAGTCACAATTAGTTTATTTTTACTTTTAGATTTTTCTTATCATACCAACGGTATTTTAGGGCTTTCTTCCTTCTCCAACGTTTTTGTAAAAGAATTATTAAAATTTTCTATAAAATATAACGAAACCAAAATATATATTCCCAAGATTTAATAGTACTCATTAGTATTTTTAGGTTTCCCAAACGGCATATTAATCTTTGAATGCATGCCTAGAAGTTAATGACACTGTTTACTTTTTTTTTACTAGAAAATAATATAAATAGTCAATTAAGCAAAGGAAACCTTTCATCATCTCTTTTTTAGTTTACGTTAAAAAAACATTTTATTTTCTTTATACCTTGGTCGATTTTTATGGGAAAGAAACGTCAATCAACAGATCCTTCTCCTTCCAACGGGAAGCAGTTGAGAACTAATTCATATCACATCTTTACACATCACTCAGATGTCGCATTCCAATGTTGTAGACATGTTTTCTGAACGAAGTGGGGGGCAATTAATTTATTTTCTATTTCTTTGTAATTTTATTTTTTATATGAAAGTCGAGAAGTCACAATTAGTTTATTTTTACTTTTAGATTTTTCTTATCATACCAACGGTATTTTAGGGCTTTCTTCCTTCTCCAACGTTTTTGTAAAAGAATTATTAAAATTTTCTATAAAATATAACGAAACCAAAATATATATTCCCAAGATTTAATAGTACTCATTAGTATTTTTAGGTTTCCCAAACGGCATATTAATCTTTGAATGCATGCCTTAGAAGTTAATGACACTGTTTACTTTTTTTTTACTAGAAAATAATATAAATAGTCAATTAAGCAAAGGAAACCTTTCATCATCTCTTTTTTAGTTTACGTTAAAAAAACATTTTATTTTCTTTATACCTTGGTCGATTTTTATGGGAAAGAAACGTCAATCAACAGATCCTCTCCTTCCAACGGGAAGCAGTTGAGAACTAATTCATATCACATCTTTACACATCACTCAGATGTCGCATTCCAATGTTGTAGACATGTTTTCTGAACGAAGTGCGGGGCAATTAATTTATTTTCTATTTCTTTTTAATTTTATTTTTTATATGAAAGTCGAGAAGTCACAATTAGTTTATTTTTACTTTTAGATTTTTCTTATCATACCAACGGTATTTTAGGGCTTTCTTCCTTCTCCAACGTTTTTGTAAAAGAATTATTAAAATTTTCTATAAAATATAACGAAACCAAAATATATATTCCCAAGATTTAATAGTACTCATTAGTATTTTTAGGTTTCCCAAACGGCATATTAATCTTTGAATGCATGCCATAGAAGTTAATGACATTGTTTACTTTTTTTTTTACTAGAAAATAATATAAATAGTCAATTAAGCAAAGGAAACCTTTCATCATCTCTTCTCTAGTTTACGTTAAAAAAACATCTTATTTTCTTTCTACCTTTGTCGATTTTTATGGGAAAGAAACGTCAATCAACAGATCCTTCTCCTTCCAACGGGAAGCAGTTGAGAACTAATTCATATCACATCTTTACACATCACTCAGATGTCGCATTCCAATGTTGTAGACATGTTTTCTGAACGAAGTGGGGGGCAATTAATTTATTTTCTATTTCTTTTTAATTTTATTTTTTATATGAAAGTCGAGAAGTCACAATTAGTTTATTTTTACTTTTAGATTTTTCTTATCATACCAACGGTATTTTAGGGCTTTCTTCCTTCTCCAACGTTTTTGTAAAAGAATTATTAAAATTTTCTATAAAATATAACGAAACCAAAATATATATTCCCAAGATTTAATAGTACTCATTAGTATTTTTAGGTTTCCCAAACGGCATATTAATCTTTGAATGCATGCCTAGAAGTTAATGACACTGTTTACTTTTTTTTTACTAGAAAATAATATAAATAGTCAATTAAGCAAAGGAAACCTTTCATCATCTCTTTTTTAGTTTACGTTAAAAAAACATTTTATTTTCTTTATACCTTGGTCGATTTTTATGGGAAAGAAACGTCAATCAACAGATCCTTCTCCTTCCAACGGGAAGCAGTTGAGAACTAATTCATATCACATCTTTACACATCACTCAGATGTCGCATTCCAATGTTGTAGACATGTTTTCTGAACGAAGTGGGGGGCAATTAATTTATTTTCTATTTCTTTGTAATTTTATTTTTTATATGAAAGTCGAGAAGTCACAATTAGTTTATTTTTACTTTTAGATTTTTCTTATCATACCAACGGTATTTTAGGGCTTTCTTCCTTCTCCAACGTTTTTGTAAAAGAATTATTAAAATTTTCTATAAAATATAACGAAACCAAAATATATATTCCCAAGATTTAATAGTACTCATTAGTATTTTTAGGTTTCCCAAACGGCATATTAATCTTTGAATGCATGCCTTAGAAGTTAATGACACTGTTTACTTTTTTTTTACTAGAAAATAATATAAATAGTCAATTAAGCAAAGGAAACCTTTCATCATCTCTTTTTTAGTTTACGTTAAAAAAACATTTTATTTTCTTTATACCTTGGTCGATTTTTATGGGAAAGAAACGTCAATCAACAGATCCTCTCCTTCCAACGGGAAGCAGTTGAGAACTAATTCATATCACATCTTTACACATCACTCAGATGTCGCATTCCAATGTTGTAGACATGTTTTCTGAACGAAGTGCGGGGCAATTAATTTATTTTCTATTTCTTTTTAATTTTATTTTTTATATGAAAGTCGAGAAGTCACAATTAGTTTATTTTTACTTTTAGATTTTTCTTATCATACCAACGGTATTTTAGGGCTTTCTTCCTTCTCCAACGTTTTTGTAAAAGAATTATTAAAATTTTCTATAAAATATAACGAAACCAAAATATATATTCCCAAGATTTAATAGTACTCATTAGTATTTTTAGGTTTCCCAAACGGCATATTAATCTTTGAATGCATGCCTTAGAAGTTAATGACACTGTTTACTTTTTTTTTACTAGAAAATAATATAAATAGTCAATTAAGCAAAGGAAACCTTTCATCATCTCGTCTCTAGTTTACGTTAAAAAAAATCTTATTTTCTTTCTACTTTTGTCGAGTTTTATGGGAAAGAAACGTCAATCAACAGATCCTTCTCCTTCCAACGGGAAGCAGTTGAGAACTAATTTAGATCACATCTTTACACATCACTCAGATGTCGCATTCCAATGTTGTAGACACATTTTCTGAACGAAGTGGTGGGCAATTAATTTATTTTATATTTCTTTTTAATTTTTTTTATATGAAAGCCGAGAAGTCGCAATTAATTTATTTTTACTTTTAGATTTTTTCTTATCACACCAACGGTATTTTAGGGCTTTCTTCCTTCTCCAAGGTTTTTGTAAAAGAATTATTAAAATTTTCTATAAAATATAACGAAACCAAAATATATATTCCCAAGATTTAATAGTACTCATTAGTATTTTTAGGTTTCCCAAACGGCATATTAATCTTTGAATGCATGCCTTAGAAGTTAATGACATTGTTTACTTTTCTTTTCACTAGTAAATAATATAAATAGTCAATTAAGCAAAGGAAACCTTTCATCATCTCTTCTTTAGTTTACGTTAAAAAAACATTTTATTTTCTATATACCTTGGTCGATTTTTATGGGAAAGAAACGTCAATCAACAGATCCTTCTCCTTCCAACGGGAAGCAGTTGAGAACTAATTCATATCACATCTTTACACATCACTCAGATGTCGCATTCCAATGTTGTAGACATGTTTTCTGAACGAAGTGGGGGGCAATTAATTTATTTTCTATTTCTTTTTAATTTTATTTTTTATATGAAAGTCGAGAAGTCACAATTAGTTTATTTTTACTTTTAGATTTTTCTTATCATACCAACGGTATTTTAGGGCTTTCTTCCTTCTCCAACGTTTTTGTAAAAGAATTATTAAAATTTTCTATAAAATATAACGAAACCAAAATATATATTCCCAAGATTTAATAGTACTCATTAGTATTTTTAGGTTTCCCAAACGGCATATTAATCTTTGAATGCATGCCTTAGAAGTTAATGACACTGTTTACTTTTTTTTTACTAGAAAATAATATAAATAGTCAATTAAGCAAAGGAAACCTTTCATCATCTCGTCTCTAGTTTACGTTAAAAAAAATCTTATTTTCTTTCTACTTTTGTCGAGTTTTATGGGAAAGAAACGTCAATCAACAGATCCTTCTCCTTCCAACGGGAAGCAGTTGAGAACTAATTCAGATCACATCTTTACACATCACTCAGATGTCGCATTCCAATGTTGTAGACACATTTTCTGAACGAAGTGGTGGGCAATTAATTTATTTTATATTTCTTTTTAATTTTTTTTATATGAAAGCCGAGAAGTCGCAATTAATTTATTTTTACTTTTAGATTTTTTCTTATCACACCAACGGTATTTTAGGGCTTTCTTCCTTCTCCAAGGTTTTTGTAAAAGAATTATTAAAATTTTCTATAAAATATAACGAAACCAAAATATATATTCCCAAGATTTAATAGTACTCATTAGTATTTTTAGGTTTCCCAAACGGCATATTAATCTTTGAATGCATGCCTTAGAAGTTAATGACACTGTTTACTTTTTTTTTACTAGAAAATAATATAAATAGTCAATTAAGCAAAGGAAACCTTTCATCATCTCTTTTTTAGTTTACGTTAAAAAAACATTTTATTTTCTTTATACCTTGGTCGATTTTTATGGGAAAGAAACGTCAATCAAAAGATCCTTCTCCTTTCAACGGGAAGCAGTTGAGAACTAATTCATATCACATCTTTACACATCACTCAGATGTCGCATTCCAATGTTGTAGACATGTTTTCTGAACGAAGTGGGGGGCAATTAATTTATTTTCTATTTCTTTTTAATTTTATTTTTTATATGAAAGTCGAGAAGTCACAATTAGTTTATTTTTACTTTTAGATTTTTCTTATCATACCAACGGTATTTTAGGGCTTTCTTCCTTCTCCAACGTTTTTGTAAAAGAATTATTAAAATTTTCTATAAAATATAACGAAACCAAAATATATATTCCCAAGATTTAATAGTACTCATTAGTATTTTTAGGTTTCCCAAACGGCATATTAATCTTTGAATGCATGCCTTAGAAGTTAATGACACTGTTTACTTTTTTTTTACTAGAAAATAATATAAATAGTCAATTAAGCAAAGGAAACCTTTCATCATCTCTTTTTTAGTTTACGTTAAAAAAACATTTTATTTTCTTTATACCTTGGTCGATTTTTATGGGAAAGAAACGTCAATCAAAAGATCCTTCTCCTTCCAACGGGAAGCAGTTGAGAACTAATTCATATCACATCTTTACACATCACTCAGATGTCGCATTCCAATGTTGTAGACATGTTTTCTGAACGAAGTGGGGGGCAATTAATTTATTTTCTATTTCTTTTTAATTTTATTTTTTATATGAAAGTCGAGAAGTCACAATTAGTTTATTTTTACTTTTAGATTTTTCTTATCATACCAACGGTATTTTAGGGCTTTCTTCCTTCTCCAACGTTTTTGTAAAAGAATTATTAAAATTTTCTATAAAATATAAAGAAACCAAAATATATATTCCCAAGATTTAATAGTACTCATTAGTATTTTTAGGTTTCCCAAACGGCATATTAATCTTTGAATGCATGCCTTAGAAGTTAATGACACTGTTTACTTTTTTTTTACTAGAAAATAATATAAATAGTCAATTAAGCAAAGGAAACCTTTCATCATCTCTTTTTTAGTTTACGTTAAAAAAACATTTTATTTTCTTTATACCTTGGTCGATTTTTATGGGAAAGAAACGTCAATCAACAGATCCTTCTCCTTCCAACGGGAAGCAGTTGAGAACTAATTCATATCACATCTTTACACATCACTCAGATGTCGCATTCCAATGTTGTAGACATGTTTTCTGAACGAAGTGGGGGGCAATTAATTTATTTTCTATTTCTTTTTAATTTTATTTTTTATATGAAAGTCGAGAAGTCACAATTAGTTTATTTTTACTTTTAGATTTTTCTTATCATACCAACGGTATTTTAGGGCTTTCTTCCTTCTCCAACGTTTTTGTAAAAGAATTATTAAAATTTTCTATAAAATATAACGAAACCAAAATATATATTCCCAAGATTTAATAGTACTCATTAGTATTTTTAGGTTTCCCAAACGGCATATTAATCTTTGAATGCATGCCTTAGAAGTTAATGACACTGTTTACTTTTTTTTTACTAGAAAATAATATAAATAGTCAATTAAGCAAAGGAAACCTTTCATCATCTCTTTTTTAGTTTACGTTAAAAAAACATTTTATTTTCTTTATACCTTGGTCGATTTTTATGGGAAAGAAACGTCAATCAACAGATCCTTCTCCTTCCAACGGGAAGCAGTTGAGAACTAATTCAGATCACATCTTTACACATCACTCAGATGTCGCATTCCAATGTTGTAGACACATTTTCTGAACGAAGTGGTGGGCAATTAATTTATTTTATATTTCTTTTTAATTTTTTTTATATGAAAGCCGAGAAGTCGCAATTAATTTATTTTTACTTTTAGATTTTTCTTATCATACCAATGGTATTTTAGGGCTTTCTTCCTTCTCCAACGTTTTTGTAAAAGAATTATTAAAATTTTCTATAAAATATAACGAAACCAAAATATATATTCCCAAGATTTAATAGTACTCATTAGTATTTTTAGGTTTCCCAAACGGCATATTAATCTTTGAATGCATGCCTTAGAAGTTAATGACACTGTTTACTTTTTTTTTACTAGAAAATAATATAAATAGTCAATTAAGCAAAGGAAACCTTTCATCATCTCTTTTTTAGTTTACGTTAAAAAAACATTTTATTTTCTTTATACCTTGGTCGATTTTTATGGGAAAGAAACGTCAATCAACAGATCCTTCTCCTTCCAACGGGAAGCAGTTGAGAACTAATTCAGATCACATCTTTACACATCACTCAGATGTCGCATTCCAATGTTGTAGACACATTTTCTGAACGAAGTGGTGGGCAATTAATTTATTTTATATTTCTTTTTAATTTTTTTTATATGAAAGCCGAGAAGTCGCAATTAATTTATTTTTACTTTTAGATTTTTTCTTATCACACCAACGATATTTTAGGGCTTTCTTCCTTCTCCAAGGTTTTTGTAAAAGAATTATTAAAATTTTCTATAAAATATAACGAAACCAAAATATATATTCCCAAGATTTAATAGTACTCATTAGTATTTTTAGGTTTCCCAAACGGCATATTAATCTTTGAATGCATGCCTTAGAAGTTAATGACACTGTTTACTTTTTTTTTACTAGAAAATAATATAAATAGTCAATTAAGCAAAGGAAACCTTTCATCATCTCTTTTTTAGTTTACGTTAAAAAAACATTTTATTTTCTTTATACCTTGGTCGATTTTTATGGGAAAGAAACGTCAATCAACAGATCCTTCTCCTTCCAACGGGAAGCAGTTGAGAACTAATTCATATCACATCTTTACACATCACTCAGATGTCGCATTCCAATGTTGTAGACATGTTTTCTGAACGAAGTGGGGGGCAATTAATTTATTTTCTATTTCTTTTTAATTTTATTTTTTATATGAAAGTCGAGAAGTCACAATTAGTTTATTTTTACTTTTAGATTTTTCTTATCATACCAACGGTATTTTAGGGCTTTCTTCCTTCTCCAACGTTTTTGTAAAAGAATTATTAAAATTTTCTATAAAATATAACGAAACCAAAATATATATTCCCAAGATTTAATAGTACTCATTAGTATTTTTAGGTTTCCCAAACGGCATATTAATCTTTGAATGCATGCCTTAGAAGTTAATGACACTGTTTACTTTTTTTTTACTAGAAAATAATATAAATAGTCAATTAAGCAAAGGAAACCTTTCATCATCTCTTTTTTAGTTTACGTTAAAAAAACATTTTATTTTCTTTATACCTTGGTCGATTTTTATGGGAAAGAAACGTCAATCAAAAGATCCTTCTCCTTCCAACGGGAAGCAGTTGAGAACTAATTCATATCACATCTTTACACATCACTCAGATGTCGCATTCCAATGTTGTAGACATGTTTTCTGAACGAAGTGGGGGGCAATTAATTTATTTTCTATTTCTTTTTAATTTTATTTTTTATATGAAAGTCGAGAAGTCACAATTAGTTTATTTTTACTTTTAGATTTTTCTTATCATACCAACGGTATTTTAGGGCTTTCTTCCTTCTCCAACGTTTTTGTAAAAGAATTATTAAAATTTTCTATAAAATATAACGAAACCAATATATATATTCCCAAGATTTAATAGTACTCATTAGTATTTTTAGGTTTCCCAAACGGCATATTAATCTTTGAATGCATGCCTTAGAAGTTAATGACACTGTTTACTTTTTTTTTACTAGAAAATAATATAAATAGTCAATTAAGCAAAGGAAACCTTTCATCATCTCTTTTTTAGTTTACGTTAAAAAAACATTTTATTTTCTTTATACCTTGGTCGATTTTTATGGGAAAGAAACGTCAATCAAAAGATCCTTCTCCTTCCAACGGGAAGCAGTTGAGAACTAATTCATATCACATCTTTACACATCACTCAGATGTCGCATTCCAATGTTGTAGACATGTTTTCTGAACGAAGTGGGGGGCAATTAATTTATTTTCTATTTCTTTTTAATTTTATTTTTTATATGAAAGTCGAGAAGTCACAATTAGTTTATTTTTACTTTTAGATTTTTCTTATCACACCAACGGTATTTTAGGGCTTTTCTCCTTCTCCAAGGTTTTTGTAAATGAATTATTAAAATTTTCTATAAAATATAACGAAACCAAAATATATATTCCCAAGATTTAATAGTACTCATTAGTATTTTTAGGTTTTCCAAACGGCATATTAATCTTTGAATGCATGCCTTAGAAGTTAATGACACTGTTTACTTTCTTTTTACTAGAAAATAATATAAATAGTCAATTAGGCAAACGAAACCTTTCATCATCTCGTCTCTAGTTTACGTTAAAAAAAATCTTATTTTCTTTCTACTTTTGTCGAGTTTTATGGGAAAGAAACGTCAATCAACAGAGCCTTCTCCTTCCAACGGGAAGCAGTTGAGAACTAATTCAGATCACATCTTTAACATCACTCAGATGTCTCATTCCAATGTTGTAGACATGTTTTTCGAACGAAGTGGTGGGCAATTAATTTATTTTCTATTTCTTTTTAATTTTATTTTTTATATGAAAGTCGAGAAGTCACAATTAGTTTATTTTTACTTTTAGATTTTTCTTATCACACCAACGGTATTTTAGGGCTTTTCTCTTTCTCCAAGGTTTTTGTAAAAGAATTATTAAAATTTTCTATAAAATATAACGAAACCAAAATATATATTCCCAAGATTTAATAGTACTCATTAGTATTTTTAGGTTTTCCAAACGGCATATTAATCTTTGAATGCATGCCTTAGAAGTTAATGACACTGTTTACTTTCTTTTTACTAGAAAATAATATAAATAGTCAATTAGGCAAACGAAACCTTTCATCATCTCGTCTCTAGTTTACGTTAAAAAAAATCTTATTTTCTTTCTACTTTTGTCGAGTTTTATGGGAAAGAAACGTCAATCAACAGAGCCTTCTCCTTCCAACGGGAAGCAGTTGAGAACTAATTCATATCACATCTTTACACATCACTCAGATGTCGCATTCCAATGTTGTAGACATGTTTTTCGAACGAAGTGGTGGGCAATTAATTTATTTTCTATTTCTTTTTAATTTTATTTTTTATATGAAAGTCGAGAAGTCACAATTAGTTTATTTTTACTTTTAGATTTTTCTTATCACACCAACGGTATTTTAGGGCTTTTCTCTTTCTCCAAGGTTTTTGTAAAAGAATTATTAAAATTTTCTATAAAATATAACGAAACCAAAATATATATTCCCAAGATTTAATAGTACTCATTAGTATTTTTAGGTTTTCCAAACGGCATATTAATCTTTGAATGCATGCCTTAGAAGTTAATGACACTGTTTACTTTTTTTTTTACTAGAAAATAATATAAATAGTCAATTAAGCAAAGGAAACCTTACATCATCTCTTCTTTAGTTTACGTTAAAAAAACATTTTATTTTCTATATACCTTGGTCGAGTTTTATGGGAAAGAAACGTCAATCAACAGATCCTTCTCCTTCCAACGGGAAGCAGTTGAGAACTAATTCATATCACATCTTTACACATCACTCAGATGTCGCATTCCAATGTTGTAGACATGTTTTCTGAACGAAGTGGTGGGCAATTAATTTATTTTCTATTTCTTTTTAATTTTATTTTTTATATGAAAGTCGAGAAGTCACAATTAGTTTATTTTTACTTTTAGATTTTTTTTATCACACCAACGGTATTTTAGGGCTTTTCTCCTTCTCCAAGGTTTTTGTAAAAGAATTATTAAAATTTTCTATAAAATATAACGAAACCAAAATATATATTCCCAAGATTTAATAGTACTCATTAGTATTTTTAGGTTTTCCAAACGGCATATTAATCTTTGAATGCATGCCTTAGAAGTTAATGACACTGTTTACTTTCTTTTTACTAGAAAATAATATAAATAGTCAATTAAGCAAACAAAATCTTTCATCATTTCGTCTCTAGATTACGTTAAAAAAAATCTTATTTTCTTTCTACTTTTGTCGAGTTTTATGGGAAAGAAACGTCAATCAACAGAGCCTTCTCCTTCCAACGGGAAGCAGTTGAGAACTAATTCAGATCACATCTTTAACATCACTCAGATGTCTCATTCCAATGTTGTAGACATGTTTTTCGAACGAAGTGGTGGGCAATTAATTTATTTTCTATTTCTTTTTAATTTTATTTTTTATATGAAAGTCGAGAAGTCACAATTAGTTTATTTTTACTTTTAGATTTTTCTTATCACACCAACGGTGTTTTAGGGCTTTTCTCTTTCTCCAAGGTTTTTGTAAAAGAATTATTAAAATTTTCTATAAAATATAACGAAACCAAAATATATATTCCCAAGATTTAATAGTACTCATTAGTATTTTTAGGTTTCCCAAACGGCATATTAATCTTTGAATGCATGCCTTAGAAGTTAATGACATTGTTTACTTTTCTTTTCACTAGAAAATAATATAAATAGTCAATTAAGCAAAGGAAACCTTTCATCATCTCTTCTTTAGTTTACGTTAAAAAAATATTTTATTTTCTTTATACCTTGGTCGATTTTTATGGGAAAGAAACGTCAATCAACAGATCCTTCTCCTTCCAACGGGAAGCAGTTGAGAACTAATTCATATCACATCTTTACACATCACTCAGATGTCGCATTCCAATGTTGTAGACATGTTTTCTGAACGAAGTGGTGGGCAATTAATTTATTTTCTATTTCTTTTTAATTTTATTTTTTATATGAAAGTCGAGAAGTCACAATTAATTTATTTTTACTTTTAGATTTTTCTTATCACACCAACGGTATTTTAGGGCTTTTCTCTTTCTCCAAGGTTTTTGTAAAAGAATTATTAAAATTTTCTATAAAATATAACGAAACCAAAATATATATTCCCAAGATTTAATAGTACTCATAAGTATTTTTAGGTTTTCCAAACGGCATATTAATCTTTGAATGCATGCCTTAGAAGTTAATGACACTGTTTACTTTCTCTTTACTAGAAAATAATATAAATAGTCAATTAAGCAAACGAAACCTTTCATCATCTCGTCTCTAGTTTATGTTAAAAAAAATCTTATTTTCTTTCTACTTTTGTCGAGTTTTATGGGAAAGAAACGTCAATCAACAGAACCTTCTCCTTCCAACGGGAAGCAGTTGAGAACTAATTCAGATCACATCTTTACACATCACTCAGATGTCGCATTCCAATGTTGTAGACACATTTTCTGAACGAAGTGGTGGGCAATTAATTTATTTTATATTTCTTTTTAATTTTTTTTATATGAAAGCCGAGAAGTCGCAATTAATTTATTTTTACTTTTAGATTTTTTCTTATCACACCAACAGTATTTTAGGGCTTTCTTCCTTCTCCAAGGTTTTTGTAAAAGAATTATTAAAATTTTCTATAAAATATAACGAAACCAAAATATATATTCCCAAGATTTAATAGTACTCATTAGTATTTTTAGGTTTCCCAAACGGCATATTAATCTTTGAATGCATGCCTTAGAAGTTAATGACATTGTTTACTTTTTTTTTACTAGAAAATAATATAAATAGTCAATTAAGCAAAGGAAACCTTACATCATCTCGTCTCTAGTTTACGTTAAAAAAAATCTTATTTTCTTTCTACTTTTGTCGATTTTTATGGGAAAGAAACGTCAATCAACAGAACTTTCTCCTTCCAACGGGAAGCAGTTGAGAACTAATTCAGATCACATCTTTACACATCACTCAGATGTCGCATTCCAATGTTGTAGACATATTTTCTGAACGAAGTGGTGGGCAATTAATTTATTTTATATTTCTTGTAATTTTATTTTTTATATGAAAGTCGAGAAATCGCAATTAGTTTATTTTTACTTTTAGATTTTTCTTATCATACCAACGGTATTTTAGGGCTTTTCTGCTTCTCCAAGGTTTTTGTAAAAGAATTATTAAAATTTTCTATAAAATATAACGAAACCAAAATATATATTCCCAAGATTTAATAGTACTCATTAGTATTTTTAGGTTTCCCAAACGTCATATTAATCTTTGAATGCATGCCTTAGAAGTTAATGACATTGTTTACTTTTCTTTTTACTAGAAAATAATATAAATAGTCAATTAAGCAAAGGAAACCTTTCATCATCTCTTCTCTAGTTTACGTTAAAAAAACATCTTATTTTCTTTCTACCTTTGTAGATTTTTATGGGAAAGAAACGTCAATCAACAGATCCTTCTCCTTCCATCGGGAAGCAGTTGAGAACTATTTCATATCACATCTTTACACATCACTCAGATGTCGCATTCCAATGTTGTAGACATGTTTTCTGAACGAAGTGGTGGGCAATTAATTTATTTTATATTTCTTGTTAATTTTATTTTTTATATGAAAGTCGAGAAATCGCAATTAATTTTTTTTTACTTTTAGATTTTTTCTTATCACACCAACGGTATTTTAGGGCTTTCTTCCTTCTCCAAGGTTTTTGTAAAAGAATTATTAAAATTTTCTATAAAATATAACGAAACCAAAATATATATTCCCAAGATTTAATAGTACTCATTAGTATTTTTAGGTTTTCCAAACGGGATATTAATCTTTGAATGCATGGCTTAGAAGTTAATGACATTGTTTACTTTTCCTTTTACTAGAAAATAATATAAATAGTCAATTAAACAAAGGAAACCTTTCATCATCTCTTCTTTTGTTTACGTTCAAAAAAATATTTTATTTTCTTTATACCTTGGTCGATTTTTATGGGAAAGAAACGTCAATCAACAGATCCTTCTCCTTCCAACGGGAAGCAGTTGAGAACTAATTCATATCACATCTTTACACATCACTCAGATGTCGCATTCCAATGTTGTAGACATGTTTTCTGAACGAAGTGGTGGGCAATTAATTTATTTTCTATTTCTTTTTAATTTTATTTTTTATATGAAAGTCGAGAAGTCACAATTAGTTTATTTTTACTTTTAGATTTTTCTTATCACACCAACGGTATTTTAGGGCTTTTCTCCTTCTCCAAGGTTTTTGTAAAAGAATTATTAAAATTTTCTATAAAATATAACGAAACCAAAATATATATTCCCAAGATTTAATAGTACTCATTAGTATTTTTAGGTTTTCCAAACGGCATATTAATCTTTGAATGCATGCCTTAGAAGTTAATGACACTGTTTACTTTCTTTTTACTAGAAAATAATATAAATAGTCAATTAAGCAAACAAAATCTTTCATCATTTCGTCTCTAGATTACGTTAAAAAAAATCTTATTTTCTTTCTACTTTTGTCGAGTTTTATGGGAAAGAAACGTCAATCAACAGAGCCTTCTCCTTCCAACGGGAAGCTGTTGAGAACTAATTCAGATCACATCTTTAACATCACTCAGATGTCTCATTCCAATGTTGTAGACATGTTTTTCGAACGAAGTGGTGGGCAATTAATTTATTTTCTATTTCTTTTTAATTTTATTTTTTATATGAAAGTCGAGAAGTCACAATTAGTTTATTTTTACTTTTAGATTTTTCTTATCACACCAACGGTATTTTAGGGCTTTTCTCTTTCTCCAAGGTTTTTGTAAAAGAATTATTAAAATTTTCTATAAAATATAACGAAACCAAAATATATATTCCCAAGATTTAATAGTACTCATTAGTATTTTTAGGTTTCCCAAACGGCATATTAATCTTTGAATGCATGCCTTAGAAGTTAATGACATTGTTTACTTTTCTTTTCACTAGAAAATAATATAAATAGTCAATTAAGCAAAGGAAACCTTTCATCATCTCTTCTTTAGTTTACGTTAAAAAAATATTTTATTTTCTTTATACCTTGGTCGATTTTTATGGGAAAGAAACGTCAATCAACAGATCCTTCTCCTTCCAACGGGAAGCAGTTGAGAACTAATTCATATCACATCTTTACACATCACTCAGATGTCGCATTCCAATGTTGTAGACATGTTTTCTGAACGAAGTGGTGGGCAATTAATTTATTTTCTATTTCTTTTTAATTTTATTTTTTATATGAAAGTCGAGAAGTCACAATTAGTTTATTTTTACTTTTAGATTTTTCTTATCACACCAACGGTATTTTAGGGCTTTTCTCTTTCTCCAAGGTTTTTGTAAAAGAATTATTAAAATTTTCTATAAAATATAACGAAACCAAAATATATATTCCCAAGATTTAATAGTACTCATTAGTATTTTTAGGTTTTCCAAACGGCATATTAATCTTTGAATGCATGCCTTAGAAGTTAATGACACTGTTTACTTTCTCTTTACTAGAAAATAATATAAATAGTCAATTAAGCAAACGAAAACTTTCATCATCTCGTCTCTAGTTTATGTTAAAAAAAATCTTATTTTCTTTCTACTTTTGTCGAGTTTTATGGGAAAGAAACGTCAATCAACAGAACCTTCTCCTTCCAACGGGAAGCAGTTGAGAACTAATTCAGATCACATCTTTACACATCACTCGGATGTCGCATTCCAATGTTGTAGACACATTTTCTGAACGAAGTGGTGGGCAATTAATTTATTTTATATTTCTTTTTAATTTTTTTTATATGAAAGCCGAGAAGTCGCAATTAATTTATTTTTACTTTTAGATTTTTTCTTATCACACCAACAGTATTTTAGGGCTTTCTTCCTTCTCCAAGGTTTTTGTAAAAGAATTATTAAAATTTTCTATAAAATATAACGAAACCAAAATATATATTCCCAAGATTTAATAGTACTCATTAGTATTTTTAGGTTTCCCAAACGGCATATTAATCTTTGAATGCATGCCTTAGAAGTTAATGACATTGTTTACTTTTCTTTTCACTAGAAAATAATATAAATAGTCAATTAAGCAAAGGAAACCTTTCATCATCTCTTCTTTAGTTTACGTTAAAAAAATATTTTATTTTCTTTATACCTTGGTCGATTTTTATGGGAAAGAAACGTCAATCAACAGATCCTTCTCCTTCCAACGGGAAGCAGTTGAGAACTAATTCATATCACATCTTTACACATCACTCAGATGTCGCATTCCAATGTTGTAGACATGTTTTCTGAACGAAGTGGTGGGCAATTAATTTATTTTCTATTTCTTTTTAATTTTATTTTTTATATGAAAGTCGAGAAGTCACAATTAGTTTATTTTTACTTTTAGATTTTTCTTATCACACCAACGGTATTTTAGGGCTTTTCTCTTTCTCCAAGGTTTTTGTAAAAGAATTATTAAAATTTTCTATAAAATATAACGAAACCAAAATATATATTCCCAAGATTTAATAGTACTCATTAGTATTTTTAGGTTTTCCAAACGGCATATTAATCTTTGAATGCATGCCTTAGAAGTTAATGACACTGTTTACTTTCTCTTTACTAAAAAATAATATAAATAGTCAATTAAGCAAACGAAACCTTTCATCATCTCGTCTCTAGTTTATGTTAAAAAAAATCTTATTTTCTTTCTACTTTTGTCGAGTTTTATGGGAAAGAAACGTCAATCAACAGAACCTTCTCCTTCCAACGGGAAGCAGTTGAGAACTAATTCAGATCACATCTTTACACATCACTCAGATGTCGCATTCCAATGTTGTAGACACATTTTCTGAACGAAGTGGTGGGCAATTAATTTATTTTATATTTCTTTTTAATTTTTTTTATATGAAAGCCGAGAAGTCGCAATTAATTTATTTTTACTTTTAGATTTTTTCTTATCACACCAACAGTATTTTAGGGCTTTCTTCCTTCTCCAAGGTTTTTGTAAAAGAATTATTAAAATTTTCTATAAAATATAACGAAACCAAAATATATATTCCCAAGATTTAATAGTACTCATTAGTATTTTTAGGTTTCCCAAACGGCATATTAATCTTTGAATGCATGCCTTAGAAGTTAATGACATTGTTTACTTTTCTTTTCACTAGAAAATAATATAAATAGTCAATTAAGCAAAGGAAACCTTTCATCATCTCTTCTTTAGTTTACGTTAAAAAAATATTTTATTTTCTTTATACCTTGGTCGATTTTTATGGGAAAGAAACGTCAATCAACAGATCCTTCTCCTTCCAACGGGAAGCAGTTGAGAACTAATTCATATCACATCTTTACACATCACTCAGATGTCGCATTCCAATGTTGTAGACATGTTTTCTGAACGAAGTGGTGGGCAATTAATTTATTTTCTATTTCTTTTTAATTTTATTTTTTATATGAAAGTCGAGAAGTCACAATTAGTTTATTTTTACTTTTAGATTTTTCTTATCACACCAACGGTATTTTAGGGCTTTTCTCTTTCTCCAAGGTTTTTGTAAAAGAATTATTAAAATTTTCTATAAAATATAACGAAACCAAAATATATATTCCCAAGATTTAATAGTACTCATTAGTATTTTTAGGTTTTCCAAACGGCATATTAATCTTTGAATGCATGCCTTAGAAGTTAATGACACTGTTTACTTTCTCTTTACTAGAAAATAATATAAATAGTCAATTAAGCAAACGAAAACTTTCATCATCTCGTCTCTAGTTTATGTTAAAAAAAATCTTATTTTCTTTCTACTTTTGTCGAGTTTTATGGGAAAGAAACGTCAATCAACAGAACCTTCTCCTTCCAACGGGAAGCAGTTGAGAACTAATTCAGATCACATCTTTACACATCACTCGGATGTCGCATTCCAATGTTGTAGACACATTTTCTGAACGAAGTGGTGGGCAATTAATTTATTTTATATTTCTTTTTAATTTTTTTTATATGAAAGCCGAGAAGTCGCAATTAATTTATTTTTACTTTTAGATTTTTTCTTATCACACCAACAGTATTTTAGGGCTTTCTTCCTTCTCCAAGGTTTTTGTAAAAGAATTATTAAAATTTTCTATAAAATATAACGAAACCAAAATATATATTCCCAAGATTTAATAGTACTCATTAGTATTTTTAGGTTTCCCAAACGGCATATTAATCTTTGAATGCATGCCTTAGAAGTTAATGACATTGTTTACTTTTCTTTTGACTAGAAAATAATATAAATAGTCAATTAAGCAAAGGAAACCTTTCATCATCTCTTCTTTAGTTTACGTTAAAAAAATATTTTATTTTCTTTATACCTTGGTCGATTTTTATGGGAAAGAAACGTCAATCAACAGATCCTTCTCCTTCCAACGGGAAGCAGTTGAGAACTAATTCATATCACATCTTTACACATCACTCAGATGTCGCATTCCAATGTTGTAGACATGTTTTCTGAACGAAGTGGTGGGCAATTAATTTATTTTCTATTTCTTTTTAATTTTATTTTTTATATGAAAGTCGAGAAGTCACAATTAGTTTATTTTTACTTTTAGATTTTTCTTATCACACCAACGGTATTTTAGGGCTTTTCTCTTTCTCCAAGGTTTTTGTAAAAGAATTATTAAAATTTTCTATAAAATATAACGAAACCAAAATATATATTCCCAAGATTTAATAGTACTCATTAGTATTTTTAGGTTTTCCAAACGGCATATTAATCTTTGAATGCATGCCTTAGAAGTTAATGACACTGTTTACTTTCTCTTTACTAGAAAATAATATAAATAGTCAATTAAGCAAACGAAACCTTTCATCATCTCGTCTCTAGTTTATGTTAAAAAAAATCTTATTTTCTTTCTACTTTTGTCGAGTTTTATGGGAAAGAAACGTCAATCAACAGAACCTTCTCCTTCCAACGGGAAGCAGTTGAGAACTAATTCAGATCACATCTTTACACATCACTCAGATGTCGCATTCCAATGTTGTAGACACATTTTCTGAACGAAGTGGTGGGCAATTAATTTATTTTATATTTCTTTTTAATTTTTTTTATATGAAAGCCGAGAAGTCGCAATTAATTTATTTTTACTTTTAGATTTTTTCTTATCACACCAACAGTATTTTAGGGCTTTCTTCCTTCTCCAAGGTTTTTGTAAAAGAATTATTAAAATTTTCTATAAAATATAACGAAACCAAAATATATATTCCCAAGATTTAATAGTACTCATTAGTATTTTTAGGTTTCCCAAACGGCATATTAATCTTTGAATGCATGCCTTAGAAGTTAATGACATTGTTTACTTTTCTTTTCACTAGAAAATAATATAAATAGTCAATTAAGCAAAGGAAACCTTTCATCATCTCTTCTTTAGTTTACGTTAAAAAAATATTTTATTTTCTTTATACCTTGGTCGATTTTTATGGGAAAGAAACGTCAATCAACAGATCCTTCTCCTTCCAACGGGAAGCAGTTGAGAACTAATTCATATCACATCTTTACACATCACTCAGATGTCGCATTCCAATGTTGTAGACATGTTTTCTGAACGAAGTGGTGGGCAATTAATTTATTTTCTATTTCTTTTTAATTTTATTTTTTATATGAAAGTCGAGAAGTCACAATTAGTTTATTTTTACTTTTAGATTTTTCTTATCACACCAACGGTATTTTAGGGCTTTTCTCTTTCTCCAAGGTTTTTGTAAAAGAATTATTAAAATTTTCTATAAAATATAACGAAACCAAAATATATATTCCCAAGATTTAATAGTACTCATTAGTATTTTTAGGTTTTCCAAACGGCATATTAATCTTTGAATGCATGCCTTAGAAGTTAATGACACTGTTTACTTTCTCTTTACTAGAAAATAATATAAATAGTCAATTAAGCAAACGAAACCTTTCATCATCTCGTCTCTAGTTTATGTTAAAAAAAATCTTATTTTCTTTCTACTTTTGTCGAGTTTTATGGGAAAGAAACGTCAATCAAAAGAACCTTCTCCTTCCAACGGGAAGCAGTTGAGAACTAATTCAGATCACATCTTTACACATCACTCAGATGTCGCATTCCAATGTTGTAGACACATTTTCTGAACGAAGTGGTGGGCAATTAATTTATTTTATATTTCTTTTTAATTTTTTTTATATGAAAGCCGAGAAGTCGCAATTAATTTATTTTTACTTTTAGATTTTTTCTTATCACACCAACAGTATTTTAGGGCTTTCTTCCTTCTCCAAGGTTTTTGTAAAAGAATTATTAAAATTTTCTATAAAATATAACGAAACCAAAATATATATTCCCAAGATTTAATAGTACTCATTAGTATTTTTAGGTTTCCCAAACGGCATATTAATCTTTGAATGCATGCCTTAGAAGTTAATGACATTGTTTAATTTTCTTTTCACTAGAAAATAATATAAATAGTCAATTAAGCAAAGGAAACCTTTCATCATCTCTTCTTTAGTTTACGTTAAAAAAATATTTTATTTTCTTTATACCTTGGTCGATTTTTATGGGAAAGAAACGTCAATCAACAGATCCTTCTCCTTCCAACGGGAAGCAGTTGAGAACTAATTCATATCACATCTTTACACATCACTCAGATGTCGCATTCCAATGTTGTAGACATGTTTTCTGAACGAAGTGGTGGGCAATTAATTTATTTTCTATTTCTTTTTAATTTTATTTTTTATATGAAAGTCGAGAAGTCACAATTAGTTTATTTTTACTTTTAGATTTTTCTTATCACACCAACGGTATTTTAGGGCTTTTCTCTTTCTCCAAGGTTTTTGTAAAAGAATTATTAAAATTTTCTATAAAATATAACGAAACCAAAATATATATTCCCAAGATTTAATAGTACTCATTAGTATTTTTAGGTTTTCCAAACGGCATATTAATCTTTGAATGCATGCCTTAGAAGTTAATGACACTGTTTACTTTCTCTTTACTAGAAAATAATATAAGTAGTCAATTAAGCAAACGAAAACTTTCATCATCTCGTCTCTAGTTTATGTTAAAAAAAATCTTATTTTCTTTCTACTTTTGTCGAGTTTTATGGGAAAGAAACGTCAATCAACATAACCTTCTCCTTCCAACGGGAAGCAGTTGAGAACTAATTCAGATCACATCTTTACACATCACTCGGATGTCGCATTCCAATGTTGTAGACACATTTTCTGAACGAAGTGGTGGGCAATTAATTTATTTTATATTTCTTTTTAATTTTTTTTATATGAAAGCCGAGAAGTCGCAATTAATTTATTTTTACTTTTAGATTTTTTCTTATCACACCAACAGTATTTTAGGGCTTTCTTCCTTCTCCAAGGTTTTTGTAAAAGAATTATTAAAATTTTCTATAAAATATAACGAAACCAAAATATATATTCCCAAGATTTAATAGTACTCATTAGTATTTTTAGGTTTCCCAAACGGCATATTAATCTTTGAATGCATGCCTTAGAAGTTAATGACATTGTTTACTTTTCTTTTGACTAGAAAATAATATAAATAGTCAATTAAGCAAAGGAAACCTTTCATCATCTCTTCTTTAGTTTACGTTAAAAAAATATTTTATTTTCTTTATACCTTGGTCGATTTTTATGGGAAAGAAACGTCAATCAACAGATCCTTCTCCTTCCAACGGGAAGCAGTTGAGAACTAATTCATATCACATCTTTACACATCACTCAGATGTCGCATTCCAATGTTGTAGACATGTTTTCTGAACGAAGTGGTGGGCAATTAATTTATTTTCTATTTCTTTTTAATTTTATTTTTTATATGAAAGTCGAGAAGTCACAATTAGTTTATTTTTACTTTTAGATTTTTCTTATCACACCAACGGTATTTTAGGGCTTTTCTCTTTCTCCAAGGTTTTTGTAAAAGAATTATTAAAATTTTCTATAAAATATAACGAAACCAAAATATATATTCCCAAGATTTAATAGTACTCATTAGTATTTTTAGGTTTCCCAAACGGCATATTAATCTTTGAATGCATGCCTTAGAAGTTAATGACATTGTTTACTTTTCTTTTCACTAGAAAATAATATAAATAGTCAATTAAACAAAGGAAACCTTTCATCATCTCTTCTTTGGTTTACGTTAAAAAAATATTTTATTTTCTTTATACCTTGGTCGATTTTTATGGGAAAGAAACGTCAATCAACAGATCCTTCTCCTTCCAACGGGAAGCAGTTGAGAACTAATTCATATCACATCTTTACACATCACTCAGATGTCGCATTCCAATGTTGTAGACATGTTTTCTGAACGAAGTGGTGGGCAATTAATTTATTTTCTATTTCTTTTTAATTTTATTTTTTATATGAAAGTCGAGAAGTCACAATTATTTTATTTTTACTTTTAGATTTTTCTTATCACACCAACGGTATTTTAGGGCTTTTCTCGTTCTCCAAGGTTTTTGTAAAAGAATTATTAAAATTTTCTATAAAATATAACGAAACCAAAATATATATTCCCAAGATTTAATAGTACTCATTAGTATTTTTAGGTTTTCCAAACGGCATATTAATCTTTGAATGCATGCCTTAGAAGTTAATGACACTGTTTACTTTCTTTTTACTAGAAAATAATATAAATAGTCAATTAAGCAAACGAAACCTTTCATCATCTCGTCTCTAGTTTACGTTAAAAAAAATCTTATTTTCTTTCTACTTTTGTCGAGTTTTATGGGAAAGAAACGTCAATCAACAGAACCTTCTCCTTCCAACGGGAAGCAGTTGAGAACTAATTCAGATCACATCTTTACACATCACTGAGATGTCGCATTCCAATGTTGTAGACACATTTTCTGAACGAAGTGGTGGGCAATTAATTTATTTTATATTTCTTTTTAATTTTTTTTATATGAAATTCGAGAAGTCGCAATTAATTTTTTTTTACTTTTAGATTTTTTCTTATCACACCAACGGTATTTTAGGGCTTTCTTCCTTCTCCAAGGTTTTTGTAAAAGAATTATTAAAATTTTCTATAAAATATAACGAAACCAAAATATATATTCCCAAGATTTAATAGTACTCATTAGTATTTTTAGGTTTTCCAAACGGCATATTAATCTTTGAATGCATGGCTTAGAAGTTAATGACATTGTTTACTTTTCCTTTTACTAGAAAATAATATAAATAGTCAATTAAACAAAGGAAACCTTTCATCATCTCTTCTTTTGTTTACGTTAAAAAAATATTTTATTTTCTTTATACCTTGGTCGATTTTTATGGGAAAGAAACGTCAATCAACAGATCCTTCTCCTTCCAACGGGAAGCAGTTGAGAACTAATTCAGATCACATCTTTACACATCACTCAGATGTCGCATTCCAATGTTGTAGACACATTTTTTGAACGAAGTGGTGGGCGATTAATTTATTTTATATTTCTTTTTAATTTTTTTTATATGAAAGCCGAGAAGTCGCAATTAATTTATTTTTACTTTTAGATTTTTTCTTATCACACCAACAGTATTTTAGGGCTTTCTTCCTTCTCCAAGGTTTTTGTAAAAGAATTATTAAAATTTTCTATAAAATATAACGAAACCAAAATATATATTCCCAAGATTTAATAGTACTCATTAGTATTTTTAGGTTTCCCAAACGGCATATTAATCTTTGAATGCATGCCTTAGAAGTTAATGACATTGTTTACTTTTCTTTTGACTAGAAAATAATATAAATAGTCAATTAAGCAAAGGAAACCTTTCATCATCTCTTCTTTAGTTTACGTTAAAAAAATATTTTATTTTCTTTATACCTTGGTCGATTTTTATGGGAAAGAAACGTCAATCAACAGATCCTTCTCCTTCCAACGGGAAGCAGTTGAGAACTAATTCATATCACATCTTTACACATCACTCAGATGTCGCATTCCAATGTTGTAGACATGTTTTCTGAACGAAGTGGTGGGCAATTAATTTATTTTCTATTTCTTTTTAATTTTATTTTTTATATGAAAGTCGAGAAGTCACAATTATTTTATTTTTACTTTTAGATTTTTCTTATCACACCAACGGTATTTTAGGGCTTTTCTCTTTCTCCAAGGTTTTTGTAAAAGAATTATTAAAATTTTCTATAAAATATAACGAAACCAAAATATATATTCCCAAGATTTAATAGTACTCATTAGTATTTTTAGGTTTTCCAAACGGCATATTAATCTTTGAATGCATGCCTTAGAAGTTAATGACACTGTTTACTTTCTTTTTACTAGAAAATAATATAAATAGTCAATTAAGCAAATGAAACCTTTCATCATCTCGTCTCTAGTTTACGTTAAAAAAAATCTTATTTTCTTTCTACTTTTGTCGAGTTTTATGGGAAAGAAACGTCAATCAACAGAACCTTCTCCTTCCAACGGGAAGCAGTTGAGAACTAATTCAGATCACATCTTTACACATCACTCAGATGTCGCATTCCAATGTTGTAGACACATTTTCTGAACAAAGTGGTGGGCAATTAATTTATTTTATATTTCTTTTTAATTTTTTTTATATGAAAGTCGAGAAGTCACAATTAGTTTATTTTTACTTTTAGATTTTTTCTTATCACACCAACGATATTTTAGGGCTTTCTTCCTTCTCCAAGGATTTTGTAAAAGAATTATTAAAATTTTCTATAAAATATAACGAAACCAAAATATATATTTCCAAGATTTAATAGTACTCATTAGTATTTTTAGGTTTTCCAAACGGCATATTAATCTTTGAATGCATGCCTTAGAAGTTAATGACATTGTTTACTTTCTTTTCACTAGAAAATAATATAAATAGTCAATTAAACAAAGGAAACCTTTCATTATCTCTTCTTTAGTTTACGTTAAAAAAATATTTTATTTTCTTTATACCTTGGTCGATTTTTATGGGAAAGAAACGTCAATCAACAGATCCTTCTCCTTCCAACGGGAAGCAGTTGAGAACTAATTCATATCACATCTTTACACATCACTCAGATGTCGCATTCCAATGTTGTAGACATGTTTTCTGAACGAAGTGGTGGGCAATTAATTTATTTTATATTTCTTTTTAATTTTTTTTATATGAAAGTCGAGAAGTCGCAATTAATTTATTTTTACTTTTAGATTTTTTCTTATCACACCAACGATATTTTAGGGCTTTCTTCCTTCTCCAAGGTTTTTGTAAAAGAATTATTAAAATTTTCTATAAAATATAACGAAACCAAAATATATATTCCCAAGATTTAATAGTACTCATTAGTATTTTTAGGTTTTCCAAACGGCATATTAATCATTGAATGCATGCCTTAGAAGTTAATGACACTGTTTACTTTCTTTTTACTAGAAAATAATATAAATAGTCAATTAAGCAAACGAAACCTTTCATCATCTCGTCTCTAGTTTACGTTAAAAAAACATCTTATTTTCTTTCTACCTTGGTCGATTTTTATGGGAAAGAAACGTCAATCAACAGATCCTTCTCCTTCCAACGGGAAGCAGTTGAGAACTAATTCAGATCACATCTTTACACATCACTCAGATGTCGCATTCCAATGTTGTAGACACATTTTTTGAACGAAGTGGTGGGCAATTAATTTATTTTATATTTCTTTTTAATTTTTTTTATATGAAAGCCGAGAAGTCGCAATTAATTTATTTTTACTTTTAGATTTTTTCTTATCACACCAACGGTATTTTAGGGCTTTCTTCCTTCTCCAAGGTTTTTGTAAAAGAATTATTAAAATTTTCTATAAAATATAACGAAACCAAAAAATATATTCCCAAGATTTAATAGTACTCATTAGTATTTTTAGGTTTCCCAAACGGCATATTAATCTTTGAATGCATGCCTTAGAAGTTAATGACATTGTTTACTTTTCTTTTCACTAGAAAATAATATAAATAGTCAATTAAGCAAAGGAAACCTTTCATCATCTCTTCTTTAGTTTACGTTAAAAAAATATTTTATTTTCTTTATACCTTGGTCGATTTTTATGGGAAAGAAACGTCAATCAACAGATCCTTCTCCTTCCAACGGGAAGCAGTTGAGAACTAATTCATATCACATCTTTACACATCACTCAGATGTCGCATTCCAATGTTGTAGACATGTTTTCTGAACGAAGTGGTGGGCAATTAATTTATTTTCTATTTCTTTTTAATTTTATTTTTTATATGAAAGTCGAGAAGTCACAATTAGTTTATTTTTACTTTTAGATTTTTCTTATCACACCAACGGTATTTTAGGGCTTTTCTTCTTCTCCAAGGTTTTTGTAAAAGAATTATTAAAATTTTCTATAAAATATGACGAAACCAAAATATATATTCCCAAGATTTAATAGTACTCATTAGTATTTTTAGGTTTCCCAAACGGCATATTAATCTTTGAATGCATGCCTTAGAAATTAATGACATTGTTTACTTTTCTTTTTACTAGAAAATAATATTAATAGTCAATTAAGCAAAGGAAACCTTTCATCATCTCTTCTCTAGTTTACGTTAAAAAACCATCTTATTCTCTTTCTGCCTTTGTCGATTTTTATGGGAAAGAAACGTCAATCAACAGATCCTTCTCCTTCCAACGGGAAGCAGTTGAGAACTAATTCATATCAAATCTTTACACATCACCCAGACGTCGCATTCCGATGTTGTAGACATGTTTTCTGAACGAAGTGGTGGGCAATTAATTTATTTATATTTCTTTTTAATTTTATTTTTTTATATGAAAGTCGAGAAGTCGCAATTAAGTTGTTTTTACTTTTAGATTTTTCTTATCACACCAACGGTATTTTAGGGCTTTTCTCCTTCTCCAAGGTTTTTGTAAAAGAATTATTAAAATTTTGTATAAAATATAACGAAACCAAAATATATATTCCCAAGATTTAATAGTACTCATTAGTATTTTTAGGTTTTCCAAACGGCATATTAATCTTTGAATGCATGCCTTAGAAGTTAATGACACTGTTTACTTTCTTTTTACTAGAAAATAATATAAATAGTCAATTAAGCAAATGAAACCTTTCATCATCTCGTCTCTAGTTTACGTTAAAAAAAATCTTATTTTCTTTCTACTTTTGTCGAGTTTTATGGGAAAGAAACGTCAATCAACAGAACCTTCTCCTTCCAACGGGAAGCAGTTGAGAACTAATTCAGATCACATCTTTACACATCACTCAGATGTCGCATTCCAATGTTGTAGACACATTTTCTGAACAAAGTGGTGGGCAATTAATTTATTTTATATTTCTTTTTAATTTTTTTTATATGAAAGTCGAGAAGTCACAATTAGTTTATTTTTACTTTTAGATTTTTTCTTATCACACCAACGATATTTTAGGGCTTTCTTCCTTCTCCAAGGATTTTGTAAAAGAATTATTAAAATTTTCTATAAAATATAACGAAACCAAAATATATATTTCCAAGATTTAATAGTACTCATTAGTATTTTTAGGTTTTCCAAACGGCATATTAATCTTTGAATGCATGCCTTAGAAGTTAATGACATTGTTTACTTTCTTTTCACTAGAAAATAATATAAATAGTCAATTAAACAAAGGAAACCTTTCATTATCTCTTCTTTAGTTTACGTTAAAAAAATATTTTATTTTCTTTATACCTTGGTCGATTTTTATGGGAAAGAAACGTCAATCAACAGATCCTTCTCCTTCCAACGGGAAGCAGTTGAGAACTAATTCATATCACATCTTTACACATCACTCAGATGTCGCATTCCAATGTTGTAGACATGTTTTCTGAACGAAGTGGTGGGCAATTAATTTATTTTATATTTCTTTTTAATTTTTTTTATATGAAAGTCGAGAAGTCGCAATTAATTTATTTTTACTTTTAGATTTTTTCTTATCACACCAACGATATTTTAGGGCTTTCTTCCTTCTCCAAGGTTTTTGTAAAAGAATTATTAAAATTTTCTATAAAATATAACGAAACCAAAATATATATTCCCAAGATTTAATAGTACTCATTAGTATTTTTAGGTTTTCCAAACGGCATATTAATCATTGAATGCATGCCTTAGAAGTTAATGACACTGTTTACTTTCTTTTTACTAGAAAATAATATAAATAGTCAATTAAGCAAACGAAACCTTTCATCATCTCGTCTCTAGTTTACGTTAAAAAAACATCTTATTTTCTTTCTACCTTGGTCGATTTTTATGGGAAAGAAACGTCAATCAACAGATCCTTCTCCTTCCAACGGGAAGCAGTTGAGAACTAATTCAGATCACATCTTTACACATCACTCAGATGTCGCATTCCAATGTTGTAGACACATTTTTTGAACGAAGTGGTGGGCAATTAATTTATTTTATATTTCTTTTTAATTTTTTTTATATGAAAGCCGAGAAGTCGCAATTAATTTATTTTTACTTTTAGATTTTTTCTTATCACACCAACGGTATTTTAGGGCTTTCTTCCTTCTCCAAGGTTTTTGTAAAAGAATTATTAAAATTTTTTATAAAATATAACGAAACCAAAAAATATATTCCCAAGATTTAATAGTACTCATTAGTATTTTTAGGTTTCCCAAACGGCATATTAATCTTTGAATGCATGCCTTAGAAGTTAATGACATTGTTTACTTTTCTTTTCACTAGAAAATAATATAAATAGTCAATTAAGCAAAGGAAACCTTTCATCATCTCTTCTTTAGTTTACGTTAAAAAAATATTTTATTTTCTTTATACCTTGGTCGATTTTTATGGGAAAGAAACGTCAATCAACAGATCCTTCTCCTTCCAACGGGAAGCAGTTGAGAACTAATTCATATCACATCTTTACACATCACTCAGATGTCGCATTCCAATGTTGTAGACATGTTTTCTGAACGAAGTGGTGGGCAATTAATTTATTTTCTATTTCTTTTTAATTTTATTTTTTATATGAAAGTCGAGAAGTCACAATTAGTTTATTTTTACTTTTAGATTTTTCTTATCACACCAACGGTATTTTAGGGCTTTTCTCTTTCTCCAAGGTTTTTGTAAAAGAATTATTAAAATTTTCTATAAAATATAACGAAACCAAAATATATATTCCCAAGATTTAATAGTACTCATTAGTATTTTTAGGTTTTCCAAACGGCATATTAATCTTTGAATGCATGCCTTAGAAGTTAATGACACTGTTTACTTTCTCTTTACTAGAAAATAATATAAATAGTCAATTAAGCAAACGAAACCTTTCATCATCTCGTCTCTAGTTTATGTTAAAAAAAATCTTATTTTCTTTCTACTTTTGTCGAGTTTTATGGGAAAGAAACGTCAATCAACAGAACCTTCTCCTTCCAACGGGAAGCAGTTGAGAACTAATTCAGATCACATCTTTACACATCACTCAGATGTCGCATTCCAATGTTGTAGACACATTTTCTGAACGAAGTGGTGGGCAATTAATTTATTTTATATTTCTTTTTAATTTTTTTTATATGAAAGCCGAGAAGTCGCAATTAATTTATTTTTACTTTTAGATTTTTTCTTATCACACCAACAGTATTTTAGGGCTTTCTTCCTTCTCCAAGGTTTTTGTAAAAGAATTATTAAAATTTTCTATAAAATATAACGAAACCAAAATATATATTCCCAAGATTTAATAGTACTCATTAGTATTTTTAGGTTTCCCAAACGGCATATTAATCTTTGAATGCATGCCTTAGAAGTTAATGACATTGTTTACTTTTCTTTTCACTAGAAAATAATATAAATAGTCAATTAAGCAAAGGAAACCTTTCATCATCTCTTCTTTAGTTTACGTTAAAAAAATATTTTATTTTCTTTATACCTTGGTCGATTTTTATGGGAAAGAAACGTCAATCAACAGATCCTTCTCCTTCCAACGGGAAGCAGTTGAGAACTAATTCATATCACATCTTTACATATCACTCAGATGTCGCATTCCAATGCTGTAGACATGTTTTCTGAACGAAGTGGTGGGCAATTAATTTATTTTCTATTTCTTTTTAATTTTATTTTTTATATGAAAGTCGAGAAGTCACAATTAGTTTATTTTTACTTTTAGATTTTTCTTATCACACCAACGGTATTTTAGGGCTTTTCTCTTTCTCCAAGGTTTTTGTAAAAGAATTATTAAAATTTTCTATAAAATATAACGAAACCAAAATATATATTCCCAAGATTTAATAGTACTCATTAGTATTTTTAGTATTTCCAAACGGCATATTAATCTTTGAATGCATGCCTTAGAAGTTAATGACACTGTTTACTTTCTTTTTACTAGAAAATAATATAAATAGTCAATTAAGCAAACGAAACCTTTCATCATCTCGTCTCTAGTTTACGTTAAAAAAAATCTTATTTTCTTTCTACTTTTGTCGAGTTTTATGGGAAAGAAACGTCAATCAACAGAACCTTCTCCTTCCAACGGGAAGCAATTGAGAACTAATTCAGATCACATCTTTACACATCACTCAGATGTCGCATTCCAATGTTGTAGACACATTTTCTGAACGAAGTGGTGGGCAATTAATTTATTTTATATTTCTTTTTAATTTTTTTTATATGAAAGTCGAGAAGTCGCAATTAATTTATTTTTACTTTTAGATTTTTCTTATCACACCAACGGTATTTTAGGGCTTTTCTCTTTCTCCAAGGTTTTTGTAAAAGAATTATTAAAATTTTCTATAAAATATAACGAAACCAAAATATATATTCCCAAGATTTAATAGTACTCATTAGTATTTTTAGGTTTTCCAAACGGCATATTAATCTTTGAATGCATGCCTTAGAAGTTAATGACACTGTTTACTTTCTTTCTACTAGAAAATAATATAAATAGTCAATTAAGCAAACGAAACCTTTCATCATCTCGTCTCTAGTTTACGTTAAAAAAAATCTTATTTTCTTTCTACTTTTCTCGAGTTTTATGGGAAAGAAACGTCAATCAACAGAACCTTCTCCTTCCAACGGGAAGCAGTTGAGAACTAATTCAGATCACATCTTTACACATCACTCAGATGTCGCATTCCAATGTTGTAGACACATTTTCTGAACGAAGTGGTGGGCAATTAATTTATTTTATATTTCTTTTTAATTTTTTTTATATGAAAGTCGAGAAGTCGCAATTAATTTATTTTTACTTTTAGATTTTTTCTTATCACACCAACGATATTTTAGGGCTTTCTTCCTTCTCCAAGGTTTTTGTAAAAGAATTATTAAAATTTTCTATAAAATATAACGAAACCAAAATATATATTTCCAAGATTTAATAGTACTCATTAGTATTTTTAGGTTTCCCAAACGGTATATTAATCTTTGAATGCATGCCTTAGAAGTTAATGACATTGTTTACTTTTCCTTTTACTAGAAGATAATATAGATAGTCAATTAAGCAAAGGAAACCTTTCATCATCTCTTCTCTAGTTTACGTTAAAAAAACATCTTATTTTCTTTCTACCTTGGTCGATTTTTATGGGAAAGAAACGTCAATCAACAGATCCTTCTCCTTCCAACGGGAAGCAGTTGAGAACTAATTCAGATCACATCTTTACACATCACTCAGATGTCGCATTCCAATGTTGTAGACACATTTTCTGAACGAAGTGGTGGGCAATTAATTTATTTTATATTTCTTTTTAATTTTTTTTATATGAAAGTCGAGAAGTCGCAATTAATTTATTTTTACTTTTAGATTTTTCTTATCACACCAACGGTATTTTAGGGCTTTTCTCTTTCTCCAAGGTTTTTGTAAAAGAATTATTAAAATTTTCTATAAAATATAACGAAACCAAAATATATATTCCCAAGATTTAATAGTACTCATTAGTATTTTTAGGTTTTCCAAACGGCATATTAATCTTTGAATGCATGCCTTAGAAGTTAATGACACTGTTTACTTTCTCTTTACTAGAAAATAATATAAATAGTCAATTAAGCAAACGAAACCTTTCATCATCTCGTCTCTAGTTTATGTTAAAAAAAATCTTATTTTCTTTCTACTTTTGTCGAGTTTTATGGGAAAGAAACGTCAATCAACAGATCCTTCTCCTTCCAACGGGAAGCAGTTGAGAACTAATTCAGATCACATCTTTACACATCACTCAGATGTCGCATTCCAATGTTGTAGACACATTTTCTGAACGAAGTGGTGGGCAATTAATTTATTTTATATTTATTTTTAATTTTTTTTATATGAAAGCCGAGAAGTCGCAATTAATTTATTTTTACTTTTAGATTTTTTCTTATCACACCAACGGTATTTTAGGGCTTTCTTCCTTCTCCAAGGTTTTTGTAAAAGAATTATTAAAATTTTCTATAAAATATAACGAAACCAAAATATATATTCCCAAGATTTAATAGTACTCATTAGTATTTTTAGGTTTCCCAAACGGCATATTAATCTTTGAATGCATGCCTTAGAAGTTAATGACATTGTTTACTTTTCTTTTCACTAGAAAATAATATAAATAGTCAATTAAGCAAAGGAAACCTTTCATCATCTCTTCTTTAGTTTACGTTAAAAAAATATTTTATTTTCTTTATACCTTGGTCGATTTTTATGGGAAAGAAACGTCAATCAACAGATCCTTCTCCTTCCAACGGGAAGCAGTTGAGAACTAATTCATATCACATCTTTACACATCACTCAGATGTCGCATTCCAATGTTGTAGACATGTTTTCTGAACGAAGTGGTGGGCAATTAATTTATTTTCTATTTCTTTTTAATTTTATTTTTTATATGAAAGTCGAGAAGTCACAATTAGTTTATTTTTACTTTTAGATTTTTCTTATCACACCAACGGTATTTTAGGGCTTTTCTCTTTCTCCAAGGTTTTTGTAAAAGAATTATTAAAATTTTCTATAAAATATAACGAAACCAAAATATATATTCCCAAGATTTAATAGTACTCATTAGTATTTTTAGGTTTTCCAAACGGCATATTAATCTTTGAATGCATGCCTTAGAAGTTAATGACACTGTTTACTTTCTTTCTACTAGAAAATAATATAAATAGTCAATTAAGCAAACGAAACCTTTCATCATCTCGTCTCTAGTTTACGTTAAAAAAAATCTTATTTTCTTTCTACTTTTGTCGAGTTTTATGGGAAAGAAACGTCAATCAACAGAACCTTCTCCTTCCAACGGGAAGCAGTTGAGAACTAATTCAGATCACATCTTTACACATCACTCAGATGTCGCATTCCAATGTTGTAGACACATTTTCTGAACGAAGTGGTGGGCAATTAATTTATTTTATATTTCTTTTTAATTTTTTTTATATGAAAGTCGAGAAATCGCAATTAATTTATTTTTACTTTTAGATTTTTTCTTATCACACCAACGATATTTTAGGGCTTTCTTCCTTCTCCAAGGTTTTTGTAAAAGAATTATTAAAATTTTCTATAAAATATAACGAAACCAAAATATATATTCCCAAGATTTAATAGTACTCATTAGTATTTTTAGGTTTCCCAAACGGCATATTAATCTTTGAATGCATGCCTTAGAAGTTAATGACATTGTTTACTTTTCTTTTCACTAGAAAATAATATAAATAGTCAATTAAGCAAAGGAAACCTTTCATCATCTCTTCTTTAGTTTACGTTAAAAAAATATTTTATTTTCTTTATACCTTGGTCGATTTTTATGGGAAAGAAACGTCAATCAACAGATCCTTCTCCTTCCAACGGGAAGCAGTTGAGAACTAATTCATATCACATCTTTACACATCACTCAGATGTCGCATTCCAATGTTGTAGACATGTTTTCTGAACGAAGTGGTGGGCAATTAATTTATTTTCTATTTCTTTTTAATTTTATTTTTTATATGAAAGTCGAGAAGTCACAATTAGTTTATTTTTACTTTTAGATTTTTCTTATCACACCAACGGTATTTTAGGGCTTTTCTCTTTCTCCAAGGTTTTTGTAAAAGAATTATTAAAATTTTCTATAAAATATAACGAAACCAAAATATATATTCCCAAGATTTAATAGTACTCATTAGTATTTTTAGGTTTTCCAAACGGCATATTAATCTTTGAATGCATGCCTTAGAAGTTAATGACACTGTTTACTTTCTTTCTACTAGAAAATAATATAAATAGTCAATTAAGCAAACGAAACCTTTCATCATCTCGTCTCTAGTTTACGTTAAAAAAAATCTTATTTTCTTTCTACTTTTGTCGAGTTTTATGGGAAAGAAACATCAATCAACAGAACCTTCTCCTTCCAACGGGAAGCAGTTGAGAACTAATTCAGATCACATCTTTACACATCACTCAGATGTCGCATTCCAATGTTGTAGACACATTTTCTGAACGAAGTGGTGGGCAATTAATTTATTTTATATTTCTTTTTAATTTTTTTTATATGAAAGTCGAGAAATCGCAATTAATTTATTTTTACTTTTAGATTTTTTCTTATCACACCAACGATATTTTAGGGCTTTCTTCCTTCTCCAAGGTTTTTGTAAAAGAATTATTAAAATTTTCTATAAAATATAACGAAACCAAAATATATATTTCCAAGATTTAATAGTACTCATTAGTATTTTTAGGTTTCCCAAACGGCATATTAATCTTTGAATGCATGCCTTAGAAGTTAATGACACTGTTTACTTTTCCTTTTACTAGAAGATAATATAAATAGTCAATTAAGCAAAGGAAACCTTTCATCATCTCTTCTCTAGTTTACGTTAAAAAAATATTTTATTTTCTTTATACCTTGGTCGATTTTTATGGGAAAGAAACGTCAATCAACAGATCCTTCTCCTTCCAACGGGAAGCAGTTGAGAACTAATTCATATCACATCTTTACACATCACTCAGATGTCGCATTCCAATGTTGTAGACATGTTTTCTGAACGAAGTGGTGGGCAATTAATTTATTTTCTATTTCTTTTTAATTTTATTTTTTATATGAAAGTCGAGAAGTCACAATTAGTTTATTTTTACTTTTAGATTTTTCTTATCACACCAACGGTATTTTAGGGCTTTTCTCTTTCTCCAAGGTTTTTGTAAAAGAATTATTAAAATTTTCTATAAAATATAACGAAACCAAAATATATATTCCCAAGATTTAATAGTACTCATTAGTATTTTTAGGTTTTCCAAACGGCATATTAATCTTTGAATGCATGCCTTAGAAGTTAATGACACTGTTTACTTTCTTTCTACTAGAAAATAATATAAATAGTCAATTAAGCAAACGAAACCTTTCATCATCTCGTCTCTAGTTTACGTTAAAAAAAATCTTATTTTCTTTCTACTTTTGTCGAGTTTTATGGGAAAGAAACATCAATCAACAGAACCTTCTCCTTCCAACGGGAAGCAGTTGAGAACTAATTCAGATCACATCTTTACACATCACTCAGATGTCGCATTCCAATGTTGTAGACACATTTTCTGAACGAAGTGGTGGGCAATTAATTTATTTTATATTTCTTTTTAATTTTTTTTATATGAAAGTCGAGAAATCGCAATTAATTTATTTTTACTTTTAGATTTTTTCTTATCACACCAACGATATTTTAGGGCTTTCTTCCTTCTCCAAGGTTTTTGTAAAAGAATTATTAAAATTTTCTATAAAATATAACGAAACCAAAATATATATTTCCAAGATTTAATAGTACTCATTAGTATTTTTAGGTTTCCCAAACGGTATATTAATCTTTGAATGTATGCCTTAGAAGTTAATGACACTGTTTACTTTTCCTTTTACTAGAAGATAATATAAATAGTCAATTAAGCAAAGGAAACCTTTCATCATCTCTTCTCTAGTTTACGTTAAAAAAACTTCTTATTTTCTTTCTACCTTGGTCGATTTTTATGGGAAAGAAACGTCAATCAACAGATCCTTCTCCTTCCAACGGGAAGCAGTTGAGAACTAATTCAGATCACATCTTTACACATCACTCAGATGTCGCATTCCAATGTTGTAGACACATTTTCTGAACAAAGTGGTGGGCAATTAATTTATTTTATATTTCTTTTTAATTTTTTTATATGAAAGCCGAGAAGTCGCAATTAATTTATTTTTACTTTTAGATTTTTTCTTATCACACCAACGGTATTTTAGGGCTTTCTTCCTTCTCCAAGGTTTTTGTAAAAGAATTATTAAAATTTTCTATAAAATATAACGAAACCAAAATATATATTCCCAAGATTTAATAGTACTCATTAGTATTTTTAGGTTTCCCAAACGGCATATTAATCTTTGAATGCATGCCTTAGAAGTTAATGACATTGTTTACTTTTCTTTTCACTAGAAAATAATATAAATAGTCAATTAAGCAAAGGAAACCTTTCATCATCTCTTCTTTAGTTTACGTTAGAAAAATATTTTATTTTCTTTATACCTTGGTCGATTTTTATGGGAAAGAAACGTCAATCAACAGATCCTTCTCCTTCCAACGGGAAGCAGTTGAGAACTAATTCATATCACATCTTTACACATCACTCAGATGTCGCATTCCAATGTTGTAGACATGTTTTCTGAACGAAGTGGTGGGCAATTAATTTATTTTCTATTTCTTTTTAATTTTATTTTTTATATGAAAGTCGAGAAGTCACAATTAGTTTATTTTTACTTTTAGATTTTTCTTATCACACCAACGGTATTTTAGGGCTTTTCTCTTTCTCCAAGGTTTTTGTAAAAGAATTATTAAAATTTTCTATAAAATATAACGAAACCAAAATATATATTCCCAAGATTTAATAGTACTCATTAGTATTTTTAGGTTTTCCAAACGGCATATTAATCTTTGAATGCATGCCTTAGAAGTTAATGACACTGTTTACTTTCTTTCTACTAGAAAATAATATAAATAGTCAATTAAGCAAACGAAACCTTTCATCATCTCGTCTCTAGTTTACGTTAAAAAAAATCTTATTTTCTTTCTACTTTTCTCGAGTTTTATGGGAAAGAAACGTCAATCAACAGAACCTTCTCCTTCCAACGGGAAGCAGTTGAGAACTAATTCAGATCACATCTTTACACATCACTCAGATGTCGCATTCCAATGTTGTAGACACATTTTCTGAACGAAGTGGTGGGCAATTAATTTATTTTATATTTCTTTTTAATTTTTTTTATATGAAAGTCGAGAAGTCGCAATTAATTTATTTTTACTTTTAGATTTTTTCTTATCACACCAACGATATTTTAGGGCTTTCTTCCTTCTCCAAGGTTTTTGTAAAAGAATTATTAAAATTTTCTATAAAATATAACGAAACCAAAATATATATTCCCAAGATTTAATAGTACTCATTAGTATTTTTAGGTTTCCCAAACGGCATATTAATCTTTGAATGCATGCCTTAGAAGTTAATGACATTGTTTACTTTTCTTTTCACTAGAAAATAATATAAATAGTCAATTAAGCAAAGGAAACCTTTCATCATCTCTTCTTTAGTTTACGTTAGAAAAATATTTTATTTTCTTTATACCTTGGTCGATTTTTATGGGAAAGAAACGTCAATCAACAGATCCTTCTCCTTCCAACGGGAAGCAGTTGAGAACTAATTCATATCACATCTTTACACATCACTCAGATGTCGCATTCCAATGTTGTAGACATGTTTTCTGAACGAAGTGGTGGGCAATTAATTTATTTTCTATTTCTTTTTAATTTTATTTTTTATATGAAAGTCGAGAAGTCACAATTAGTTTATTTTTACTTTTAGATTTTTCTTATCACACCAACGGTATTTTAGGGCTTTTCTCTTTCTCCAAGGTTTTTGTAAAAGAATTATTAAAATTTTCTATAAAATATAACGAAACCAAAATATATATTCCCAAGATTTAATAGTACTCATTAGTATTTTTAGGTTTTCCAAACGGCATATTAATCTTTGAATGCATGCCTTAGAAGTTAATGACACTGTTTACTTTCTTTCTACTAGAAAATAATATAAATAGTCAATTAAGCAAACGAAACCTTTCATCATCTCGTCTCTAGTTTACGTTAAAAAAACATCTTATTTTCTTTCTACTTTTGTCGATTTTTATGGGAAAGAAACGTCAATCAACAGAACCTTCTCCTTCCAACGAAAAGCAGTTGAGAACTAATTCAGATCACATCTTTACACATCACTCAGATGTAGCATTCCAATGTTGTAGACACATTTTCTGAACGAAGTGGTGGGCAATTAATTTATTTTATATTTCTTTTTAATTTTTTTTATATGAAAGTCGAGAAGTCGCAATTAATTTATTTTTACTTTTAGATTTTTTCTTATCACACCAACGATATTTTAGGGCTTTCTTCCTTCTCCAAGGTTTTTGTAAAAGAATTATTAAAATTTTCTATAAAATATAACGAAACCAAAATATATATTCCCAAGATTTAATAGTACTCATTAGTATTTTTAGGTTTCTCAAACGGCATATTAATCTTTGAATGCATGCCTTAGAAGTTAATGACATTGTTTACTTTTCTTTTCACTAGAAAATAATATAAATAGTCAATTAAGCAAAGGAAACCTTTCATCATCTCTTCTCTAGTTTACGTTAAAAAAACTTCTTATTTTCTTTCTACCTTGGTCGATTTTTATGGGAAAGAAACGTCAATCAATAGATCCTTCTCCTTCCAACGGGAAGCAGTTGAGAACTAATTCATATCACATCTTTACACATCACTCAGATGTCGCATTCCAATGTTGTAGACATGTTTTTTGAACGAAGTGGTGGGCAATTAATTTATTTTCTATTTCTTTTTAAGTTTTTTTATATGAAAGTCGAGATGTCACAATTAGTTTATTTTTACTTTTAGATTTTTCTTATCACACCAACGGTATTTTAGGGCTTTTCTCCTTCTCCAAGGTTTTTGTAAAAGAATTAGTAAAACTTTCTATAAAATATAACGAAACCAAAATATATATTCCCAAGATTTAATTGTACTCATTAGTATTTTTAGGTTTCCCAAACGGCATATTAATCTTTGAATGCATGCCTTAGAAGTTAATGACATTGTTTACTTTTCCTTTTATTAGAAGATAATATAAATAGTCAATTAAGCAAAGAAAACCTTTCATCATCTCTTCTCTAGTTTACGTTAAAAAAACATCTTATTTTCTTTCTACCTTGGTCGATTTTTATGGGAAAGAAACGTCAATCAACAGATCCTTCTCCTTCCAACGAGAAGCAGTTGAGAACTAATTCATATCACATCTTTACACATCACTCAGATGTCGCATTCCAATGTTGTAGACATATTTTCTGAACGAAGTGGTGGGCAATTAATTTATTTTATATTTCTTTTTAATTTTTTTTATATGAAAGTCGAGAAGTCGCAATTAATTTATTTTTACTTTTAGATTTTTTCTTATCACACCAACGATATTTTAGGGCTTTCTTCCTTCTCCAAGGTTTTTGTAAAAGAATTAGTAAAACTTTCTATAAAATATAACGAAACCAAAATATATATTCCCAAGATTTAATTGTACTCATTAGTATTTTTAGGTTTTCCAAACGGCATATTAATCTTTGAATGCATGCCTTAGAAGTTAATGACACTGTTTACTTTTCCTTTTACTAGAAGATAATATAAATAGTCAATTAAGCAAAGGAAACCTTTCATCATCTCTTCTCTAGTTTACGTTAAAAAAAATCTTATTTTCTTTCTACCTTGGTCGATTTTTATGGGAAAGAAACGTCAATCAACAGATCCTTCTCCTTCCAACGAGAAGCAGTTGAGAACTAATTCAGATCACATCTTTACACATCACTCAGATGTCGCATTCCAATGTTGTAGACATATTTTCTGAACGAAGTGGTGGAAAATTAATTTATTTTATATTTCTTTTTAATTTTTTTTATATGAAAGTCGAGATGTCACAATTAGTTTATTTTTACTTTTAGATTTTTCTTATCACACCAATGGTAATTTAGGGCTTTTCTCCTTCTCCAAGGTTTTTGTAAAAGAATTAGTAAAACTTTCTATAAAATATAACGAAACCAAAATATATATTCCCAAGATTTAATTGTACACATTAGTATTTTTAGGTTTCCCAAACGGTATATTAATCTTTGAATGCATGCCTTAGAAGTTAATGACATTGTTTACTTTTCCTTTTACTAGAAGATAATATAAATAGTCAATTAAGCAAAGGAAACCTTTCATCATCTCTTCTCTAGTTTACGTTAAAAAAACATCTCATTTTCTTTCTACCTTGGTCGATTTTTATGGGAAAGAAACGTCAATCAATAGATCCTTCTCCTTCCAACGGGAAGCAGTTGAGAACTAATTCATATCACATCTTTACACATCACTCAGATGTCGCATTCCAATGTTGTAGACATGTTTTTTGAACGAAGTGGTGGGCAATTAATTTATTTTCTATTTCTTTTTAATTTTATTTTTTATATGAAAGTCGAGATGTCACAATTAGTTTATTTTTACTTTTAGATTTTTCTTATCACACCAACGGTATTTTAGGGCTTTTCTCCTTCTCCAAGGTTTTTGTAAAAGAAGTATTAAAATTTTCTATAAAATATAACGAAACCAAAATATATATTCCCAAGATTTAATATTACTCATTAGTATTTTTAGGTTTCCCAAACGGCATATTAATCTTTGAATGCATGCCTTAGAAGTTAATGACATTGTTTACTTTTCTTTTTACTAGAAAATAATATAAATAGTCAATTAAGCAAAGGAAACCTTTCATCATCTCTTCTCTAGTTTACGTTAAAATTTTTTTTATTTTCTTTATACATTTGTCGATTTTTATGGGAAAGAAACGTCAATCAACAGATCCTTCTCCTTCCAACGGGAAGCAGTTGAGAAGTAATTCATATCACATCTTTACACATCACTCAGATCTCGCATTCAAATGTTGTAGACATGTTTTTTGAACGAAGTGGTGGGCAATTAATTTATTTTCTATTTCTTTTTAATTTTATTTTTTATATGAAAGTCGAGAAGTCACAATTAGTTTATTTTTACTTTTAGATTTTTCTTATCACACCGACAGTATTTTAGGGCTTTTCTCCTTCTCCAAGGTTTTTGTAAAAGAATTATTAAAATTTTCTATAAAATATAACGAAACCAAAATATATATTCCCAAGATTTAATAGTACTCATTAGTATTTTTAGGTTTTCCAAACGGCATATTAATCTTTGAATGCATGCCTTAGAAGTTAATGACACTGTTTACTTTTTTTTACTAGAAAATAATATAAATAGTCAATTAAGCAAAGGAAACCTTTCATCATCTCGTCTCTAGTTTACGTTAAAAAAACATCTTATTTTCTTTCTACTTTTGTCGATTTTTATGGGAAAGAAACGTCAATCAACAGAACCTTCTCCTTCCAACGAAAAGCAGTTGAGAACTAATTCAGATCACATCTTTACACATCACTCAGATGTCGCATTCCAATGTTGTAGACATATTTTCTGAACGAAGTGGTGGGCAATTAATTTATTTTATATTTCTTTTTAATTTTTTTTATATGAAAGTCGAGAAGTCGCAATTAATTTATTTTTACTTTTAGATTTTTTTTTATCACACCAACGGTATTTTAGGGCTTTCTTCCTTCTCCAAGGTTTTTGTAAAAGAATTATTAAAATTTTCTATAAAGTATAACGAAACCAAAATATATATTTCCAAGATTTAATAGTACTCATTAGTTATTTTAGGTTTCCCAAACTGTATATTAATCTTTGAATGCATGCCTTAGAAGTTAATGACATTGTTTACTTTTCCTTTTACTAGAAGATAATATAAATAGTCAATTAAGCAAAGGAAACCTTTTATCATCTCTTCTCTAGTTTACGTTAAAAAAACATCTTATTATCTTTCTACCTTGGTCGATTTTTATGGGAAAGAAACGTCAATCAACAGATCCTTCTCCTTCCAACGGGAAGCAGTTGAGAATTAATTCATATCACATCTTTACACATCACTCAGATGTCGCATTCCAATGTTGTAGACATGTTTTCTGAACGAAGTGGTGGGCAATTAATTTATTTTCTATTTCTTTTTAATTTTATTTTTTATATGAAAGTCGAGAAGTCACAATTAGTTTATTTTTACTTTTAGATTTTTCTTATCACACCAACGGTATTTTTAGGCTTTTCTCCTTCTCCAAGGTTTTTGTAAAAGAATTATTAAAACTTTTTATAAAATATAACGAACCCAAAATATATATTCCCAAGATTTAATAGTACTCATTAGTATTTTTAGGTTTCCCAAACGGTATATTAATCTTTGAATGCATGCCTTAGAAGGTAATGACATTGTTTACTTTTCCTTTTACTAGAAGATAATATAAATAGTCAATTAAGCAAAGGAAACCTTTCATCATCTCTTCTCTAGTTTACGTTAAAAAACATCTTATTTTCTTTCTACCTTTGACGATTTTTATGGGAAAGAAACGTCAATCAATAGATCCTTCTCCTTCCAACGGGAAGGAGTTGAGAACTAATTCATATCACATCTTTACACATCACTCAGATGTCGCATTCCAATATTGTAGACATGTTTTCTGAACGAAGTGGTGGGCAATTAATTTATTTTCTATTTCTTTTTAATTTTATTTTTTATATGAAAGTCGAGAAGTCACAATTAGTTTATTTTTACTTTTAGATTTTTCTTATCACACCAACGGTATTTTAGGGCTTTTCTCCTTCTCCAAGGTTTTTGTAAAAGAATTATTAAAATTTTCTATAAAATATAACGAAACCAAAATATATATTACCAAGATTTAATAGTACTCATTAGTATTTTTAGGTTTTCCAAACGGCATATTAATCTTTGAATGCATGCCTTAGAAGTTAATGACACTGTTTACTTTTTTTTTTATTAGAAAATAATATAAATAGTCAATTAAGCAAAGGAAACCTTTCATCATCTCGTCTCTAGTTTACGTTAAAAAAAATCTTATTTTCTTTCTACTTTTGTCGATTTTTATGGGAAAGAAACGTCAATCAACAGAACCTTCTCCTTCCAACGAAAAGCAGTTGAGAACTAATTCAGATCACATCTTTACACATCACTCAGATGTCGCATTCCAATGTTGTAGACACATTTTCTGAACGAAGTGGTGGGCAATTAATTTATTTTATATTTCTTTTTAATTTTTTTTATATGAAAGTCGAGAAGTCGCAATTAATTTATTTTTACTTTTAGATTTTTACTTATCACACCAACGATATTTTAGGGCTTTCTTCCTTCTCCAAGGTTTTTGTAAAAGAATTATTAAAATTTTCTATAAAGTATAACGAAACCAAAATATATATTTCCAAGATTTAATAGTACTCATTAGTATTTTTAGGTTTCCCAAACGGCATATTAATCTTTGAATGCATGCCTTAGAAGTTAATGACATTGTTTACTTTTCCTTTTACTAGAAGATAATATAAATAGTCAATTAAGCAAAGGAAACCTTTCATCATCTCTTCTCTAGTTTACGTTAAAAAAAATCTTATTTTCTTTCTACCTTGGTCGATTTTTATGGGAAAGAAACGTCAATCAACAGATCCTTCTCCTTCCAACGGGAAGCAGTTTAGAACTAATTCATATCACATCTTTACACATCACTCAGATGTCGCATTCCAATGCTGTAGACATGTTTTCTGAACGAAGTGGTGGGCAATTAATTTATTTTCTATTTCTTTTTAATTTTATTTTTTATATGAAAGTCGAGAAGTCACAATTAGTTTATTTTTACTTTTAGATTTTTCTTATCACACCAACGGTATTTTAGGGCTTTTCTCCTTCTCCAAGGTTTTTGTAAAAGAATTATTAAAACTTTCTATAAAATATAACGAAACCAAAATATATATTCCCAAGATTTAATAGTACCCATTAGTATTTTTAGGTTTCCCAAACGGCATATTAATCTTTGAATGCATGCCTTAGAAGTTAATGACATTGTTTACTTTTCTTTTTACTAGAAAATAATATAAATAGTCAATTAAGCAAAGGAAACTTTTCATCATCTCTTCTCTAGTTTACGTTAAAATTTTTTTTATTTTCTTTATACCTTTGTCGATTTTTATGGGAAAGAAACGTCAATCAACAGATCCTTCTCCTTCCAACGGGAAGCAGTTGAGAACTAATTCATATCACATCTTTACACATCACTCAAATGTCGCATTCTAATGTTGTAGACATGTTTTTTGAACGAAGTGGTGGGCAATTAATTTATTTTCTATTTCTTTTTAATTTTATTTTTTATATGAAAGTCGAGAAGTCACAATTAGTTTATTTTTACTTTTAGATTTTTCTTATCACACCAACGGTATTTTAGGGCTTTTCTCCTTCTCCAAGGTTTTTGTAAAAGAATTATTAAAATTTTCTATAAAATATAACGAAACCAAAATATATATTCCCAAGATTTAATAGTACTCATTAGTATTTTTAGGTTTCCCAAACGGCATATTAATCTTTGAATGCATGCCTTAGAAGTTAATGACGTTGTTTACTTTTCTTTTTACTAGAAAATAATATAAATAGTCAATTAAGCAAAGGAAACCTTTCATCATCTCTTCTCTAGTTTACGTTAAAAAAATTTTTATTTTCTTTATACCTTTGTCGATTTTTATGGGAAAGAAACGTCAATCAACAGATCCTTCTCCTTCCAACGGGAAGCAATTGAGAAGTAATTCATATCACATCTTTACACATCACTCAGATGTCGCATTCCAATGTTGTAGACATGTTTTCTGAACGAAGTGGTGGGCAATTAATTTATTTTCTATTTCTTTTTAATTTTATTTTTTATATGAAAGTCGAGAAGTCACAATTAGTTTATTTTTACTTTTAGATTTTTCTTATCACACCGACGGTATTTTAGGGCTTTTCTCCTTCTCCAAGGTTTTTGTAAAAGAATTATTAAAATTTTCTATAAAATATAACGAAACCAAAATATATATTCCCAAGATTTAATAGTACTCATTAGTATTTTTAGGTTTTCCAAACGGCATATTAATCTTTGAATGCATGCCTTAGAAGTTAATGACACTGTTTACTTTTTTTTACTAGAAAATAATATAAATAGTCAATTAAGCAAAGGAAACTTTTCATCATCTCGTCTCTAGTTTACGTTAAAAAAACATCTTATTTTCTTTCTACTTTTGTCGATTTTTATGGGAAAGAAACGTCAATCAACAGAACCTTCTCCTTCCAACGAAAAGCAGTTGAGAACTAATTCAGATCACATCTTTACACATCACTCAGATGTAGCATTCCAATGTTGTAGACACATTTTCTGAACGAAGTGGTGGGCAATTAATTTATTTTATATTTCTTTTTAATTTTTTTTATATGAAAGTCGAGAAGTCGCAATTAATTTATTTTTACTTTTAGATTTTTTCTTATCACACCAACGATATTTTAGGGCTTTCTTCCTTCTCCAAGGTTTTTGTAAAAGAATTATTAAAATTTTCTATAAAATATAACGAAACCAAAATATATATTCCCAAGATTTAATAGTACTCATTAGTATTTTTAGGTTTTCCAAACGGCATATTAATCTTTGAATGCATGCCTTAGAAGTTAATGACACTGTTTACTTTTTTTTACTAGAAAATAATATAAATAGTCAATTAAGCAAAGGAAACCTTTCATCATCTCGTCTCTAGTTTACGTTAAAAAAACATCTTATTTTCTTTCTACTTTTGTCGATTTTTATGGGAAAGAAACGTCAATCAACAGAACCTTCTCCTTCCAACGAAAAGCAGTTGAGAACTAATTCAGATCACATCTTTACACATCACTCAGATGTCGCATTCCAATGTTGTAGACATATTTTCTGAACGAAGTGGTGGGCAATTAATTTATTTTATATTTCTTTTTAATTTTTTTTATATGAAAGTCGAGAAGTCGCAATTAATTTATTTTTACTTTTAGATTTTTTTTTATCACACCAACGGTATTTTAGGGCTTTCTTCCTTCTCCAAGGTTATTGTAAAAGAATTATTAAAATTTTCTATAAAGTATAACGAAACCAAAATATATATTTCCAAGATTTAATAGTACTCATTAGTTATTTTAGGTTTCCCAAACTGTATATTAATCTTTGAATGCATGCCTTAGAAGTTAATGACATTGTTTACTTTTCCTTTTACTAGAAGATAATATAAATAGTCAATTAAGCAAAGGAAACCTTTTATCATCTCTTCTCTAGTTTACGTTAAAAAAACATCTTATTATCTTTCTACCTTGGTCGATTTTTATGGGAAAGAAACGTCAATCAACAGATCCTTCTCCTTCCAACGGGAAGCAGTTGAGAACTAATTCATATCACATCTTTACACATCACTCAGATGTCGCATTCCAATGTTGTAGACATGTTTTCTGAACGAAGTGGTGGGCAATTAATTTATTTTCTATTTCTTTTTAATTTTATTTTTTATATGAAAGTCGAGAAGTCACAATTAGTTTATTTTTACTTTTAGATTTTTCTTATCACACCAACGGTATTTTTAGGCTTTTCTCCTTCTCCAAGGTTTTTGTAAAAGAATTATTAAAACTTTTTATAAAATATAACGAACCCAAAATATATATTCCCAAGATTTAATAGTACTCATTAGTATTTTTAGGTTTCCCAAACGGTATATTAATCTTTGAATGCATGCCTTAGAAGGTAATGACATTGTTTACTTTTCCTTTTACTAGAAGATAATATAAATAGTCAATTAAGCAAAGGAAACCTTTCATCATCTCTTCTCTAGTTTACGTTAAAAAACATCTTATTTTCTTTCTACCTTTGACGATTTTTATGGGAAAGAAACGTCAATCAATAGATCCTTCTCCTTCCAACGGGAAGGAGTTGAGAACTAATTCATATCACATCTTTACACATCACTCAGATGTCGCATTCCAATATTGTAGACATGTTTTCTGAACGAAGTGGTGGGCAATTAATTTATTTTCTATTTCTTTTTAATTTTATTTTTTATATGAAAGTCGAGAAGTCACAATTAGTTTATTTTTACTTTTAGATTTTTCTTATCACACCAACGGTATTTTAGGGCTTTTCTCCTTCTCCAAGGTTTTTGTAAAAGAATTATTAAAATTTTCTATAAAATATAACGAAACCAAAATATATATTACCAAGATTTAATAGTACTCATTAGTATTTTTAGGTTTCCCAAACGGCATATTAATCTTTGAATGCATGCCTTAGAAGTTAATGACACTGTTTACTTTTTTTTTTATTAGAAAATAATATAAATAGTCAATTAAGCAAAGGAAACCTTTCATCATCTCGTCTCTAGTTTACGTTAAAAAAAATCTTATTTTCTTTCTACTTTTGTCGATTTTTATGGGAAAGAAACGTCAATCAACAGAACCTTCTCCTTCCAACGAAAAGCAGTTGAGAACTAATTCAGATCACATCTTTACACATCACTCAGATGTCGCATTCCAATGTTGTAGACACATTTTCTGAACGAAGTGGTGGGCAATTAATTTATTTTATATTTCTTTTTAATTTTTTTTATATGAAAGTCGAGAAGTCGCAATTAATTTATTTTTACTTTTAGATTTTTACTTATCACACCAACGATATTTTAGGGCTTTCTTCCTTCTCCAAGGTTTTTGTAAAAGAATTATTAAAATTTTCTATAAAGTATAACGAAACCAAAATATATATTTCCAAGATTTAATAGTACTCATTAGTATTTTTAGGTTTCCCAAACGGCATATTAATCTTTGAATGCATGCCTTAGAAGTTAATGACATTGTTTACTTTTCCTTTTACTAGAAGATAATATAAATAGTCAATTAAGCAAAGGAAACCTTTCATCATCTCTTCTCTAGTTTACGTTAAAAAAAATCTTATTTTCTTTCTACCTTGGTCGATTTTTATGGGAAAGAAACGTCAATCAACAGATCCTTCTCCTTCCAATGGGAAGCAGTTGAGAACTAATTCATATCACATCTTTACACATCACTCAGATGTCGCATTCCAATGCTGTAGACATGTTTTCTGAACGAAGTGGTGGGCAATTAATTTATTTTCTATTTCTTTTTAATTTTATTTTTTATATGAAAGTCGAGAAGTCACAATTAGTTTATTTTTACTTTTAGATTTTTCTTATCACACCAACGGTATTTTAGGGCTTTTCTCCTTCTCCAAGGTTTTTGTAAAAGAATTATTAAAACTTTCTATAAAATATAACGAAACCAAAATATATATTCCCAAGATTTAATAGTACCCATTAGTATTTTTAGGTTTCCCAAACGGCATATTAATCTTTGAATGCATGCCTTAGAAGTTAATGACATTGTTTACTTTTCTTTTTACTAGAAAATAATATAAATAGTCAATTAAGCAAAGGAAACTTTTCATCATCTCTTCTCTAGTTTACGTTAAAATTTTTTTTATTTTCTTTATACCTTTGTCGATTTTTATGGGAAAGAAACGTCAATCAACAGATCCTTCTCCTTCCAACGGGAAGCAGTTGAGAACTAATTCATATCACATCTTTACACATCACTCAAATGTCGCATTCTAATGTTGTAGACATGTTTTTTGAACGAAGTGGTGGGCAATTAATTTATTTTCTATTTCTTTTTAATTTTATTTTTTATATGAAAGTCGAGAAGTCACAATTAGTTTATTTTTACTTTTAGATTTTTCTTATCACACCAACGGTATTTTAGGGCTTTTCTCCTTCTCCAAGGTTTTTGTAAAAGAATTATTAAAATTTTCTATAAAATATAACGAAACCAAAATATATATTCCCAAGATTTAATAGTACTCATTAGTATTTTTAGGTTTCCCAAACGGCATATTAATCTTTGAATGCATGCCTTAGAAGTTAATGACATTGTTTACTTTTCTTTTTACTAGAAAATAATATAAATAGTCAATTAAGCAAAGGAAACCTTTCATCATCTCTTCTCTAGTTTACGTTAAAAAAATTTTTATTTTCTTTATACCTTTGTCGATTTTTATGGGAAAGAAACGTCAATCAACAGATCCTTCTCCTTCCAACGGGAAGCAATTGAGAAGTAATTCATATCACATCTTTACACATCACTCAGATGTCGCATTCCAATGTTGTAGACATGTTTTCTGAACGAAGTGGTGGGCAATTAATTTATTTTCTATTTCTTTTTAATTTTATTTTTTATATGAAAGTCGAGAAGTCACAATTAGTTTATTTTTACTTTTAGATTTTTCTTATCACACCGACGGTATTTTAGGGCTTTTCTCCTTCTCCAAGGTTTTTGTAAAAGAATTATTAAAATTTTCTATAAAATATAACGAAACCAAAATATATATTCCCAAGATTTAATAGTACTCATTAGTATTTTTAGGTTTTCCAAACGGCATATTAATCTTTGAATGCATGCCTTAGAAGTTAATGACACTGTTTACTTTTTTTTACTAGAAAATAATATAAATAGTCAATTAAGCAAAGGAAACTTTTCATCATCTCGTCTCTAGTTTACGTTAAAAAAACATCTTATTTTCTTTCTACTTTTGTCGATTTTTATGGGAAAGAAACGTCAATCAACAGAACCTTCTCCTTCCAACGAAAAGCAGTTGAGAACTAATTCAGATCACATCTTTACACATCACTCAGATGTAGCATTCCAATGTTGTAGACACATTTTCTGAACGAAGTGGTGGGCAATTAATTTATTTTATATTTCTTTTTAATTTTTTTTATATGAAAGTCGAGAAGTCGCAATTAATTTATTTTTACTTTTAGATTTTTTCTTATCACACCAACGATATTTTAGGGCTTTCTTCCTTCTCCAAGGTTTTTGTAAAAGAATTATTAAAATTTTCTATAAAATATAACGAAACCAAAATATATATTTCCAAGATTTAATAGTACTCATTAGTATTTTTAGGTTTCCCAAACTGTATATTAATCTTTGAATGCATGCCTTAGAAGTTAATGACATTGTTTACTTTTCCTTTTACTAGAAGATAATATAAATAGTCAATTAAGCAAAGGAAACCTTTTATCATCTCTTCTCTAGTTTACGTTAAAAAAACATCTTATTTTCTTTCTACCTTGGTCGATTTTTATGGGAAAGAAACGTCAATCAACAGATCCTTCTCCTTCCAACGGGAAGCAGTTGAGAACTAATTCATATCACATCTTTACACATCACTTAGATGTCGCATTCCAATGTTGTAGACATGTTTTCTGAACGAAGTGGTGGGCAATTAATTTATTTTCTATTTCTTTTTAATTTTATTTTTTATATGAAAGTCGAGAAGTCACAATTAGTTTATTTTTACTTTTAGATTTTTCTTATCACACCAACGGTATTTTAGGGCTTTTCTCCTTCTCCAAGGTTTTTGTAAAAGAATTATTAAAACTTTCTATAAAATATAACGAAACCAAAATATATATTCCCAAGATTTAATAGTACTCATTAGTATTTTTAGGTTTCCCAAACGGCATATTAATCTTTGAATGCATGCCTTAGAAGTTAATGACACTGTTTACTTTTTTTTTTACTAGAAAATAATATAAATAGTCAATTAAGCAAAGGAAACCTTTCATCATCTCGTCTCTAGTTTACGTTAAAAAAAATCTTATTTTCTTTCTACTTTTGTCGATTTTTATGGGAAAGAAACGTCAATCAACAGAACCTTCTCCTTCCAACGAAAAGCAGTTGAGAACTAATTCAGATCACATCTTTACACATCACTCAGATGTCGCATTCCAATGTTGTAGACACATTTTCTGAACGAAGTGGTGGGCATCTAATTTATTTTATATTTCTTTTTAATTTTTTTTATATGAAAGTCGAGAAGTCGCAATTAATTTATTTTTACTTTTAGATTTTTTCTTATCACACCAACGATATTTTAGGGCTTTCTTCCTTCTCCAAGGTTTTTGTAAAAGAATTATTAAAATTTTCTATAAAGTATAACGAAACCAAAATATATATTTCCAAGATTTAATAGTACTCATTAGTATTTTTAGGTTTCCCAAACGGCATATTAATCTTTGAATGCATGCCTTAGAAGTTAATGACATTGTTTACTTTTCCTTTTACTAGAAGATAATATAAATAGTCAATTAAGCAAAGGAAACCTTTCATCATCTCTTCTCTAGTTTACGTTAAAAAAAATCTTATTTTCTTTCTACCTTGGTCGATTTTTATGGGAAAGAAACGTCAATCAACAGATCCTTCTCCTTCCAACGGGAAGCAGTTGAGAACTAATTCATATCACATCTTTACACATCACTCAGATGTCGCATTCCAATGTTGTAGACATGTTTTCTGAACGAAGTGGTGGGCAATTAATTTATTTTCTATTTCTTTTTAATTTTATTTTTTATATGAAAGTCGAGAAGTCACAATTAGTTTATTTTTACTTTTAGATTTTTCTTATCACACCAACGGTATTTTAGGGCTTTTCTCCTTCTCCAAGGTTTTTGTAAAAGAATTATTAAAACTTTCTATAAAATATAACGAAACCAAAATATATATTCCCAAGATTTAATAGTACCCATTAGTATTTTTAGGTTTCCCAAACGGCATATTAATCTTTGAATGCATGCCTTAGAAGTTAATGACATTGTTTACTTTTCTTTTTACTAGAAAATAATATAAATAGTCAATTAAGCAAAGGAAACTTTTCATCATCTCTTCTCTAGTTTACGTTAAAATTTTTTTTATTTTCTTTATACCTTTGTCGATTTTTATGGGAAAGAAACGTCAATCAACAGATCCTTCTCCTTCCAACGGGAAGCAGTTGAGAACTAATTCATATCACATCTTTACACATCACTCAAATGTCGCATTCTAATGTTGTAGACATGTTTTTTGAACGAAGTGGTGGGCAATTAATTTATTTTCTATTTCTTTTTAATTTTATTTTTTATATGAAAGTCGAGAAGTCACAATTAGTTTATTTTTACTTTTAGATTTTTCTTATCACACCAACGGTATTTTAGGGCTTTTCTCCTTCTCCAAGGTTTTTGTAAAAGAATTATTAAAATTTTCTATAAAATATAACGAAACCAAAATATATATTCCCAAGATTTAATAGTACTCATTAGTATTTTTAGGTTTCCCAAACGGCATATTAATCTTTGAATGCATGCCTTAGAAGTTAATGACATTGTTTACTTTTCTTTTTACTAGAAAATAATATAAATAGTCAATTAAGCAAAGGAAACCTTTCATCATCTCTTCTCTAGTTTACGTTAAAAAAATTTTTATTTTCTTTATACCTTTGTCGATTTTTATGGGAAAGAAACGTCAATCAACAGATCCTTCTCCTTCCAACGGGAAGCAATTGAGAAGTAATTCATATCACATCTTTACACATCACTCAGATGTCGCATTCCAATGTTGTAGACATGTTTTCTGAACGAAGTGGTGGGCAATTAATTTATTTTCTATTTCTTTTTAATTTTATTTTTTATATGAAAGTCGAGAAGTCACAATTAGTTTATTTTTACTTTTAGATTTTTCTTATCACACCGACGGTATTTTAGGGCTTTTCTCCTTCTCCAAGGTTTTTGTAAAAGAATTATTAAAATTTTCTATAAAATATAACGAAACCAAAATATATATTCCCAAGATTTAATAGTACTCATTAGTATTTTTAGGTTTTCCAAACGGCATATTAATCTTTGAATGCATGCCTTAGAAGTTAATGACACTGTTTACTTTTTTTTACTAGAAAATAATATAAATAGTCAATTAAGCAAAGGAAACTTTTCATCATCTCGTCTCTAGTTTACGTTAAAAAAACATCTTATTTTCTTTCTACTTTTGTCGATTTTTATGGGAAAGAAACGTCAATCAACAGAACCTTCTCCTTCCAACGAAAAGCAGTTGAGAACTAATTCAGATCACATCTTTACACATCACTCAGATGTAGCATTCCAATGTTGTAGACACATTTTCTGAACGAAGTGGTGGGCAATTAATTTATTTTATATTTCTTTTTAATTTTTTTTATATGAAAGTCGAGAAGTCGCAATTAATTTATTTTTACTTTTAGATTTTTTCTTATCACACCAACGATATTTTAGGGCTTTCTTCCTTCTCCAAGGTTTTTGTAAAAGAATTATTAAAATTTTCTATAAAATATAACGAAACCAAAATATATATTTCCAAGATTTAATAGTACTCATTAGTATTTTTAGGTTTCCCAAACTGTATATTAATCTTTGAATGCATGCCTTAGAAGTTAATGACATTGTTTACTTTTCCTTTTACTAGAAGATAATATAAATAGTCAATTAAGCAAAGGAAACCTTTTATCATCTCTTCTCTAGTTTACGTTAAAAAAACATCTTATTTTCTTTCTACCTTGGTCGATTTTTATGGGAAAGAAACGTCAATCAACAGATCCTTCTCCTTCCAACGGGAAGCAGTTGAGAACTAATTCATATCACATCTTTACACATCACTTAGATGTCGCATTCCAATGTTGTAGACATGTTTTCTGAACGAAGTGGTGGGCAATTAATTTATTTTCTATTTCTTTTTAATTTTATTTTTTATATGAAAGTCGAGAAGTCACAATTAGTTTATTTTTACTTTTAGATTTTTCTTATCACACCAACGGTATTTTAGGGCTTTTCTCCTTCTCCAAGGTTTTTGTAAAAGAATTATTAAAACTTTCTATAAAATATAACGAAACCAAAATATATATTCCCAAGATTTAATAGTACTCATTAGTATTTTTAGGTTTCCCAAACGGCATATTAATCTTTGAATGCATGCCTTAGAAGTTAATGACACTGTTTACTTTTTTTTTTACTAGAAAATAATATAAATAGTCAATTAAGCAAAGGAAACCTTTCATCATCTCGTCTCTAGTTTACGTTAAAAAAAATCTTATTTTCTTTCTACTTTTGTCGATTTTTATGGGAAAGAAACGTCAATCAACAGAACCTTCTCCTTCCAACGAAAAGCAGTTGAGAACTAATTCAGATCACATCTTTACACATCACTCAGATGTCGCATTCCAATGTTGTAGACACATTTTCTGAACGAAGTGGTGGGCATCTAATTTATTTTATATTTCTTTTTAATTTTTTTTATATGAAAGTCGAGAAGTCGCAATTAATTTATTTTTACTTTTAGATTTTTTCTTATCACACCAACGATATTTTAGGGCTTTCTTCCTTCTCCAAGGTTTTTGTAAAAGAATTATTAAAATTTTCTATAAAGTATAACGAAACCAAAATATATATTTCCAAGATTTAATAGTACTTATTAGTATTTTTAGGTTTCCCAAACGGCATATTAATCTTTGAATGCATGCCTTAGAAGTTAATGACATTGTTTACTTTTCCTTTTACTAGAAGATAATATAAATAGTCAATTAAGCAAAGGAAACCTTTCATCATCTCTTCTCTAGTTTACGTTAAAAAAAATCTTATTTTCTTTCTACCTTGGTCGATTTTTATGGGAAAGAAACGTCAATCAACAGATCCTTCTCCTTCCAACGGGAAGCAGTTGAGAACTAATTCATATCACATCTTTACACATCACTCAGATGTCGCATTCCAATGTTGTAGACATGTTTTCTGAACGAAGTGGTGGGCAATTAATTTATTTTCTATTTCTTTTTAATTTTATTTTTTATATGAAAGTCGAGAAGTCACAATTAGTTTATTTTTACTTTTAGATTTTTCTTATCACACCAACGGTATTTTAGGGCTTTTCTCCTTCTCCAAGGTTTTTGTAAAAGAATTATTAAAACTTTCTATAAAATATAACGAAACCAAAATATATATTCCCAAGATTTAATAGTACCCATTAGTATTTTTAGGTTTCCCAAACGGCATATTAATCTTTGAATGCATGCCTTAGAAGTTAATGACATTGTTTACTTTTCTTTTTACTAGAAAATAATATAAATAGTCAATTAAGCAAAGGAAACTTTTCATCATCTCTTCTCTAGTTTACGTTAAAATTTTTTTTATTTTCTTTATACCTTTGTCGATTTTTATGGGAAAGAAACGTCAATCAACAGATCCTTCTCCTTCCAACGGGAAGCAGTTGAGAACTAATTCATATCACATCTTTACACATCACTCAAATGTCGCATTCTAATGTTGTAGACATGTTTTTTGAACGAAGTGGTGGGCAATTAATTTATTTTCTATTTCTTTTTAATTTTATTTTTTATATGAAAGTCGAGAAGTCACAATTAGTTTATTTTTACTTTTAGATTTTTCTTATCACACCAACGGTATTTTAGGGCTTTTCTCCTTCTCCAAGGTTTTTGTAAAAGAATTATTAAAATTTTCTATAAAATATAACGAAACCAAAATATATATTCCCAAGATTTAATAGTACTCATTAGTATTTTTAGGTTTTCCAAACGGCATATTAATCTTTGAATGCATGCCTTAGAAGTTAATGACACTGTTTACTTTTTTTTACTAGAAAATAATATAAATAGTCAATTAAACAAAGGAAACCTTTCATCATCTCGTCTCTAGTTTACGTTAAAAAAACATCTTATTTTCTTTCTACTTTTGTCGATTTTTATGGGAAAGAAACGTCAATCAACAGAACCTTCTCCTTCCAACGAAAAGCAGTTGAGAACTAATTCAGATCACATCTTTACACATCACTCAGATGTCGCATTCCAATGTTGTAGACACATTTTCTGAACGAAGTGGTGGGCAATTAATTTATTTTATATTTCTTTTTAATTTTTTTTATATGAAAGTCGAGAAGTCGCAATTAATTTATTTTTACTTTTAGATTTTTTCTTATCACACCAACGATATTTTAGGGCTTTTTTCCTTCTCCAAGGTTTTTGTAAAAGAATTATTAAAATTTTCTATAAAATATAACGAAACCAAAATATATATTTCCAAGATTTAATAGTACTCATTAGTATTTTTAGGTTTCCCAAACTGTATATTAATCTTTGAATGCATGCCTTAGAAGTTAATGACATTGTTTACTTTTCCTTTTACTAGAAGATAATATAAATAGTCAATTAAGCAAAGGAAACCTTTTATCATCTCTTCTCTAGTTTACGTTAAAAAAACATCTTATTTTCTTTCTACCTTGGTCGATTTTTATGGGAAAGAAACGTCAATCAACAGATCCTTCTCCTTCCAACGGGAAGCAGTTGAGAACTAATTCATATCACATCTTTACACATCACTCAGATGTCGCATTCCAATGTTGTAGACATGTTTTCTGAACGAAGTGGTGGGCAATTAATTTATTTTCTATTTCTTTTTAATTTTATTTTTTATATGAAAGTCGAGAAGTCACAATTAGTTTATTTTTACTTTTAGATTTTTCTTATCACACCAACGGTATTTTTAGGCTTTTCTCCTTCTCCAAGGTTTTTGTAAAAGAATTATTAAAACTTTTTATAAAATATAACGAACCCAAAATATATATTCCCAAGATTTAATAGTACTCATTAGTATTTTTAGGTTTCCCAAACGGTATATTAATCTTTGAATGCATGCCTTAGAAGGTAATGACATTGTTTACTTTTCCTTTTACTAGAAGATAATATAAATAGTCAATTAAGCAAAGGAAACCTTTCATCATCTCTTCTCTAGTTTACATTAAAAAACATCTTATTTTCTTTCTACCTTTGACGATTTTTATGGGAAAGAAACGTCAATCAATAGATCCTTCTCCTTCCAACGGGAAGCAATAGAGAACTAATTCATATCACATCTTTACACATCACTCAGATGTCGCATTCCAATGTTGTAGACATGTTTTTTGAACGAAGTGGTGGACAATTAATTTATTTTCTATTTCTTTTTAATTTTATTTTTTATATGAAAGTCGAGAAGTCACAATTAGTTTATTTTTACTTTTAGATTTTTCTTATCACACCAACGGTATTTTAGGGCTTTTCTCCTGCTCCAAGGTTTATGTAAAAGAATTATTAAAATTTTCTATAAAATATAACGAAACCAAAATATATATTCCCAAGATTTAATAGTACTCATTAGTATTTTTAGGTTTTCCAAACGGCATATTAATCTTTGAATGCATGCCTTAGAAGTTAATGACATTGTTTACTTTTCCTTTTACTAGAAAATAATATAAATAGTCAATTAAGCAAAGGAAACTTTTCATCATCTCTTCTCTAGTTTACGTTAAAATTTTTTTTATTTTCTTTATACCTTTGTCGATTTTTATGGGAAAGAAACGTCAATCAACAGATCCTTCTCCTTCCAACGGGAAGCAGTTGAGAACTAATTCATATCACATCTTTACACATCACTCAAATGTCGCATTCCAATGTTGTAGACATGTTTTTTGAACGAAGTGGTGGGCAATTAATTTATTTTCTATTTCTTTTTAATTTTATTTTTTATATGAAAGTCGAGAAGTCACAATTATTTTATTTTTACTTTTAGATTTTTCTTATCACACCAACGGTATTTTAGGGCTTTTCTCCTTCTCCAAGGTTTTTGTAAAAGAATTATTAAAATTTTCTATAAAATATAACGAAACCAAAATATATATTCCCAAGATTTAATAGTACTCATTAGTATTTTTAGGTTTTCCAAACGGCATATTAATCTTTGAATGCATGCCTTAGAAGTTAATGACACTGTTTACTTTTTTTTACTAGAAAATAATATAAATAGTCAATTAAGCAAAGGAAACCTTTCATCATCTCGTCTCTAGTTTACGTTAAAAAAACATCTTATTTTCTTTCTACTTTTGTCGATTTTTATGGGAAAGAAACGTCAATCAACAGAACCTTCTCCTTCCAACGAAAAGCAGTTGAGAACTAATTCAGATCACATCTTTACACATCACTCAGATGTCGCATTCCAATGTTGTAGACACATTTTCTGAACGAAGTGGTGGGCAATTAATTTATTTTATATTTCTTTTTAATTTTTTTTATATGAAAGTCGAGAAGTCGCAATTAATTTATTTTTACTTTTAGATTTTTTCTTATCACACCAACGATATTTTAGGGCTTTTTTCCTTCTCCAAGGTTTTTGTAAAAGAATTATTAAAATTTTCTATAAAATATAACGAAACCAAAATATATATTTCCAAGATTTAATAGTACTCATTAGTATTTTTAGGTTTCCCAAACTGTATATTAATCTTTGAATGCATGCCTTAGAAGTTAATGACATTGTTTACTTTTCCTTTTACTAGAAGATAATATAAATAGTCAATTAAGCAAAGGAAACCTTTTATCATCTCTTCTCTAGTTTACGTTAAAAAAACATCTTATTTTCTTTCTACCTTGGTCGATTTTTATGGGAAAGAAACGTCAATCAACAGATCCTTCTCCTTCCAACGGGAAGCAGTTGAGAACTAATTCATATCACATCTTTACACATCACTCAGATGTCGCATTCCAATGTTGTAGACATGTTTTCTGAACGAAGTGGTGGGCAATTAATTTATTTTCTATTTCTTTTTAATTTTATTTTTTATATGAAAGTCGAGAAGTCACAATTAGTTTATTTTTACTTTTAGATTTTTCTTATCACACCAACGGTATTTTTAGGCTTTTCTCCTTCTCCAAGGTTTTTGTAAAAGAATTATTAAAACTTTTTATAAAATATAACGAACTCAAAATATATATTCCCAAGATTTAATAGTACTCATTAGTATTTTTAGGTTTCCCAAACGGTATATTAATCTTTGAATGCATGCCTTAGAAGGTAATGACATTGTTTACTTTTCCTTTTACTAGAAGATAATATAAATAGTCAATTAAGCAAAGGAAACCTTTCATCATCTCTTCTCTAGTTTACGTTAAAAAACATCTTATTTTCTTTCTACCTTTGACGATTTTTATGGGAAAGAAACGTCAATCAATAGATCCTTCTCCTTTCAACGGGAAGCAATAGAGAACTAATTCATATCACATCTTTACACATCACTCAGATGTCGCATTCCAATGTTGTAGACATGTTTTTTGAACGAAGTGGTGGACAATTAATTTATTTTCTATTTCTTTTTAATTTTATTTTTTATATGAAAGTCGAGATGTCACAATTAGTTTATTTTTACTTTTAGATTTTTCTTATCACACCAACGGTATTTTAGGGCTTTTCTCCTGCTCCAAGGTTTATGTAAAAGAATTATTAAAATTTTCTATAAAATATAACGAAACCAAAATATATATTCCCAAGATTTAATAGTACTCATTAGTATTTTTAGGTTTTCCAAACGGCATATTAATCTTTGAATGCATGCCTTAGAAGTTAATGACATTGTTTACTTTTCCTTTTACTAGAAAATAATATAAATAGTCAATTAAGCAAAGGAAACTTTTCATCATCTCTTCTCTAGTTTACGTTAAAATTTTTTTTATTTTCTTTATACCTTTGTCGATTTTTATGGGAAAGAAACGTCAATCAACAGATCCTTCTCCTTCCAACGGGAAGCAGTTGAGAACTAATTCATATCACATCTTTACACATCACTCAAATGTCGCATTCCAATGTTGTAGACATGTTTTTTGAACGAAGTGGTGGGCAATTAATTTATTTTCTATTTCTTTTTAATTTTATTTTTTATATGAAAGTCGAGAAGTCACAATTAGTTTATTTTTACTTTTAGATTTTTCTTATCACACCAACGGTATTTTAGGGCTTTTCTCCTTCTCCAAGGTTTTTGTAAAAGAATTATTAAAATTTTCTATAAAATATAACGAAACCAAAATATATATTCCCAAGATTTAATAGTACTCATTAGTATTTTTAGGTTTTCCAAACGGCATATTAATCTTTGAATGCATGCCTTAGAAGTTAATGACACTGTTTACTTTTTTTTACTAGAAAATAATATAAATAGTCAATTAAGCAAAGGAAACCTTTCATCATCTCGTCTCTAGTTTACGTTAAAAAAACATATTATTTTCTTTCTACTTTTGTCGATTTTTATGGGAAAGAAACGTCAATCAACAGAACCTTCTCCTTCCAACGAAAAGCAGTTGAGAACTAATTCAGATCACATCTTTACACATCACTCAGATGTCGCATTCCAATGTTGTAGACACATTTTCTGAACGAAGTGGTGGGCAATTAATTTATTTTATATTTCTTTTTAATTTTTTTTATATGAAAGTCGAGAAGTCGCAATTAATTTATTTTTACTTTTAGATTTTTTCTTATCACACCAACGATATTTTAGGGCTTTTTTCCTTCTCCAAGGTTTTTGTAAAAGAATTATTAAAATTTTCTATAAAATATAACGAAACCAAAATATATATTTCCAAGATTTAATAGTACTCATTAGTATTTTTAGGTTTCCCAAACTGTATATTAATCTTTGAATGCATGCCTTAGAAGTTAATGACATTGTTTACTTTTCCTTTTACTAGAAGATAATATAAATAGTCAATTAAGCAAAGGAAACCTTTTATCATCTCTTCTCTAGTTTACGTTAAAAAAACATCTTATTTTCTTTCTACCTTGGTCGATTTTTATGGGAAAGAAACGTCAATCAACAGATCCTTCTCCTTCCAACGGGAAGCAGTTGAGAACTAATTCATATCACATCTTTACACATCACTCAGATGTCGCATTCCAATGTTGTAGACATGTTTTCTGAACGAAGTGGTGGGCAATTAATTTATTTTCTATTTCTTTTTAATTTTATTTTTTATATGAAAGTCGAGAAGTCACAATTAATTTATTTTTACTTTTAGATTTTTCTTATCACACCAACGGTATTTTTAGGCTTTTCTCCTTCTCCAAGGTTTTTGTAAAAGAATTATTAAAACTTTTTATAAAATATAACGAACCCAAAATATATATTCCCAAGATTTAATAGTACTCATTAGTATTTTTAGGTTTCCCAAACGGTATATTAATCTTTGAATGCATGCCTTAGAAGGTAATGACATTGTTTACTTTTCCTTTTACTAGAAGATAATATAAATAGTCAATTAAGCAAAGGAAACCTTTCATCATCTCTTCTCTAGTTTACGTTAAAAAACATCTTATTTTCTTTCTACCTTTGACGATTTTTATGGGAAAGAAACGTCAATCAATAGATCCTTCTCCTTTCAACGGGAAGCAATAGAGAACTAATTCATATCACATCTTTACACATCACTCAGATGTCGCATTCCAATGTTGTAGACATGTTTTTTGAACGAAGTGGTGGACAATTAATTTATTTTCTATTTCTTTTTAATTTTATTTTTTATATGAAAGTCGAGATGTCACAATTAGTTTATTTTTACTTTTAGATTTTTCTTATCACACCAACGGTATTTTAGGGCTTTTCTCCTGCTCCAAGGTTTATGTAAAAGAATTATTAAAATTTTCTATAAAATATAACGAAACCAAAATGTATATTCCCAAGATTTAATAGTACTCATTAGTATTTTTAGGTTTTCCAAACGGCATATTAATCTTTGAATGCATGCCTTAGAAGTTAATGACATTGTTTACTTTTCCTTTTACTAGAAAATAATATAAATAGTCAATTAAGCAAAGGAAACTTTTCATCATCTCTTCTCTAGTTTACGTTAAAATTTTTTTTATTTTCTTTATACCTTTGTCGATTTTTATGGGAAAGAAACGTCAATCAACAGATCCTTCTCCTTCCAACGGGAAGCAGTTGAGAACTAATTCATATCACATCTTTACACATCACTCAAATGTCGCATTCCAATGTTGTAGACATGTTTTTTGAACGAAGTGGTGGGCAATTAATTTATTTTCTATTTCTTTTTAATTTTATTTTTTATATGAAAGTCGAGAAGTCACAATTAGTTTATTTTTACTTTTAGATTTTTCTTATCACACCAACGGTATTTTAGGGCTTTTCTCCTTCTCCAAGGTTTTTGTAAAAGAATTATTAAAATTTTCTATAAAATATAACGAAACCAAAATATATATTCCCAAGATTTAATAGTACTCATTAGTATTTTTAGGTTTTCCAAACGGCATATTAATCTTTGAATGCATGCCTTAGAAGTTAATGACACTGTTTACTTTTTTTTACTAGAAAATAATATAAATAGTCAATTAAGCAAAGGAAACCTTTCATCATCTCGTCTCTAGTTTACGTTAAAAAAACATATTATTTTCTTTCTACTTTTGTCGATTTTTATGGGAAAGAAACGTCAATCAACAGAACCTTCTCCTTCCAACGAAAAGCAGTTGAGAACTAATTCAGATCACATCTTTACACATCACTCAGATGTCGCATTCCAATGTTGTAGACACATTTTCTGAACGAAGTGGTGGGCAATTAATTTATTTTATATTTCTTTTTAATTTTTTTTATATGAAAGTCGAGAAGTCGCAATTAATTTATTTTTACTTTTAGATTTTTTCTTATCACACCAACGATATTTTAGGGCTTTTTTCCTTCTCCAAGGTTTTTGTAAAAGAATTATTAAAATTTTCTATAAAATATAACGAAACCAAAATATATATTTCCAAGATTTAATAGTACTCATTAGTATTTTTAGGTTTCCCAAACTGTATATTAATCTTTGAATGCATGCCTTAGAAGTTAATGACATTGTTTACTTTTCCTTTTACTAGAAGATAATATAAATAGTCAATTAAGCAAAGGAAACCTTTTATCATCTCTTCTCTAGTTTACGTTAAAAAAACATCTTATTTTCTTTCTACCTTGGTCGATTTTTATGGGAAAGAAACGTCAATCAACAGATCCTTCTCCTTCCAACGGGAAGCAGTTGAGAACTAATTCATATCACATCTTTACACATCACTCAGATGTCGCATTCCAATGTTGTAGACATGTTTTCTGAACGAAGTGGTGGGCAATTAATTTATTTTCTATTTCTTTTTAATTTTATTTTTTATATGAAAGTCGAGAAGTCACAATTAGTTTATTTTTACTTTTAGATTTTTCTTATCACACCAACGGTATTTTTAGGCTTTTCTCCTTCTCCAAGGTTTTTGTAAAAGAATTATTAAAACTTTTTATAAAATATAACGAACCCAAAATATATATTCCCAAGATTTAATAGTACTCATTAGTATTTTTAGGTTTCCCAAACGGTATATTAATCTTTGAATGCATGCCTTAGAAGGTAATGACATTGTTTACTTTTCCTTTTACTAGAAGATAATATAAATAGTCAATTAAGCAAAGGAAACCTTTCATCATCTCTTCTCTAGTTTACGTTAAAAAACATCTTATTTTCTTTCTACCTTTGACGATTTTTATGGGAAAGAAACGTCAATCAATAGATCCTTCTCCTTCCAACGGGAAGCATTTGAGAACTAATTCATATCACATCTTTACACATCACTCAGATGTCGCATTCCAATGTTGTAGACATGTTTTCTGAACGAAGTGGTGGGCAATTAATTTATTTTCTATTTCTTTTTAATTTTATTTTTTATATGAAAGTCGAGAAGTCACAATTAGTTTATTTTTACTTTTAGATTTTTCTTATCACACCAACGGTATTTTAGGGCTTTTCTCCTTCTCCAAGGTTTTTGTAAAAGAATTATTAAAATTTTCTATAAAATATAACGAAACCATAATATATATTCCCAAGATTTAATAGTACCCATTAGTATTTTTAGGTTTCCCAAACGGCATATTAATCTTTGAATGCATGCCTTAGAAGTTAATGACATTGTTTACTTTTATTTTTACTAGAAAATAATATAAATAGTCAATTAAGCAAAGGAAACCTTTCATCATCTCTTCTCTAGTTTACGTTAAAAAAATATTTTATTTTCTTTATACCTTTGTCGATTTTTATGGGAAAGAAACGTCAATCAACAGATCCTTCTCCTTCCAACGGGAAGCAGTTGAGAACTAATTCATATCACATCTTTACACATCACTTAGATGTCGCATTCCAATGTTGTAGACATGTTTTCTGAACGAAGTGGTGGGCAATTAATTTATTTTCTATTTCTTTTTAATTTTATTTTTTTTATGAAAGTCGAGAAGTCACAATTAGTTTATTTTTACTTTTAGATTTTTCTTATCACACCAACGGTATTTTAGGGCTTTTCTCCTTCTCCAAGGTTTTTGTAAAAGAATTATTAAAATTTTCTATAAAATATAACGAAACCAAAATATATATTCCCAAGATTTAATAGTACTCTTTAGTATTTTTAGGTTTTCCAAACGGCATATTAATCTTTGAATGCATGCCTTAGAAGTTAATGACACTGTTTACTTTTTTTTTACTAGAAAATAATATAAATAGTCAATTAAGCAAAGGAAACCTTTCATCATCTCGTCTCTAGTTTACGTTAAAAAAACATCTTATTTTCTTTCTACTTTTGTCGATTTTTATGGGAAAGAAACGTCAATCAACAGAACCTTCTCCTTCCAACGGGAAGCAGTTGAGAACTAATTCAGATCACATCTTTACACATCACTCAGATGTCGCATTCCAATGTTGTAGACACATTTTCTGAACGAAGTGGTGGGCAATTAATTTATTTTATATTTCTTTTTAATTTTTTTTATATGAAAGTCGAGAAGTCGCAATTAATTTATTTTTACTTTTAGATTTTTTCTTATCACACCAACGATATTTTAGGGCTTTCTTCCTTCTCCAAGGTTTTTGTAAAAGAATTATTAAAATTTTCTATAAAGTATAACGAAACCAAAATATATATTTCCAAGATTTAATAGTACTCATTAGTATTTTTAGGTTTCCCAAACGGTATATTAATCTTTGAATGCATGCCTTAGAAGTTAATGACATTGTTTACTTTTCCTTTTACTAGAAGATAATATAAATAGTCAATTAAGCAAAGGAAACCTTTCATTATCTCTTCTCTAGTTTACGTTAAAAAAAATCTTATTTTCTTTCTACCTTGGTCGATTTTTATGGGAAAGTAACGTCAATCAACAGATCCTTCTCCTTCCAACGGGAAGCATTTGAGAACTAATTCATATCACATCTTTACACATCACTCAGATGTCGCATTCCAATGTTGTAGACATGTTTTCTGAACGAAGTGGTGGGCAATTAATTTATTTTCTATTTCTTTTTAATTTTATTTTTTATATGAAAGTCGAGAAGTCACAATTAGTTTATTTTTACTTTTAGATTTTTCTTATCACACCAACGGTATTTTAGGGCTTTTCTCCTTCTCCAAGGTTTTTGTAAAAGAATTAGTAATATTTTCTATAAAATATAACAAAACCAAAATATATATTCCCAAGATTTAATAGTACTCATTAGTATTTTTAGGTTTCCCAAACGGCATATTAATCTTTGAATGCATGCCTTAGAAGTTAATGACACTTTTTACTTTTTTTTTACTAGAAAATAATATAAATAGTCAATTAAGCAAAGGAAACCTTTCATCATCTCTTCTCTAGTTTACGTTAAAAAAACATCTTATTTTCTTTCTACCTTTGTCGATTTTTATGGGAAAGAAACGTCTATCAACAGATCCTTCTCCTTCCAACGGGAAGCATTTGAGAACTAATTCAGATCACAACTTTACACATCACTCAGATGTCGCATTCCACTGTTGTAGACATATTTTCTGAACGAAGTGGTGGGCAATTAATTTATTTTATATTTCTTTTTAATTTTTTTTATATGAAAGTCGAGAAGTCGCAATTAATTTATTTTTACTTTTAGATTTTTTTTTATCACACCAACGGTATTTTAGGGCTTTCTTCCTTCTCCAAGGTTTTTGTAAAAGAATTATTAAAATTTTCTATAAAGTATAACGAAACCAAAATATATATTTCCAAGATTTAATAGTACTCATTAGTATTTTTAGGTTTCTCAAACGGTATATTAATCTTTGAATGCATGCCTTAGAAGTTAATGACATTGTTTACTTTTCCTTTTACTAGAAGATAATATAAATAGTCAATTAAGCAAAGGAAACCTTTCACCATCTCTTCTCTAGTTTACGTTAAAAAAAATCTTATTTTCTTTCTACCTTGGTCGATTTTTATGGGAAAGTAACGTCAATCAACAGATCCTTCTCCTTCCAACGGGAAGCATTTGAGAACTAATTCATATCACATCTTTACACATCACTCAGATGTCGCATTCCAATGTTGTAGACATGTTTTCTGAACGAAGTGGTGGGCAATTAATTTATTTTCTATTTCTTTTTAATTTTATTTTTTATATGAAAGTCGAGAAGTCACAATTAGTTTATTTTTACTTTTAGATTTTTCTTATCACACCAACGGTATTTTAGGGCTTTTCTCCTTCTCCAAGGTTTTTGTAAAAGAATTAGTAATATTTTCTATAAAGTATAACGAAACCAAAATATATATTCCCAAGATTTAATAGTACTCATTAGTATTTTTAGGTTTCCCAAACGGCATATTAATCTTTGAATGCATGCCTTAGAAGTTAATGACATTGTTTACTTTTATTTTTACTAGAAAATAATATAAATAGTCAATTAAGCAAAGGAAACCTTTCATCATCTCTTCTCTAGTTTACGTTAAAAAAATATTTTATTTTCTTTATACCTTTGTCGATTTTTATGGGAAAGAAACGTCAATCAACAGATCCTTCTCCTTCCAACGGGAAGCAGTTGAGAACTAATTCATATCACATCTTTACACATCACTCAGATGTCGCATTCCAATGTTGTAGACATGTTTTCTGAACGAAGTGGTGGGCAATTAATTTATTTTCTATTTCTTTTTAATTTTATTTTTTATATGAAAGTCGAGAAGTCACAATTAGTTTATTTTTACTTTTAGATTTTTCTTATCACACCAACGGTATTTTAGGGCTTTTCTCCTTCTCCAAGGTTTTTGTAAAAGAATTAGTAATATTTTCTATAAAATATAACAAAACCAAAATATATATTCCCAAGATTTAATAGTACTCATTAGTATTTTTAGGTTTCCCAAACGGCATATTAATCTTTGAATGCATGCCTTAGAAGTTAATGACACTTTTTACTTTTTTTTTACTAGAAAATAATATAAATAGTCAATTAAGCAAAGGAAACCTTTCATCATCTCTTCTCTAGTTTACGTTAAAAAAACATCTTATTTTCTTTCTACCTTTGTCGATTTTTATGGGAAAGAAACGTCTATCAACAGATCCTTCTCCTTCCAACGGGAAGCATTTGAGAACTAATTCAGATCACAACTTTACACATCACTCAGATGTCGCATTCCACTGTTGTAGACATATTTTCTGAACGAAGTGGTGGGCAATTAATTTATTTTATATTTCTTTTTAATTTTTTTTATATGAAAGTCGAGAAGTCGCAATTAATTTATTTTTACTTTTAGATTTTTTTTTATCACACCAACGGTATTTTAGGGCTTTCTTCCTTCTCCAAGGTTTTTGTAAAAGAATTATTAAAATTTTCTATAAAGTATAACGAAACCAAAATATATATTTCCAAGATTTAATAGTACTCATTAGTATTTTTAGGTTTCTCAAACGGTATATTAATCTTTGAATGCATGCCTTAGAAGTTAATGACATTGTTTACTTTTCCTTTTACTAGAAGATAATATAAATAGTCAATTAAGCAAAGGAAACCTTTCACCATCTCTTCTCTAGTTTACGTTAAAAAAAATCTTATTTTCTTTCTACCTTGGTCGATTTTTATGGGAAAGTAACGTCAATCAACAGATCCTTCTCCTTCCAACGGGAAGCATTTGAGAACTAATTCATATCACATCTTTACACATCACTCAGATGTCGCATTCCAATGTTGTAGACATGTTTTCTGAACGAAGTGGTGGGCAATTAATTTATTTTCTATTTCTTTTTAATTTTATTTTTTATATGAAAGTCGAGAAGTCACAATTAGTTTATTTTTACTTTTAGATTTTTCTTATCACACCAACGGTATTTTAGGGCTTTTCTCCTTCTCCAAGGTTTTTGTAAAAGAATTAGTAATATTTTCTATAAAGTATAACGAAACCAAAATATATATTCCCAAGATTTAATAGTACTCATTAGTATTTTTAGGTTTCCCAAACGGCATATTAATCTTTGAATGCATGCCTTAGAAGTTAATGACATTGTTTACTTTTATTTTTACTAGAAAATAATATAAATAGTCAATTAAGCAAAGGAAACCTTTCATCATCTCTTCTCTAGTTTACGTTAAAAAAATATTTTATTTTCTTTATACCTTTGTCGATTTTTATGGGAAAGAAACGTCAATCAACAGATCCTTCTCCTTCCAACGGGAAGCAGTTGAGAACTAATTCATATCACATCTTTACACATCACTTAGATGTCGCATTCCAATGTTGTAGACATGTTTTCTGAACGAAGTGGTGGGCAATTAATTTATTTTCTATTTCTTTTTAATTTTATTTTTTTTATGAAAGTCGAGAAGTCACAATTAGTTTATTTTTACTTTTAGATTTTTCTTATCACACCAACGGAATTTTAGGGCTTTTCTCCTTCTCCAAGGTTTTTGTAAAAGAATTATTAAAATTTTCTATAAAATATAACGAAACCAAAATATATATTCCCAAGATTTAATAGTACTCTTTAGTATTTTTAGGTTTTCCAAACGGCATATTAATCTTTGAATGCATGCCTTAGAAGTTAATGACACTGTTTACTTTTTTTTTACTAGAAAATAATATAAATAGTCAATTAAGCAAAAGAAACCTTTCATCATCTCGTCTCTAGTTTACGTTAAAAAAACATCTTATTTTCTTTCTACTTTTGTCGATTTTTATGGGAAAGAAACGTCAATCAATAGATCCTTCTCCTTCCAACGGGAAGCATTTGAGAACTAATTCATATCACATCTTTACACATCACTCAGATGTCGCATTCCAATGTTGTAGACATGTTTTCTGAACGAAGTGGTGGGCAATTAATTTATTTTCTATTTCTTTTTAATTTTATTTTTTATATGAAAGTCGAGAAGTCACAATTAGTTTATTTTTACTTTTAGATTTTTCTTATCACACCAACGGTATTTTAGGGCTTTTCTCCTTCTCCAAGGTTTTTGTAAAAGAATTATTAAAATTTTCTATAAAATATAACGAAACCATAATATATATTCCCAAGATTTAATAGTACCGATTAGTATTTTTAGGTTTCCCAAACGGCATATTAATCTTTGAATGCATGCCTTAGAAGTTAATGACATTGTTTACTTTTATTTTTACTAGAAAATAATATAAATAGTCAATTAAGCAAAGGAAACCTTTCATCATCTCTTCTCTAGTTTACGTTAAAAAAATATTTTATTTTCTTTATACCTTTGTCGATTTTTATGGGAAAGAAACGTCAATCAACAGATCCTTCTCCTTCCAACGGGAAGCAGTTGAGAACTAATTCATATCACATCTTTACACATCACTCAGATGTCGCATTCCAATGTTGTAGACATGTTTTCTGAACGAAGTGGTGGGCAATTAATTTATTTTCTATTTCTTTTTAATTTTATTTTTTATATGAAAGTCGAGAAGTCACAATTAGTTTATTTTTACTTTTAGATTTTTCTTATCACACCAACGGTATTTTAGGGCTTTTCTCCTTCTCCAAGGTTTTTGTAAAAGAATTAGTAATATTTTCTATAAAGTATAACGAAACCAAAATATATATTCCCAAGATTTAATAGTACTCATTAGTATTTTTAGGTTTCCCAAACGGCATATTAATCTTTGAATGCATGCCTTAGAAGTTAATGACATTGTTTACTTTTATTTTTACTAGAAAATAATATAAATAGTCAATTAAGCAAAGGAAACCTTTCATCATCTCTTCTCTAGTTTACGTTAAAAAAATATTTTATTTTCTTTATACCTTTGTCGATTTTTATGGGAAAGAAACGTCAATCAACAGATCCTTCTCCTTCCAACGGGAAGCAGTTGAGAACTAATTCATATCACATCTTTACACATCACTTAGATGTCGCATTCCAATGTTGTAGACATGTTTTCTGAACGAAGTGGTGGGCAATTAATTTATTTTCTATTTCTTTTTAATTTTATTTTTTTTATGAAAGTCGAGAAGTCACAATTAGTTTATTTTTACTTTTAGATTTTTCTTATCACACCAACGGAATTTTAGGGCTTTTCTCCTTCTCCAAGGTTTTTGTAAAAGAATTATTAAAATTTTCTATAAAATATAACGAAACCAAAATATATATTCCCAAGATTTAATAGTACTCTTTAGTATTTTTAGGTTTTCCAAACGGCATATTAATCTTTGAATGCATGCCTTAGAAGTTAATGACACTGTTTACTTTTTTTTTACTAGAAAATAATATAAATAGTCAATTAAGCAAAAGAAACCTTTCATCATCTCGTCTCTAGTTTACGTTAAAAAAACATCTTATTTTCTTTCTACTTTTGTCGATTTTTATGGGAAAGAAACGTCAATCAATAGATCCTTCTCCTTCCAACGGGAAGCATTTGAGAACTAATTCATATCACATCTTTACACATCACTCAGATGTCGCATTCCAATGTTGTAGACATGTTTTCTGAACGAAGTGGTGGGCAATTAATTTATTTTCTATTTCTTTTTAATTTTATTTTTTATATGAAAGTCGAGAAGTCACAATTAGTTTATTTTTACTTTTAGATTTTTCTTATCACACCAACGGTATTTTAGGGCTTTTCTCCTTCTCCAAGGTTTTTGTAAAAGAATTATTAAAATTTTCTATAAAATATAACGAAACCATAATATATATTCCCAAGATTTAATAGTACCGATTAGTATTTTTAGGTTTCCCAAACGGCATATTAATCTTTGAATGCATGCCTTAGAAGTTAATGACATTGTTTACTTTTATTTTTACTAGAAAATAATATAAATAGTCAATTAAGCAAAGGAAACCTTTCATCATCTCTTCTCTAGTTTACGTTAAAAAAATATTTTATTTTCTTTATACCTTTGTCGATTTTTATGGGAAAGAAACGTCAATCAACAGATCCTTCTCCTTTCAATGGGAAGCAGTTGAGAACTAATTCATATCACATCTTTACACATCACTTAGATGTCGCATTCCAATGTTGTAGACATGTTTTCTGAACGAAGTGGTGGGCAATTAATTTATTTTCTATTTCTTTTTAATTTTATTTTTTTTCTAAAAGTCGAGAAGTCACAATTAGTTTATTTTTACTTTTAGATTTTTCTTATCACACCAACGGAATTTTAGGGCTTTTCTCCTTCTCCAATGTTTTTGTAAAAGAATTATTAAAATTTTCTATAAAATATAACGAAACCAAAATATATATTCCCAAGATTTAATAGTACTCTTTAGTATTTTTAGGTTTTCCAAACGGCATATTAATCTTTGAATGCATGCCTTAGAAGTTAATGACACTATTTACTTTTTTTTTACTAGAAAATAATATAAATAGTCAATTAAGCAAAGGAAACCTTTCATCATCTCGTCTCTAGTTTACGTTAAAAAAACATCTTATTTTCTTTCTACTTTTGTCGATTTTTATGGGAAAGAAACGTCAATCAACAGAACCTTCTCCTTCCAACGGGAAGCAGTTGAGAACTAATTCAGATCACATCTTTACACATCACTCAGATGTCGCATTCCAATGTTGTAGACACATTTTCTGAACGAAGTGGTGGGCAATTAATTTATTTTATATTTCTTTTTAATTTTTTTTATATGAAAGTCGAGAAGTCGCAATTAATTTATTTTTACTTTTAGATTTTTTCTTATCACACCAACGATATTTTAGGGCTTTCTTCCTTCTCCAAGGTTTTTGTAAAAGAATTATTAAAATTTTCTATAAAGTATAACGAAACCAAAATATATATTTCCAAGATTTAATAGTACTCATTAGTATTTTTAGGTTTCCCAAACGGTATATTAATCTTTGAATGCATGCCTTAGAAGTTAATGACATTGTTTACTTTTCCTTTTACTAGAAGATAATATAAATAGTCAATTAAGCAAAGGAAACCTTTCATCATCTCTTCTCTAGTTTACGTTAAAAAAACATCTTATTTTCTTTCTACCTTGGTCGATTTTTATGGGAAAGAAACGTCAATCAACAGATCCTTCTCCTTCCAACGGGAAGCATTTGAGAACTAATTCATATCACATCTTTACACATCACTCAGATGTCGCATTCCAATGTTGTAGACATGTTTTCTGAACGAAGTGGTGGGCAATTAATTTATTTTCTATTTCTTTTTAATTTTATTTTTTATATGAAAGTCGAGAAGTCACAATTAGTTTATTTTTACTTTTAGATTTTTCTTATCACACCAACGGTATTTTAGGGCTTTTCTCCTTCTCCAAGGTTTTTGTAAAAGAATTAGTAATATTTTCTATAAAATATAACAAAACCAAAATATATATTCCCAAGATTTAATAGTACTCATTAGTATTTTTAGGTTTCCCAAACGGCATATTAATCTTTGAATGCATGCCTTAGAAGTTAATGACACTTTTTACTTTTTTTTTACTAGAAAATAATATAAATAGTCAATTAAGCAAAGGAAACCTTTCATCATCTCTTCTCTAGTTTACGTTAAAAAAACATCTTATTTTCTTTCTACCTTTGTCGATTTTTATGGGAAAGAAACGTCAATCAACAGATCCTTCTCCTTCCAACGAAAAGCAGTTGAGAACTAATTCAGATCACATCTTTACACATCACTCAGATGTCGCATTCCAATGTTGTAGACATATTTTCTGAACGAAGTGGTGGGCAATTAATTTATTTTATATTTCTTTTTAATTTTTTTTATATGAAAGTCGAGAAGTCGCAATTAATTTATTTTTACTTTTAGATTATTTTTATCACACCAACGGTATTTTAGGGCTTTCTTCCTTCTCCAAGGTTTTTGTAAAAGAATTATTAAAATTTTCTATAAAATATAACGAAACCAAAATATATATTCCCAAGATTTAATAGTACTTATTAGTATTTTTAGGTTTCCCAAACGGCATATTAATCTTTGCATGCATGCCTTAGAAGTTAATGACATTGTTTACTTTTCCTTTTACTAGAAAATAATATAAATAGTCAATTAAGCAAAGGAAACCTTTCATCATCTCTTCTCTAGTTTACGTTAAAAAAACATCTTATTTTCTTTCTACCTTTGTCGATTTTATGGGAAAGAAACGTCAATCAACAGATCCTTCTCCTTCCAACGGGAAGCAGTTAAGAACTAATTCAGATCACATCTTTACACATCACTCAGATGTCGCATTCCAATGTTGTAGACATATTTTCTGAACGAAGTGGTGGGCAATTAATTTATTTTATATTTCTTTTTAATTTATTTTATATGAAAGTCGAGAAGTCGCAATTAATTTATTTTTACTTTTAGATTTTTTCTTATCACACCAACGGTATTTTATGGCTTTCTTCCTACTCCAAGGTTTTTGTAAAAGAATTATTAAAATTTTCTATAAAATATAACGAAACCAAAATATATATTCCCAAGATTTAATAGTACTCATTAGTATTTTTAGGTTTCCCAAACGGTATATTAATCTTTGAATGCATGCCTTAGAAGTTAATGACATTGTTTACTTTTCCTTTTACTAGAAAATAATATAAATAGTCAATTAAGCAAAGGAAACCTTTCATCATCTCTTCTCTAGTTTACGTTAAAAAAACATCTTATTCTCTTTCTACCTTGGTCGATTTTTATGGGAAAGAAACGTCAATCAACAGATCCTTCTCCTTCCAACGGGAAGCATTTGAGAACTAATTCATATCACATCCTTACACATCACTCAGATGTCGCATTCCAATGTTGTAGACATGTTTTCTGAACGAAGTGGTGGGCAATTAATTTATTTTCTATTTCTTTTTAATTTTATTTTTTATATGAAAGTCGAGAAGTCACAATTAGTTTATTTTTACTTTTAGATTTTTCTTATCACACCAACGGTATTTTAGGGCTTTTCTCCTTCTCCAAGGTTTTTATAAAAGAATTAGTAATATTTTCTATAAAATATAACAAAACCAAAATATATATTCCCAAGATTTAATAGTACTCATTAGTATTTTTAGGTTTCCCAAATGGCATATTAATCTTTGAATGCATGCCTTAGAAGTTAATGACATTGTTTACTTTTCCTTTTACTAGAAAATAATATAAATAGTTAATTAAGCAAAGGAAACCTTTCATCATCTCTTCTCTAGTTTACGTTAAAAAAACATCTTATTTTCTTTCTATCTTTGTCGATTTTTATGGGAAAGAAACGTCAATCAACAGATCCTTCTCCTTCCAACGGGAAGCAGTTGAGAACTAATTCAGATCACATCTTTACACATCACTCAGATGTCGCATTCCAATGTTGTAGACATATTTTCTGAACGAAGTGGTGGGCAATTAATTTATTTTATATTTCTTTTTAATTTATTTTATATGAAAGTCGAGAAGTCGCAATTAATTTATTTTTACTTTTAGATTTTTTCTTATCACACCAACGGTATTTTAGGGCTTTCTTCCTTCTCCAAGGTTTTTGTAAAAGAATTATTAAAATTTTCTTTAAAATATAACGAAACCAAAATATATATTCCCAAGATTTAATAGTACTTATTAGTATTTTTAGGTTTCCCAAACGGCATATTAATCTTTGCATGCATGCCTTAGAAGTTAATGACATTGTTTACTTTTCCTTTTACTAGAAAATAATATAAATAGTCAATTAAGCAAAGGAAACCTTTCATCATCTCTTCTCTAGTTTACGTTAAAAAAACATCTTATTTTCTTTCTACCTTTGTCGATTTTATGGGAAAGAAACGTCAATCAACAGATCCTTCTCCTTCCAACGGGAAGCATTTGAGAACTAATTCATATCACATCTTTACACATCACTCAGATGTCGCATTCCAATGTTGTAGACATGTTTTCTGAACGAAGTGGTGGGCAATTAATTTATTTTCTATTTCTTTTTAATTTTATTTTTTATATGAAAGTCGAGAAGTCACAATTAGTTTATTTTTACTTTTAGATTTTTCTTATCACACCAACGGTATTTTAGGGCTTTTCTCCTTCTCCAAGGTTTTTGTAAAAGAATTAGTAATATTTTCTATAAAATATAACAAAACCAAAATATATATTCCCAAGATTTAATAGTACTCATTAGTATTTTTAGGTTTCCCAAACGGCATATTAATCTTTGAATGCATGCCTTAGAAGTTAATGACACTTTTTACTTTTTTTTTACTAGAAAATAATATAAATAGTCAATTAAGCAAAGGAAACCTTTCATCATCTCTTCTCTAGTTTACGTTAAAAAAACATCTTATTTTCTTTCTACCTTTGTCGATTTTTATGGGAAAGAAACGTCAATCAACAGATCCTTCTCCTTCCAACGGGAAGCATTTGAGAACTAATTCAGATCACATCTTTACACATCACTCAGATGTCGCATTCCAATGTTGTAGACATATTTTCTGAACGAAGTGGTGGGCAATTAATTTATTTTATATTTCTTTTTAATTTTTTTTATATGAAAGTCGAGAAGTCGCAATTAATTTATTTTTACTTTTAGATTATTTTTATCACACCAACGGTATTTTAGGGCTTTCTTCCTTCTCCAAGGTTTTTGTAAAAGAATTATTAAAATTTTCTATAAAATATAACGAAACCAAAATATATATTCCCAAGATTTAATAGTACTTATTAGTATTTTTAGGTTTCCCAAACGGCATATTAATCTTTGCATGCATGCCTTAGAAGTTAATGACATTGTTTACTTTTCCTTTTACTAGAAAATAATATAAATAGTCAATTAAGCAAAGGAAACCTTTCATCATCTCTTCTCTAGTTTACGTTAAAAAAACATCTTATTTTCTTTCTACCTTTGTCGATTTTATGGGAAAGAAACGTCAATCAACAGATCCTTCTCCTTCCAACGGGAAGCAGTTAAGAACTAATTCAGATCACATCTTTACACATCACTCAGATGTCGCATTCCAATGTTGTAGACATATTTTCTGAACGAAGTGGTGGGCAATTAATTTATTTTATATTTCTTTTTAATTTATTTTATATGAAAGTCGAGAAGTCGCAATTAATTTATTTTTACTTTTAGATTTTTTCTTATCACACCAACGGTATTTTATGGCTTTCTTCCTACTCCAAGGTTTTTGTAAAAGAATTATTAAAATTTTCTATAAAATATAACGAAACCAAAATATATATTCCCAAGATTTAATAGTACTCATTAGTATTTTTAGGTTTCCCAAACGGTATATTAATCTTTGAATGCATGCCTTAGAAGTTAATGACATTGTTTACTTTTCCTTTTACTAGAAAATAATATAAATAGTCAATTAAGCAAAGGAAACCTTTCATCATCTCTTCTCTAGTTTACGTTAAAAAAACATCTTATTCTCTTTCTACCTTGGTCGATTTTTATGGGAAAGAAACGTCAATCAACAGATCCTTCTCCTTCCAACGGGAAGCATTTGAGAACTAATTCATATCACATCCTAACACATCACTCAGATGTCGCATTCCAATGTTGTAGACATGTTTTCTGAACGAAGTGGTGGGCAATTAATTTATTTTCTATTTCTTTTTAATTTTATTTTTTATATGAAAGTCGAGAAGTCACAATTAGTTTATTTTTACTTTTAGATTTTTCTTATCACACCAACGGTATTTTAGGGCTTTTCTCCTTCTCCAAGGTTTTTATAAAAGAATTAGTAATATTTTCTATAAAATATAACAAAACCAAAATATATATTCCCAAGATTTAATAGTACTCATTAGTATTTTTAGGTTTCCCAAACGGCATATTAATCTTTGAATGCATGCCTTAGAAGTTAATGACACTTTTTACTTTTTTTTTACTAGAAAATAATATAAATAGTCAATTAAGCAAAGGAAACCTTTCATCATCTCTTCTCTAGTTTACGTTAAAAAAACATCTTATTTTCTTTCTACCTTTGTCGATTTTTATGGGAAAGAAACGTCAATCAACAGATCCTTCTCCTTCCAACGGGAAGCATTTGAGAACTAATTCAGATCACATCTTTACACATCACTCAGATGTCGCATTCCAATGTTGTAGACATATTTTCTGAACGAAGTGGTGGGCAATTAATTTATTTTATATTTCTTTTTAATTTTTTTTATATGAAAGTCGAGAAGTCGCAATTAATTTATTTTTACTTTTAGATTATTTTTATCACACCAACGGTATTTTAGGGCTTTCTTCCTTCTCCAAGGTTTTTGTAAAAGAATTATTAAAATTTTCTATAAAATATAACGAAACCAAAATATATATTCCCAAGATTTAATAGTACTTATTAGTATTTTTAGGTTTCCCAAACGGCATATTAATCTTTGCATGCATGCCTTAGAAGTTAATGACATTGTTTACTTTTCCTTTTACTAGAAAATAATATAAATAGTCAATTAAGCAAAGGAAACCTTTCATCATCTCTTCTCTAGTTTACGTTAAAAAAACATCTTATTTTCTTTCTACCTTTGTCGATTTTATGGGAAAGAAACGTCAATCAACAGATCCTTCTCCTTCCAACGGGAAGCAGTTGAGAACTAATTCAGATCACATCTTTACACATCACTCAGATGTCGCATTCCAATGTTGTAGACATATTTTCTGAACGAAGTGGTGGGCAATTAATTTATTTTATATTTCTTTTTAATTTATTTTATATGAAAGTCGAGAAGTCGCAATTAATTTATTTTTACTTTTAGATTTTTTCTTATCACACCAACGGTATTTTATGGCTTTCTTCCTACTCCAAGGTTTTTGTAAAAGAATTATTAAAATTTTCTATAAAATATAACGAAACCAAAATATATATTCCCAAGATTTAATAGTACTCATTAGTATTTTTAGGTTTCCCAAACGGTATATTAATCTTTGAATGCATGCCTTAGAAGTTAATGACATTGTTTACTTTTCCTTTTACTAGAAAATAATATAAATAGTCAATTAAGCAAAGGAAACCTTTCATCATCTCTTCTCTAGTTTACGTTAAAAAAACATCTTATTCTCTTTCTACCTTGGTCGATTTTTATGGGAAAGAAACGTCAATCAACAGATCCTTCTCCTTCCAACGGGAAGCATTTGAGAACTAATTCATATCACATCCTTACACATCACTCAGATGTCGCATTCCAATGTTGTAGACATGTTTTCTGAACGAAGTGGTGGGCAATTAATTTATTTTCTATTTCTTTTTAATTTTATTTTTTATATGAAAGTCGAGAAGTCACAATTAGTTTATTTTTACTTTTAGATTTTTCTTATCACACCAACGGTATTTTAGGGCTTTTCTCCTTCTCCAAGGTTTTTGTAAAAGAATTAGTAATATTTTCTATAAAATATAACAAAACCAAAATATATATTCCCAAGATTTAATAGTACTCATTAGTATTTTTAGGTTTCCCAAACGGCATATTAATCTTTGAATGCATGCCTTAGAAGTTAATGACACTTTTTACTTTTTTTTTACTAGAAAATAATATAAATAGTCAATTAAGCAAAGGAAACCTTTCATCATCTCTTCTCTAGTTTACGTTAAAAAAACATCTTATTTTCTTTCTACCTTTGTCGATTTTTATGGGAAAGAAACGTCAATCAACAGATCCTTCTCCTTCCAACGGGAAGCATTTGAGAACTAATTCAGATCACATCTTTACACATCACTCAGATGTCGCATTCCAATGTTGTAGACATATTTTCTGAACGAAGTGGTGGGCAATTAATTTATTTTATATTTCTTTTTAATTTTTTTTATATGAAAGTCGAGAAGTCGCAATTAATTTATTTTTACTTTTAGATTATTTTTATCACACCAACGGTATTTTAGGGCTTTCTTCCTTCTCCAAGGTTTTTGTAAAAGAATTATTAAAATTTTCTATAAAATATAACGAAACCAAAATATATATTCCCAAGATTTAATAGTACTTATTAGTATTTTTAGGTTTCCCAAACGGCATATTAATCTTTGCATGCATGCCTTAGAAGTTAATGACATTGTTTACTTTTCCTTTTACTAGAAAATAATATAAATAGTCAATTAAGCAAAGGAAACCTTTCATCATCTCTTCTCTAGTTTACGTTAAAAAAACATCTTATTTTCTTTCTACCTTTGTCGATTTTATGGGAAAGAAACGTCAATCAACAGATCCTTCTCCTTCCAACGGGAAGCAGTTAAGAACTAATTCAGATCACATCTTTACACATCACTCAGATGTCGCATTCCAATGTTGTAGACATATTTTCTGAACGAAGTGGTGGGCAATTAATTTATTTTATATTTCTTTTTAATTTATTTTATATGAAAGTCGAGAAGTCGCAATTAATTTATTTTTACTTTTAGATTTTTTCTTATCACACCAACGGTATTTTATGGCTTTCTTCCTACTCCAAGGTTTTTGTAAAAGAATTATTAAAATTTTCTATAAAATATAACGAAACCAAAATATATATTCCCAAGATTTAATAGTACTCATTAGTATTTTTAGGTTTCCCAAACGGTATATTAATCTTTGAATGCATGCCTTAGAAGTTAATGACATTGTTTACTTTTCCTTTTACTAGAAAATAATATAAATAGTCAATTAAGCAAAGGAAACCTTTCATCATCTCTTCTCTAGTTTACGTTAAAAAAACATCTTATTCTCTTTCTACCTTGGTCGATTTTTATGGGAAAGAAACGTCAATCAACAGATCCTTCTCCTTCCAACGGGAAGCATTTGAGAACTAATTCATATCACATCCTAACACATCACTCAGATGTCGCATTCCAATGTTGTAGACATGTTTTCTGAACGAAGTGGTGGGCAATTAATTTATTTTCTATTTCTTTTTAATTTTATTTTTTATATGAAAGTCGAGAAGTCACAATTAGTTTATTTTTACTTTTAGATTTTTCTTATCACACCAACGGTATTTTAGGGCTTTTCTCCTTCTCCAAGGTTTTTATAAAAGAATTAGTAATATTTTCTATAAAATATAACAAAACCAAAATATATATTCCCAAGATTTAATAGTACTCATTAGTATTTTTAGGTTTCCCAAACGGCATATTAATCTTTGAATGCATGCCTTAGAAGTTAATGACACTTTTTACTTTTTTTTTACTAGAAAATAATATAAATAGTCAATTAAGCAAAGGAAACCTTTCATCATCTCTTCTCTAGTTTACGTTAAAAAAACATCTTATTTTCTTTCTACCTTTGTCGATTTTTATGGGAAAGAAACGTCAATCAACAGATCCTTCTCCTTCCAACGGGAAGCATTTGAGAACTAATTCAGATCACATCTTTACACATCACTCAGATGTCGCATTCCAATGTTGTAGACATATTTTCTGAACGAAGTGGTGGGCAATTAATTTATTTTATATTTCTTTTTAATTTTTTTTATATGAAAGTCGAGAAGTCGCAATTAATTTATTTTTACTTTTAGATTATTTTTATCACACCAACGGTATTTTAGGGCTTTCTTCCTTCTCCAAGGTTTTTGTAAAAGAATTATTAAAATTTTCTATAAAATATAACGAAACCAAAATATATATTCCCAAGATTTAATAGTACTTATTAGTATTTTTAGGTTTCCCAAACGGCATATTAATCTTTGCATGCATGCCTTAGAAGTTAATGACATTGTTTACTTTTCCTTTTACTAGAAAATAATATAAATAGTCAATTAAGCAAAGGAAACCTTTCATCATCTCTTCTCTAGTTTACGTTAAAAAAACATCTTATTTTCTTTCTACCTTTGTCGATTTTATGGGAAAGAAACGTCAATCAACAGATCCTTCTCCTTCCAACGGGAAGCAGTTGAGAACTAATTCAGATCACATCTTTACACATCACTCAGATGTCGCATTCCAATGTTGTAGACATATTTTCTGAACGAAGTGGTGGGCAATTAATTTATTTTATATTTCTTTTTAATTTATTTTATATGAAAGTCGAGAAGTCGCAATTAATTTATTTTTACTTTTAGATTTTTTCTTATCACACCAACGGTATTTTATGGCTTTCTTCCTACTCCAAGGTTTTTGTAAAAGAATTATTAAAATTTTCTATAAAATATAACGAAACCAAAATATATATTCCCAAGATTTAATAGTACTCATTAGTATTTTTAGGTTTCCCAAACGGTATATTAATCTTTGAATGCATGCCTTAGAAGTTAATGACATTGTTTACTTTTCCTTTTACTAGAAAATAATATAAATAGTCAATTAAGCAAAGGAAACCTTTCATCATCTCTTCTCTAGTTTACGTTAAAAAAACATCTTATTCTCTTTCTACCTTGGTCGATTTTTATGGGAAAGAAACGTCAATCAACAGATCCTTCTCCTTCCAACGGGAAGCATTTGAGAACTAATTCATATCACATCCTTACACATCACTCAGATGTCGCATTCCAATGTTGTAGACATGTTTTCTGAACGAAGTGGTGGGCAATTAATTTATTTTCTATTTCTTTTTAATTTTATTTTTTATATGAAAGTCGAGAAGTCACAATTAGTTTATTTTTACTTTTAGATTTTTCTTATCACACCAACGGTATTTTAGGGCTTTTCTCCTTCTCCAAGGTTTTTATAAAAGAATTAGTAATATTTTCTATAAAATATAACAAAACCAAAATATATATTCCCAAGATTTAATAGTACTCATTAGTATTTTTAGGTTTCCCAAATGGCATATTAATCTTTGAATGCATGCCTTAGAAGTTAATGACATTGTTTACTTTTCCTTTTACTAGAAAATAATATAAATAGTTAATTAAGCAAAGGAAACCTTTCATCATCTCTTCTCTAGTTTACGTTAAAAAAACATCTTATTCTCTTTCTACCTTGGTCGATTTTTATGGGAAAGAAACGTCAATCAACAGATCCTTCTCCTTCCAACGGGAAGCATTTGAGAACTAATTCATATCACATCCTTACACATCACTCAGATGTCGCATTCCAATGTTGTAGACATGTTTTCTGAACGAAGTGGTGGGCAATTAATTTATTTTCTATTTCTTTTTAATTTTATTTTTTATATGAAAGTCGAGAAGTCACAATTAGTTTATTTTTACTTTTAGATTTTTCTTATCACACCAACGGTATTTTAGGGCTTTTCTCCTTCTCCAAGGTTTTTATAAAAGAATTAGTAATATTTTCTATAAAATATAACAAAACCAAAATATATATTCCCAAGATTTAATAGTACTCATTAGTATTTTTAGGTTTCCCAAATGGCATATTAATCTTTGAATGCATGCCTTAGAAGTTAATGACATTGTTTACTTTTCCTTTTACTAGAAAATAATATAAATAGTTAATTAAGCAAAGGAAACCTTTCATCATCTCTTCTCTAGTTTACGTTAAAAAAAAATCTTATTTTCTTTCTATCTTTGTCGATTTTTATGGGAAAGAAACGTCAATCAACAGATCCTTCTCCTTCCAACGGGAAGCAGCTGAGAACTAATTCATATCACATCCTTACACATCACTCAGATGTCGCATTCCAATGTTGTAGACATATTTTCTGAACGAAGTGGTGGGCAATTAATTTATTTTATATTTCTTTTTAATTTATTTTATATGAAAGTCGAGAAGTCGCAATTAATTTATTTTTACTTTTAGATTTTTTCTTATCACACCAACGGTATTTTAGGGCTTTCTTCCTACTCCAAGGTTTTTGTAAAAGAATTATTAAAATTTTCTATAAAATATAACGAAACCAAAATATATATTCCCAAGATTTAATAGTACTCATTAGTATTTTTAGGTTTCCCAAACGGTATATTAATCTTTGAATGCATGCCTTAGAAGTTAATGACATTGTTTACTTTTCCTTTTACTAGAAAATAATATAAATAGTCAATTAAGCAAAGGAAACCTTTCATCATCTCTTCTCTAGTTTACGTTAAAAAACATCTTATTTTCTTTCTACCTTGGTCGATTTTTGTGGGAAAGAAACGTCAATCAAAAGATCCTTCTCCTTCCAACGGGAAGCAGTTGAGAACTAATTCATATCACATCTTTACACATCACTCAGATGTCGCATTCCAATGTTGTAGACATGTTTTTTGAACGAACTGGTGGGCAATTAATTTATTTTCTATTTCTTTTTAATTTTATTTTTTATATGAAAGTCGAGATGTCACAATTAGTTTATTTTCACTTTTAGATTTTTCTTATCACACCAACGGTATTTTAGGGCTTTTCTCCTTCTCCAAGGTTTTTGTAAAAGAATTATTAAAATTTTCTATAAAATATAACGAAACCAAAATATATATTCCCAAGATTTAATAGTACTCATTAGTATTTTTAGGTTTCCCAAACGGCATATTAATCTTTGAATGCATGCCTTAGAAGTTAATGACACTGTTTACTTTTCCTTTTACTAGAAAATAATATAAATAGTCAATTAAGCAAAGGAAACCTTTCATCATCTCTTCTCTAGTTTACGTTAAAAAAACATCTTATTTTCTTTCTACCTTTGTCGATTTTTATGGGAAAGAAACGTCAATCAACAGATCCTTCTCCTTTCAACGGGAAGTAGTTGAGAACTAATTCATATCACAACTTTACACATCACTCAGATGTCGCATTCCAATGTTGTAGACATGTTTTCTGAACGAAGTGGTGGGCAATTAATTTATTTTATATTTCTTGTTAATTTTATTTTTTATATGAAAGTCGAGAAATTGCAATTAATTTATTTTTACTTTTAGATTTTTTCTTATCACACCAACGGTATTTTAGTGTTTTCTTCCTTCTCCAAGGTTTTTGTAAAAGAATTATTAAAATTTTCTATAAAGTATAACGAAACCAAAATATATATTCCCAAGATTTAATAGTACTCATTAGTATTTTTAGGTTTCCCAAACGGCATATTAATCTTTAAATGCATGCCTTAGAAGTTAATGACATTGTTTACTTTTCTTTTTACTAGAAAATAATATAAATAGTCAATTAAGCAAAGGAAACCTTTCACCATCTCTTCTCTAGTTTACGTTAAAAAAAATCTTATTTTCTTTCTACCTTGGTCGATTTTTATGGGAAAGAAACGTCAATCAACAGAACCTTCTCCTTCCAACGGGAAGCAGTTGAGAACTAATTCAGATCACATCTTTACACATCACTCAGATGTCGCATTCCAATGTTGTAGACATGTTTTCTGAAAGAAGTGGTGGGCAATTAATTTATTTTATATTTCTTTTTAATTGTTTTTATATGAAAGTCGAGAAGTCGCATTTAATTTATTTTTACTTTTAGATTTTTTCTTATCACACCAACGATATTTTAGGGCTTTCTTCCTTCTCCAAGGTTTTTGTAAAAGAATTATTAAAATTTTCTATAAAGTATAACGAAACCAAAATATATATTTCCAAGATTTAATAGTACTCATTAGTATTTTTAGGTTTCCCAAACGGTATATTAATCTTTGAATGCATGCCTTAGAAGTTAATGACATTGTTTACTTTTCCTTTTACTAGAAGATAATATAAATAGTCAATTAAGCAAAGGAAACCTTTCATTATCTCTTCTCTAGTTTACGTTAAAAAAAATCTTATTTTCTTTCTACCTTGGTCGATTTTTATGGGAAAGTAACGTCAATCAACAGATCCTTCTCCTTCCAACGGGAAGCATTTGAGAACTAATTCATATCACATCTTTACACATCACTCAGATGTCGCATTCCAATGTTGTAGACATGTTTTCTGAACGAAGTGGTGGGCAATTAATTTATTTTCTATTTCTTTTTAATTTTATTTTTTATATGAAAGTCGAGAAGTCACAATTAGTTTATTTTTACTTTTAGATTTTTCTTATCACACCAACGGTATTTTAGGGCTTTTCTCCTTCTCCAAGGTTTTTGTAAAAGAATTAGTAATATTTTCTATAAAATATAACAAAACCAAAATATATATTCCCAAGATTTAATAGTACTCATTAGTATTTTTAGGTTTCCCAAACGGCATATTAATCTTTGAATGCATGCCTTAGAAGTTAATGACACTTTTTACTTTTTTTTTACTAGAAAATAATATAAATAGTCAATTAAGCAAAGGAAACCTTTCATCATCTCTTCTCTAGTTTACGTTAAAAAAACATCTTATTTTCTTTCTACCTTTGTCGATTTTTATGGGAAAGAAACGTCAATCAACAGATCCTTCTCCTTCACACGGGAAGCAGTTGAGAACTAAATCAGATCACATCTTTACACATCACTCAGATGTCGCATTCCAATGTTGTAGACATATTTTCTGAACGAAGTGGTGGGCAATTAATTTATTTTATATTTCTTTTTAATTTTTTTTATATGAAAGTCGAGAAGTCGCAATTAATTTATTTTTACTTTTAGATTTTTTTTTATCACACCAACGGTATTTTAGGGCTTTCTTCCTTCTCCAAGGTTTTTGTAAAAGAATTATTAAAATTTTCTATAAAGTATAACGAAACCAAAATATATATTTCCAAGATTTAATAGTACTCATTAGTATTTTTAGGTTTCTCAAACGGTATATTAATCTTTGAATGCATGCCTTAGAAGTTAATGACATTGTTTACTTTTCCTTTTACTAGAAGATAATATAAATAGTCAATTAAGCAAAGGAAACCTTTCACCATCTCTTCTCTAGTTTACGTTAAAAAAAATCTTATTTTCTTTCTACCTTGGTCGATTTTTATGGGAAAGTAACGTCAATCAACAGATCCTTCTCCTTCCAACGGGAAGCATTTGAGAACTAATTCATATCACATCTTTACACATCACTCAGATGTCGCATTCCAATGTTGTAGACATGTTTTCTGAACGAAGTGGTGGGCAATTAATTTATTTTATATTTCTTGTTAATTTTATTTTTTATATGAAAGTCGAGAAATTGCAATTAATTTATTTTTACTTTTAGATTTTTTCTTATCACACCAACGGTATTTTAGTGTTTTCTTCCTTCTCCAAGGTTTTTGTAAAAGAATTATTAAAATTTTCTATAAAGTATAACGAAACCAAAATATATATTTCCAAGATTTAATAGTACTCATTCGTATTTTTAGGTTTCCCAAACGGTATATTAATCTTTGAATGCATACCTTAGAAGTTAATGACATTGTTTACGTTTCCTTTTACTAGAAGATAATATAAATAGTCAATTAAGCAAATGAAACCTTTCATCATCTCTTCTCTAGTTTACGTTAAAAAAACATCTTATTTTCTTTCTACCTTGGTCGATTTTTATGGGAATGAAACGTCAATCAACAGATCCTTCTCCTTCCAACGGGAAGCATTTGAGAACTAATTCATATCACATCTTTACACATCACTCAGATGTCGCATTCCAATGTTGTAGACATGTTTTCTGAACGAAGTGGTGGGCAATTAATTTATTTTCTATTTCTTTTTAATTTTATTTTTTATATGAAAGTCGAGAAGTCACAATTAGTTTATTTTTACTTTTAGATTTTTCTTATCACACCAACGGTATTTTAGGGCTTTTCTCCTTCTCCAAGGTTTTTGTAAAAGAATTAGTAATATTTTCTATAAAATATAACAAAACCAAAATATATATTCCCAAGATTTAATAGTACTCATTAGTATTTTTAGGTTTCCCAAACGGCATATTAATCTTTGAATGCATGCCTTAGAAGTTAATGACACTTTTTACTTTTTTTTTACTAGAAAATAATATAAATAGTCAATTAAGCAAAGGAAACCTTTCATCATCTCTTCTCTAGTTTACGTTAAAAAAACATCTTATTTTCTTTCTACCTTTGTCGATTTTTATGGGAAAGAAACGTCAATCAACAGATCCTTCTCCTTCCAACGGGAAGCATTTGAGAACTAATTCAGATCACATCTTTACACATCACTCAGATGTCGCATTCCAATGTTGTAGACATATTTTCTGAGCGAAGTGGTGGGCAATTAATTTATTTTATATTTCTTTTTAATTTTTTTTATATGAAAGTCGAGAAGTCGCAATTAATTTATTTTTACTTTTAGATTTTTTTTTATCACACCAACGGTATTTTAGGGCTTTCTTCCTTCTCCAAGGTTTTTGTAAAAGAATTATTAAAATTTTCTATAAAGTATAACGAAACCAAAATATATATTCCCAAGATTTAATAGTACTCATTAGTATTTTTAGGTTTCCCAAACAGCATATTAATCTTTAAATGCATGCCTTAGAAGTTAATGACATTGTTTACTTTTCTTTTTACTAGAAAATAATATAAATAGTCAATTAAGCAAAGGAAACCTTTCACCATCTCTTCTCTAGTTTACGTTAAAAAAAATCTTATTTTCTTTCTACCTTGGTCGATTTTTATGGGAAAGAAACGTCAATCAACAGAACCTTCTCCTTCCAACGGGAAGCAGTTGAGAACTAATTCAGATCACATCTTTACACATCACTCAGATGTCGCATTCCAATGTTGTAGACATGTTTTCTGAAAGAAGTGGTGGGCAATTAATTTATTTTATATTTCTTTTTAATTGTTTTTATATGAAAGTCGAGAAGTCGCATTTAATTTATTTTTACTTTTAGATTTTTTCTTATCACACCAACGATATTTTAGGGCTTTCTTCCTTCTCCAAGGTTTTTGTAAAAGAATTATTAAAATTTTCTATAAAGTATAACGAAACCAAAATATATATTTCCAAGATTTAATAGTACTCATTAGTATTTTTAGGTTTCCCAAACGGTATATTAATCTTTGAATGCATGCCTTAGAAGTTAATGACATTGTTTACTTTTCCTTTTACTAGAAGATAATATAAATAGTCAATTAAGCAAAGGAAACCTTTCATTATCTCTTCTCTAGTTTACGTTAAAAAAAATCTTATTTTCTTTCTACCTTGGTCGATTTTTATGGGAAAGTAACGTCAATCAACAGATCCTTCTCCTTCCAACGGGAAGCATTTGAGAACTAATTCATATCACATCTTTACACATCACTCAGATGTCGCATTCCAATGTTGTAGACATGTTTTCTGAACGAAGTGGTGGGCAATTACTTTATTTTCTATTTCTTTTTAATTTTATTTTTTATATGAAAGTCGAGAAGTCACAATTAGTTTATTTTTACTTTTAGATTTTTCTTATCACACCAACGGTATTTTAGGGCTTTTCTCCTTCTCCAAGGTTTTTGTAAAAGAATTAGTAATATTTTCTATAAAATATAACAAAACCAAAATATATATTCCCAAGATTTAATAGTACTCATTAGTATTTTTAGGTTTCCCAAACGGCATATTAATCTTTGAATGCATGCCTTAGAAGTTAATGACACTTTTTACTTTTTTTTTACTAGAAAATAATATAAATAGTCAATTAAGCAAAGGAAACCTTTCATCATCTCTTCTCTAGTTTACGTTAAAAAAACATCTTATTTTCTTTCTACCTTTGTCGATTTTTATGGGAAAGAAACGTCAATCAACAGATCCTTCTCCTTCACACGGGAAGCAGTTGAGAACTAAATCAGATCACATCTTTACACATCACTCAGATGTCGCATTCCAATGTTGTAGACATATTTTCTGAACGAAGTGGTGGGCAATTAATTTATTTTATATTTCTTTTTAATTTTTTTTATATGAAAGTCGAGAAGTCGCAATTAATTTATTTTTACTTTTAGATTTTTTTTATCACACCAACGGTATTTTAGGGCTTTCTTCCTTCTCCAAGGTTTTTGTAAAAGAATTATTAAAATTTTCTATAAAATATAACGAAACCAAAATATATATTCCCAAGATTTAATAGTACTCATTAGTATTTTTAGGTTTCCCAAACAGTATATTAATCTTTAAATGCATGCCTTAGAAGTTAATGACATTGTTTACTTTTCTTTTTACTAGAAAATAATATAAATAGTCAATTAAGCAAAGGAAACCTTTCATCATCTCTTCTCTAGTTTACGTTAAAAAACATCTTATTTTCTTTCTACCTTGGTCGATTTTTATGGGAAAGAAACGTCAATCAACAGATCCTTCTCCTTCCAACGGGAAGCAGTTGAGAACTAATTCAGATCACATCTTTACACATCACTCAGATGTCGCATTCCAATGTTGTAGACATATTTTCTGAACGAACTGGTGGGCAATTAATTTATTTTATATTTCTTTTTAATTTATTTTATATGAAAGTCAAGAAGTCGCAATTAATTTATTTTTACTTTTAGATTTTTTCTTATCACACCAACGGTATTTTAGGGCTTTCTTCCTTCTCCAAGGTTTTTGTAAAAGAATTATTAAAATTTTCTATAAAATATAACGAAACCAAAATATATATTCCCAAGATTTAATAGTACTCATTAGTATTTTTAGGTTTCCCAAACGGCATATTAATCTTTGAATGCATGCCTTAGAAGTTAATGACACTGTTTACTTTTCCTTTTACTAGAAAATAATATAAATAGTCAATTAAGCAAAGGAAACCTTTCATCATCTCTTCTCTAGTTTACGTTAAAAAACATCTTATTTTCTTTCTACCTTGGTCGATTTTTATGGGAAAGAAACGTCAATCAACAGATCCTTCTCCTTCCAACGGGAAGCAGTTGAGAACTAATTCAGATCACATCTTTACACATCACTCAGATGTCGCATTCCAATGTTGTAGACATATTTTCTGAACGAACTGGTGGGCAATTAATTTATTTTATATTTCTTTTTAATTTATTTTATATGAAAGTCAAGAAGTCGCAATTAATTTATTTTTACTTTTAGATTTTTTCTTATCACACCAACGGTATTTTAGGGCTTTCTTCCTTCTCCAAGGTTTTTGTAAAAGAATTATTAAAATTTTCTATAAAATATAACGAAACCAAAATATATATTCCCAAGATTTAATAGTACTCATTAGTATTTTTAGGTTTCCCAAACGGCATATTAATCTTTGAATGCATGCCTTAGAAGTTAATGACACTGTTTACTTTTCCTTTTACTAGAAAATAATATAAATAGTCAATTAAGCAAAGGAAACCTTTCATCATCTCTTCTCTAGTTTACATTAAAAATACATCTTATTTTCTTTCTACCTTTGTCGATTTTTATGGGAAAGAAACGTCAATCAACAGATCCTTCTCCTTCCAACGGGAAGCAGTTGAGAACTAATTCATATCACATCTTTACACATCACTCAGATGTCGCATTCCAATGTTGTAGACATGTTTTCTGAACGAAGTGGTGGGCAATTAATTTATTTTCTATTTCTTTTTAATTTTATTTTTTATATGAAAGTCGAGAAGTCACAATTAGTTTATTTTTACTTTTAGATTTTTCTTATCAGACCAACAGTATTTTAGGGCTTTTCTCCTTCTCCAAGGTTTTTGTAAAAGAATTAGTAAAATTTTCTATAAAATATAACAAAACCAAAATATATATTCCCAAGATTTAATAGTACTCATTAGTATTTTTAGGTTTCCCAAACGGCATATTAATCTTTGAATGCATGCCTTAGAAGTTAATGACACTTTTTACTTTTTTTTTACTAGAAAATAATATAAATAGTCAATTAAGCAAAGGAAACCTTTCATCATCTCTTCTCTAGTTTACGTTAAAAAAACATCTTATTTTCTTTCTACCTTTGTCGATTTTTATGGGAAAGAAACGTCAATCAACAGATCCTTCTCCTTCACACGGGAAGCAGTTGAGAACTAAATCAGATCACATCTTTATACATCACTCAGATGTCGCATTCCAATGTTGTAGACATATTTTCTGAACGAAGTGGTGGGCAATTAATTTATTTTATATTTCTTTTTAATTTTTTTTATATGAAAGTCGAGAAGTCGCAATTAATTTATTTTTACTTTTAGATTTTTTTTATCACACCAACGGTATTTTAGGGCTTTCTTCCTTCTCCAAGGTTTTTGTAAAAGAATTATTAAAATTTTCTATAAAATATAACGAAACCAAAATATATATTCCCAAGATTTAATAGTACTCATTAGTATTTTTAGGTTTCCCAAACGGCATATTAATCTTTGAATGCATGCCTTAGAAGTTAATGACACTGTTTACTTTTCCTTTTACTAGAAAATAATATAAATAGTCAATTAAGCAAAGGAAACCTTTCATCATCTCTTCTCTAGTTTACGTTAAAAAAAATCTTATTTTCTTTCTACCTTTGTCGATTTTTATGGGAAAGAAACGTCAATCAACAGATCCTTCCCCTTCCAACGGGAAGCAGTTGAGAACTAATTCATATCACATCTTTACACATCACTCAGATGTCGCATTCCAATGTTGTAGACATGTTTTCTGAACGAAGTGGTGGACAATTAATTTATTTTATATTTCTTGTTAATTTTATTTTTTATATGAAAGTCGAGAAATTGCAATTAATTTATTTTTACTTTTAGATTTTTTCTTATCACACCAACGGTATTTTAGTGTTTTCTTCCTTCTCCAAGGTTTTTGTAAAAGAATTATTAAAATTTTCTATAAAATATAACGAAACCGAAATATATATTCCCAAGATTTAATAGTACTCATTAGTATTTTTAGGTTTCCCAAACGGCATATTAATCTTTGAATGCATGCCTTAGAAGTTAATGACATTGTTTACTTTTCTTTTTACTAGAAAATAATATAAATAGTCAATTAAGCAAAGGAAACCTTTCATCATCTCTTCTCTAGTTTACGTTAAAAAACATCTTATTTTCTTTCTACCTTGGTCGATTTTTATGGGAAAGAAACGTCAATCAACAGATCCTTCTCCTTCCAACGGGAAGCAGTTGAGAACTAATTCAGATCACATCTTTACACATCACTCAGATGTCGCATTCCAATGTTGTAGACATATTTTCTGAACGAAGTGGTGGGCAAGTAATTTATTTTATATTTCTTTTTAATTTTTTTTATATGAAAGTCGAGATGTCACAATTAGTTTATTTTTACTTTTAGATTTTTCTTATCACACCAACGGTATTTTAGGGCTTTTCTCCTTCTCCAAGGTTTTTGTAAAAGAATTAGTAAAACTTTCTATAAAATATAACGAAACCAAAATATATATTCCCAAGATTTAATAGTACTCATTAGTATTTTTAGGTTTCCCAAACAGCATATTAATCTTTAAATGCATGCCTTAGAAGTTAATGACATTGTTTACTTTTCTTTTTACTAGAAAATAATATAAATAGTCAATTAAGCAAAGGAAACCTTTCATCATCTCTTCTCTAGTTTACGTTAAAAAACATCTTATTTTCTTTCTACCTTGGTCGATTTTTATGGGAAAGAAACGTCAATCAACAGATCCTTCTCCTTCCAACGGGAAGCAGTTGAGAACTAATTCAGATCACATCTTTACACATCACTCAGATGTCGCATTCCAATGTTGTAGACATATTTTCTGAACGAACTGGTGGGCAATTAATTTATTTTATATTTCTTTTTAATTTATTTTATATGAAAGTCAAGAAGTCGCAATTAATTTATTTTTACTTTTAGATTTTTTCTTATCACACCAACGGTATTTTAGGGCTTTCTTCCTTCTCCAAGGTTTTTGTAAAAGAATTATTAAAATTTTCTAGAAAATATAACGAAACCAAAATATATATTCCCAAGATTTAATAGTACTCATTAGTATTTTTAGGTTTCCCAAACGGCATATTAATCTTTGAATGCATGCCTTAGAAGTTAATGACACTGTTTACTTTTCCTTTTACTAGAAAATAATATAAATAGTCAATTAAGCAAAGGAAACCTTTCATCATCTCTTCTCTAGTTTACGTTAAAAAAAATCTTATTTTCTTTCTACCTTTGTCGATTTTTATGGGAAAGAAACGTCAATCAACAGATCCTTCTCCTTCCAACGGGAAGCAGTTGAGAACTAATTCATATCACATCTTTACACATCACTCAGATGTCGCATTCCAATGTTGTAGACATGTTTTCTGAACGAAGTGGTGGACAATTAATTTATTTTATATTTCTTGTTAATTTTATTTTTTATATGAAAGTCGAGAAATTGCAATTAATTTATTTTTACTTTTAGATTTTTTCTTATCAAACCAACGGTATTTTAGTGTTTTCTTCCTTCTCCAAGGTTTTTGTAAAAGAATTATTAAAATTTTCTATAAAATATAACGAAACCGAAATATATATTCCCAAGATTTAATAGTACTCATTAGTATTTTTAGGTTTCCCAAACGGCATATTAATCTTTGAATGCATGCCTTAGAAGTTAATGACACTGTTTACTTTTCCTTTTACTAGAAAATAATATAAATAGTCAATTAAGCAAAGGAAACCTTTCATCATCTCTTCTCTAGTTTACGTTAAAAAACATCTTATTTTCTTTCTACCTTGGTCGATTTTTATGGGAAAGAAACGTCAATCAACAGATCCTTCTCCTTCCAACGGGAAGCAGTTGAGAACTAATTCAGATCACATCTTTACACATCACTCAGATGTCGCATTCCAATGTTGTAGACATATTTTCTGAACGAACTGGTGGGCAATTAATTTATTTTATATTTCTTTTTAATTTATTTTATATGAAAGTCAAGAAGTCGCAATTAATTTATTTTTACTTTTAGATTTTTTCTTATCACACCAACGGTATTTTAGGGCTTTCTTCCTTCTCCAAGGTTTTTGTAAAAGAATTATTAAAATTTTCTATAAAATATAACGAAACCAAAATATATATTCCCAAGATTTAATAGTACTCATTAGTATTTTTAGGTTTCCCAAACGGCATATTAATCTTTGAATGCATGCCTTAGAAGTTAATGACACTGTTTACTTTTCCTTTTACTAGAAAATAATATAAATAGTCAATTAAGCAAAGGAAACCTTTCATCATCTCTTCTCTAGTTTACGTTAAAAATACATCTTATTTTCTTTCTACCTTTGTCGATTTTTATGGGAAAGAAACGTCAATCAACAGATCCTTCTCCTTCCAACGGGAAGCAGTTGAGAACTAATTCATATCACATCTTTACACATCACTCAGATGTCGCATTCCAATGTTGTAGACATGTTTTCTGAACGAAGTGGTGGGCAATTAATTTATTTTCTATTTCTTTTTAATTTTATTTTTTATATGAAAGTCGAGAAGTCACAATTAGTTTATTTTTACTTTTAGATTTTTCTTATCAGACCAACAGTATTTTAGGGCTTTTCTCCTTCTCCAAGGTTTTTGTAAAAGAATTAGTAAAATTTTCTATAAAATATAACAAAACCAAAATATATATTCCCAAGATTTAATAGTACTCATTAGTATTTTTAGGTTTCCCAAACGGCATATTAATCTTTGAATGCATGCCTTAGAAGTTAATGACACTTTTTACTTTTTTTTTACTAGAAAATAATATAAATAGTCAATTAAGCAAAGGAAACCTTTCATCATCTCTTCTCTAGTTTACGTTAAAAAAACATCTTATTTTCTTTCTACCTTTGTCGATTTTTATGGGAAAGAAACGTCAATCAACAGATCCTTCTCCTTCACACGGGAAGCAGTTGAGAACTAAATCAGATCACATCTTTATACATCACTCAGATGTCGCATTCCAATGTTGTAGACATATTTTCTGAACGAAGTGGTGGGCAATTAATTTATTTTATATTTCTTTTTAATTTTTTTTATATGAAAGTCGAGAAGTCGCAATTAATTTATTTTTACTTTTAGATTTTTTTTATCACACCAACGGTATTTTAGGGCTTTCTTCCTTCTCCAAGGTTTTTGTAAAAGAATTATTAAAATTTTCTATAAAATATAACGAAACCAAAATATATATTCCCAAGATTTAATAGTACTCATTAGTATTTTTAGGTTTCCCAAACGGCATATTAATCTTTGAATGCATGCCTTAGAAGTTAATGACACTGTTTACTTTTCCTTTTACTAGAAAATAATATAAATAGTCAATTAAGCAAAGGAAACCTTTCATCATCTCTTCTCTAGTTTACGTTAAAAAAAATCTTATTTTCTTTCTACCTTTGTCGATTTTTATGGGAAAGAAACGTCAATCAACAGATCCTTCCCCTTCCAACGGGAAGCAGTTGAGAACTAATTCATATCACATCTTTACACATCACTCAGATGTCGCATTCCAATGTTGTAGACATGTTTTCTGAACGAAGTGGTGGACAATTAATTTATTTTATATTTCTTGTTAATTTTATTTTTTATATGAAAGTCGAGAAATTGCAATTAATTTATTTTTACTTTTAGATTTTTTCTTATCACACCAACGGTATTTTAGTGTTTTCTTCCTTCTCCAAGGTTTTTGTAAAAGAATTATTAAAATTTTCTATAAAATATAACGAAACCGAAATATATATTCCCAAGATTTAATAGTACTCATTAGTATTTTTAGGTTTCCCAAACGGCATATTAATCTTTGAATGCATGCCTTAGAAGTTAATGACATTGTTTACTTTTCTTTTTACTAGAAAATAATATAAATAGTCAATTAAGCAAAGGAAACCTTTCATCATCTCTTCTCTAGTTTACGTTAAAAAACATCTTATTTTCTTTCTACCTTGGTCGATTTTTATGGGAAAGAAACGTCAATCAACAGATCCTTCTCCTTCCAACGGGAAGCAGTTGAGAACTAATTCAGATCACATCTTTACACATCACTCAGATGTCGCATTCCAATGTTGTAGACATATTTTCTGAACGAAGTGGTGGGCAAGTAATTTATTTTATATTTCTTTTTAATTTTTTTTATATGAAAGTCGAGATGTCACAATTAGTTTATTTTTACTTTTAGATTTTTCTTATCACACCAACGGTATTTTAGGGCTTTTCTCCTTCTCCAAGGTTTTTGTAAAAGAATTAGTAAAACTTTCTATAAAATATAACGAAACCAAAATATATATTCCCAAGATTTAATAGTACTCATTAGTATTTTTAGGTTTCCCAAACAGCATATTAATCTTTAAATGCATGCCTTAGAAGTTAATGACATTGTTTACTTTTCTTTTTACTAGAAAATAATATAAATAGTCAATTAAGCAAAGGAAACCTTTCATCATCTCTTCTCTAGTTTACGTTAAAAAACATCTTATTTTCTTTCTACCTTGGTCGATTTTTATGGGAAAGAAACGTCAATCAACAGATCCTTCTCCTTCCAACGGGAAGCAGTTGAGAACTAATTCAGATCACATCTTTACACATCACTCAGATGTCGCATTCCAATGTTGTAGACATATTTTCTGAACGAACTGGTGGGCAATTAATTTATTTTATATTTCTTTTTAATTTATTTTATATGAAAGTCAAGAAGTCGCAATTAATTTATTTTTACTTTTAGATTTTTTCTTATCACACCAACGGTATTTTAGGGCTTTCTTCCTTCTCCAAGGTTTTTGTAAAAGAATTATTAAAATTTTCTAGAAAATATAACGAAACCAAAATATATATTCCCAAGATTTAATAGTACTCATTAGTATTTTTAGGTTTCCCAAACGGCATATTAATCTTTGAATGCATGCCTTAGAAGTTAATGACACTGTTTACTTTTCCTTTTACTAGAAAATAATATAAATAGTCAATTAAGCAAAGGAAACCTTTCATCATCTCTTCTCTAGTTTACGTTAAAAAAAATCTTATTTTCTTTCTACCTTTGTCGATTTTTATGGGAAAGAAACGTCAATCAACAGATCCTTCTCCTTCCAACGGGAAGCAGTTGAGAACTAATTCATATCACATCTTTACACATCACTCAGATGTCGCATTCCAATGTTGTAGACATGTTTTCTGAACGAAGTGGTGGACAATTAATTTATTTTATATTTCTTGTTAATTTTATTTTTTATATGAAAGTCGAGAAATTGCAATTAATTTATTTTTACTTTTAGATTTTTTCTTATCACACCAACGGTATTTTAGTGTTTTCTTCCTTCTCCAAGGTTTTTGTAAAAGAATTATTAAAATTTTCTATAAAATATAACGAAACCGAAATATATATTCCCAAGATTTAATAGTACTCATTAGTATTTTTAGGTTTCCCAAACGGCATATTAATCTTTGAATGCATGCCTTAGAAGTTAATGACATTGTTTACTTTTCTTTTTACTAGAAAATAATATAAATAGTCAATTAAGCAAAGGAAACCTTTCATCATCTCTTCTCTAGTTTACGTTAAAAAACATCTTATTTTCTTTCTACCTTGGTCGATTTTTATGGGAAAGAAACGTCAATCAACAGATCCTTCTCCTTCCAACGGGAAGCAGTTGAGAACTAATTCAGATCACATCTTTACACATCACTCAGATGTCGCATTCCAATGTTGTAGACATATTTTCTGAACGAAGTGGTGGGCAAGTAATTTATTTTATATTTCTTTTTAATTTTTTTTATATGAAAGTCGAGATGTCACAATTAGTTTATTTTTACTTTTAGATTTTTCTTATCACACCAACGGTATTTTAGGGCTTTTCTCCTTCTCCAAGGTTTTTGTAAAAGAATTAGTAAAACTTTCTATAAAATATAACGAAACCAAAATATATATTCCCAAGATTTAATAGTACTCATTAGTATTTTTAGGTTTCCCAAACAGCATATTAATCTTTAAATGCATGCCTTAGAAGTTAATGACATTGTTTACTTTTCTTTTTACTAGAAAATAATATAAATAGTCAATTAAGCAAAGGAAACCTTTCATCATCTCTTCTCTAGTTTACGTTAAAAAACATCTTATTTTCTTTCTACCTTGGTCGATTTTTATGGGAAAGAAACGTCAATCAACAGATCCTTCTCCTTCCAACGGGAAGCAGTTGAGAACTAATTCAGATCACATCTTTACACATCACTCAGATGTCGCATTCCAATGTTGTAGACATATTTTCTGAACGAACTGGTGGGCAATTAATTTATTTTATATTTCTTTTTAATTTATTTTATATGAAAGTCAAGAAGTCGCAATTAATTTATTTTTACTTTTAGATTTTTTCTTATCACACCAACGGTATTTTAGGGCTTTCTTCCTTCTCCAAGGTTTTTGTAAAAGAATTATTAAAATTTTCTAGAAAATATAACGAAACCAAAATATATATTCCCAAGATTTAATAGTACTCATTAGTATTTTTAGGTTTCCCAAACGGCATATTAATCTTTGAATGCATGCCTTAGAAGTTAATGACACTGTTTACTTTTCCTTTTACTAGAAAATAATATAAATAGTCAATTAAGCAAAGGAAACCTTTCATCATCTCTTCTCTAGTTTACGTTAAAAAAAATCTTATTTTCTTTCTACCTTTGTCGATTTTTATGGGAAAGAAACGTCAATCAACAGATCCTTCTCCTTCCAACGGGAAGCAGTTGAGAACTAATTCATATCACATCTTTACACATCACTCAGATGTCGCATTCCAATGTTGTAGACATGTTTTCTGAACGAAGTGGTGGACAATTAATTTATTTTATATTTCTTGTTAATTTTATTTTTTATATGAAAGTCGAGAAATTGCAATTAATTTATTTTTACTTTTAGATTTTTTCTTATCAAACCAACGGTATTTTAGTGTTTTCTTCCTTCTCCAAGGTTTTTGTAAAAGAATTATTAAAATTTTCTATAAAATATAACGAAACCGAAATATATATTCCCAAGATTTAATAGTACTCATTAGTATTTTTAGGTTTCCCAAACGGCATATTAATCTTTGAATGCATGCCTTAGAAGTTAATGACATTGTTTACTTTTCTTTTTACTAGAAAATAATATAAATAGTCAATTAAGCAAAGGAAACCTTTCATCATCTCTTCTCTAGTTTACGTTAAAAAACATCTTATTTTCTTTCTACCTTGGTCGATTTTTATGGGAAAGAAACGTCAATCAACAGATCCTTCTCCTTCCAACGGGAAGCAGTTGAGAACTAATTCAGATCACATCTTTACACATCACTCAGATGTCGCATTCCAATGTTGTAGACATATTTTCTGAACGAAGTGGTGGGCAAGTAATTTATTTTATATTTCTTTTTAATTTTTTTTATATGAAAGTCGAGATGTCACAATTAGTTTATTTTTACTTTTAGATTTTTCTTATCACACCAACGGTATTTTAGGGCTTTTCTCCTTCTCCAAGGTTTTTGTAAAAGAATTAGTAAAACTTTCTATAAAATATAACGAAACCAAAATATATATTCCCAAGATTTAATAGTACTCATTAGTATTTTTAGGTTTCCCAAACAGCATATTAATCTTTAAATGCATGCCTTAGAAGTTAATGACATTGTTTACTTTTCTTTTTACTAGAAAATAATATAAATAGTCAATTAAGCAAAGGAAACCTTTCATCATCTCTTCTCTAGTTTACGTTAAAAAACATCTTATTTTCTTTCTACCTTGGTCGATTTTTATGGGAAAGAAACGTCAATCAACAGATCCTTCTCCTTCCAACGGGAAGCAGTTGAGAACTAATTCAGATCACATCTTTACACATCACTCAGATGTCGCATTCCAATGTTGTAGACATATTTTCTGAACGAACTGGTGGGCAATTAATTTATTTTATATTTCTTTTTAATTTATTTTATATGAAAGTCAAGAAGTCGCAATTAATTTATTTTTACTTTTAGATTTTTTCTTATCACACCAACGGTATTTTAGGGCTTTCTTCCTTCTCCAAGGTTTTTGTAAAAGAATTATTAAAATTTTCTAGAAAATATAACGAAACCAAAATATATATTCCCAAGATTTAATAGTACTCATTAGTATTTTTAGGTTTCCCAAACGGCATATTAATCTTTGAATGCATGCCTTAGAAGTTAATGACACTGTTTACTTTTCCTTTTACTAGAAAATAATATAAATAGTCAATTAAGCAAAGGAAACCTTTCATCATCTCTTCTCTAGTTTACGTTAAAAAAAATCTTATTTTCTTTCTACCTTTGTCGATTTTTATGGGAAAGAAACGTCAATCAACAGATCCTTCTCCTTCCAACGGGAAGCAGTTGAGAACTAATTCATATCACATCTTTACACATCACTCAGATGTCGCATTCCAATGTTGTAGACATGTTTTCTGAACGAAGTGGTGGACAATTAATTTATTTTATATTTCTTGTTAATTTTATTTTTTATATGAAAGTCGAGAAATTGCAATTAATTTATTTTTACTTTTAGATTTTTTCTTATCAAACCAACGGTATTTTAGTGTTTTCTTCCTTCTCCAAGGTTTTTGTAAAAGAATTATTAAAATTTTCTATAAAATATAACGAAACCGAAATATATATTCCCAAGATTTAATAGTACTCATTAGTATTTTTAGGTTTCCCAAACGGCATATTAATCTTTGAATGCATGCCTTAGAAGTTAATGACATTGTTTACTTTTCTTTTTACTAGAAAATAATATAAATAGTCAATTAAGCAAAGGAAACCTTTCATCATCTCTTCTCTAGTTTACGTTAAAAAACATCTTATTTTCTTTCTACCTTGGTCGATTTTTATGGGAAAGAAACGTCAATCAACAGATCCTTCTCCTTCCAACGGGAAGCAGTTGAGAACTAATTCAGATCACATCTTTACACATCACTCAGATGTCGCATTCCAATGTTGTAGACATATTTTCTGAACGAAGTGGTGGGCAAGTAATTTATTTTATATTTCTTTTTAATTTTTTTTATATGAAAGTCGAGATGTCACAATTAGTTTATTTTTACTTTTAGATTTTTCTTATCACACCAACGGTATTTTAGGGCTTTTCTCCTTCTCCAAGGTTTTTGTAAAAGAATTAGTAAAACTTTCTATAAAATATAACGAAACCAAAATATATATTCCCAAGATTTAATAGTACTCATTAGTATTTTTAGGTTTCCCAAACAGCATATTAATCTTTAAATGCATGCCTTAGAAGTTAATGACATTGTTTACTTTTCTTTTTACTAGAAAATAATATAAATAGTCAATTAAGCAAAGGAAACCTTTCATCATCTCTTCTCTAGTTTACGTTAAAAAACATCTTATTTTCTTTCTACCTTGGTCGATTTTTATGGGAAAGAAACGTCAATCAACAGATCCTTCTCCTTCCAACGGGAAGCAGTTGAGAACTAATTCAGATCACATCTTTACACATCACTCAGATGTCGCATTCCAATGTTGTAGACATATTTTCTGAACGAACTGGTGGGCAATTAATTTATTTTATATTTCTTTTTAATTTATTTTATATGAAAGTCAAGAAGTCGCAATTAATTTATTTTTACTTTTAGATTTTTTCTTATCACACCAACGGTATTTTAGGGCTTTCTTCCTTCTCCAAGGTTTTTGTAAAAGAATTATTAAAATTTTCTATAAAATATAACGAAACCAAAATATATATTCCCAAGATTTAATAGTACTCATTAGTATTTTTAGGTTTCCCAAACGGCATATTAATCTTTGAATGCATGCCTTAGAAGTTAATGACACTGTTTACTTTTCCTTTTACTAGAAAATAATATAAATAGTCAATTAAGCAAAGGAAACCTTTCATCATCTCTTCTATAGTTTACGTTAAAAAAAATCTTATTTTCTTTCTACCTTTGTCGATTTTTATGGGAAAGAAACGTCAATCAACAGATCCTTCTCCTTCCAACGGGAAGCAGTTGAGAACAAATTCATATCACATCTTTACACATCACTCAGATGTCGCATTCCAATGTTGTAGACATGTTTTCTGAACGAAGTGGTGGACAATTAATTTATTTTATATTTCTTGTTAATTTTATTTTTTATATGAAAGTCGAGAAATTGCAATTAATTTATTTTTACTTTTAGATTTTTTCTTATCAAACCAACGGTATTTTAGTGTTTTCTTCCTTCTCCAAGGTTTTTGTAAAAGAATTATTAAAATTTTCTATAAAATATAACGAAACCGAAATATATATTCCCAAGATTTAATAGTACTCATTAGTATTTTTAGGTTTCCCAAACGGCATATTAATCTTTGAATGCATGCCTTAGAAGTTAATGACATTGTTTACTTTTCTTTTTACTAGAAAATAATATAAATAGTCAATTAAGCAAAGGAAACCTTTCATCATCTCTTCTCTAGTTTACGTTAAAAAACATCTTATTTTCTTTCTACCTTGGTCGATTTTTATGGGAAAGAAACGTCAATCAACAGATCCTTCTCCTTCCAACGGGAAGCAGTTGAGAACTAATTCAGATCACATCTTTACACATCACTCAGATGTCGCATTCCAATGTTGTAGACATATTTTCTGAACGAAGTGGTGGGCAAGTAATTTATTTTATATTTCTTTTTAATTTTTTTTATATGAAAGTCGAGATGTCACAATTAGTTTATTTTTACTTTTAGAATTTTCTTATCACACCAACGGTATTTTAGGGCTTTTCTCCTTCTCCAAGGTTTTTGTAAAAGAATTAGTAAAACTTTCTATAAAATATAACGAAACCAAAATATATATTCCCAAAATTTAAATGTACTAATTAGTATTTTTAGGTTTCCCAAACGGTATATTAATCTTTGAATGCATGCCTTAGAAGTTAATGACATTGTTTACTTTTCCTTTTACTAGAAGATAATATAAATAGTCAATTAAGCAAAGGAAACCTTTCATCATTTCTTCTCTAGTTTACGTTAAAAAAACATCTTATTTTCTTTCTACCTTGGTCGATTTTTATGGGAAATAAACGTCAATCAATAGATCCTTCTCCTTCCAACGGGAAGCAGTTGAGAACTAATTCATATAACATCTTTACACATCACTCAGATATCGCATTCCAATGTTGTAAACATGTTTTCTGAACGAAGTGGTGGACAATTAATTTATTTTATATTTCTTGTTAATTTTATCTTTTATATGAAAGTGGAGAAATCGCAATTAATTTATTTTTACTTTTAGATTTTTTCTTGTCATACCAACAGTATTTTAGGGCTTTCTTCCTTCTCCAAGGTTTTTGTAAAAGAATTATTAAAATTTTCTATAAAATATAACGAAACCAAAATATATATTCCCAAGATTTAATAGTATTCATTAGTATTTTTAGGTTTCCTAAACGGCATATTAATCTTTGAATGCATGCCTTAGAAGTTAATGACATTGTTTACTTTTCCTTTTACTAGAAAATAATATAAATAGTCAATTAAGCAAAGGAAACCTTTCATCATCTCTTCTCTAGTTTACGTTAAAAAAACATCTTATTTTCTTTCTACCTTTGTCGATTTTTATGGGAAAGAAACGTCAATCAACAGATCCTTCTCCTTCCAACGGGAAGCAGTTGAGAACTAATTCATATCACATCTTTACACATCACTCAGATGTCGCATTCCAATGTTGTAGACATATTTTCTGAACGAAGTGGTGGGCAATTAATTTATTTTATATTTCTTTTTAATTTTATTTTTTATATGAAAGTCGAGAAATCGCAATTAATTTATTTTTATTTTTAGAACCAAAATATATATTCCCAAGATTTAATAGTACTCATTAGTATTTTTAGGTTTCCCAAACGGCATATTAATCTTTGAATGCATGCCTTAGAAGTTAATGACATTGTTTACTTTTCTTTTTACTATAAAATAATATAAATAGTCAATTAAGCAAAGGAAACCTTTCATCATCTCTTCTCTAGTTTACGTTAAAAAAACATCTTATTCTCTTTCTACCTTTGTCGATTTTTATGGGAAAGAAACGTCAATCAACAGATCCTTCTCCTTCCAACGGGAAGCAGTTGAGAACTAATTCATATCACATCTTTACACATCACTCAGATGTCGCATTCCAATGTTGTAGACATGTTTTCTGAACGAAGTGGTGGGCAATTAATTTATTTTCTATTTCTTTTTAGTTTTATTTTTTATATGAAAGTCGAGAAGTCGCAATTAATTTATTTTTACTTTTAGATTTTTTCTTATCACACCAACGGTATTTTAGGGCTTTCTTCCTTCTCCAAGGTTTTTGTAAAAGAATTATTAAAATTTTCTATAAAATATAACGAAACCAAAATATATATTCCCAAGATTTAATAGTACTCATTAGTATTTTTAGGTTTCCCAAACGGTATATTAATCTTTGAATGCATGCCTTAGAAGTTAATGACACTGTTTACTTTTCTTTTTACTAGAAAATAATATAAATAGTCAATTAAGCAAAGGAAACCTTTCATCATCTCTTCTCTAGTTTACGTTAAAAAACCATCTTATTCTCTTTCTACCTTTGTCGATTTTTATGGGAAAGAAACGTCAATCAACAGATCCTTCTCCTTCCAACGGGAAGCAGTTGAGAACTAATTCATATCACATCTTTACACATCACTCAGATGTCGCATTCCAATGTTGTAGACATGTTTTCTGAACGAAGTGGTGGGCAATTAATTTATTTTATATTTCTTTTTAATTTTATTTTTTTATATGAAAGTCGAGAAGTCGCAATTAATTTATTTTTACTTTTAGATTTTTCTTATCACACCAACGGTATTTTAGGGCTTTTCTCCTTCTCCAAGGTTTTTGTAAAAGAATTACTAAAATTTTCTATAAAATATAACGAAACCAAAATATATATTCCCAAGATTTAATAGTACTCATTAGTATTTTTAGGTGTCCCAAACGGCATATTAATCTTTGAATGCATGCCTTAGAAGTTAATGACATTGTTTAATTTTCTTTTTACTAGAAAATAATATAAATAGTCAATTAAGCAAAGGAAATCTTTCATCATCTCTTCTCTAGTTTACGTTAAAAATACATCTTATTCTCTTTCTACCTTTGTCGATTTTTATGGGAAAGAAACGTCAATCAACAGATCCTTCTCCTTCCAACGGGAAGCAGTTGAGAACTAATTCATATCACATCTTTACACATCACCCAGACGTAGCATTCCGATGTTGTAGACATGTTTTCTGAACGAAGTGGTGGGCAATTAATTTATTTATATTTCTTTTTAATTTTAATTTTTTATATGAAAGTTGAGAAGTCGCAATTAAGTTGTTTTTACTTTTAGATTTTTCTTATCACACCAACGGTATTTTAGGGCTTTTCTCCTTCTCCAAGGTTTTTGTAAAAGAATTACTAAAATTTTGTATAAAATATAACGAAACCAAAATATATATTCCCAAGATTTAATAGTACTCATTAGTATTTTTAGGTTTCCCAAACGGCATATTAATCTTTGAATGCATGCCTTAGAAGTTAATGACATTGTTTACTTTTCTTTTTACTAGAAAATAATATAAATAGTCAATTAAGCAAATGAAACCTTTCATCATCTCTTCTCTAGTTTACGTTAAAAAAACATCTTATTTTCTTTCTACCTTTGTCGATTTTTATGGGAAAGAAACGTCAATCAACAGATCCTTCTCCTTCCAACGGGAAGCAGTTGAGAACAAATTCATATCACATCTTTACACATCACTCAGATGTCGCATTCCAATGTTGTAGACATATTTTCTGAACGAAGTGGTGGGCAAGTAATTTATTTTATATTTCTTTTTAATTTTTTTTATATGAAAGTCGAGATGTCACAATTAGTTTATTTTTACTTTTAGATTTTTCTTATCAGACCAACAGTATTTTAGGGCTTTTCTCCTTCTCCAAGGTTTTTGTAAAAGAATTACTAAAATTTTGTATAAAATATAACGAAACCAAAATATATATTCCCAAGATTTAATAGTATTCATTAGTATTTTTAGGTTTCCTAAACGGCATATTAATCTTTGAATGCATGCCTTAGAAGTTAATGACATTGTTTACTTTTCCTTTTACTAGAAAATAATATAAATAGTCAATTAAGCAAAGGAAACCTTTCATCATCTCTTCTCTAGTTTACGTTAAAAAAACATCTTATTTTCTTTCTACCTTTGTCGATTTTTATGGGAAAGAAACGTCAATCAACAGATCCTTCTCCTTCCAACAGGAAGCAGTTGAGAACTAATTCATATCACATCTTTACACATCACTCAGATGTCGCATTCCAATGTTGTAGACATATTTTCTGAACGAAGTGGTGGGCAATTAATTTATTTTATATTTCTTTTTAATTTTATTTTTTATATGAAAGTCGAGAAATCGCAATTAATTTATTTTTATTTTTAGAACCAAAATATATATTCCCAAGATTTAATAGTACTCATTAGTATTTTTAGGTTTCCCAAACGGCATATTAATCTTTGAATGCATGCCTTAGAAGTTAATGACATTGTTTACTTTTCTTTTTACTAGAAAATAATATAAATAGTCAATTAAGCAAAGGAAACCTTTCATCATCTCTTCTCTAGTTTACGTTAAAAAAAATCTTATTCTCTTTCTACCTTTGTCGATTTTTATGGGAAAGAAACGTCAATCAACAGATCCTTCTCCTTCCAACGGGAAGCAGTTGAGAACTAATTCATATCACATCTTTACACATCACTCAGATGTCGCATTCCAATGTTGTAGACATGTTTTCTGAACGAAGTGGTGGGCAATTAATTTATTTTCTATTTCTTTTTAGTTTTATTTTTTATATGAAAGTCGAGAAGTCGCAATTAATTTATTTTTACTTTTAGATTTTTTCTTATCACACCAACGGTATTTTAGGGCTTTCTTCCTTCTCCAAGGTTTTTGTAAAAGAATTATTAAAATTTTCTATAAAATATAACGAAACCAAAATATATATTCCCAAGATTTAATAGTACTCATTAGTATTTTTAGGTTTCCCAAACGGTATATTAATCTTTGAATGCATGCCTTAGAAGTTAATGACACTGTTTACTTTTTTTTTTACTAGAAAATAATATAAATAGTCAATTAAGCAAAGGAAACCTTTCAACATCTCTTCTCTAGTTCACGTTAAAAAAAAATCTTATTTTCTTTCTACCTTTGTCGATTTTTATGGGAAAGAAACCTCAATCAACAGATCCTTCCCTTCCAACGGAAAGCAGTTGAGAAGTAATTCAGATCACATCTTTACACATCACTCAGATGTCGCATTCCAATATTGTAGACATGTTTTCTGAACGAAGTGGTGGGCAATTAATTTATTTTAAATTTTTTTAATTTTATTTTTTTATATGAGAGTCGAGAAGTCGCAATTAAATTATTTTTACTTTTAGATTTTTCTTATCACACCAACGGTATTTTAGGACTTTTCTCCTTCTCCAAGGTTTTTGTAAAACAATTATTAAAATTTTCTATAAAATATAACGAAACCAAAATATATATTCCCAAGATTTAATAGCACTCATTAGTAATTTTAGGTTTCCCAAACGGCATATTAATCTTTGAATGCATGCCTTAGAAGTTAATGACATTGTTTACTTTTCTTTTTACTATAAAATAATATAAATAGTCAATTAAGCAAAGGAAACCTTTCATCATCTCTTCTCTAGTTTACGTTAAAAAAACATCTTATTCTCTTTCTACCTTTGTCGATTTTTATGGGAAAGAAACGTCAATCAACAGATCCTTCTCCTTCCAACGGGAAGCAGTTGAGAACTAATTCATATCACATCTTTACACATCACTCAGATGTCGCATTCCAATGTTGTAGACATGTTTTCTGAACGAAGTGGTGGGCAATTAATTTATTTTCTATTTCTTTTTAGTTTTATTTTTTATATGAAAGTCGAGAAGTCGCAATTAATTTATTTTTACTTTTAGATTTTTTCTTATCACACCAACGGTATTTTAGGGCTTTCTTCCTTCTCCAAGGTTTTTGTAAAAGAATTATTAAAATTTTCTATAAAATATAACGAAACCAAAATATATATTCCCAAGATTTAATAGTACTCATTAGTATTTTTAGGTTTCCCAAACGGTATATTAATCTTTGAATGCATGCCTTAGAAGTTAATGACACTGTTTACTTTTCTTTTTACTAGAAAATAATATAAATAGTCAATTAAGCAAAGGAAACCTTTCATCATCTCTTCTCTAGTTTACGTTAAAAAACCATCTTATTCTCTTTCTACCTTTTTCGATTTTTATGGGAAAGAAACGTCAATCAACAGATCCTTTTCCTTCCAACGGGAAGCAGTTGAGAACTAATTCATATCACATCTTTACACATCACTCAGATGTCGCATTCCAATGTTGTAGACATGTTTTCTGAACGAAGTGGTGGGCAATTAATTTATTTTATATTTCTTTTTAATTTTATTTTTTTATATGAAAGTCGAGAAGTCGCAATTAATTTATTTTTACTTTTAGATTTTTCTTATCACACCAACGGTATTTTAGGGCTTTTCTCCTTCTCCAAGGTTTTTGTAAAAGAATTACTAAAATTTTCTATAAAATATAACGAAACCAAAATATATATTCCCAAGATTTAATAGTAATCATTAGTATTTTTAGGTGTCCCAAACGGCATATTAATCTTTGAATGCATGCCTTAGAAGTTAATGACACTGTTTACTTTTCTTTTTACTAGAAAATAATATAAATAGTCAATTAAGCAAAGGAAACCTTTCATCATCTCTTCTCTAGTTTACGTTAAAAAACCATCTTATTCTCTTTCTACCTTTTTCGATTTTTATGGGAAAGAAACGTCAATCAACAGATCCTTTTCCTTCCAACGGGAAGCAGTTGAGAACTAATTCATATCACATCTTTACACATCACTCAGATGTCGCATTCCAATGTTGTAGACATGTTTTCTGAACGAAGTGGTGGGCAATTAATTTATTTTATATTTCTTTTTAATTTTATTTTTTTATATGAAAGTCGAGAAGTCGCAATTAATTTATTTTTACTTTTAGATTTTTCTTATCACACCAACGGTATTTTAGGGCTTTTCTCCTTCTCCAAGGTTTTTGTAAAAGAATTACTAAAATTTTCTATAAAATATAACGAAACCAAAATATATATTCCCAAGATTTAATAGTACTCATTAGTATTTTTAGGTGTCCCAAACGGCATATTAATCTTTGAATGCATGCCTTAGAAGTTAATGACATTGTTTAATTTTCTTTTTACTAGAAAATAATATAAATAGTCAATTAAGCAAAGGAAATCTTTCATCATCTCTTCTCTAGTTTACGTTAAAAAAACATCTTATTCTCTTTCTAACTTTGTCGATTTTTATGGGAAAGAAACGTCAATCAACAGATCCTTCTCCTTCCAACGGGAAGCAGTTGAGAACTAATTCATATCACATCTTTACACATCACCCAGACGTAGCATTCCGATGTTGTAGACATGTTTTCTGAACGAAGTGGTGGGCAATTAATTTATTTATATTTCTTTTTAATTTTAATTTTTTATATGAAAGTTGAGAAGTCGCAATTAAGTTGTTTTTACTTTTAGATTTTTCTTATCACACCAACGGTATTTTAGGGCTTTTCTCCTTCTCCAAGGTTTTTGTAAAAGAATTACTAAAATTTTGTATAAAATATAACGAAACCAAAATATATATTCCCAAGATTTAATAGTACTCATTAGTATTTTTAGGTTTCCCAAACGGCATATTAATCTTTGAATGCATGCCTTAGAAGTTAATGACATTGTTTACTTTTCTTTTTACTAGAAAATAATATAAATAGTCAATTAAGCAAAGGAAACCTTTCATCATCTCTTCTCTAGTTTACGTTAAAAAAAATCTTATTCTCTTTCTACCTTTGTCGATTTTTATGGGAAAGAAACGTCAATCAACAGATCCTTCTCCTTCCAACGGGAAGCAGTTGAGAACTAATTCATATCACATCTTTACACATCACTCAGATGTCGCATTCCAATGTTGTAGACATGTTTTCTGAACGAAGTGGTGGGCAATTAATTTATTTTCTATTTCTTTTTAGTTTTATTTTTTATATGAAAGTCGAGAAGTCGCAATTAATTTATTTTTACTTTTAGATTTTTTCTTATCACACCAACGGTATTTTAGGGCTTTCTTCCTTCTCCAAGGTTTTTGTAAAAGAATTATTAAAATTTTCTATAAAATATAACGAAACCAAAATATATATTCCCAAGATTTAATAGTACTCATTAGTATTTTTAGGTTTCCCAAACGGTATATTAATCTTTGAATGCATGCCTTAGAAGTTAATGACACTGTTTACTTTTCTTTTTACTAGAAAATAATATAAATAGTCAATTAAGCAAAGGAAACCTTTCAACATCTCTTCTCTAGTTCACGTTAAAAAAAAATCTTATTTTCTTTCTACCTTTGTCGATTTTTATGGGAAAGAAACCTCAATCAACAGATCCTTCCCTTCCAACGGAAAGTAGTTGAGAAGTAATTCAGATCACATCTTTACACATCACTCAGATGTCGCATTCCAATGTTGTAGACATGTTTTCTGAACGAAGTGGTGGGCAATTAATTTATTTTAAATTTTTTTAATTTTATTTTTTTATATGAGAGTCGAGAAGTCGCAATTAATTTATTTTTACTTTTAGATTTTTCTTATCACACCAACGGTATTTTAGGACTTTTCTCCTTCTCCAAGGTTTTTGTAAAACAATTATTAAAATTTTCTATAAAATATAACGAAACCAAAATATATATTCCCAAGATTTAATAGCACTCATTAGTAATTTTAGGTTTCCCAAACGGCATATTAATCTTTGAATGCATGCCTTAGAAGTTAATGACATTGTTTACTTTTCTTTTTACTATAAAATAATATAAATAGTCAATTAAGCAAAGGAAACCTTTCATCATCTCTTCTCTAGTTTACGTTAAAAAAACATCTTATTCTCTTTCTACCTTTGTCGATTTTTATGGGAAAGAAACGTCAATCAACAGATCCTTCTCCTTCCAACGGGAAGCAGTTGAGAACTAATTCATATCACATCTTTACACATCACTCAGATGTCGCATTCCAATGTTGTAGACATGTTTTCTGAACGAAGTGGTGGGCAATTAATTTATTTTCTATTTCTTTTTAGTTTTATTTTTTATATGAAAGTCGAGAAGTCGCAATTAATTTATTTTTACTTTTAGATTTTTTCTTATCACACCAACGGTATTTTAGGGCTTTCTTCCTTCTCCAAGGTTTTTGTAAAAGAATTATTAAAATTTTCTATAAAATATAACGAAACCAAAATATATATTCCCAAGATTTAATAGTACTCATTAGTATTTTTAGGTTTCCCAAACGGTATATTAATCTTTGAATGCATGCCTTAGAAGTTAATGACACTGTTTACTTTTCTTTTTACTAGAAAATAATATAAATAGTCAATTAAGCAAAGGAAACCTTTCATCATCTCTTCTCTAGTTTACGTTAAAAAACCATCTTATTCTCTTTCTACCTTTGTCGATTTTTATGGGAAAGAAACGTCAATCAACAGATCCTTCTCCTTCCAACGGGAAGCAGTTGAGAACTAATTCATATCACATCTTTACACATCACTCAGATGTCGCATTCCAATGTTGTAGACATGTTTTCTGAACGAAGTGGTGGGCAATTAATTTATTTTATATTTCTTTTTAATTTTATTTTTTTATATGAAAGTCGAGAAGTCGCAATTAATTTATTTTTACTTTTAGATTTTTCTTATCACACCAACGGTATTTTAGGGCTTTTCTCCTTCTCCAAGGTTTTTGTAAAAGAATTACTAAAATTTTCTATAAAATATAACGAAACCAAAATATATATTCCCAAGATTTAATAGTACTCATTAGTATTTTTAGGTGTCCCAAACGGCATATTAATCTTTGAATGCATGCCTTAGAAGTTAATGACATTGTTTAATTTTCTTTTTACTAGAAAATAATATAAATAGTCAATTAAGCAAAGGAAATCTTTCATCATCTCTTCTCTAGTTTACGTTAAAAATACATCTTATTCTCTTTCTACCTTTGTCGATTTTTATGGGAAAGAAACGTCAATCAACAGATCCTTCTCCTTCCAACGGGAAGCAGTTGAGAACTAATTCATATCACATCTTTACACATCACCCAGACGTAGCATTCCGATGTTGTAGACATGTTTTCTGAACGAAGTGGTGGGCAATTAATTTATTTATATTTCTTTTTAATTTTAATTTTTTATATGAAAGTTGAGAAGTCGCAATTAAGTTGTTTTTACTTTTAGATTTTTCTTATCACACCAACGGTATTTTATGGCTTTTCTCCTCCTCCAAGGTTTTTGTAAAAGAATTACTAAAATTTTCTATAAAATATAACGAAACCAAAATATATATTCCCAAGATTTAATAGTACTCATTAGTATTTTTAGGTTTCCCAAACGGCATATTAATCTTTGAATGCATGCCTTAGAAGTTAATTACATTGTTTACTTTTCTTTTTACTAGAAAATAATATAAATAGTCAATTAAGCAAAGGAAACCTTTCATCATCTCTTCTCTAGTTTACGTTAAAAAAACATCTTATTTTCTTTCTACCTTTGTCGATTTTTATGGGAAAGAAACGTCAATCAACAGATCCTTCTCCTTCCAACGGGAAGCAGTTGAGAACTAATTCAGATCACATCTTTACACATCACTCAGATGTCGCATTCCAATGTTGTAGACATGTTTTCTGAACGAAGTGGTGGGCAATTAATTTATTTATATTTCTTTTTAATTTTATTTTTTATATGAAAGTTGAGAAGTCGCAATTAAGTTGTTTTTACTTTTAGATTTTTCTTATCACACCAACGGTATTTTAGGGCTTTTCTCCTTCTCCAAGGTTTCTGTAAAAGAATAATTAAAATTTTCTATAAAATATGACGAAACCAAAATATATATTCCCAAGATTTAATAGTACTCATTAGTATTTTTAGGTTTCCCAAACGGCATATTAATCTTTGAATGCATGCCTTAGAAGTTAATGACATTGTTTACTTTTCTTTTTACTAGAAAATAATATAAATAGTCAATTAAGCAAAGGAAACCTTTCATCATCTCTTCTCTAGTTTACGTTAAAAAACCATCTTATTCTCTCTCTACCTTTGTCGATTTTTATGGGAAAGAAACGTCAATCAACAGATCCTTCTCCTTCCAACGGGAAGCAGTTGAGAACTAATTCAGATCACATCTTTACACATCACTCAGATGTCGCATTCCAATGTTGTAGACATGTTTTCTGAACGAAGTGGTGGGCAATTAATTTATTTTATATTTCTTTTTAATTTTATTTTTTTATATGAAAGTCGAGAAGTCGCAATTAATTTATTTTTACTTTTAGATTTTTCTTATCACACCAACGGTATTTTAGGGCTTTTCTCCTTCTCCAAGGTTTTTGTAAAAGAATTACTAAAATTTTCTATAAAATATAACGAAACCAAAATATATATTCCCAAGATTTAATAGTACTCATTAGTATTTTTAGGTTTCCCAAACGGCATATTAATCTTTGAATGCATGCCTTAGAAGTTAATGACATTGTTTACTTTTCTTTTTACTAGAAAATAATATAAATAGTCAATTAAGCAAAGGAAACCTTTCATCATCTCTTCTCTAGTTTACGTTAAAAAAACATCTTATTTTCTTTCTACCTTTGTCGATTTTTATGGGAAAGAAACGTCAATCAACAGATCCTTCTCCTTCCAACGGGAAGCAGTTGAGAACTAATTCAGATCACATCTTTACACATCACTCAGATGTCGCATTCCAATGTTGTAGACATGTTTTCTGAACGAAGTGGTGGGCAATTAATTTATTTATATTTCTTTTTAATTTTATTTTTTATATGAAAGTTGAGAAGTCGCAATTAAGTTGTTTTTACTTTTAGATTTTTCTTATCACACCAACGGTATTTTAGGGCTTTTCTCCTTCTCCAAGGTTTCTGTAAAAGAATTATTAAAATTTTCTATAAAATATGACGAAACCAAAATATATATTCTCAAGATTTAATAGTACTCATTAGTATTTTTAGGTTTCCCAAACGGCATATTAATCTTTGAATGCATGCCTTAGAAATTAATGACATTGTTTACTTTTCTTTTTACTAGAAAATAATATTAATAGTCAATTAAGCACAGGAAACCTTTCATCATCTTTTCTCTAGTTTACGTTAAAAAAAATCTTATTTTCTTTCTACCTTTGTTGATTTTTATGGGAAAGAAACGTCAATCAACAGATCCTTCTCTTTCCAACGAGAAGCAGTTGAGAACTAATTCAGATCACATCTTTACACATTGCTCAGATGTCGCATTCCAATGTCGTAGACATGTTTTCTGAACGAAGTGATGGGTAATTAATTTATTTTATATTTCTTTTTAATTTTATTTTTTTATATGAAAGTCGAGAAGTCGCAATTAAGTTATTTTTACTTTTAGATTTTTTTTATCACACCAACGGTATTTTTGGGCTTTTCTCCTTCTCCAAGGTTTTTGTAAAAGAATTATTAAAATTTTCTATAAAATATGACGAAACCAAAATATATATTCCCAAGATTTAATAGTACTCATTAGTATTTTTAGGTTTCCCAAACGGCATATTAATCGTTGAATGCCTGCCTTAGAAGTTAATGACATTGTTACTTTTCTCTTTACTAGAAAATAATATAAATAGTCAATTAAGCAAAGGAAACCTTTCGTCATCTCTTCTCTAGTTTACGTTAAAAAAACATCTTATTTTCTTTCTACCTTTGTCGATTTTTATGGGAAAGAAACGTCAATCAACAGATCCTTCTCCTTCCAACGGAAAGCAGTTGAGAACTAATTCAGATCACATCTTTACACATCGCTCAGATGTCGCATTCCAATGTTGTATACATGTTTTCTGAACGAAGTGGTGGGCAATTAATTTAATTTATATTTCTTTTTCATTTTATTTTTTTATATGAAAGTCGAGAAGTCGCAATTAATTTATTCTTACTTTTAGATTTTTCTTATCACACCAACGGTATTTTTGGGCTTTTCTCCTTCTCCAAGGTTTTTGTAAAAGAATTATTAAAATTTTCTATAAAATATGACGAAACCAAAATATATATTCCCAAGATTTAATAGTACTCATTAGTATTTTTAGGTTTCCCAAACGGTATCTTAATCTTTGAATGCATGCCTTAGTAGTTAATGACATTGTTTACTTTTCTTTTTACTAGAAAATAATATAAATAGTCAATTAAGCAAATGAAACCTTTCATCATCTCTTCTAGTTTACGTTAAAAAAACATCTTATTTTCTTTCTACCTTTGTCGATTTTTATGGGAAAGAAACGTCAATCAACAGATCCTTCTCCTTCCAACGAGAAGCAGTTGAGAACTAATTCAGATCACATCTTTACACATCACTCAGATGTCGCATTCCAATGTTGTAGACATGTTTTCTGAACGAAGTGGTGGGCAATTAATTTATTTTATATTCCTTTTTAATTTTATTTTTTTATATGAAAGTCGAGAAGTCGCAATTAATTTATTTTTACTTTTAGATTTTTCTTATCACACCAACGGAATTTTAGGGCTTTTCTCCTTCTCCAAGGTTTTTGTAAAAGAATTACTAAAATTTTCTATAAAATATAACGAAACCAAAATATATATTCCCAAGATTTAATAGTACTCATTAGTATTTTTAAGTTTCCCAAACGGCATATTAATCTTTGAATGCATGCCTTAGAAGTTAATGACATTTTTTACTTTTCTTTTTACTAGAAAATAATATAAATAGTCAATTAAGCAAAGGAAACCTTTCATCATCTCTTCTCTAGTTTACGTTAAAAAAACATCTTATTCTCTTTCTACCTTTGTCGATTTTTATGGGAAAGAAACGTCAATCAACAGATCCTTCTCCTTCCAACGGGAAGCAGTTGAGAACTAATTCAGATCACATCTTTACACATCACTCAGATGTCGCATTCCAATGTTGTAGACATGTTTTCTGAACGAAGTGGTGGGCAATTAATTTATTTATATTTCTTTTTAATTTTATTTTTTTATATGAAAGTTGAGAAGTCGCAATTAAGTTGTTTTTACTTTTAGATTTTTCTTATCACACCAACGGTATTTTAGGGCTTTTCTCCTTCTCCAAGGTTTCTGTAAAAGAATTATTAAAATTTTCTATAAAATATGACGAAACCAAAATATATATTCCCAAGATTTAATAGTACTCATTAGTATTTTTAGGTTTCCCAAACGGCATATTAATCTTTGAATGCATGCCTTAGAAATTAATGACATTGTTTACTTTTCTTTTTACTAGAAAATAATATTAATAGTCAATTAAGCAAAGGAAACCTTTCATCTAGTTTACGTTAAAAAAAATCTTATTTTCTTTCTACCTTTGTTGATTTTTATGGGAAAGAAACGTCAATCAACAGATCCTTCTCTTTCCAACGAGAAGCAGTTGAGAACTAATTCAGATCACATCTTTACACATCGCTCAGATGTCGCATTCCAATGTCGTAGACATGTTTTCTGAACGAAGTGATGGGTAATTAATTTATTTTATATTTCTTTTTAATTTTATTTTTTTATATGAAAGTCGAGAAGTCGCAATTAAGTTATTTTTACTTTTAGATTTTTCTTATCACACCAACGGTATTTTAGGGCTTTTCTCCTCCGCCAAGGTTTTTGTAAAAGAATTATTAAAATTTTCTATAAAATATAACAAAACCAAAATATATATTCCCGATTTAATAGTACTCATTAGTATTTTTAAGTTTCCCAAACGGCATATTAATCGTTGAATGCCTGCCTTAGAAGTTAATGACATTGTTTACTTTTCTCTTTACTAGAAAATAATATAAATAGTCAATTAAGCAAAGGAAACCTTTCGTCATCTCTTCTCTAGTTTACGTTAAAAAAACATCTTATTTTCTTTCTACCTTTGTCGATTTTTATGGGAAAGAAACGTCAATCAACAGATCCTTCTCCTTCCAACGGAAAGCAGTTGAGAACTAATTCAGATCACATCTTTACACATCGCTCAGATGTCGCATTCCATTGTTGTATACATGTTTTCTGAACGAAGTGGTAGGCAATTAATTTATTTTATATTTCTTTTTCATTTTATTTTTTTATATGAAAGTCGAGAAGTCGCAATTAATTTATTTTTACTTTTAGATTTTTCTTATCACACCAACAGTATTTTTGGGCTTTTCTCCTTCTCCAAGGTTTTTGTAAAAGAATTATTAAAATTTTCTATAAAATATGACGAAACCAAAATATATATTCCCAAGATTTAATAGTACTCATTAGTATTTTTAGGTTTCCCAAACGGTATATTAATCTTTGAATGCATGCCTTAGTAGTTAATGACATTGTTTACTTTTCTTTTTACTAGAAAATAATATAAATAGTCAATTAAGCAAAGGAAACCTTTCGTCATCTCTTCTCTAGTTTACGTTAAAAAAACATCTTATTCTCTTTCTACCTTTGTCGATTTTTATGGGAAAGAAACGTCAATCAACAGATCCTTCTCCTTCCAACGGGAAGCAGTTGAGAACTAATTCAGATCACATCTTTACACATCACTCAGATGTCGCATACCAATGTTGTAGACATGTTTTCTGAACGAAGTGGTGGGCAATTAATTTATTTTATATTTCTTTTTAATTTTATTTTTTTATATGAAAGTCGAGAAGTCGCAATTAATTTATTTTTACTTTTAGATTTTTCTTATCACACCAACGGTATTTTAGGGCTTTTCTCCTTCTCCAAGGTTTTTGTAAAAGAATTACTAAAATTTTCTATAAAATATAACGAAACCAAAATATATATTCCCAAGATTTAATAGTACTCATTAGTATTTTTAGGTGTCCCAAACGGCATATTAATCTTTGAATGCATGCCTTAGAAGTTAATGACATTGTTTACTTTTCTTTTTACTAGAAAATAATATAAATAGTCAATTAAGCAAAGGAAACGTTTCATCATCTCTTCTCTAGTTTACGTTAAAAAACATCTTATTCTCTTTCTACCTTTGTCGATTTTTATGGGAAAGAAACGTCAATCAACAGATCCTTCTCCTTCCAACGGGAAGCAGTTGAGAACTAATTCATATCACATCTTTACACATCACCCAGACGTAGCATTCCAATGTTGTAGACATGTTTTCTGAACGATGTGGTGGGCAATTAATTTATTTATATTTCTTTTTAATTTTAATTTTTTATATGAAAGTTGAGAAGTCGCAATTAAGTTGTTTTTACTTTTAGATTTTTCTTATCACACCAACGGTATTTTAGGGCTTTTCTCCTTCTCCAAGGTTTTTGTAAAAGAATTATTAAAATTTTCTATAAAATATGACGAAACCAAAATATATATTCCCAAGATTTAATAGTACTCATTAGTATTTTTAGGTTTCCCAAACGGCATATTAATCTTTGAATGCATGCCTTAGAAATTAATGACATTGTTTACTTTTCTTTTTACTAGAAAATAATATTAATAGTCAATTAAGCAAAGGAAACCTTTCATCATCTCTTCTCTAGTTTACGTTAAAAAACCATCTTATTCTCTTTCTACCTTTGTCGATTTTTATGGGAAAGAAACGTCAATCAACAGATCCTTCTCCTTCCAACGGAAAGCAGTTGAGAACTAATTCAGATCACATCTTTACACATCGCTCAGATGTCGCATTCCAATGTTGTATACATGTTTTCTGAACGAAGTGGTGGGCAATTAATTTATTTTATATTTCTTTTTCATTTTATTTTTTTATATGAAAGTCGAGAAGTCGCAATTAATTTATTTTTACTTTTAGATTTTTCTTATCACACCAACGGTATTTTTGGGCTTTTCTCCTTCTCCAAGGTTTTTGTAAAAGAATTATTAAAATTTTCTATAAAATATGACGAAACCAAAATATATATTCCCAAGATTTAGTAGTACTCATTAGTATTTTTTGGTTTCCCAAACGGTATATTAATCTTTGAATGCATGCCTTAGTAGTTAATGACATTGTTTACTTTTCTTTTTACTAGAAAATAATATAAATAGTCAATTAAGCAAAGGAAACCTTTCATCATCTCTTCTCTAGTTTACGTTAAAAAAACATCTTATTTTCTTTCTACCTTTGTCGATTTTTATGGGAAAGAAACGTCAATCAACAGATCCTTCTCCTTCCAACGGGAAGCAGTTGAGAACTAATTCAGATCACATCTTTACACATCACTCAGATGTCGCATTCCAATGTTGTAGACATGTTTTCTGAACGAAGTGGTGGGCAATTAATTTATTTTATATTTCTTTTTAATTTTATTTTTTTATATGAAAGTCGAGAAGTCGCAATTAATTTATTTTAATTTTTAGATTTTTCTTATCACACCAACGGTATTTTAGGGCTTTTCTCCTTCTCCAAGGTTTTTGTAAAAGAATTACTAAAATTTTCTATAAAATATAACGAAACCAAAATATATATTCCCAAGATTTAATAGTACTCATTAGTATTTTTAGGTGTCCCAAACGGCATATTAATCTTTCAATGCATGCCTTAGAAGTTAATGACATTGTTTACTTTTCTTTTTACTAGAAAATAATATAAATAGTCAATTAAGCAAAGGAAACCTTTCATCATCTCTTCTCTAGTTTACGTTAAAAAACCATCTTATTCTCTTTCTACCTTTGTCGATTTTTATGGGAAAGAAACGTCAATCAACAGATCCTTCTCCTTCCAACGGGAAGCAGTTGAGAACTAATTCATATCACATCTTTACACATCACCCAGACGTAGCATTCCGATGTTGTAGACATGTTTTCTGAACGAAGTGGTGGGCAATTAATTTATTTATATTTCTTTTTAATTTTAATTTTTTATATGAAAGTTGAGAAGTCGCAATTAAGTTGTTTTTACTTTTAGATTTTTCTTATCACACCAACGGTATTTTAGGACTTTTCTCCTTCTCCAAGGTTTTTGTAAAAGAATTATTAAAATTTTCTATAAAATATGACGAAACCAAAATATATATTCCCAAGATTTAATAGTACTCATTAGTATTTTTAGGTTTCCCAAACGGCATATTAATCTTTGAATGCATGCCTTAGAAATTAATGACATTGTTTACTTTTCTTTTTACTAGAAAATAATATTAATAGTCAATTAAGCAAAGGAAACCTTTCATCATCTCTTCTCTAGTTTACGTTAAAAAACCATCTTATTCTCTTTCTACCTTTGTCGATTTTTATGGGAAAGAAACGTCAATCAACAGATCCTTCTCCTTCCAACGGGAAGCAGTTGAGAACTAATTCATATCACATCTTTACACATCACCCAGACGTAGCATTCCGATGTTGTAGACATGTTTTCTGAACGAAGTGGTGGGCAATTAATTTATTTATATTTCTTTTTAATTTTAATTTTTTATATGAAAGTTGAGAAGTCGCAAGTAAGTTGTTTTTACTTTTAGATTTTTCTTATCACACCAACGGTATTTTAGGGCTTTTCTCCTTCTCCAAGGTTTTTGTAAAAGAATTATTAAAATTTTCTATAAAATATGACAAAACCAAAATATATATTCCCAAGATTTAATAGTACTCATTAGTATTTTTAGGTTTCCCAAACGGCATATTAATCTTTGAATGCATGCCTTAGAAATTAATGACATTGTTTACTTTTCTTTTTACTAGAAAATAATATTAATAGTCAATTAAGCAAAGGAAACCTTTCACATCTCTTCTCTAGTTTACGTTAAAAAACCATCTTATTCTCTTTCTACCTTTGTCGATTTTTATGGGAAAGAAACGTCAATCAACAGATCCTTCTCCTTCCAACGGGAAGCAGTTGAGAACTAATTCATATCACATCTTTACACATCACCCAGACGTAGCATTCCGATGTTGTAGACATGTTTTCTGAACGAAGTGGTGGGCAATTAATTTATTTATATTTCTTTTTAATTTTAATTTTTTATATGAAAGTTGAGAAGTAGCAATTAAGTTGTTTTTACTTTTAGATTTTTCTTATCACACCAACGGTATTTTAGGGCTTTTCTCCATCTCCAAGGTTTTTGTAAAAGAATTATTAAAATTTTGTATAAAATATAACGAAACCAAAATATATATTCCCAAGATTTAATAGTACTCATTATTATTTTTAGGTTTCCCAAACGGTATCTTAATCTTTGAATGCATGCCTTAGTAGTTAATGACATTGTTTACTTTTCTTTTTACTAGAAAATAATATAAATAGTCAATTAAGCAAATGAAACCTTTCATCATCTCTTCTCTAGTTTACGTTAAAAAAACATCTTATTCTCTTTCTACCTTTGTCGATTTTTATGGGAAAGAAACGTCAATCAACAGATCCTTCTCCTTCCAACGAGAAGCAGTTGAGAACTAATTCATATCACATCTTTACACATCACTCAGATGTCGCATTCCAATGTTGTAGACATGTTTTCTGAACGAAGTGGTGGGCAATTAATTTATTTTATATTCCTTTTTAATTTTATTTTTTTATATGAAAGTCGAGAAGTCGCAATTAATTTATTTTTACTTTTAGATTTTTCTTATCACACCAACGGTATTTTAGGGCTTTTCTCCTTCTCCAAGGTTTTTGTAAAAGAATTACTAAAATTTTCTATAAAATATAACGAAACCAAAATATATATTCCCAAGATTTAATAGTACTCATTAGTATTTTTAGGTTTCCCAAACGGCATATTAATCTTTGAATGCATGCCTTAGAAGTTAATGACATTGTTTACTTTTCTTTTTACTAGAAAATAATATAAATAGTCAATTAAGCAAAGGAAACCTTTCATCATCTCTTCTCTAGTTTACGTTAAAAAAACATCTTATTCTCTTTCTACCTTTGTCGATTTTTATGGGAAAGAAACGTCAATCAACAGATCCTTCTCCTTCCAACGGGAAGCAGTTGAGAACTAATTCAGATCACATCTTTACACATCACTCAGATGTCGCATTCCAATGTTGTAGACATGTTTTCTGAACGAAGTGGTGGGCAATTAATTTATTTATATTTCTTTTTAATTTTATTTTTTTATATGAAAGTTGAGAAGTCGCAATTAAGTTGTTTTTACTTTTAGATTTTTCTTATCACACCAACGGTATTTTAGGGCTTTTCTCCTTCTCCAAGGTTTTTGTAAAAGAATTATTAAAATTTTCTATAAAATATGACGAAACCAAAATATATATTCCCAAGATTTAATAGTACTCATTAGTATTTTTAGGTTTCCCAAACGGCATATTAATCTTTGAATGCATGCCTTAGAAATTAATGACATTGTTTACTTTTCTTTTTACTAGAAAATAATATTAATAGTCAATTAAGCAAAGGAAACCTTTCATCATCTTTTCTCTAGTTTACGTTAAAAAAAATCTTATTTTCTTTCTACCTTTGTTGATTTTTATGGGAAAGAAACGTCAATCAACAGATCCTTCTCTTTCCAACGAGAAGCAGATGAGAACTAATTCAGATCACATCTTTACACATCGCTCAGATGTCGCATTCTAATGTCGTAGACATGTTTTCTGAACGAAGTGATGGGTAATTAATTTATTTTATATTTCTTTTTAATTTTATTTTTTTATATGAAAGTCGAGCAGTCTCAATTAAGTTATTTTTACTTTTAGATTTTTCTTATCACACCAACGGTATTTTAGGGCTTTTCTCCTCCGCCAAGGTTTTTGTAAAAGAATTATTAAAATTTTCTATAAAATATAACAAAACCAAAATATATATTCCCGATTTAATAGTACTCATTAGTATTTTTAGGTTTCCCAAACGGCATATTAATCGTTGAATGCCTGCCTTAGAAGTTAATGACATTGTTTACTTTTCTCTTTACTAGAAAATAATATAAATAGTCAATTAAGCAAAGGAAACCTTTCGTCATCTCTTCTCTAGTTTACGTTAAAAAAACATCTTATTTTCTTTCTACCTTTGTCGATTTTTATGGGAAAGAAACGTCAATCAACAGATCCTTCTCCTTCCAACGGAAAGCAGTTGAGAACTAATTCAGATCACATCTTTACACATCGCTCAGATGTCGCATTCCATTGTTGTATACATGTTTTCTGAACGAAGTGGTAGGCAATTAATTTATTTTATATTTCTTTTTCATTTTATTTTTTTATATGAAAGTCGAGAAGTCGCAATTAATTTATTTTTACTTTTAGATTTTTCTTATCACACCAACAGTATTTTTGGGCTTTTCTCCTTCTCCAAGGTTTTTGTAAAAGAATTATTAAAATTTTCTATAAAATATGACGAAACCAAAATATATATTCCCAAGATTTAATAGTACTCATTAGTATTTTTAGGTTTCCCAAACGGTATATTAATCTTTGAATGCATGCCTTAGAAGTTAATGACATTGTTTACTTTTCTTTTTACTAGAAAATAATATTAATAGTCAATTAAACAAAGGAAACCTTTCATCATCTCTTCTCTAGTTTACGTTAAAAAAACATCTTATTTTCTTTCTACCTTTGTCGATTTTTATGGGAAAGAAACGTCAATCAACAGATCCTTCTCCTTCCAACGGGAAGCAGTTGAGAACTAATTCATATCACATCTTTACACATCACCCAGACGTCGCATTCCGATGTTGTAGACATGTTTTCTGAACGAAGTGGTGGGCAATTAATTTATTTATATTTCTTTTTAATTTTATTTTTTTATATGAAAGTCGAGAAGTCGCAATTAATTTATTTTTACTTTTAGATTTTTCTTATCACACCAACAGTATTTTTGGGCTTTTCTCCTTCTCCAAGGTTTTTGTAAAAGAATTATTAAAATTTTCTATAAAATATAACGAAACCAAAATATATATTCCCAAGATTTAATAGTACTCATTAGTATTTTTAGGTTTCCCAAACGGTATATTAATCTTTGAATGCATGCCTTAGTAGTTAATGACATTGTTTACTTTTCTTTTTACTAGAAAATAATATAAATAGTCAATTAAGCAAAGGAAACCTTTCATCATCTCTTCTCTAGTTTACGTTAAAAAAACATCTTATTTTCTTTCTACCTTTGTCGATTTTTATGGGAAAGAAACGTCAATCAACAGATCCTTCTCCTTCCAACGGGAAGCAGTTGAGAACTAATTCAGATCACATCTTTACACATCACTCAGATGTCGCATTCCAATGTTGTAGACATGTTTTCTGAACGATGGTGGGCAATTAATTTATTTATATTTCTTTTTAATTTTATTTTTTTATATGAAAGTCGAGAAGTCGCAATTAAGTTATTTTTACTTTTAGATTTTTCTTATCACACCAACGGTATTTTAGGGCTTTTCTCCTCCGCCAAGGTTTTTGTAAAAGAATTATTAAAATTTTCTATAAAATATAACAAAACCAAAATATATATTCCCGATTTAATAGTACTCATTAGTATTTTTAGGTTTCCCAAACGGCATATTAATCGTTGAATGCCTGCCTTAGAAGTTAATGACATTGTTTACTTTTCTCTTTACTAGAAAATAATATAAATAGTCAATTAAGCAAAGGAAACCTTTCGTCATCTCTTCTCTAGTTTACGTTAAAAAAACATCTTATTTTCTTTCTACCTTTGTCGATTTTTATGGGAAAGAAACGTCAATCAACAGATCCTTCTCCTTCCAACGGAAAGCAGTTGAGAACTAATTCAGATCACATCTTTACACATCGCTCAGATATCGCATTCCATTGTTGTATACATGTTTTCTGAACGAAGTGGTAGGCAATTAATTTATTTTATATTTCTTTTTCATTTTATTTTTTTATATGAAAGTCGAGAAGTCGCAATTAATTTATTTTTACTTTTAGATTTTTCTTATCACACCAACAGTATTTTTGGGCTTTTCTCCTTCTCCAAGGTTTTTGTAAAAGAATTATTAAAATTTTCTATAAAATATGACGAAACCAAAATATATATTCCCAAGATTTAATAGTACTCATTAGTATTTTTAGGTTTCCCAAACGGTATATTAATCTTTGAATGCATGCCTTAGAAGTTAATGACATTGTTTACTTTTCTTTTTACTAGAAAATAATATTAATAGTCAATTAAACAAAGGAAACCTTTCATCATCTCTTCTCTAGTTTACGTTAAAAAAACATCTTATTTTCTTTCTACCTTTGTCGATTTTTATGGGAAAGAAACGTCAATCAACAGATCCTTCTCCTTCCAACGGGAAGCAGTTGAGAACTAATTCATATCACATCTTTACACATCACCCAGACGTCGCATTCCGATGTTGTAGACATGTTTTCTGAACGAAGTGGTGGGCAATTAATTTATTTATATTTCTTTTTAATTTTATTTTTTTATATGAAAGTCGAGAAGTCGCAATTAATTTATTTTTACTTTTAGATTTTTCCTATCACACCAACAGTATTTTTGGGCTTTTCTCCTTCTCCAAGGTTTTTGTAAAAGAATTATTAAAATTTTCTATAAAATATAACGAAACCAAAATATATATTCCCAAGATTTAATAGTACTCATTAGTATTTTTAGGTGTCCCAAACGGCATATTAATCTTTGAATGCATGCCTTAGAAGTTAATGACATTGTTTACTTTTCTTTTTACTAGAAAATAATATAAATAGTCAATTAAGCAAAGGAAACGTTTCATCATCTCTTCTCTAGTTTACGTTAAAAAACATCTTATTCTCTTTCTACCTTTGTCGATTTTTATGGGAAAGAAACGTCAATCAACAGATCCTTCTCCTTCCAACGGGAAGCAGTTGAGAACTAATTCATATCACATCTTTACATATCGCTCAGATGTCGCATTCCAGTGTTGTAGACATGTTTTCTGAACGAAGTGGTGGGCAATTAATTTATTTTATATTTCTTTTTCATTTTATTTTTTTATATGAAAGTCGAGAAGTCGCAATTAATTTATTTTTACTTTTAGATTTTTCTTATCACACCAATGGTATTTTAGGGCTTTTCTCCTTCTCCAAGGTTTTTGTAAAAGAATTACTAAAATTTTCTATAAAATATAACGAAACCAAAATATATATTCCCAAGATTTAATAGTACTCATTAGTATTTTTAGGTGTCCCAAACGGCATATTAATCTTTGAATGCATGCCTTAGAAGTTAATGACATTGTTTACTTTTCTTTTTACTAGAAAATAATATAAATAGTCAATTAAGCAAAGGAAACGTTTCATCATCTCTTCTCTAGTTTACGTTAAAAAACATCTTATTCTCTTTCTACCTTTGTCGATTTTTATGGGAAAGAAACGTCAATCAACAGATCCTTCTCCTTCCAACGGGAAGCAGTTGAGAACTAATTCATATCACATCTTTACACATCACCCAGACGTAGCATTCCGATGTTGTAGACATGTTTTCTGAACGAAGTGGTGGGCAATTAATTAATTTATATTTCTTTTTAATTTTAATTTTTTATATGAAAGTTGAGAAGTCGCAATTAAGTTGTTTTTACTTTTAGATTTTTCTTATCACACCAACGGTATTTTAGGGCTTTTCTCCTTCTCCAAGGTTTTTGTAAAAGAATTATTAAAATTTTCTATAAAATATGACGAAACCAAAATATATATTCCCAAGATTTAATAGTACTCATTAGTATTTTTAGGTTTCCCAAACGGCATATTAATCTTTGAATGCATGCCTTAGAAATTAATGACATTGTTTACTTTTCTTTTTACTAGAAAATAATATAAATAGTCAATTAAGCAAAGGAAACGTTTCATCATCTCTTCTCTAGTTTACGTTAAAAAACATCTTATTCTCTTTCTACCTTTGTCGATTTTTATGGGAAAGAAACGTCAATCAACAGATCCTTCTCCTTCCAACGGGAAGCAGTTGAGAACTAATTCATATCACATCTTTACACATCGCTCAGATATCGCATTCCATTGTTGTATACATGTTTTCTGAACGAAGTGGTAGGCAATTAATTTATTTTATATTTCTTTTTCATTTTATTTTTTTATATGAAAGTCGAGAAGTCGCAATTAATTTATTTTTACTTTTAGATTTTTCTTATCACACCAATGGTATTTTAGGGCTTTTCTCCTTCTCCAAGGTTTTTGTAAAAGAATTACTAAAATTTTCTATAAAATATAACGAAACCAAAATATATATTCCCAAGATTTAATAGTACTCATTAGTATTTTTAGGTGTCCCAAACGGCATATTAATCTTTGAATGCATGCCTTAGAAGTTAATGACATTGTTTACTTTTCTTTTTACTAGAAAATAATATAAATAGTCAATTAAGCAAAGGAAACGTTTCATCATCTCTTCTCTAGTTTACGTTAAAAAACATCTTATTCTCTTTCTACCTTTGTCGATTTTTATGGGAAAGAAACGTCAATCAACAGATCCTTCTCCTTCCAACGGGAAGCAGTTGAGAACTAATTCATATCACATCTTTACACATCACCCAGACGTAGCATTCCGATGTTGTAGACATGTTTTCTGAACGAAGTGGTGGGCAATTAATTAATTTATATTTCTTTTTAATTTTAATTTTTTATATGAAAGTTGAGAAGTCGCAATTAAGTTGTTTTTACTTTTAGATTTTTCTTATCACACCAACGGTATTTTAGGGCTTTTCTCCTTCTCCAAGGTTTTTGTAAAAGAATTATTAAAATTTTCTATAAAATATGACGAAACCAAAATATATATTCCCAAGATTTAATAGTACTCATTAGTATTTTTAGGTGTCCCAAACGGCATATTAATCTTTGAATGCATGCCTTAGAAGTTAATGACATTGTTTACTTTTCTTTTTACTAGAAAATAATATAAATAGTCAATTAAGCAAAGGAAACGTTTCATCATCTCTTCTCTAGTTTACGTTAAAAAACATCTTATTCTCTTTCTACCTTTGTCGATTTTTATGGGAAAGAAACGTCAATCAACAGATCCTTCTCCTTCCAACGGGAAGCAGTTGAGAACTAATTCATATCACATCTTTACACATCACCCAGACGTAGCATTCCGATGTTGTAGACATGTTTTCTGAACGAAGTGGTGGGCAATTAATTAATTTATATTTCTTTTTAATTTTAATTTTTTATATGAAAGTTGAGAAGTCGCAATTAAGTTGTTTTTACTTTTAGATTTTTCTTATCACACCAACGGTATTTTAGGGCTTTTCTCCTTCTCCAAGGTTTTTGTAAAAGAATTATTAAAATTTTCTATAAAATATGACGAAACCAAAATATATATTCCCAAGATTTAATAGTACTCATTAGTATTTTTAGGTTTCCCAAACGGCATATTAATCTTTGAATGCATGCCTTAGAAATTAATGACATTGTTTACTTTTCTTTTTACTAGAAAATAATATTAATAGTCAATTAAGCAAAGGAAACCTTTCATCATCTCTTCTCTAGTTTACGTTAAAAAACCATCTTATTCTCTTTCTACCTTTGTCGATTTTTATGGGAAAGAAACGTCAATCAACAGATCCTTCTCCTTCCAACGGGAAGCAGTTGAGAACTAATTCATATCACATCTTTACACATCACCCAGACGTCGCATTCCGATGTTGTAGACATGTTTTCTGAACGAAGTGGTGGGCAATTAATTTATTTATATTTCTTTTTAATTTTATTTTTTTATATGAAAGTCGAGAAGTCGCAATTAAGTTGTTTTTACTTTTAGATTTTTCTTATCACACCAACGGTATTTTAGGGCTTTTCTCTTTCTCCAAGGTTTTTGTAAAAGAATTATTAAAATTTTGTATAAAATATAACGAAACCAAAATATATATTCCCAAGATTTAATAGTACTCATTAGTATTTTTAGGTTTCCCAAACGGCATATTAATCTTTGAATGCATGCCTTAGAAGTTAATGACATTGTTTACTTTTCTTTTTACTAGAAAATAATATAAATAGTCAATTAAGCAAAGGAAACCTTTCATCATCTCTTCTCTAGTTTACGTTAAAAAAAATCTTATTTTCTTTCTACCTTTGTCGATTTTTATGGGAAAGAAACGTCAATCAACAGATCCTTCTCCTTCCAACGGGAAGCAGTTGAGAACTAATTCAGATCACATCTTTACATATCGCTCAGATGTCGCATTCCAGTGTTGTAGACATGTTTTCTGAACGAAGTGGTGGGCAATTAATTTATTTTATATTTCTTTTTAATTTTATTTTTTTATATGAAAGTCGAGAAGTCGCAATTAAGTTATTTTTACTTTTAGATATTTCTTATCACACCAACGGTATTTTAGGGCTTTTCTCCTTCTCCAAGGTTTTTGTAAAAGAATTACTAAAATTTTGTATAAAATATAACGAAACCAAAATATATATTCCCAAGATTTAATAGTACTCATTAGTATTTTTAGGTTTCCCAAAGGGCATATTAATCTTTGAATGCATCCCTTAGAAGTTAATGACATTGTTTACTTTTCTTTTTACTAGAAAATAATATAAATAGTCAATTAAGCAAAGGAAACCTTTCATCATCTCTTCTCTAGTTTACGTTAAAAAACCATCTTATTCTCTTTCTACCTTTGTCGATTTTTATGGGAAAGAAACGTCAATCAACAGATCCTTCTCCTTCCAACGGGAAGCAGTTGAGAACTAATTCATATCACATCTTTACACATCACCCAGACGTCGCATTCCGATGTTGTAGACATGTTTTCTGAACGATGGTGGGCAATTAATTTATTTATATTTCTTTTTAATTTTATTTTTTTATATGAAAGTCGAGAAGTCGCAATTAAGTTGTTTTTACTTTTAGATTTTTCTTATCACACCAACGGTATTTTAGGGCTTTTCTCCTTCTCCAAGGTTTTTGTAAAAGAATTATTAAAATTTTGTATAAAATATAATGAAACCAAAATATATATTCCCAAGATTTAATAGTACTCATTAGTATTTTTAGGTTTCCCAAACGGCATATTAATCTTTGAATGCATGCCTTAGAAGTTAATGACATTGTTTACTTTTCTTTTTACTAGAAAATAATATAAATAGTCAATTAAGCAAAGGAAACGTTTCATCATCTCTTCTCTAGTTTACGTTAAAAAACATCTTATTCTCTTTCTACCTTTGTCGATTTTTATGGGAAAGAAACGTCAATCAACAGATCCTTCTCCTTCCAACGGGAAGCAGTTGAGAACTAATTCATATCACATCTTTACACATCACCCAGACGTAGCATTCCGATGTTGTAGACATGTTTTCTGAACGAAGTGGTGGGCAATTAATTAATTTATATTTCTTTTTAATTTTAATTTTTTATATGAAAGTTGAGAAGTCGCAATTAAGTTGTTTTTACTTTTAGATTTTTCTTATCACACCAACGGTATTTTAGGGCTTTTCTCCTTCTCCAAGGTTTTTGTAAAAGAATTATTAAAATTTTCTATAAAATATGACGAAACCAAAATATATATTCCCAAGATTTAATAGTACTCATTAGTATTTTTAGGTTTCCCAAACGGCATATTAATCTTTGAATGCATGCCTTAGAAATTAATGACATTGTTTACTTTTCTTTTTACTAGAAAATAATATTAATAGTCAATTAAGCAAAGGAAACCTTTCATCATCTCTTCTCTAGTTTACGTTAAAAAACCATCTTATTCTCTTTCTACCTTTGTCGATTTTTATGGGAAAGAAACGTCAATCAACAGATCCTTCTCCTTCCAACGGGAAGCAGTTGAGAACTAATTCATATCACATCTTTACACATCACCCAGACGTCGCATTCCGATGTTGTAGACATGTTTTCTGAACGAAGTGGTGGGCAATTAATTTATTTATATTTCTTTTTAATTTTATTTTTTTATATGAAAGTCGAGAAGTCGCAATTAAGTTGTTTTTACTTTTAGTTTTTTCTTATCACACCAACGGTATTTTAGGGCTTTTCTCTTTCTCCAAGGTTTTTGTAAAAGAATTATTAAAATTTTCTATAAAATATGACGAAACCAAAATATATATTCCCAAGATTTAATAGTACTCATTAGTATTTTTAGGTTTCCCAAACGGCATATTAATCTTTGAATGCATGCCTTAGAAATTAATGACATTGTTTACTTTTCTTTTTACTAGAAAATAATATAAATAGTCAATTAAGCAAAGGAAACGTTTCATCATCTCTTCTCTAGTTTACGTTAAAAAACATCTTATTCTCTTTCTACCTTTGTCGATTTTTATGGGAAAGAAACGTCAATCAACAGATCCTTCTCCTTCCAACGGGAAGCAGTTGAGAACTAATTCATATCACATCTTTACACATCGCTCAGATATCGCATTCCATTGTTGTATACATGTTTTCTGAACGAAGTGGTAGGCAATTAATTTATTTTATATTTCTTTTTCATTTTATTTTTTATATGAAAGTCGAGAAGTCGCAATTAATTTATTTTTACTTTTAGATTTTTCTTATCACACCAATGGTATTTTAGGGCTTTTCTCCTTCTCCAAGGTTTTTGTAAAAGAATTACTAAAATTTTCTATAAAATATAACGAAACCAAAATATATATTCCCAAGATTTAATAGTACTCATTAGTATTTTTAGGTGTCCCAAACGGCATATTAATCTTTGAATGCATGCCTTAGAAGTTAATGACATTGTTTACTTTTCTTTTTACTAGAAAATAATATAAATAGTCAATTAAGCAAAGGAAACGTTTCATCATCTCTTCTCTAGTTTACGTTAAAAAACATCTTATTCTCTTTCTACCTTTGTCGATTTTTATGGGAAAGAAACGTCAATCAACAGATCCTTCTCCTTCCAACGGGAAGCAGTTGAGAACTAATTCATATCACATCTTTACACATCACCCAGACGTAGCATTCCGATGTTGTAGACATGTTTTCTGAACGAAGTGGTGGGCAATTAATTAATTTATATTTCTTTTTAATTTTAATTTTTTATATGAAAGTTGAGAAGTCGCAATTAAGTTGTTTTTACTTTTAGATTTTTCTTATCACACCAACGGTATTTTAGGGCTTTTCTCCTTCTCCAAGGTTTTTGTAAAAGAATTATTAAAATTTTCTATAAAATATGACGAAACCAAAATATATATTCCCAAGATTTAATAGTACTCATTAGTATTTTTAGGTGTCCCAAACGGCATATTAATCTTTGAATGCATGCCTTAGAAGTTAATGACATTGTTTACTTTTCTTTTTACTAGAAAATAATATAAATAGTCAATTAAGCAAAGGAAACGTTTCATCATCTCTTCTCTAGTTTACGTTAAAAAACATCTTATTCTCTTTCTACCTTTGTCGATTTTTATGGGAAAGAAACGTCAATCAACAGATCCTTCTCCTTCCAACGGGAAGCAGTTGAGAACTAATTCATATCACATCTTTACACATCACCCAGACGTAGCATTCCGATGTTGTAGACATGTTTTCTGAACGAAGTGGTGGGCAATTAATTAATTTATATTTCTTTTTAATTTTAATTTTTTATATGAAAGTTGAGAAGTCGCAATTAAGTTGTTTTTACTTTTAGATTTTTCTTATCACACCAACGGTATTTTAGGGCTTTTCTCCTTCTCCAAGGTTTTTGTAAAAGAATTATTAAAATTTTCTATAAAATATGACGAAACCAAAATATATATTCCCAAGATTTAATAGTACTCATTAGTATTTTTAGGTTTCCCAAACGGCATATTAATCTTTGAATGCATGCCTTAGAAATTAATGACATTGTTTACTTTTCTTTTTACTAGAAAATAATATTAATAGTCAATTAAGCAAAGGAAACCTTTCATCATCTCTTCTCTAGTTTACGTTAAAAAACCATCTTATTCTCTTTCTACCTTTGTCGATTTTTATGGGAAAGAAACGTCAATCAACAGATCCTTCTCCTTCCAACGGGAAGCAGTTGAGAACTAATTCATATCACATCTTTACACATCACCCAGACGTCGCATTCCGATGTTGTAGACATGTTTTCTGAACGAAGTGGTGGGCAATTAATTTATTTATATTTCTTTTTAATTTTATTTTTTTATATGAAAGTCGAGAAGTCGCAATTAAGTTGTTTTTACTTTTAGATTTTTCTTATCACACCAACGGTATTTTAGGGCTTTTCTCTTTCTCCAAGGTTTTTGTAAAAGAATTATTAAAATTTTGTATAAAATATAACGAAACCAAAATATATATTCCCAAGATTTAATAGTACTCATTAGTATTTTTAGGTTTCCCAAACGGCATATTAATCTTTGAATGCATGCCTTAGAAGTTAATGACATTGTTTACTTTTCTTTTTACTAGAAAATAATATAAATAGTCAATTAAGCAAAGGAAACCTTTCATCATCTCTTCTCTAGTTTACGTTAAAAAAAATCTTATTTTCTTTCTACCTTTGTCGATTTTTATGGGAAAGAAACGTCAATCAACAGATCCTTCTCCTTCCAACGGGAAGCAGTTGAGAACTAATTCAGATCACATCTTTACATATCGCTCAGATGTCGCATTCCAGTGTTGTAGACATGTTTTCTGAACGAAGTGGTGGGCAATTAATTTATTTTATATTTCTTTTTAATTTTATTTTTTTATATGAAAGTCGAGAAGTCGCAATTAAGTTATTTTTACTTTTAGATATTTCTTATCACACCAACGGTATTTTAGGGCTTTTCTCCTTCTCCAAGGTTTTTGTAAAAGAATTACTAAAATTTTGTATAAAATATAACGAAACCAAAATATATATTCCCAAGATTTAATAGTACTCATTAGTATTTTTAGGTTTCCCAAAGGGCATATTAATCTTTGAATGCATCCCTTAGAAGTTAATGACATTGTTTACTTTTCTTTTTACTAGAAAATAATATAAATAGTCAATTAAGCAAAGGAAACCTTTCATCATCTCTTCTCTAGTTTACGTTAAAAAACCATCTTATTCTCTTTCTACCTTTGTCGATTTTTATGGGAAAGAAACGTCAATCAACAGATCCTTCTCCTTCCAACGGGAAGCAGTTGAGAACTAATTCATATCACATCTTTACACATCACCCAGACGTCGCATTCCGATGTTGTAGACATGTTTTCTGAACGATGGTGGGCAATTAATTTATTTATATTTCTTTTTAATTTTATTTTTTTATATGAAAGTCGAGAAGTCGCAATTAAGTTGTTTTTACTTTTAGATTTTTCTTATCACACCAACGGTATTTTAGGGCTTTTCTCCTTCTCCAAGGTTTTTGTAAAAGAATTATTAAAATTTTGTATAAAATATAATGAAACCAAAATATATATTCCCAAGATTTAATAGTACTCATTAGTATTTTTAGGTTTCCCAAACGGCATATTAATCTTTGAATGCATGCCTTAGAAGTTAATGACATTGTTTACTTTTCTTTTTACTAGAAAATAATATAAATAGTCAATTAAGCAAAGGAAACGTTTCATCATCTCTTCTCTAGTTTACGTTAAAAAACATCTTATTCTCTTTCTACCTTTGTCGATTTTTATGGGAAAGAAACGTCAATCAACAGATCCTTCTCCTTCCAACGGGAAGCAGTTGAGAACTAATTCATATCACATCTTTACACATCACCCAGACGTAGCATTCCGATGTTGTAGACATGTTTTCTGAACGAAGTGGTGGGCAATTAATTAATTTATATTTCTTTTTAATTTTAATTTTTTATATGAAAGTTGAGAAGTCGCAATTAAGTTGTTTTTACTTTTAGATTTTTCTTATCACACCAACGGTATTTTAGGGCTTTTCTCCTTCTCCAAGGTTTTTGTAAAAGAATTATTAAAATTTTCTATAAAATATGACGAAACCAAAATATATATTCCCAAGATTTAATAGTACTCATTAGTATTTTTAGGTTTCCCAAACGGCATATTAATCTTTGAATGCATGCCTTAGAAATTAATGACATTGTTTACTTTTCTTTTTACTAGAAAATAATATTAATAGTCAATTAAGCAAAGGAAACCTTTCATCATCTCTTCTCTAGTTTACGTTAAAAAACCATCTTATTCTCTTTCTACCTTTGTCGATTTTTATGGGAAAGAAACGTCAATCAACAGATCCTTCTCCTTCCAACGGGAAGCAGTTGAGAACTAATTCATATCACATCTTTACACATCACCCAGACGTCGCATTCCGATGTTGTAGACATGTTTTCTGAACGAAGTGGTGGGCAATTAATTTATTTATATTTCTTTTTAATTTTATTTTTTTATATGAAAGTCGAGAAGTCGCAATTAAGTTGTTTTTACTTTTAGTTTTTTCTTATCACACCAACGGTATTTTAGGGCTTTTCTCTTTCTCCAAGGTTTTTGTAAAACAATTATTAAAATTTTGTATAAAATATAACGAAACCAAAATATATATTCCCAAGATTTAATAGTACTCATTAGTATTTTTAGGTTTCCCAAACGGCATATTAATCTTTGAATGCATGCCTTAGAAGTTAATGACATTGTTTACTTTTCTTTTTACTAGAAAATAATATTAATAGTCAATTAAGCAAAGGAAACCTTTCATCATCTCTTCTCTAGTTTACGTTAAAAAACCATCTTATTCTGTTTCTACCTTTGTCGATTTTTATGGGAAAGAAACGTCAATCAACAGATCCTTCTCCTTCCAACGGGAAGCAGTTGAGAACTAATTCAGATCACATCTTTACACATCACTCAGATGTCGCATTCCGATGTTGTAGACATGTTTTCTGAACGAAGTGGTGGGCAATTAATTTATTTTATATTTCTTTTTAATTTTATTTTTTTATATGAAAGTCGAGAAGACGCAACTAATTTATTTTTACTTTTAGATTTTTCTTATCACACCAACGGTATTTTAGGGCTTTTCTCTTTCTCCAAGGTTTTTGTAAAACAATTATTAAAATTTTGTATAAAATATAACGAAACCAAAATATATATTCCCAAGATTTAATAGTACTCATTAGTATTTTTAGGTTTCCCAAACGGCATATTAATCTTTGAATGCATGCCTTAGAAGTTAATGACATTGTTTACTTTTCTTTTTACTAGAAAATAATATAAATAGTCAATTAAGCAAAGGAAACCTTTCATCATCTCTTCTCTAGTTTACGTTAAAAAACCATCTTATTCTGTTTCTACCTTTGTCGATTTTTATGGGAAAGAAACGTCAATCAACAGATCCTTCTCCTTCCAACGGGAAGCAGTTGAGAACTAATTCAGATCACATCTTTACACATCACTCAGATGTCGCATTCCGATGTTGTAGACATGTTTTCTGAACGAAGTGGTGGGCAATTAATTTATTTTATATTTCTTTTTAATTTTATTTTTTTATATGAAAGTCGAGAAGACGCAATTAATTTATTTTTACTTTTAGATTTTTCTTATCACACCAACGGTATTTTAGGGCTTTTCTCCTTCTCCAAGGTTTTTGTAAAAGAATTACTAAAATTTTGTATAAAATATAACGAAACCAAAATATATATTCCCAAGATTTAATAGTACTCATTAGTATTTTTAGGTTTCCCAAAGGGCATATTAATCTTTGAATGCATCCCTTAGAAGTTAATGACATTGTTTACTTTTCTTTTTACTAGAAAATAATATAAATAGTCAATTAAGCAAAGGAAACCTTTCATCATCTCTTCTCTAGTTTACGTTAAAAAACCATCTTATTCTCTTTCTACCTTTGTCGATTTTTATGGGAAAGAAACGTCAATCAACAGATCCTTCTCCTTCCAACGGGAAGCAGTTGAGAACTAATTCATATCACATCTTTACACATCACCCAGACGTCGCATTCCGATGTTGTAGACATGTTTTCTGAACGATGGTGGGCAATTAATTTATTTATATTTCTTTTTAATTTTATTTTTTTATATGAAAGTCGAGAAGTCGCAATTAAGTTGTTTTTACTTTTAGTTTTTTCTTATCACACCAACGGTATTTTAGGGCTTTTCTCTTTCTCCAAGGTTTTTGTAAAACAATTATTAAAATTTTGTATAAAATATAACGAAACCAAAATATATATTCCCAAGATTTAATAGTACTCATTAGTATTTTTAGGTTTCCCAAACGGCATATTAATCTTTGAATGCATGCCTTAGAAGTTAATGACATTGTTTACTTTTCTTTTTACTAGAAAATAATATAAATAGTCAATTAAGCAAAGGAAACCTTTCATCATCTCTTCTCTAGTTTACGTTAAAAAACCATCTTATTCTGTTTCTACCTTTGTCGATTTTTATGGGAAAGAAACGTCAATCAACAGATCCTTCTCCTTCCAACGGGAAGCAGTTGAGAACTAATTCAGATCACATCTTTACACATCACTCAGATGTCGCATTCCGATGTTGTAGACATGTTTTCTGAACGAAGTGGTGGGCAATTAATTTATTTTATATTTCTTTTTAATTTTATTTTTTTATATGAAAGTCGAGAAGACGCAATTAATTTATTTTTACTTTTAGATTTTTCTTATCACACCAACGGTATTTTAGGGCTTTTCTCCTTCTCCAAGGTTTTTGTAAAAGAATTACTAAAATTTTGTATAAAATATAACGAAACCAAAATATATATTCCCAAGATTTAATAGTACTCATTAGTATTTTTAGGTTTCCCAAAGGGCATATTAATCTTTGAATGCATCCCTTAGAAGTTAATGACATTGTTTACTTTTCTTTTTACTAGAAAATAATATAAATAGTCAATTAAGCAAAGGAAACCTTTCATCATCTCTTCTCTAGTTTACGTTAAAAAACCATCTTATTCTCTTTCTACCTTTGTCGATTTTTATGGGAAAGAAACGTCAATCAACAGATCCTTCTCCTTCCAACGGGAAGCAGTTGAGAACTAATTCATATCACATCTTTACACATCACCCAGACGTCGCATTCCGATGTTGTAGACATGTTTTCTGAACGATGGTGGGCAATTAATTTATTTATATTTCTTTTTAATTTTATTTTTTTATATGAAAGTCGAGAAGTCGCAATTAAGTTGTTTTTACTTTTAGATTTTTCTTATCACACCAACGGTATTTTAGGGCTTTTCTCCTTCTCCAAGGTTTTTGTAAAAGAATTATTAAAATTTTGTATAAAATATAACGAAACCAAAATATATATTCCCAAGATTTAATAGTACTCATTAGTATTTTTAGGTTTCCCAAACGGCATATTAATCTTTGAATGCATGCCTTAGAAGTTAATGACATTGTTTACTTTTCTTTTTACTAGAAAATAATATAAATAGTCAATTAAGCAAAGGAAACCTTTCATCATCTCTTCTCTAGTTTACGTTAAAAAAACATCTTATTTTCTTTCTACCTTTGTCGATTTTTATGGGAAAGAAACGTCAATCAACAGATCCTTCTCCTTCCAACGGGAAGCAGTTGAGAACTAATTCAGATCACATCGTTACACATCACTCAGATGTCGCATTCCGATGTTGTAGACATGTTTTCTGAACGAAGTGGTGGGCAATTAATTTATTTTATATTTCTTTTTAATTTTATTTTTTTATATGAAAGTCGAGAAGTCGCAATTAATTTATTTTTACTTTTAGATTTTTCTTATCACACCAACGGTATTTTAGGGCTTTTCTCCTTCTCCAAGGTTTTTGTAAAAGAATTACTAAAATTTTGTATAAAATATAACGAATACAAAATATATATTCCCAAGATTTAATATTTCTCATTAGTATTTTTAGGTTTCCCAAACGGCATATTAATCTTTGAATGCATGCCTCAGAAGTTAATGACATTGTTTACTTTTTTTTTGTACTAGAAAATAATATAAATAGTCAATTAAGCGAAGGAAACCTTTCATCATCTCTTCTCTAGTTTACGTTAAAAAAACATCTTATTTTCTTTCTACCTTTGTCGATTTTTATGGGAAAGAAACGTCAATCAACAGATCCTTCTCCTTCCAACGGGAAGCAGTTGAGAACTAATTCAGATCACATTGCTCATATGTCGCATTCCAATGTTGTAGACATGTTTTCTGAACGAAGTGGTGGGTAATTAATTTATTTTATATTTCGTTTTAATTTTATTTTTTTATATGAAAGTCGCGAAGTCGCAATTAAGTTATTTTTACTTTTAGATTTTTATTATCACACCAACGGTATTTTAGGGCTTTTTTCCTCCTCCAAGGTTTTTGTAAAAGAATTATTAAAATTTTCTATAAAATATAACGAAACCAAATTATATATTCCCAAGATTTAATACCACTCATTAGTATTTTTAGGTTTCCCAAACGGTATATTAATCTTTGAATGCATGCCTTAGAAGTTAATGACATTGTTTACTTTTCTTTTTACTAGAAAATAATATAAATAGTCAATTAAGCAAAGGAAACCTTTCATCATCTCTTCTCTAGTTTACGTTAAAAAAACATCTTATTTTCTTTCTACCTTTGTCGATTTTTCTGGGAAAGAAACGTCAATCAACAGATCCTTCTCCTTCCAACGGGAAGCAGTTGAGAACTAATTCAGATCACATTGCTCAGATGTCGCATTCCAATGTTGTAGACATGTTTTCTGAACGAAGTGGTGGGTAATTAATTTATTTTATATTTCTTTTTAATTTTATTTTTTTATATGAAAGTCGAGAAGTCGCAATTAAGTTATTTTTACTTTTAGATTTTTATTATCACACCAACGGTATTTTAGGGCTTTTCTCCTCCTCCAAGGTTTTTGTAAAAGAATTATTAAAATTTTCTATAAAATATAACGAAACCAAAATATATATTCCCAAGATTTAATAGCACTCATTAGTATTTTTAGGTTTCCCAAACGGTATATTAATCTTTGAATGCATGCCTTAGTAGTTAATGACATTGTTTACTTTTCTTTTTACTAGAAAATAATATAAATAGTCAATTAAGCAAAGGAAACTTTTCATCCTCTCTTCTCTAGTTTACGTTAAAAAAAATCTTATTTTCTTTCTACCTTTGTCGATTTTTATGGGAAAGAAACGTCAATCAAAAGATCCTTCTCTTTCCAACGAGAAGCAGTTGAGAACTAATTCAGATCACATCTTTACACTTCGCTCAGACGTCGCATTCCAATGTCGTAGACATGTTTTCTGAACGAAGTGGTGGGTAATTAATTTATTTTATATTTCTTTTTAATTTTATTTTTTATATGAAAGTCGAGAAGTCGCAATTAAGTTATTTTTACTTTTAGATTTTTCTTATCACACCACTGGTATTTTAGAGCTTTTCTCCTTCTCCAAGATTTTTGTAAAAGAATTATTAAAATTTTCTATAAAATATAACGAAACCAAAATATATATTCCCAAGATTTAATAGTACTCATTAGTATTTTTAGGTTTCCCAAACGGCATATTAATCTTTGAATGCATGCCTTAGAATTTAATGACATTGTTTACTTTTCTCTTTACTAGAAAATAATATAAATAGTCAATTAAGCAAAGGAAACCTTTAATCATCTCTTCTCTAGTTTACGTTAAAAAAACATCTTATTTTCTTTCTACCTTTGTCGATTTCTATGGGAAAGAAACGTCAATCAACAGATCCTTCTCCTTCCAACGGGAAGCAGTTGAGAACTAATTCAGATCACATCGCTCAGATGTCGCATTCCAATGTTGTAGACATGTTTTCTGAATGAAGTGGTGGGTAATTAATTTATTTTATATTTCTTTTTAATTTTATTTTTTTATATGAAAGTCGAGAAGTCGTAATTAAGTTATTTTTACTTTTAGATTTTTCTTATCACACCAACGGTATTTTAGGGCTTTTCTCCTCCTCCAAGGTTTTTGTAAAAGAATTATTAAAATTTTCTATAAAATATAATGAAACCAAAATATATATTCCCAAGATTTAATAGTACTCATTAGTATTTTTAGGTTTCCCAAACGGTATATTAATCTTTGAATGCATGCCTTAGAAGTTAATGACATTGTTTACTTTTCTTTTTACTAGAAAATAATATTAATAGTCAATTAAGCAAAGGAAACCTTTCATCATCTCTTCTCTAGTTTACGTTAAAAAAACATCTTATTTTCTTTCTACCTTTGTCGATTTTTATGGGAAAGAAACGTCAATCAACAGATCCTTCTCCTTCCAACGGGAAGCAGTTGAGAACTAATTCAGATCACATCTTTACACATCGCTCAGATGTCGCATTCCAATGTCGTAGACATGTTTTCTGAACGAAGTGGTGGGTAATTAATTTATTTTATATTTCTTTTTAATTTTATTTTTTTATATGAAAGTCGAGAAGTCGCAATTAAGTTATTTTTACTTTTAGATTTTTCTTATCACACCAACGGTATTTTAGGGCTTTTCTCCTCCTCCAACGTTTTTGAAAAAGAATTATTAAAATTTTCTATAAAATATAATGAAACCAAAATATATATTCCCAAGATTGAATAGTACTCATTAGTATTTTTAGGTTTCCCAAAAGGCATATTAATCTTTGAATGCATGCCTTAGAAGTTAATGACATTGTTTCTTTGAATGCATGCCTTAGAAGTTAATGACATTGTTTAGTTTTTTTTTTACTAGAAAATAATATTAATAGTCAATTAAGCAAAGGAAACCTTTCATCATCTCTTCTCTAGTTTACGTTAAAAAAACATATTATTTTCTTTCTACCTTTGTCGATTTTTATGGGAAAGAAACGTCAATCAACAGATCCTTCTCCTTCCAACGGGAAGCAGTTGAGAACTAATTCAGATCACATCTTTACACATCGCTCAGATGTCGCATTCCAATGTCGTAGACATGTTTTCTGAACGAAGTGGTGGGTAATTAATTTATTTTATATTTCTTTTTAATTTTATTTTTTTATATGAAAGTCGAGAAGTCGCAATTAAGTTATTTTTACTTTTAGATTTTTCTTATGACACCAACGATATTTTAGGGCTTTTCTCCTTCTCCAAGGTTTTTGTAAAAGAATTATTAAAATTTTCTAAAAATATAATGAAACCAAAATATATATTCCCAAGATTTAATAGTACTCATTAGTATTTTTAGGTTTCCCAAACGGCATATTAATCTTTGACTGCATGCCTTAGAAGTTAATGGCATTGTTTACTTTTCTTTTTAATAGAAAATAATATTAATAGTCAATTAAGCAAAGGAAACCTTTCATCATCTCTTCTCTAGTTTACGTTAAAAAAAATCTTATTTTCTTTCTACCTTTGTCGATTTTTATGGGAAAGAAACGTCAATCAACAGATCCTTCTCCTTCCAACGGGAAGCAGTTGAGAACTAATTCAGATCACATCTTTACACATCGCTCAGATGTCGCATTCCAATGTCGTAGACATGTTTTCTGAACGAAGTGGTGGGTAATTAATTTATTTTATATTTCTTTTTAATTTTATTTTTTTATATGAAAGTCGAGAAGTCGCAATTAAGTTATTTTTACTTTTAGATTTTTCTTATCACACCAACGGTATTTTAGGGCTTTTCTCCTCCTCCAACGTTTTTGAAAAAGAATTATTAAAATTTTCTATAAAATATAATGAAACCAAAATATATATTCCCAAGATTGAATAGTACTCATTAGTATTTTTAGGTTTCCCAAAAGGCATATTAATCTTTGAATGCATGCCTTAGAAGTTAATGACATTGTTTCTTTGAATGCATGCCTTAGAAGTTAATGACATTGTTTAGTTTTTTTTTTACTAGAAAATAATATTAATAGTCAATTAAGCAAAGGAAACCTTTCATCATCTCTTCTCTAGTTTACGTTAAAAAAACATATTATTTTCTTTCTACCTTTGTCGATTTTTATGGGAAAGAAACGTCAATCAACAGATCCTTCTCCTTCCAACGGGAAGCAGTTGAGAACTAATTCAGATCACATCTTTACACATCGCTCAGATGTCGCATTCCAATGTCGTAGACATGTTTTCTGAACGAAGTGGTGGGTAATTAATTTATTTTATATTTCTTTTTAATTTTATTTTTTTATATGAAAGTCGAGAAGTCGCAATTAAGTTATTTTTACTTTTAGATTTTTCTTATGACACCAACGATATTTTAGGGCTTTTCTCCTTCTCCAAGGTTTTTGTAAAAGAATTATTAAAATTTTCTATAAAATATAATGAAACCAAAATATATATTCCCAAGATTTAATAGTACTCATTAGTATTTTTAGGTTTCCCAAACGGCATATTAATCTTTGAATGCATGCCTTAGAAGTTAATGGCATTGTTTACTTTTCTTTTTAATAGAAAATAATATTAATAGTCAATTAAGCAAAGGAAACCTTTCATCATCTCTTCTCTAGTTTACGTTAAAAAAAATCTTATTTTCTTTCTACCTTTGTCGATTTTTATGGGAAAGAAACGTCAATCAACAGATCCTTCTCCTTCCAACGGGAAGCAGTTGAGAACTAATTCAGATCACATCTTTACATATCGCTCAGATGTCGCATTCCAGTGTTGTAGACATGTTTTCTGAACGAAGTGATGGGCAATTAATTTATTTTATATTTCTTTTTAATTTTATTTTTTTATATGAAAGTCGAGAAGTCGCAATTAAGTTATTTTTACTTTTAGATATTTCTTATCACACCAACGGTATTTTAGGGCTTTTCTCCTTCTCCAAGGTTTTTGTAAAAGAATTATTAAAATTTTCTATAAAATATAACGAAACCAAAATATATATTCCCAAGATTTAATAGTACTCATTAGTATTTTTAGGTTTCCCAAACGGTATATTAATCTTTGAATGCATGCCTTAGAAGTTAATGACATTGTTTACTTTTCTTTTTACTAGAAAATAATATTAATAGTCAATTAAGCAAAGGAAACCTTTCATCATCTCTTCTCTAGTTTACGTTAAAAAAACATCTTATTTTCTTTCTACCTTTGTCGATTTTTATGGGAAAGAAACGTCAATCAACAGATCCTTCTCCTTCCAACGGGAAGCAGTTGAGAACTAATTCAGATCACATCTTTACATATCGCTCAGATGTCGCATTCCAGTGTTGTAGACATGTTTTCTGAACGAAGTGGTGGGCAATTAATTTATTTTATATTTCTTTTTAATTTTATTTTTTATATGAAAGTCGAGAAGTCGCAATTAAGTTATTTTTACTTTTAGATATTTCTTATCACACCAACGGTATTTTAGGGCTTTTCTCCTTCTCCAAGGTTTTTGTAAAAGAATTATTAAAATTTTCTATAAAATATAACGAAACCAAAATATATATTCCCAAGATTTAATAGTACTCATTAGTATTTTTAGGTTTCCCAAACGGTATATTAATCTTTGAATACATGCCTTAGAAGTTAATGACATTGTTTACTTTTCTTTTTACTAGAAAATAATATTAATAGTCAATTAAACAAAGGAAACCTTTCATCATCTCTTCTCTAGTTTACGTTAAAAAAAATCTTATTTTCTTTCTACCTTTGTCGATTTTTATGGGAAAGAAACGTCAATCAACAGATCCTTCTCCTTCCAACGGGAAGCAGTTGAGAACTAATTCAGATCACATCTTTACACATTGCTCAGATGTCGCATTCCAACGTCGTAGACATGTTTTCTGAACGAAGTGGTGGGTAATTAATTTATTTTATATTTCTTTTTAATTTTATTTTTTTATATGAAAGTCGAGAAGTCGCAATTAATTTATTTTTCCTTTTAGATTTTTCTTATGACACCAACGGTATTTTAGGGCTTTTCTCCTTCTCCAAGGTTTTTGTAAAAGAATTATTAAAATTTTCTATAAAATATAATGAAACCAAAATATATATTCCCAAGATTTAATAGTACTCATTAGTATTTTTAGGTTTCCCAAACGGCATATTAATCTTTGAATGCATGCCTTAGAAGTTAATGGCATTGTTTACTTTTCTTTTTAATAGAAAATAATATTAATAGTCAATTAAGCAAAGGAAACCTTTCATCATCTCTTCTCTAGTTTACGTTAAAAAAAATCTTATTTTCTTTCTACCTTTGTCGATTTTTATGGGAAAGAAACGTCAATCAACAGATCCTTCTCCTTCCAACGGGAAGCAGTTGAGAACTAATTCAGATCACATCTTTACATATCGCTCAGATGTTCCAGTGTTGTAGACATGTTTTCTGAACGAAGTGGTGGGCAATTAATTTATTTTATATTTCTTTTTAATTTTATTTTTTTATATGAAAGTCGAGAAGTCGCAATTAAGTTATTTTTACTTTTAGATATTTCTTATCACACCAACGGTATTTTAGGGCTTTTCTCCTTCTCCAAGGTTTTTGTAAAAGAATTATTAAAATTTTCTATAAAATATAACGAAACCAAAATATATATTCCCAAGATTTAATAGTACTCATTAGTATTTTTAGGTTTCCCAAACGGTATATTAATCTTTGAATGCATGCCTTAGAAGTTAATGACATTGTTTACTTTTCTTTTTACTAGAAAATAATATTAATAGTCAATTAAGCAAAGGAAACCTTTCATCATCTCTTCTCTACTTTACGTTAAAAAAACATCTTATTTTCTTTCTACCTTTGTCGATTTTTATGGGAAAGAAACGTCAATCAACAGATCCTTCTCCTTCCAACGGGAAGCAGTTGAGAACTAATTCAGATCACATCTTTACACATCGCTCAGATGTCGCATTCCAATGTCGTAGACATGTTTTCTGAACGAAGTGGTGGGTAATTAATTTATTTTATATTTCTTTTTAATTTTATTTTTTTATATGAAAGTCGAGAAGTCGCAATTAAGTTATTTTTACTTTTAGATTTTTCTTATGACACCAACGGTATTTTAGGGCTTTTCTCCTTCTCCAAGGTTTTTGTAAAAGAATTATTAAAATTTTCTATAAAATATAAAGAAAACAAAATATATATTCCCAAGATTTAATAGTACTCATTAGTATTTTTAGGTTTCCCAAACGGTATATTAATCTTTGAATGCATGCCTTAGAAGTTAATGGCATTGTTTACTTTTCTTTTTAATAGAAAATAATATTAATAGTCAATTAAGCAAAGGAAACCTTTCATCATCTCTTCTTTAGTTTACGTTAAAAAAACATCTTATTTTCTTTCTACCTTTGTCGATTTTTATGGGAAAGAAACGTCAATCAACAGATCCTTCTCCTTCCAACGGGAAGCAGTTGAGACCTAATTCAGATCACATCTTTACATATCGCTCAGATGTCGCATTCCAGTGTTGTAGACATGTTTTCTGAACGAAGTGGTGGGCAATTAATTTATTTTATATTTCTTTTTAATTTTATTTTTTTATATGAAAGTCGAGAAGTCGCAATTAATTTATTTTTACTTTTAGATTTTTCTTATCACACCAATGGTATTTTAGGGCTTTTCTCCTTCTCCAAGGTTTTTGTAAAAGAATTATTAAAATTTTCTATAAAATATAACGAAACCAAAATATATATTCCCAAGATTTAATAGTACTCATTAGTATTTTTAGGTTTCCCAAACGGTATATTAATCTTTGAATGCATGCCTTAGAAGTTAATGACATTGTTTACTTTTCTTTTTACTAGAAAATAATATTAATAGTCAATTAAGCAAAGGAAACCTTTCATCATCTCTTCTCTAGTTTACGTTAAAAAAACATCTTATTTTCTTTCTACCTTTGTCGATTTTTATGGGAAAGAAACGTCAATCAACAGATCCTTCTCCTTCCAACGGGAAGCAGTTGAGAACTAATTCAGATCACATCTTTACATATCGCTCAGATGTCGCATTCCAGTGTTGTAGACATGTTTTCTGAACGAAGTGGTGGGCAATTAATTTATTTTATATTTCTTTTTAATTTTATTTTTTTATATGAAAGTCGAGAAGTCGCAATTAAGTTATTTTTACTTTTAGATATTTCTTATCACACCAACGGTATTTTAGGGCTTTTCTCCTTCTCCAAGGTTTTTGTAAAAGAATTATTAAAATTTTCTATAAAATATAACGAAACCAAAATATATATTCCCAAGATTTAATAGTACTCATTAGTATTTTTAGGTTTCCCAAAGGGTATATTAATCTTTGAATGCATGCCTTAGAAGTTAATGACATTGTTTACTTTTCTTTTTACTAGAAAATAATATTAATAGTCAATTAAGCAAAGGAAACCTTTCATCATCTCTTCTCTAGTTTACGTTAAAAAAACATCTTATTTTCTTTCTACCTTTGTCGATTTTTATGGGAAAGAAACGTCAATCAACAGATCCTTCTCCTTCCAACGGGAAGCAGTTGAGAACTAATTCAGATCACATCTTTACACATCGCTCAGATGTCGCATTCCAATGTCGTAGACATGTTTTCTGAACGAAGTGGTGGGTAATTAATTTATTTTATATTTCTTTTTAATTTTATTTTTTTATATGAAAGTCGAGAAGTCGCAATTAAGTTATTTTTACTTTTAGATTTTTCTTATGACACCAACGGTATTTTAGGGCTTTTCTCCTTCTCCAAGGTTTTTGTAAAAGAATTATTAAAATTTTCTATAAAATATAAAGAAACCAAAATATATATTCCCAAGATTTAATAGTACTCATTAGTATTTTTAGGTTTCCCAAACGGCATATTAATCTTTGAATGCATGCCTTAGAAGTTAATGGCATTGTTTACTTTTCTTTTTAATAGAAAATAATATTAATAGTCAATTAAGCAAAGGAAACCTTTCATCATCTCTTCTTTAGTTTACGTTAAAAAAACATCTTATTTTCTTTCTACCTTTGTCAATTTTTATGGGAAAGAAACGTCAATCAACAGATCCTTCTCCTTCCAACGGGAAGCAGTTGAGACCTAATTCAGATCACATCTTTACATATCGCTCAGATGTCGCATTCCAGTGTTGTAGACATGTTTTCTGAACGAAGTGGTGGGCAATTAATTTATTTTATATTTCTTTTTAATTTTATTTTTTTATATGAAAGTCGAGAAGTCGCAATTAAGTTATTTTTACTTTTAGATATTTCTTATCACACCAACGGTATTTTAGGGCTTTTCTCCTTCTCCAAGGTTTTTGTAAAAGAATTATTAAAATTTTCTATAAAATATAACGAAACCAAAATATATATTCCCAAGATTTAATAGTACTCATTAGTATTTTTAGGTTTCCCAAACGGTATATTAATCTTTGAATGCATGCCTTAGAAGTTAATGACAATGTTTACTTTTCTTTTTACTAGAAAATAATATTAATAGTCAATTAAGCAAAGGAAACCTTTCATCATCTCTTCTCTAGTTTACGTTAAAAAAACATCTTATTTTCTTTCTACCTTTGTCGATTTTTATGGGAAAGAAACGTCAATCAACAGATCCTTCTCCTTCCAACGGGAAGCAGTTGAGAACTAATTCAGATCACATCTTTACACATTGCTCAGATGTCGCATTCCAACGTCGTAGACATGTTTTCTGAACGAAGTGGTGGGTAATTAATTTATTTTATATTTCTTTTTAATTTTATTTTTTTATATGAAAGTCGAGAAGTCGCAATTAATTTATTTTTCCTTTTAGATTTTTCTTATGACACCAACGGTATTTTAGGGCTTTTCTCCTTCTCCAAGGTTTTTGTAAAAGAATTATTAAAATTTTCTATAAAATATAACGAAACCAAAATATATATTCCCAAGATTTAATAGTACTCATTAGTATTTTTAGGTTTCCCAAACGGCATATTAATCTTTGAATGCATGCCTTAGAAGTTAATGGCATTGTTTACTTTTCTTTTTAATAGAAAATAATATTAATAGTCAATTAAGCAAAGGAAACCTTTCATCATCTCTTCTCTAGTTTACGTTAAAAAAAATCTTATTTTCTTTCTACCTTTGTCGATTTTTATGGGAAAGAAACGTCAATCAACAGATCCTTCTCCTTCCAACGGGAAGCAGTTGAGAACTAATTCAGATCACATCTTTACATATCGCTCAGATGTCGCATTCCAGTGTTGTAGACATGTTTTCTGAACGAAGTGGTGGGCAATTAATTTATTTTATATTTCTTTTTAATTTTATTTTTTTATATGAAAGTCGAGAAGTCGCAATTAAGTTATTTTTACTTTTAGATATTTCTTATCACACCAACGGTATTTTAGGGCTTTTCTCCTTCTCCAAGGTTTTTGTAAAAGAATTATTAAAATTTTCTATAAAATATAACGAAACCAAAATATATATTCCCAAGATTTAATAGTACTCATTAGTATTTTTAGGTTTCCCAAACGGTATATTAATCTTTGAATGCATGCCTTAGAAGTTAATGACATTGTTTACTTTTCTTTTTACTAGAAAATAATATTAATAGTCAATTAAGCAAAGGAAACCTTTCATCATCTCTTCTCTAGTTTACGTTAAAAAAACATCTTATTTTCTTTCTACCTTTGTCGATTTTTATGGGAAAGAAACGTCAATCAACAGATCCTTCTCCTTCCAACGGGAAGCAGTTGAGAACTAATTCAGATCACATCTTTACACATCGCTCAGATGTCGCATTCCAATGTCGTAGACATGTTTTCTGAACGAAGTGGTGGGTAATTAATTTATTTTATATTTCTTTTTAATTTTATTTTTTTATATGAAAGTCGAGAAGTCGCAATTAAGTTTTTTTTACTTTTAGATTTTTCTTATGACACCAACGGTATTTTAGGGCTTTTCTCCTTCTCCAAGGTTTTTGTAAAAGAATTATTAAAATTTTCTATAAAATATAAAGAAACCAAAATATATATTCCCAAGATTTAATAGTACTCATTAGTATTTTTAGGTTTCCCAAACGGCATATTAATCTTTGAATGCATGCCTTAGAAGTTAATGGCATTGTTTACTTTTCTTTTTAATAGAAAATAATATTAATAGTCAATTAAGCAAAGGAAACCTTTCATCATCTCTTCTTTAGTTTACGTTAAAAAAACATCTTATTTTCTTTCTACCTTTGTCAATTTTTATGGGAAAGAAACGTCAATCAACAGATCCTTCTCCTTCCAACGGGAAGCAGTTGAGACCTAATTCAGATCACATCTTTACATATCGCTCAGATGTCGCATTCCAGTGTTGTAGACATGTTTTCTGAACGAAGTGGTGGGCAATTAATTTATTTTATATTTCTTTTTAATTTTATTTTTTTATATGAAAGTCGAGAAGTCGCAATTAAGTTATTTTTACTTTTAGATATTTCTTATCACACCAACGGTATTTTAGGGCTTTTCTCCTTCTCCAAGGTTTTTGTAAAAGAATTATTAAAATTTTCTATAAAATATAACGAAACCAAAATATATATTCCCAAGATTTAATAGTACTCATTAGTATTTTTAGGTTTCCCAAACGGTATATTAATCTTTGAATGCATGCCTTAGAAGTTAATGACAATGTTTACTTTTCTTTTTACTAGAAAATAATATTAATAGTCAATTAAGCAAAGGAAACCTTTCATCATCTCTTCTCTAGTTTACGTTAAAAAAACATCTTATTTTCTTTCTACCTTTGTCGATTTTTATGGGAAAGAAACGTCAATCAACAGATCCTTCTCCTTCCAACGGGAAGCAGTTGAGAACTAATTCAGATCACATCTTTACACATTGCTCAGATGTCGCATTCCAACGTCGTAGACATGTTTTCTGAACGAAGTGGTGGGTAATTAATTTATTTTATATTTCTTTTTAATTTTATTTTTTTATATGAAAGTCGAGAAGTCGCAATTAATTTATTTTTCCTTTTAGATTTTTCTTATGACACCAACGGTATTTTAGGGCTTTTCTCCTTCTCCAAGGTTTTTGTAAAAGAATTATTAAAATTTTCTATAAAATATAACGAAACCAAAATATATATTCCCAAGATTTAATAGTACTCATTAGTATTTTTAGGTTTCCCAAACGGCATATTAATCTTTGAATGCATGCCTTAGAAGTTAATGGCATTGTTTACTTTTCTTTTTAATAGAAAATAATATTAATAGTCAATTAAGCAAAGGAAACCTTTCATCATCTCTTCTCTAGTTTACGTTAAAAAAAATCTTATTTTCTTTCTACCTTTGTCGATTTTTATGGGAAAGAAACGTCAATCAACAGATCCTTCTCCTTCCAACGGGAAGCAGTTGAGAACTAATTCAGATCACATCTTTACATATCGCTCAGATGTCGCATTCCAGTGTTGTAGACATGTTTTCTGAACGAAGTGGTGGGCAATTAATTTATTTTATATTTCTTTTTAATTTTATTTTTTTATATGAAAGTCGAGAAGTCGCAATTAAGTTATTTTTACTTTTAGATATTTCTTATCACACCAACGGTATTTTAGGGCTTTTCTCCTTCTCCAAGGTTTTTGTAAAAGAATTATTAAAATTTTCTATAAAATATAACGAAACCAAAATATATATTCCCAAGATTTAATAGTACTCATTAGTATTTTTAGGTTTCCCAAACGGTATATTAATCTTTGAATGCATGCCTTAGAAGTTAATGACATTGTTTACTTTTCTTTTTACTAGAAAATAATATTAATAGTCAATTAAGCAAAGGAAACCTTTCATCATCTCTTCTCTAGTTTACGTTAAAAAAACATCTTATTTTCTTTCTACCTTTGTCGATTTTTATGGGAAAGAAACGTCAATCAACAGATCCTTCTCCTTCCAACGGGAAGCAGTTGAGAACTAATTCAGATCACATCTTTACACATCGCTCAGATGTCGCATTCCAATGTCGTAGACATGTTTTCTGAACGAAGTGGTGGGTAATTAATTTATTTTATATTTCTTTTTAATTTTATTTTTTTATATGAAAGTCGAGAAGTCGCAATTAAGTTTTTTTTACTTTTAGATTTTTCTTATGACACCAACGGTATTTTAGGGCTTTTCTCCTTCTCCAAGGTTTTTGTAAAAGAATTATTAAAATTTTCTATAAAATATAAAGAAACCAAAATATATATTCCCAAGATTTAATAGTACTCATTAGTATTTTTAGGTTTCCCAAACGGCATATTAATCTTTGAATGCATGCCTTAGAAGTTAATGGCATTGTTTACTTTTCTTTTTAATAGAAAATAATATTAATAGTCAATTAAGCAAAGGAAACCTTTCATCATCTCTTCTTTAGTTTACGTTAAAAAAACATCTTATTTTCTTTCTACCTTTGTCAATTTTTATGGGAAAGAAACGTCAATCAACAGATCCTTCTCCTTCCAACGGGAAGCAGTTGAGACCTAATTCAGATCACATCTTTACATATCGCTCAGATGTCGCATTCCAGTGTTGTAGACATGTTTTCTGAACGAAGTGGTGGGCAATTAATTTATTTTATATTTCTTTTTAATTTAATTTTTTTATATGAAAGTCGAGAAGTCGCAATTAAGTTATTTTTACTTTTAGATATTTCTTATCACACCAACGGTATTTTAGGGCTTTTCTCCTTCTCCAAGGTTTTTGTAAAAGAATTATTAAAATTTTCTATAAAATATAACGAAACCAAAATATATATTCCCAAGATTTAATAGTACTCATTAGTATTTTTAGGTTTCCCAAACGGTATATTAATCTTTGAATGCATGCCTTAGAAGTTAATGACAATGTTTACTTTTCTTTTTACTAGAAAATAATATTAATAGTCAATTAAGCAAAGGAAACCTTTCATCATCTCTTCTCTAGTTTACGTTAAAAAAACATCTTATTTTCTTTCTACCTTTGTCGATTTTTATGGGAAAGAAACGTCAATCAACAGATCCTTCTCCTTCCAACGGGAAGCAGTTGAGAACTAATTCAGATCACATCTTTACACATTGCTCAGATGTCGCATTCCAACGTCGTAGACATGTTTTCTGAACGAAGTGGTGGGTAATTAATTTATTTTATATTTCTTTTTAATTTTATTTTTTTATATGAAAGTCGAGAAGTCGCAATTAATTTATTTTTCCTTTTAGATTTTTCTTATGACACCAACGGTATTTTAGGGCTTTTCTCCTCCTCCAAGGTTTTTGTAAAAGAATTATTAAAATTTTCTATAAAATATAACGAAACCAAAATATATATTCCCAAGATTTAATAGCACTCATTAGTATTTTTAGGTTTCCCAAACGGTATATTAATCTTTGAATGCATGCCTTAGTAGTTAATGACATTGTTTAGTTTTTTTTTTACTAGAAAATAATATTAATAGTCAATTAAGCAAAGGAAACCTTTCATCATCTCTTCTCTAGTTTACGTTAAAAAAACATATTATTTTCTTTCTACCTTTGTCGATTTTTATGGGAAAGAAACGTCAATCAACAGATCCTTCTCCTTCCAACGGGAAGCAGTTGAGAACTAATTCAGATCACATCTTTACACATCACTCAGATGTCGCATTCCAATGTTGTAGACATGTTTTCTGAACGAAGTGGTGGGGAATTAATTTATTTTATATTTCTTTTTAATTTTATTTTTTATATGAAAGTCTAGAAGTCGCAATTAAGTTATTTTTACTTTTAGATTTTTCTTATCACACCAATGGTATTTTTGGGCTTTTCTCCTTCTCCAAGGTTTTTGTAAAAGAATTATTAAAATTTTTTATAAAACATAACGAAACCAAAATATATATTCCCAAGATTTAATAGCACTCTTTAGTATTTTTAGGTTTCCCAAACGGCATATTAATCTTTGAATGCATGCCTTAGAAGTTAATGACATTGTTTACTTTTCTTTTTACTAGAAAATAATATAAATAGTCAATTAAGCAAAGAAAACCTTTCATCATCTCTTCTCTAGTTTACGTTAAAAATCATCTTATTTTCTTTCTACCTTTGTCGATTTTTATGGGAAAGAAACTTCATTCAACAGATCCTTCTCCTTCCAACGGGAAGCAGTTGAGAACTAATTCAGATCACATCTTTACACATCACTCAGATGTCGCATTCCAATGTTGTAGACACGTTTTCTGAACGAAGTGGTGGGCAATTAATTTATTTTATATTTCTTTTTAATTTTATTTTTTTATATGAAAGTCGAGAAGTCGCAATTAATATATTTTTACTTTTAGATTTTTCTTATCACACCAACGGTATTTTAGGGCTTTTCTCCTTCTTCAAGGTTTTTGTAAAAGAATTATTAAAATTTTCTATAAAATATAACAAAACAAAAATATATATTCCCTAGATTTAATAGAACTCATTAGTATTTTTAGGTTTCCCAAACGGTATATTAATCTTTGAATGCATGCCTTAGAAATTAATGACATTGTTTACTTTTCTTTTTACTAGAAAATATTATAAATAGTCAATTAAGAAAAGGAAACCTTTCATCATCTCTTCTCTAGTTTACGTTAAAAAAACATCTTATTTTCTTTCTACCTTTGTCGATTTTTATGGGAAAGAAACGTCAATCAACAGATCCTTCTCCTTCCAACGGGAAGCAGTTGAGAACTAATTCAGATCACATCTTTACACATCACTCAGATGTCGCATTCCAATGTTGTAGACATGTTTTCTGAACGAAGTGGTGGGGAATTAATTTATTTTATATTTCTTTTTAATTTTATTTTTTATATGAAAGTCTAGAAGTCGCAATTAAGTTATTTTTACTTTTAGATTTTTCTTATCACACCAACGGTATTTTAGGGCTTTTCTCCTTCTACAAGGTTTTTGTAAAAGAATTATTAAAATTTTCTATAAAATATAACGAAACCAAAATATATATTCCCAACATTTAATAGTACTCATTAGTATTTTTAGGTTTCCCAAACGGTATATTAATCTTTGAATGCATGCCTTAGAAATTAATGACATTGTTTACTTTTCTTTTTACTAGAAAATAATAGAAATAGTCAATTAAGCAAAGGAAACTTTTCATCATCTCTTCTCTAGTTTACGTTAAAAAAAGATCTTATTTTCTTTCTACCTTTGTCGATTTTTATGGGAAAGAAACGTCAATCAACAGATCCTTCTCCTTCCAAAGGGAAGCAGTTGAGAACTAATTCAGATCACTTCTTTACACATCACTCAGATGTCGCATTCCAATGTTGTAGACATGTTTTCTGATCGAAGTGATTTATATTATTTTATATTTCTTTTTAATTTTATTTTTTTATATGAAAGTAGAGAAGTCGAAATTAATTTATTTTTACTTTTAGATTTTTCTTATCACACCAATGGTATTTTTGGGCTTTTCTCCTTCTCCAAGGTTTTTGTAAAAGAATTATTAAAATTTTTTATAAAACATAACGAAACCAAAATATATATTCCCAAGATTTAATAGCACTCTTTAGTATTTTTAGGTTTCCCAAACGGCATATTAATCTTTGAATGCATGCCTTAGAAGTTAATGACATTGTTTACTTTTCTTTTTACTAGAAAATAATATAAATAGTCAATTAAGCAAAGAAAACCTTTCATCATCTCTTCTCTAGTTTACGTTAAAAATCATCTTATTTTCTTTCTACCTTTGTCGATTTTTATGGGAAAGAAACTTCATTCAACAGATCCTTCTCCTTCCAACGGGAAGCAGTTGAGAACTAATTCAGATCACATCTTTACACATCACTCAGATGTCGCATTCCAATGTTGTAGACATGTTTTCTGAACGAAGTGGTGGGCAATTAATTTATTTTATATTTCTTTTTAATTTTATTTTTTTATATGAAAGTCGAGAAGTCGCAATTAATATATTTTTACTTTTAGATTTTTCTTATCACACCAACGGTATTTTAGGGCTTTTCTCCTTCTTCAAGGTTTTTGTAAAAGAATTATTAAAATTTTCTATAAAATATAACAAAACAAAAATATATATTCCCTAGATTTAATAGAACTCATTAGTATTTTTAGGTTTCCCAAACGGTATATTAATCTTTGAATGCATGCCTTAGAAATTAATGACATTGTTTACTTTTCTTTTTACTAGAAAATATTATAAATAGTCAATTAAGAAAAGGAAACCTTTCATCATCTCTTCTCTAGTTTACGTTAAAAAAACATCTTATTTTCTTTCTACCTTTGTCGATTTTTATGGGAAAGAAACGTCAATCAACAGATCCTTCTCCTTCCAACGGGAAGCAGTTGAGAACTCATTCAGATCACATCTTTACACATCACTCAGATGTCGCATTCCAATGTTGTAGACATGTTTTCTGAACGAAGTGGTGGGGAATTAATTTATTTTATATTTCTTTTTAATTTTATTTTTTATATGAAAGTCTAGAAGTCGCAATTAAGTTATTTTTACTTTTAGATTTTTCTTATCACACCAACGGTATTTTAGGGCTTTTCTCCTTCTACAAGGTTTTTGTAAAAGAATTATTAAAATTTTCTATAAAATATAACGAAACAAAAATATATATTCCCAAGAGTTAATAGTACTCATTAGTATTTTTAGGTTTCCCAAACGGCATATTAATCTTTTAATGCTTGCCTTAGAAGTTAATGACATTGTTTACTTTTCTTTTTACTAGAAAATAATATAAGTAGTCAATTAAGCAAAGGAAATCTTTCATCACCTCTTCTCTAGTTTACGTTAAAAAAAATCTTATTTTCTTTCTACCTTTGTCGATTTTTATGGGAAAGAAACGTCATTCAACAGATCCTTCTCCTTCGAACGGGAAGCAGTTGAGAACTAATTCAGATCACATCTTTACACATCACTCAGATGTCGCATTCCAATGTTGTAGACATGTTTTCTGAACGAAGTGGTGGGGAATTAATTTATTTTATATTTCTTTTTAATTTTATTTTTTATATGAAAGTCTAGAAGTCGCAATTAAGTTATTTTTACTTTTAGATTTTTCTTATCACACCAACGGTATTTTAGGGCTTTTCTCCTTCTACAAGGTTTTTGTAAAAGAATTATTAAAATTTTCTATAAAATATAACGAAACCAAAATATATATTCCCAACATTTAATAGTACTCATTAGTATTTTTAGGTTTCCCAAACGGTATATTAATCTTTGAATGCATGCCTTAGAAATTAATGACATTGTTTACTTTTCTTTTTACTAGAAAATAATAGAAATAGTCAATTAAGCAAAGGAAACTTTTCATCATCTCTTCTCTAGTTTACGTTAAAAAAAGATCTTATTTTCTTTCTACCTTTGTCGATTTTTATGGGAAAGAAACGTCAATCAACAGATCCTTCTCCTTCCAAAGGGAAGCAGTTGAGTACTAATTCAGATCACTTCTTTACACATCACTCAGATGTCGCATTCCAATGTTGTAGACATGTTTTCTGATCGAAGTGATTTATATTATTTTATATTTCTTTTTAATTTTATTTTTTTATATGAAAGTAGAGAAGTCGAAATTAATTTATTTTTACTTTTAGATTTTTCTTATCACACCAATGGTATTTTTGGGCTTTTCTCCTTCTCCAAGGTTTTTGTAAAAGAATTATTAAAAATTTTTATAAAACATAACGAAACCAAAATATATAATCCCAAGATTTAATAGCTCTCTTTAGTATTTTTAGGTTTCCCAAACGGTATATTAATCTTTGAATGCATGCCTTAGAAATTTATGACATTGTTTACTTTTCTTTTTACTAGAAAATAATATAAATAGTCAATTAAGCAAAGAAAACCTTTCATCATCTCTTCTCTAGTTTACGTTAAAAAAACATCTTATTTTCTTTCTACCTTTGTCGATTTTTATGGGAAAGAAACGTCAATCAACAGATCCTTCTCCTTCCAACGGGAAGCAGTTGAGAACTAATTCAGATCACATCTTTACACATCACTCAGATGTCGCATTCCAATGTTGTAGACATGTTTTCTGAACGAAGTGGTGGGCAATTAATTTATTTTAAATTTTTTTAATTTTATTTTTTTATATGAGAGTCGAGAAGTCGCAATTAATTTATTTTTAATTTTTTTAATTTTATTTTTTTATATGAAAGTCGAGAAGTCGCAATTAATTTATTTTTACTTTTAGATTTTTCTTATCACACCAACGGTATTTTAGGGCCTTTCTCCTTCTCCAAGGTTTTTGTAAAACAATTATTAAAATTTTCTATAAAATATAACGAAACCAAAATATATATTCCCAAGATTTAATAGCACTCATTAGTAATTTTAGGTTTCCCAAACGGTATATTAATCTTTGAATGCATGCCTTAGAAGTTAATAACATTGTTTACTTTTCTTTTTACTAAAAATAATATAAATAGTCAATTAAGCAAAGGAAACCTTTCAACATCTCTTCTCTAGTTTACGTTAAAAAAAATCTTATTTTCTTTCTACCTTTGTCGATTTTTATGGGAAAGAAACCTCAATCAACAGATCCTTCCCTTCCAACGGAAAGCAGTTGAGAACTAATTCAGATAACATCTTTATACATCACTCAGATGTCGCATTCCAATGTTGTAGACATGTTTTCTGAACGAAGTGGTGGGCAATTAATTTATTTTATATTTCTTTTTAATTTTATTTTTTTATATGAAAGTCGAGAAGTCGCAATTAATTTATTTTTACTTTTAGATTTTTCTTATCACACCAACGGTATTTTAGGGCTTTTCTCCTTCTCCAAGTTTTTGTAAAATAATTATTAAAATTTTCTATAAAATATAACAAAACCAAAATATATATTCCCAAGATTTAATAGCACTCTTTAGTATTTTTAGGTTTCCCAAACGGTATATTAATCTTTGAATGCATGCCTTAGAAATTTATGACATTGTTTACTTTTCTTTTTACTAGAAAATAATATAAATAGTCAATTAAGCAAAGAAAACCTTTCATCATCTCTTCTCTAGTTTACGTTAAAAAAACTACTTATTTTCTTTCTACCTTTGTCGATTTTTATGGGAAAGAAACGTCATTCAACAGATCCTTCTCCTTCCAACGGGAAGCAGTTGAGAACTAATTCAGATCACATCTTTACACATCACTCAGATGTCGCATTCCAATGTTGTAGACATGTTTTCTGAACGAAGTGGTGGGCAATTAATTTATTTTATATTTCTTTTTAATTTTATTTTTTTATATGAAAGTCTAGAAGTCGCAATTAAGTTATTTTTACTTTTAGATTTTTCTTATCACACCAACGGTATTTTAGGGCTTTTCTCCTTCTACAAGGTTTTTGTAAAAGAATTATTAAAATTCTCTATAAAATATAACGAAATCAAAATATATATTCCCAAGATTTAATAGTACTCATTAGTATTTTTAGGTTTCCCAAATGGCATATTAATCTTTGAATGCATACCTTAGAAGTTAATGACATTGTTTACTTTTCTTTTTACTAGAAAATAATATAAATAGTCAATTAAGCAAAGGAAACCTTTCATCATCTCTTCTCTAGTTTACGTTAAAAATCATCTTATTTTCTTTCTACCTTTGTCGATTTTTATGGGAAAGAAACGTCATTCAACAGATCCTTCTCCTTCCAACGGGAAGCAGTTGAGAACTAATTCAGATCACATCTTTACACATCGCTCAGATGTCGCATTCCAATGTTGTAGACATGTTTTCTGAACGAAGTGGTGGGCAATTAATTTATTTTATATTTCTTTTTAATTTTATTTTTTTATATGAAAGTCGAGAATTCGCAATTAATTTATTTTTACTTTTAGATTTTTCTTATCACACCAACGGTATTTTAGGGCTTTTCTTCTTCTCCAAGGTTTTTGTAAAAGAATTATTAAAATTTTCTATAAAATATAACAAAACCAAAATATATATTCCCAAGATTTAATAGAACTCATTAGTATTTTTAGGTTTCCCAAACGGTATATTAATCTTTGAATGCATGCCTTAGAAATTAATGACATTGTTTACTTTTCTTTTTACTAGAAAATAATAGAAATAGTCAATTAAGCAAAGGAAACCTTTCATCATCTCTTCTCTAGTTTACGTTAAAAAAAGATCATATTTTCTTTCTACCTTTGTCGATTTTTATGGGAAAGAAACGTCAATCAACAGATCCTTCTCCTTCCAACGGGAAGCAGTTGAGAACTAATTCAGATCACTTCTTTACACATCACTCAGATGTCGCATTCCAATGTTGTAGACATGTTTTCTGATCGAAGTGATTTATATTATTTTATATTTCTTTTTAATTTTCTTTTTTTATATGAAAGTAGAGAAGTCGAAATTAATTTATTTTTACTTTTAGATTTTTCTTATCACACCAATGGTATTTTTGGGCTTTTCTCCTTCTCTAAGGTTTTTGTAAAAGAATTATTAAAAATTTTTATAAAACATAACGAAACCAAAATATATATTCCCAAGATTTAATAGCACTCTTTAGTATTTTTAGGTTTCCCAAACGGCATATTAATCTTTGAATGCATGCCTTAGAAGTTAATGACATTGTTTACTTTTCTTTTTACTAGAAAATAATATAAATAGTCAATTAAGCAAAGAAAACCTTTCATCATCTCTTCTCTAGTTTACGTTAAAAATCATCTTATTTTCTTTCTACCTTTGTCGATTTTTATGGGAAAGAAACATCATTCAACAGATCCTTCTCCTTCCAACGGGAAGCAGTTGAGAACTAATTCAGATCACATCGCTCAGATGTCGCATTCCAATGTTGTAGACATGTTTTCTGAACGAAGTGGTGGGCAATTAATTTATTTTAAATTTCTTTTTAATTTTATTTTTTTATATGAAAGTCGAGAAGTCGCAATTAATTTATTTTTACTTTTAGATTTTTCTTATCACACCAACGGTATTTTAGGGCCTTTCTCCTTCTCCAAGGTTTTTGTAAAAGAATTATTAAAATTTTCTATAAAATATAACAAAACCAAAATATATATTCCCAAGATTTAATAGAACTCATTAGTATTTTTAGGTTTCCCAAACGGTATATTAATCTTTGAATGCATGCCTTAGAAATTAATGACATTGTTTACTTTTCTTTTTACTAGAAAATAATAGAAATAGTCAATTAAGCAAAGGAAACCTTTCATCATCTCTTCTCTAGTTTACGTTAAAAAAAGATCTTATTTTCTTTCTACCTTTGTCGATTTTTATGGGAAAGAAACGTCAATCAACAGATCCTTCTCCTTCCAACGGGAAGCAGTTGAGAACTAATTCAGATCACTTCTTTACACATCACTCAGATGTCGCATTCCAATGTTGTAGACATGTTTTCTGATCGAAGTGATTTATATTATTTTATATTTCTTTTTAATTTTATTTTTTTATCTGAAAGTAGAGAAGTCGAAATTAATTTATTTTTACTTTTAGATTTTTCTTATCACACCAATGGTATTTTTGGGCTTTTCTCCTTCTCCAAGGTTTTTGTAAAAGAATTACTAAAATTTTCTATAAAATATAACGAAACCAAAATATATATTCCCAAGATTTAATAGAACTCATTAGTATTTTTAGGTTTCCCAAACGGTATATTAATCTTTGAATGCATGCCTTAGAAATTAATGACATTGTTTACTTTTCTTTTTACTAGAAAATAATAGAAATAGTCAATTAAGCAAAGGAAACCTTTCATCATCTCTTCTCTAGTTTACGTTAAAAAAAGATCATATTTTCTTTCTACCTTTGTCGATTTTTATGGGAAAGAAACGTCAATCAACAGATCCTTCTCCTTCCAACGGGAAGCAGTTGAGAACTAATTCAGATCACTTCTTTACACATCACTCAGATGTCGCATTCCAATGTTGTAGACATGTTTTCTGATCGAAGTGATTTATATTATTTTATATTTCTTTTTAATTTTATTTTTTTATATGAAAGTAGAGAAGTCGAAATTAATTTATTTTTACTTTTAGATTTTTCTTATCACACCAATGGTATTTTTGGGCTTTTCTCCTTCTCCAAGGTTTTTGTAAAAGAATTATTAAAATTTTTTATAAAACATAACGAAACCAAAATATATATTCCCAAGATTTAATAGCACTCTTTAGTATTTTTAGGTTTCCCAAACGGCATATTAATCTTTGAATGCATGCCTTAGAAGTTAATGACATTGTTTACTTTTCTTTTTACTAGAAAATAATATAAATAGTCAATTAAGCAAAGAAAACCTTTCATCATCTCTTCTCTAGTTTACGTTAAAAATCATCTTATTTTCTTTCTACCTTTGTCGATTTTTATGGGAAAGAAACTTCATTCAACATATCCTTCTCCTTCCAACGGGAAGCAGTTGAGAACTAATTCAGATCACATCTTTACACATCGCTCAGATGTCGCATTCCAATGTTGTAGACATGTTTTCTGAACGAAGTGGTGGGCAATTAATTTATTTTATATTTCTTTTTAATTTTATTTTTTTATATGAAAGTCGAGAATTCGCAATTAATTTATTTTTACTTTTAGATTTTTCTTATCACACCAACGGTATTTTAGGGCTTTTCTTCTTCTCCAAGGTTTTTGTAAAAGAATTATTAAAATTTTCTATAAAATATAACAAAACCAAAATATATATTCCCAAGATTTAATAGAACTCATTAGTATTTTTAGGTTTCCCAAACGGTATATTAATCTTTGAATGCATGCCTTAGAAATTAATGACATTGTTTACTTTTCTTTTTACTAGAAAATAATAGAAATAGTCAATTAAGCAAAGGAAACCTTTCATCATCTCTTCTCTAGTTTACGTTAAAAAAAGATCATATTTTCTTTCTACCTTTGTCGATTTTTATGGGAAAGAAACGTCAATCAACAGATCCTTCTCCTTCCAACGGGAAGCAGTTGAGAACTAATTCAGATCACTTCTTTACACATCACTCAGATGTCGCATTCCAATGTTGTAGACATGTTTTCTGATCGAAGTGATTTATATTATTTTATATTTCTTTTTAATTTTCTTTTTTTATATGAAAGTAGAGAAGTCGAAATTAATTTATTTTTACTTTTAGATTTTTCTTATCACACCAATGGTATTTTTGGGCTTTTCTCCTTCTCCAAGGTTTTTGTAAAAGAATTATTAAAAATTTTTATAAAACATAACGAAACCAAAATATATATTCCCAAGATTTAATAGCACTCTTTAGTATTTTTAGGTTTCCCAAACGGCATATTAATCTTTGAATGCATGCCTTAGAAGTTAATGACATTGTTTACTTTTCTTTTTACTAGAAAATAATATAAATAGTCAATTAAGCAAAGAAAACCTTTCATCATCTCTTCTCTAGTTTACGTTAAAAATCATCTTATTTTCTTTCTACCTTTGTCGATTTTTATGGGAAAGAAACATCATTCAACAGATCCTTCTCCTTCCAACGGGAAGCAGTTGAGAACTAATTCAGATCACATCGCTCAGATGTCGCATTCCAATGTTGTAGACATGTTTTCTGAACGAAGTGGTGGGCAATTAATTTATTTTAAATTTCTTTTTAATTTTATTTTTTTATATGAAAGTCGAGAAGTCGCAATTAATTTATTTTTACTTTTAGATTTTTCTTATCACACCAACGGTATTTTAGGGCTTTTCTCCTTCTCCAAGGTTTTTGTAAAAGAATTATTAAAATTTTCTATAAAATATAACAAAACCAAAATATATATTCCCAAGATTTAATAGAACTCATTAGTATTTTTAGGTTTCCCAAACGGTATATTAATCTTTGAATGCATGCCTTAGAAATTAATGACATTGTTTACTTTTCTTTTTACTAGAAAATAATAGAAATAGTCAATTAAGCAAAGGAAACCTTTCATCATCTCTTCTCTAGTTTACGTTAAAAAAAGATCTTATTTTCTTTCTACCTTTGTCGATTTTTATGGGAAAGAAACGTCAATCAACAGATCCTTCTCCTTCCAACGGGAAGCAGTTGAGAACTAATTCAGATCACTTCTTTACACATCACTCAGATGTCGCATTCCAATGTTGTAGACATGTTTTCTGATCGAAGTGATTTATATTATTTTATATTTCTTTTTAATTTTATTTTTTTATCTGAAAGTAGAGAAGTCGAAATTAATTTATTTTTACTTTTAGATTTTTCTTATCACACCAATGGTATTTTTGGGCTTTTCTCCTTCTCCAAGGTTTTTGTAAAAGAATTACTAAAATTTTCTATAAAATATAACGAAACCAAAATATATATTCCCAAGATTTAATAGAACTCATTAGTATTTTTAGGTTTCCCAAACGGTATATTAATCTTTGAATGCATGCCTTAGAAATTAATGACATTGTTTACTTTTCTTTTTACTAGAAAATAATAGAAATAGTCAATTAAGCAAAGGAAACCTTTCATCATCTCTTCTCTAGTTTACGTTAAAAAAAGATCATATTTTCTTTCTACCTTTGTCGATTTTTATGGGAAAGAAACGTCAATCAACAGATCCTTCTCCTTCCAACGGGAAGCAGTTGAGAACTAATTCAGATCACTTCTTTACACATCACTCAGATGTCGCATTCCAATGTTGTAGACATGTTTTCTGATCGAAGTGATTTATATTATTTTATATTTCTTTTTAATTTTATTTTTTTATATGAAAGTAGAGAAGTCGAAATTAATTTATTTTTACTTTTAGATTTTTCTTATCACACCAATGGTATTTTTGGGCTTTTCTCCTTCTCCAAGGTTTTTGTAAAAGAATTATTAAAATTTTTTATAAAACATAACGAAACCAAAATATATATTCCCAAGATTTAATAGCACTCTTTAGTATTTTTAGGTTTCCCAAACGGCATATTAATCTTTGAATGCATGCCTTAGAAGTTAATGACATTGTTTACTTTTCTTTTTACTAGAAAATAATATAAATAGTCAATTAAGCAAAGAAAACCTTTCATCATCTCTTCTCTAGTTTACGTTAAAAATCATCTTATTTTCTTTCTACCTTTGTCGATTTTTATGGGAAAGAAACTTCATTCAACATATCCTTCTCCTTCCAACGGGAAGCAGTTGAGAACTAATTCAGATCACATCGCTCAGATGTCGCATTCCAATGTTGTAGACATGTTTTCTGAACGAAGTGGTGGGCAATTAATTTATTTTAAATTTCTTTTTAATTTTATTTTTTTATATGAAAGTCGAGAAGTCGCAATTAATTTATTTTTACTTTTAGATTTTTCTTATCACACCAACGGTATTTTAGGGCTTTTCTCCTTCTCCAAGGTTTTTGTAAAAGAATTATTAAAATTTTCTATAAAATATAACAAAACCAAAATATATATTCCCAAGATTTAATAGAACTCATTAGTATTTTTAGGTTTCCCAAACGGTATATTAATCTTTGAATGCATGCCTTAGAAATTAATGACATTGTTTACTTTTCTTTTTACTAGAAAATAATAGAAATAGTCAATTAAGCAAAGGAAACCTTTCATCATCTCTTCTCTAGTTTACGTTAAAAAAAGATCTTATTTTCTTTCTACCTTTGTCGATTTTTATGGGAAAGAAACGTCAATCAACAGATCCTTCTCCTTCCAACGGGAAGCAGTTGAGAACTAATTCAGATCACTTCTTTACACATCACTCAGATGTCGCATTCCAATGTTGTAGACATGTTTTCTGATCGAAGTGATTTATATTATTTTATATTTCTTTTTAATTTTATTTTTTTATCTGAAAGTAGAGAAGTCGAAATTAATTTATTTTTACTTTTAGATTTTTCTTATCACACCAATGGTATTTTTGGGCTTTTCTCCTTCTCCAAGGTTTTTGTAAAAGAATTACTAAAATTTTCTATAAAATATAACGAAACCAAAATATATATTCCCAAGATTTAATAGAACTCATTAGTATTTTTAGGTTTCCCAAACGGTATATTAATCTTCGAATGCATGCCTTAGAAATTAATGACATTGTTTACTTTTCTTTTTACTAGAAAATAATAGAAATAGTCAATTAAGCAAAGGAAACCTTTCATCATCTCTTCTCTAGTTTACGTTAAAAAAAGATCATATTTTCTTTCTACCTTTGTCGATTTTTATGGGAAAGAAACGTCAATCAACAGATCCTTCTCCTTCCAACGGGAAGGAGTTGAGAACTAATTCAGATCACTTCTTTACACATCACTCAGATGTCGCATTCCAATGTTGTAGACATGTTTTCTGATCGAAGTGATTTATATTATTTTATATTTCTTTTTAATTTTATTTTTTTATATGAAAGTAGAGAAGTCGAAATTAATTTATTTTTACTTTTAGATTTTTCTTATCACACCAATGGTATTTTTGGGCTTTTCTCCTTCTCCAAGGTTTTTGTAAAAGCATTATTAAAATTTTTTATAAAACATAACGAAACCAAAATATATATTCCCAAGATTTAATAGCACTCTTTAGTATTTTTAGGTTTCCCAAACGGCATATTAATCTTTGAATGCATGCCTTAGAAGTTAATGACATTGTTTACTTTTCTTTTTACTAGAAAATAATATAAATAGTCAATTAAGCAAAGAAAACCTTTCATCATCTCTTCTCTAGTTTACGTTAAAAATCATCTTATTTTCTTTCTACCTTTGTCGATTTTTATGGGAAAGAAACTTCATTCAACAGATCCTTCTCCTTCCAACGGGAAGCAGTTGAGAACTAATTCAGATCACATCTTTACACATCGCTCAGATGTCGCATTCCAATGTTGTAGACATGTTTTCTGAACGAAGTGGTGGGCAATTAATTTATTTTAAATTTCTTTTTAATTTTATTTTTTTATATGAAAGTCGAGAAGTCGCAATTAATTTATTTTTACTTTTAGATTTTTCTTATCACACCAACGGTATTTTAGGGCTTTTCTCCTTCTCCAAGGTTTTTGTAAAAGAATTATTAAAATTTTCTATAAAATATAACAAAACCAAAATATATATTCCCAAGATTTAATAGAACTCATTAGTATTTTTAGGTTTCCCAAACGGTATATTAATCTTTGAATGCATGCCTTAGAAATTAATGACATTGTTTACTTTTCTTTTTACTAGAAAATAATAGAAATAGTCAATTAAGCAAAGGAAACCTTTCATCATCTCTTCTCTAGTTTACGTTAAAAAAAGATCTTATTTTCTTTCTACCTTTGTCGATTTTTATGGGAAAGAAACGTCAATCAACAGATCCTTCTCCTTCCAACGGGAAGCAGTTGAGAACTAATTCAGATCACTTCTTTACACATCACTCAGATGTCGCATTCCAATGTTGTAGACATGTTTTCTGATCGAAGTGATTTATATTATTTTATATTTCTTTTTAATTTTATTTTTTTATCTGAAAGTAGAGAAGTCGAAATTAATTTATTTTTACTTTTAGATTTTTCTTATCACACCAATGGTATTTTTGGGCTTTTCTCCTTCTCCAAGGTTTTTGTAAAAGAATTATTAAAATTTTTTATAAAACATAACGAAACCAAAATATATATTCCCAAGATTTAATAGCACTCTTTAGTATTTTTAGGTTTCCCAAACGGTATATTAATCTTTGCATACATGCCTTAGAAATTTATGACATTGTTTACTTTTCTTTTTACTAGAAAATAATATAAATAGTCAATTAAGCAAAGAAAACCTTTCATCATCTCTTCTCTAGTTTACGTTAAAAATCATCTTATTTTCTTTCTACCTTTGTCGATTTTTATGGGAAAGAAACGTCATTCAACAGATCCTTCTCCTTCCAACGGGAAGCAGTTGAGAACTAATTCAGATCACATCTTTACACATCGCTCAGATGTCGCATTCCAATGTTGTAGACATGTTTTCTGAACGAAGTGGTGGGCAATTAATTTATTTTATATTTCTTTTTAATTTTATTTTTTTATATGAAAGTCGAGAAGTCGCAATTAATTTATTTTTACTTTTAGATTTTTCTTATCACACCAACGGTATTTTAGGGCTTTTCTCCTTCTCCAAGGTTTTTGTAAAAGAATTATTAAAATTTTCTATAAAATATAACAAAACCAAAATATATATTCCCAAGATTTAATAGCACTCATTAGTAATTTTAGGTTTCCCAAACGGTATATTAATCTTTGAATGCATGCCTTAGAAGTTAATGACATTGTTTACTTTTCTTTTTAATAGAAAATAATAGAAATAGTCAATTAAGCAAAGGAAACCTTTCATCATCTCTTCTCTAGTTTACGTTAAAAAAAGATCTTATTTTCTTTCTACCTTTGTCGATTTTTATGGGAAAGAAACGTCAATCAACAGATCCTTCTCCTTCCAACGGGAAGCAGTTGAGAACTAATTCAGATCACTTCTTTACACATCACTCAGATGTCGCATTCCAATGTTGTAGACATGTTTTCTGAACGAAGTGGTGGGCAATTAATTTATTTTATATTTTTTTTTAATTTTATTTTTTATATGAAAGTAGAGAAGTCGAAATTAATTTATTTTTACTTTTAGATTTTTCTTATCACACCAATGGTATTTTTGGGCTTTTCTCCTTCTCCAAGGTTTTTGTAAAAGAATTACTAAAATTTTCTATAAAATATAACGAAACCAAAATATATATTCCCAAGATTTAATAGTACTCATTAGTATTTTTAGGTTTCCCAAACGGCATATTAATCTTTGAATGCATGCCTTAGAAATTAATGACATTGTTTACTTTTCTTTTTACTAGAAAATAATATAAATAGTCAATTAAGCAAAAGAAACCTTTCATCATCTCTTCTCTAGTTTACGTTAAAAAAAAATCTTATTTTCTTTCTACCTTTGTCGATTTTTATGGGAAAGAAACCTCAATCAACAGATCCTTCCCTTCAAACGGAAAGCAGTTGAGAACTAATTCAGATCACATCTTTACACATCACTCAGATGTCGCATTCCAATGTTGTAGTCATGTTTTCTGAACGAAGTGGTGGGCAATTAATTTATTTTAAATTTTTTTAATTTTTTTTTTTATGAGAGTCGAGAAGTCGCAATTAATTTATTTTTACTTTTAGATTTTTCTTATCACACCAACGGTATTTTAGGGCTTTTCTCCTTCTCCAAGGTTTTTGTAAAAGAATTATTAAAATTTTCTATAAAATATAACAAAACCAAAATATATATTCCCAAGATTTAATAGAACTCATTAGTATTTTTAGGTTTCCCAAACGGTATATTAATCTTTGAATGCATGCCTTAGAAATTAATGACATTGTTTACTTTTCTTTTTACTAGAAAATAATAGAAATAGTCAATTAAGCAAAGGAAACCTTTCATCATCTCTTCTCTAGTTTACGTTAAAAAAAGATCTTATTTTCTTTCTACCTTTGTCGATTTTTATGGGAAAGAAACGTCAATCAACAGATCCTTCTCCTTCCAACGGGAAGCAGTTGAGAACTAATTCAGATCACTTCTTTACACATCACTCAGATGTCGCATTCCAATGTTGTAGACATGTTTTCTGAACGAAGTGATTTATATTATTTTATATTTCTTTTTAATTTTATTTTTTTATATGAAAGTAGAGAAGTCGAAATTAATTTATTTTTACTTTTAGATTTTTCTTATCACACCAATGGTATATTTGGGCTTTTCTCCTTCTCCAAAGTTTTTGTAAAAGAATTATTAAAATTTTTTATAAAACATAACGAAACCAAAATATATATTCCCAAGATTTAATAGCACTCTTTAGTATTTTTAGGTTTCCCAAACGGTATATTAATCTTTGCATACATGCCTTAGAAATTTATGACATTGTTTACTTTTCTTTTTACTAGAAAATAATATAAATAGTCAATTAAGCAAAGAAAACCTTTCATCATCTCTTCTCTAGTTTACGTTAAAAATCATCTTATTTTCTTTCTACCTTTGTCGATTTTTATGGGAAAGAAACGTCATTCAACAGATCCTTCTCCTTCCAACGGGAAGCAGTTGAGAACTAATTCAGATCACATCTTTACACATCGCTCAGATGTCGCATTCCAATGTTGTAGACATGTTTTCTGAACGAAGTGGTGGGCAATTAATTTATTTTATATTTCTTTTTAATTTTATTTTTTTATATGAAAGTCGAGAAGTCGCAATTAATTTATTTTTACTTTTAGATTTTTCTTATCACACCAACGGTATTTTAGGGCTTTTCTCCTTCTCCAAGGTTTTTGTAAAAGAATTATTAAAATTTTCTATAAAATATAACAAAACCAAAATATATATTCCCAAGATTTAATAGCACTCATTAGTAATTTTAGGTTTCCCAAACGGTATATTAATCTTTGAATGCATGCCTTAGAAGTTAATGACATTGTTTACTTTTCTTTTTAATAGAAAATAATAGAAATAGTCAATTAAGCAAAGGAAACCTTTCATCATCTCTTCTCTAGTTTACGTTAAAAAAAGATCTTATTTTCTTTCTACCTTTGTCGATTTTTATGGGAAAGAAACGTCAATCAACAGATCCTTCTCCTTCCAACGGGAAGCAGTTGAGAACTAATTCAGATCACTTCTTTACACATCACTCAGATGTCGCATTCCAATGTTGTAGACATGTTTTCTGAACGAAGTGGTGGGCAATTAATTTATTTTATATTTCTTTTTAATTTTATTTTTTTATATGAAAATCGAGAAGTCGCAATTAATTTATTTTTACTTTTAGATTTTTCTTATCACACCAATGGTATTTTTGGGCTTTTCTCCTTCTCCAAGGTTTTTGTAAAAGAATTACTAAAATTTTCTATAAAATATAACGAAACCAAAATATATATTCCCAAGATTTAATAGTACTCATTAGTATTTTTAGGTTTCCCAAACGGCATATTAGTCTTTGAATGCATGCCTTAGAAGTTAATGACATTGTTTACTTTTCTTTTTACTAGAAAATAATATAAATAGTCAATTAAGTAAAAGAAACCTTTCATCATCTCTTCTTTAGTTTACGTTAAAAAAAAATCTTATTTTCTTTCTACCTTTGTCGATTTTTATGGGAAAGAAACCTCAATCAACAGATCCTTCCCTTCCAACGGAAAGCAGTTGAGAACTAATTCAGATCACATCTTTACACATCACTCAGATGTCGCATTCCAATGTTGTAGTCATGTTTTCTGAACGAAGTGGTGGGCAATTAATTTATTTTAAATTTTTTTAATTTTATTTTTTTATATGAGAGTCGAGAAGTCGCAATTAATTTATTTTTACTTTTAGATTTTTCTTATCACACCAACGGTATTTTAGGGCTTTTCTCCTTCTCCAAGGTTTTTGTAAAACAATTATTAAAATTTTCTATAAAATATAACGAAACCAAAATATATATTCCCAAGATTTAATAGCACTCATTAGTAATTTTAGGTTTCCCAAACGGTATATTAATCTTTGAATGCATGCCTTAGAAGTTAATGACATTGTTTACTTTTCTTTTTACTAAATATAATATAAATAGTCAATTAAGTAAAGAAAACCTTTCATCATCTCTTCTCTAGTTTACGTTAAAAATCATCTTATTTTCTTTCTACCTTTGTCGATTTTTATGGGAAAGAAACGTCATTCAACAGATCCTTCTCCTTCCAACGGGAAGCAGTTGAGAACTAATTCAGATCACATCTTTACACATCGCTCAGATGTCGCATTCCAATGTTGTAGACATGTTTTCTGAACGAAGTGGTGGGCAATTAATTTATTTTATATTTTTTTTTAATTTTATTTTTTATATGAAAGTAGAGAAGTCGAAATTAATTTATTTTTACTTTTAGATTTTTCTTATCACACCAATGGTATTTTTGGGCTTTTCTCCTTCTCCAAGGTTTTTGTAAAAGAATTACTAAAATTTTCTATAAAATATAACGAAACCAAAATATATATTCCCAAGATTTAATAGTACTCATTAGTATTTTTAGGTTTCCCAAACGGCATATTAATCTTTGAATGCATGCCTTAGAAATTAATGACATTGTTTACTTTTCTTTTTACTAGAAAATAATATAAATAGTCAATTAAGCAAAAGAAACCTTTCATCATCTCTTCTCTAGTTTACGTTAAAAAAAAATCTTATTTTCTTTCTACCTTTGTCGATTTTTATGGGAAAGAAACCTCAATCAACAGATCCTTCCCTTCAAACGGAAAGCAGTTGAGAACTAATTCAGATCACATCTTTACACATCACTCAGATGTCGCATTCCAATGTTGTAGTCATGTTTTCTGAACGAAGTGGTGGGCAATTAATTTATTTTAAATTTTTTTAATTTTTTTTTTTATGAGAGTCGAGAAGTCGCAATTAATTTATTTTTACTTTTAGATTTTTCTTATCACACCAACGGTATTTTAGGGCTTTTCTCCTTCTCCAAGGTTTTTGTAAAAGAATTATTAAAATTTTCTATAAAATATAACAAAACCAAAATATATATTCCCAAGATTTAATAGAACTCATTAGTATTTTTAGGTTTCCCAAACGGTATATTAATCTTTGAATGCATGCCTTAGAAATTAATGACATTGTTTACTTTTCTTTTTACTAGAAAATAATAGAAATAGTCAATTAAGCAAAGGAAACCTTTCATCATCTCTTCTCTAGTTTACGTTAAAAAAAGATCTTATTTTCTTTCTACCTTTGTCGATTTTTATGGGAAAGAAACGTCAATCAACAGATCCTTCTCCTTCCAACGGGAAGCAGTTGAGAACTAATTCAGATCACTTCTTTACACATCACTCAGATGTCGCATTCCAATGTTGTAGACATGTTTTCTGAACGAAGTGATTTATATTATTTTATATTTCTTTTTAATTTTATTTTTTTATATGAAAGTAGAGAAGTCGAAATTAATTTATTTTTACTTTTAGATTTTTCTTATCACACCAATGGTATATTTGGGCTTTTCTCCTTCTCCAAAGTTTTTGTAAAAGAATTATTAAAATTTTTTATAAAACATAACGAAACCAAAATATATATTCCCAAGATTTAATAGAACTCTTTAGTATTTTTAGGTTTCCCAAACGGTATATTAATCTTTGCATACATGCCTTAGAAATTTATGACATTGTTTACTTTTCTTTTTACTAGAAAATAATATAAATAGTCAATTAAGCAAAGAAAACCTTTCATCATCTCTTCTCTAGTTTACGTTAAAAATCATCTTATTTTCTTTCTACCTTTGTCGATTTTTATGGGAAAGAAACGTCATTCAACAGATCCTTCTCCTTCCAACGGGAAGCAGTTGAGAACTAATTCAGATCACATCTTTACACATCGCTCAGATGTCGCATTCCAATGTTGTAGACATGTTTTCTGAACGAAGTGGTGGGCAATTAATTTATTTTATATTTCTTTTTAATTTTATTTTTTTATATGAAAGTCGAGAAGTCGCAATTAATTTATTTTTACTTTTAGATTTTTCTTATCACACCAACGGTATTTTAGGGCTTTTCTCCTTCTCCAAGGTTTTTGTAAAAGAATTATTAAAATTTTCTATAAAATATAACAAAACCAAAATATATATTCCCAAGATTTAATAGAACTCATTAGTATTTTTAGGTTTCCCAAACGGTATATTAATCTTTGAATGCATGCCTTAGAAATTAATGACATTTTTTACTTTTCTTTTTACTAGAAAATAATAGAAATAGTCAATTAAGCAAAGGAAACCTTTCATCATCTCTTCTCTAGTTTACGTTAAAAAAAAAGATCTTATTTTCTTTCTACCTTTGTCGATTTTTATGGGAAAGAAACGTCAATCAACAGATCCTTCTCCTTCCAACGGGAAGCAGTTGAGAACTAATTCAGATCACTTCTTTACACATCACTCAGATGTCGCATTCCAATGTTGTAGACATGTTTTCTGATCGAAGTGATTTATATTATTTTATATTTCTTTTTAATTTTATTTTTTTATATGAAAGTAGAGAAGTCGAAATTAATTTATTTTTACTTTTAGATTTTTCTTATCACACCAATGGTATATTTGGGCTTTTCTCCTTCTCCAAGGTTTTTGTAAAAGAATTATTAAAATTTTTTATAAAACATAACGAAACCAAAATATATATTCCCAAGATTTAATAGCACTCTTTAGTATTTTTAGGTTTCCCAAACGGTATATTAATCTTTGCATACATGCCTTAGAAATTTATGACATTGTTTACTTTTCTTTTTACTAGAAAATAATATAAATAGTCAATTAAGCAAAGAAAACCTTTCATCATCTCTTCTCTAGTTTACGTTAAAAATCATCTTATTTTCTTTCTACCTTTGTCGATTTTTATGGGAAAGAAACGTCATTCAACAGATCCTTCTCCTTCCAACGGGAAGCAGTTGAGAACTAATTCAGATCACATCTTTACACATCGCTCAGATGTCGCATTCCAATGTTGTAGACATGTTTTCTGAACGAAGTGGTGGGCAATTAATTTATTTTATATTTCTTTTTAATTTTATTTTTTATATGAAAGTAGAGAAGTCGAAATTAATTTATTTTTACTTTTAGATTTTTCTTATCACACCAATGGTATTTTTGGGCTTTTCTCCTTCTCCAAGGTTTTTGTAAAAGAATTACTAAAATTTTCTATAAAATATAACGAAACCAAAATATATATTCCCAAGATTTAATAGTACTCATTAGTATTTTTAGGTTTCCCAAACGGCATATTAATCTTTGAATGCATGCCTTAGAAATTAATGACATTGTTTACTTTTCTTTTTACTAGAAAATAATATAAATAGTCAATTAAGCAAAAGAAACCTTTCATCATCTCTTCTCTAGTTTACGTTAAAAAAAAATCTTATTTTCTTTCTACCTTTGTCGATTTTTATGGGAAAGAAACCTCAATCAACAGATCCTTCCCTTCCAACGGAAAGCAGTTGAGAACTAATTCAGATCACATCTTTACACATCACTCAGATGTCGCATTCCAATGTTGTAGTCATGTTTTCTGAACGAAGTGGTGGGCAATTAATTTATTTTAAATTTTTTTAATTTTTTTTTTTTATGAGAGTCGAGAAGTCGCAATTAATTTATTTTTACTTTTAGATTTTTCTTATCACACCAACGGTATTTTAGGGCTTTTCTCCTTCTCCAAGGTTTTTGTAAAACAATTATTAAAATTTTCTATAAAATATAACGAAACCAAAATATATATTCCCAAGATTTAATAGCACTCATTAGTAATTTTAGGTTTCCCAAACGGTATATTAATCTTTGAATGCATGCCTTAGAAGTTAATGACATTGTTTACTTTTCTGTTTACTAAAAATAATATAAATAGTCAATTAAGCAAAGTAAACCTTTCAACATCTCTTCTCTAGTTTACGTTAAAAAAACATCTTATTTTCTTTCTAGCTTTGTCGATTTTTATGGGAAAGAAACCTCAATCAACAGATTCTTCTCCTTCCAACGAGAAGCAGTTGAGAACTAATTCAGATCACATCTTTACACATCGCTCAGATGTCGCATTCCAATGTCGTAGACATGTTTTCTGAACGAAGTGGTGGGTAATTAATTTATTTTATATTTCTTTTTAATTTTTATTTTTTATATGAAAATCGAAAAGTCACAATTAATTTATTTTTACTTTTAGATTTTTCTAATCACACCAACGGTATTTTAGGGCTTTTCTCCTTCTCCAAGGTTTTTGTAAAAGAATTACTAAAATTTTCTATAAAATATAACAAAACCAAAATATATATTCCCAAGATTTAATAGTACTCATTAGTATTTTTAGGTTTCCCAAACGGCATATTAATCGTTGAATGCATGCCTTAGAAATTAATGACATTGTTTACTTTTCTTTTTACTAGAAAATAATATAAATAGTCAATTAAGCAAAGGAAACCTTTCATCATCTCTTCTCTAGTTTACGTTAAAAAAAAATCTTATTCTCTTTCTACCTTTGTCGATTTTTATGGGAAAGAAACGTCAATCAACAGATCCTTCTCCTTCCAACGGGAAGCAGTTGAGAACTAATTCAGATCACATCTTTACACATCACTCAGATGTCGCATTCCAATGTTGTAGACATGTTTTCTGAACGAAGTGGTGGGCAATTAATTTATTTTATATTTCTTTTTAATTTTATTTTTTTTATATGAAAGTCGAGAAGTCGCAATTAATTTATTTTTACTTTTAGATTTTTCTTATCACACCAACGGTATTTTAGGGCTTTTCTCCTTCTCCAAGGTTTTTGTAAAACAATTATTAAAATTTTCTATAAAATATAACGAAACCAAAATATATATTCCCAAGATTTAATAGCACTCATTAGTAATTTTAGGTTTCCCAAACGGTATATTAATCTTTGAATGCATGCCTTAGAAGTTAATGACATTGTTTACTTTTCTTTTTACTATAAAATAATATAAATAGTCAATTAAGCAAAGGAAATCTTTCATCATCTCTTCTCTAGTTTACGTTAAAAAAACATCTTATTTTCTTTCTACCTTTGTCGATTTTTATGGGAAAGAAACGTCAATCAACAGATCCTTCTCTTTCCAACGAGAAGCAGTTGAGAACTAATTCAGATCACATCTTTACACATCGCTCAGATGTCGCATTCCAATGTCGTAGACATGTTTTCTAAACGAAGTGGTGGGTAATTAATTTATTTTATATTTCTTTTTAATTTTTATTTTTAATATGAAAATCGAGAAGTCGCAATTAATTTATTTTTACTTTTAGATTTTTCTTATCACACCAACGGTATTTTAGGGCTTTTCTCCTTCTCCAAGGTTTTTGTAAAAGAATTACTAAAATTTTCTATAAAATATAACGAAACCAAAATATATATTCCCAAGATTTAATAGTACTCATTAGTATTTTTAGGTTTCCCAAACGGTATATTAATCTTTGAATGCATGCCTTAGAAGTTAATGACATTGTTTACTTTTCTTTTTACTAGAAAATAATATAAATAGTCAATTAAGCAAAGGAAACCTTTCATCATCTCTTCTCTAGTTTACGTTAAAAAAACATCTTATTTTCTTTCTACCTTTGTCGATTTTTATGGGAAAGAAACGTCAATCAACAGATCCTTCTCCTTCCAACGGGAAGCAGTTGAGAACTAATTCAGATCACATCTTTACACATCACTCAGATGTCGCATTCCAATGATGTAGACATGTTTTCTGAACGAAGTGGTGGGCAATTAATTTATTTTATATTTCTTTTTAATTTTTTTTTTTTATATGAAAGTCGAGAAGTCGCAATTAATTTATTTTTACTTTTAGATTTTTCTTATCACACCAACGGTATTTTAGGGCTTTTCTCCTTCTCCAATGTTTTTGTAAAAGAATTATTAAAATTTTCTATAAAATATAACGAAACCAAAATATATATTCCCAAGATTTAATAGTACTCATTAGTATTTTTAGGTTTCCCAAACGGTATATTAATCTTTGAATGCATGCCTTAGAAGTTAATGACATTGTTTACTTTTCTTTTTACTAAAAATAATATAAATAGTCAATTAAGCAAAGGAAACCTTTCAACATCTCTTCTCTAGTTTACGTTAAAAAAAATCTTATTTTCTTTCTACCTTTGTCAATTTTTATGGGAAAGAAACCTCAATCAACAGATCCTTCCCTTCCAACGGAAAGCAGTTGAGAACTAATTCAGATCACATCTTTATACATCACTCAGATGTCGCATTCCAATGTTGTAGTCATGTTTTCTGAACGAAGTGGTGGGCAATTAATTTATTTTCAATTTTTTTAATTTTATTTTTTTATATGAGAGTCGAGAAGTCGCAAATAATTTATTTTTACTTTTAGATTTTTCTTATCACACCAACGGTATTTTAGGGCTTTCCTCCTTCTCCAAGGTTTTTGTAAAAGAATTACTAAAATTTTCTATAAAATATAACGAAACCAAAATATATATTCCCAAGATTTAATAGTACTCATTAGTATTTTTAGGTTTCCCAAACGGCATATTAATCTTTGAATGCATGCCTTAGAAGTTAATGACATTGTTTACTTTTCTTTTTACTAGAAAATAATATAAATAGTCAATTAAGCAAAGGAAACCTTTCATCATCTCTTCTCTAGTTTACGTTAAAAAAATATCTTATTCTCTTTCTACCTTTGTCGATTTTTATGGGAAAGAAACGTCAATCAACAGATCCTTCTCCTTCCAACGGGAAGCAGTTGAGAACTAATTCAGATCACATCTTTACACATCGCTCAGATGTCGCATTCCAATGTTGTAGACATGTTTTCTGAACGAAGTGGTGGGCAATGAATTTATTTTAAATTTCTTTTTAATTTTATTTTTTTATATGAAAGTCGAGAAGTCGCAATTAATTTATTTTTACTTTTAGATTTTTCTTATCACACCAACGGTATATTAGGGCTTTTCTCCTTCTCCAAGGTTTTTGTAAAAGAATTACTAAAATTTTCTATAAAATATAACAAAACCAAAATATATATTCCCAAGATTTAATAGTACTCATTAGTATTTTTAGGTTTCCCAAATGGCATATTAATCTTTGAATGCATGCCTTAGAAGTTAATGACATTGTTTACTTTTCGTTTTACTAGAAAATAATATAAATAGTCAATTAAGCAAAGGAAACCTTTCAACATCTCTTCTCTAGTTTACGTTAAAAAAAAATCTTATTTTCTTTCTACCTTTGTCGATTTTTATGGGAAAGAAACCTCAATCAACAGATCCTTCCCTTCCAACGGAAAGCAGTTGAGAACTAATTTAGATCACATCTTTACACATCACTCAGATGTCGCATTCCAATGTTGTAGTCATGTTTTCTGAACGAAGTGGTGGGCAATTAATTTATTTTAAATTTTTTTAATTTTATTTTTTTATATGAGAGTCGAGAAGTCGCAATTAATTTATTTTTACTTTTAGATTTTTCTTATCACACCAACGGTATTTTAGGGCTTTTCTCCTTCTCCAAGGTTTTTGTAAAACAATTATTAAAATTTTCTATAAAATATAACGAAACCAAAATATATATTCCCAAGATTTAATAGCACTCATTAGTAATTTTAGGTTTCCCAAATGGCATATTAATCTTTGAATGCATGCCTTAGAAGTTAATGACATTGTTTACTTTTCTTTTTACTAGAAAATAATATAAATAGTCAATTAAGCAAAGGAAACCTTTCATCATCTCTTGTCTAGTTTACGTTAAAAAAACATCTTATTCTCTTTCTACCTTTGTCGATTTTTATGGGAAAAAAACGTCAATCAACAGATCCTTCTCCTTCCAACGGGAAGCAGTTGAGAACTAATTCAGATCACATCTTTACACATCACTGAAATGTCGCATTCCAATGTTGTAGACATGTTTTCTGAACGAAGTGGTGGGCAATTAATTTATTTTATATTTCTTTTTAATTTTATTTTTTTATATGAAAGTCGAGAAGTCGCAATTAATTTATTTTTACTTTTAGATTTTTCTTATCACACCAACGGTATTTTATGGCTTTTCTCCTTCTCCAAGGTTTTTGTAAAAGAATTATTAAAATTTTCTATAAAATATAACGAAACCAAAATATATATTCCCAAGATTTAATAGTACTCATTAGTATTTTTAGGTTTCCCAAACGACATATTAATCTTTGAATGCATGCCTTAGAAGTTAATGACATTGTTTACTTTTCTTTTTACTAGAAAATAATATAAATAGTCAATTAAGCAAAGGAAACCTTTCATCATCTCTTCTCTAGTTTACGTTAAAAAAACATCTTATTCTCTTTCTACCTTTGTCGATTTTTATGGGAAAGAAACATCAATCAACAGATCCTTCTCCTTCCAACGGGAAGCAGTTGAGAACTAATTCAAATCACATCTTTACACATCGCTCAGATGTCGCATTCCAATGTTGTAGATATGTTTTCTGAATGAAGTGGTGGGCAATTATTTTATTTTATATTTCTTTTTAATTTTATTTTTTTATATGAAAGTCGAGAAGTCGCAATTAATTTATTTTTACTTTTAGATTTTTCTTATCACACCAACGGTATTTTAGGGATTTTCTCCATCTCTAAGGTTTTTGTAAAAGAATTACTAAAATTTTCTATAAAATATAACGAAACCAAAATATATATTCCCAAGATTTAATAGTACTCATTAGTATTTTTAGGTTTCCCAAACGGCATATTAATCTTTGAATGCATGCCTTAGAAGTTAATGACATTGTTTACTTTTCTTTTTACTAGAAAATAATATAAATAGTCAATTAAGCAAAGGAAACCTTTCATCATCTCTTCTCTAGTTTACGTTAAAAAAACATCTTATTCTCTTTCTACCTTTGTCGATTTTTATGGGAAAAAAACGTCAATCAACAGATCCTTCTCCTTCCAACGGGAAGCAGTTGAGAACTAATTCAGATCACATCTTTACACATCACTCAGATGTCGCATTCCAATGTTGTAGACATGTTTTCTGAACGAAGTGGTGTGCAATTAATTTATTTTATATTTCTTTTTAATTTTATTTTTTTTATATGAAAGTCGAGAAGTCGCAATTAATTTATTTTTACTTTTAGATTTTTCTTATCACACCAACGGTATTTTAGGGCTTTTCTCCTTCTCCAAGGTTTTTGTAAAAGAATTATTAAAATTTTCTATAAAATATAACGAAACCAAAATATATATTCCCAAGATTTAATAGTACTCATTAGTATTTTTAAGTTTCCCAAACGGTATATTAATCTTTGAATGCATGCCTTAGAAGTTAAATGACATTGTTTACTTTTCTTTTTACTAGAAAATAATATAAATAGTCAATTAAGCAAAGGAAACCTTTCAACATCTCTTCTCTAGTTTACGTTAAAAAAAAATCTTATTTTCTTTCTACCTTTGTCGATTTTTATGGGAAAGAAACCTCAATCAACAGATCCTTCCCTTCCAACGGAAAGCAGTTGAGAACTAATTTAGATCACATCTTTACACATCACTCAGATGTCGCATTCCAATGTTGTAGTCATGTTTTCTGAACGAAGTGGTGGGCAATTAATTTATTTTAAATTTTTTTAATTTTATTTTTTTATATGAGAGTCGAGAAGTCGCAATTAATTTATTTTTACTTTTAGATTTTTCTTATCACACCAACGGTATTTTAGGGCTTTTCTCCTTCTCCAAGGTTTTTGTAAAACAATTATTAAAATTTTCTATAAAATATAACGAAACCAAAATATATATTCCCAAGATTTAATAGCACTCATTAGTAATTTTAGGTTTCCCAAATGGCATATTAATCTTTGAATGCATGCCTTAGAAGTTAATGACATTGTTTACTTTTCTTTTTACTAGAAAATAATATAAATAGTCAATTAAGCAAAGGAAACCTTTCATCATCTCTTGTCTAGTTTACGTTAAAAAAACATCTTATTCTCTTTCTACCTTTGTCGATTTTTATGGGAAAAAAACGTCAATCAACAGATCCTTCTCCTTCCAACGGGAAGCAGTTGAGAACTAATTCAGATCACATCTTTACACATCACTGAAATGTCGCATTCCAATGTTGTAGACATGTTTTCTGAACGAAGTGGTGGGCAATTAATTTATTTTATATTTCTTTTTAATTTTATTTTTTTATATGAAAGTCGAGAAGTCGCAATTAATTTATTTTTACTTTTAGATTTTTCTTATCACACCAACGGTATTTTATGGCTTTTCTCCTTCTCCAAGGTTTTTGTAAAAGAATTATTAAAATTTTCTATAAAATATAACGAAACCAAAATATATATTCCCAAGATTTAATAGTACTCATTAGTATTTTTAGGTTTCCCAAACGACATATTAATCTTTGAATGCATGCCTTAGAAGTTAATGACATTGTTTACTTTTCTTTTTACTAGAAAATAATATAAATAGTCAATTAAGCAAAGGAAACCTTTCATCATCTCTTCTCTAGTTTACGTTAAAAAAACATCTTATTCTCTTTCTACCTTTGTCGATTTTTATGGGAAAGAAACATCAATCAACAGATCCTTCTCCTTCCAACGGGAAGCAGTTGAGAACTAATTCAAATCACATCTTTACACATCGCTCAGATGTCGCATTCCAATGTTGTAGATATGTTTTCTGAATGAAGTGGTGGGCAATTATTTTATTTTATATTTCTTTTTAATTTTATTTTTTTATATGAAAGTCGAGAAGTCGCAATTAATTTATTTTTACTTTTAGATTTTTCTTATCACACCAACGGTATTTTAGGGATTTTCTCCATCTCTAAGGTTTTTGTAAAAGAATTACTAAAATTTTCTATAAAATATAACGAAACCAAAATATATATTCCCAAGATTTAATAGTACTCATTAGTATTTTTAGGTTTCCCAAACGGCATATTAATCTTTGAATGCATGCCTTAGAAGTTAATGACATTGTTTACTTTTCTTTTTACTAGAAAATAATATAAATAGTCAATTAAGCAAAGGAAACCTTTCATCATCTCTTCTCTAGTTTACGTTAAAAAAACATCTTATTCTCTTTCTACCTTTGTCGATTTTTATGGGAAAAAAACGTCAATCAACAGATCCTTCTCCTTCCAACGGGAAGCAGTTGAGAACTAATTCAGATCACATCTTTACACATCACTCAGATGTCGCATTCCAATGTTGTAGACATGTTTTCTGAACGAAGTGGTGTGCAATTAATTTATTTTATATTTCTTTTTAATTTTATTTTTTTTATATGAAAGTCGAGAAGTCGCAATTAATTTATTTTTACTTTTAGATTTTTCTTATCACACCAACGGTATTTTAGGGCTTTTCTCCTTCTCCAAGGTTTTTGTAAAAGAATTATTAAAATTTTCTATAAAATATAACGAAACCAAAATATATATTCCCAAGATTTAATAGTACTCATTAGTATTTTTAAGTTTCCCAAACGGTATATTAATCTTTGAATGCATGCCTTAGAAGTTAAATGACATTGTTTACTTTTCTTTTTACTAAAAATAATATAAATAGTCAATTAAGTAAAGGAAACCTTTCAACATCTCTTCTCTAGTTTACGTTAAAAAAAATCTTATTTTCTTTCTACCTTTGTCGATTTTTATGGGAAAGAAACCTCAATCAACAGATCCTTCCCTTCCAACGGAAAGCAGTTGAGAACTAATTCAGATCACATCTTTACACATCACTCATATGTCGCATTCCAATGTTGTAGTCATGTTTTCTGAACGAAGTGGTAGGCAATTAATTTATTTTAAATTTTTTTAATTTTATTTTTTTTAAATGAGAGTCGAGAAGTCGCAATTAATTTATTTTTACTTTTAGATTTTTCTTATCACATCAACGGTATTTTAGGGCTTTTCTCCTTCTCCAAGGTTTTTGTAAAACAATTATTAACATTTTCTATAAAATATAACGAAACCAAAATATATTTTCCCAAGATTTAATAGCACTCATTAGTAATTTTAGGTTTCCCAAACGACATATTAATCTTTGAATGCATGCCTTAGAAGTTAATGACATTGTTTACTTTTCTTTTTACTATAAAATAATATAAATAGTTAATTAAGCAAAGGAAACCTTTCATCATCTCTTCTCTAGTTTACGTTAAAAAAACATCTTATTTTCTTTCTACCTTTGTCGATTTTTATGGGAAAGAAACGTCAATCAACAGATCCTTCTCTTTCCAACGAGAAGCAGTTGAGAACTAATTCAGATCACATCTTTACATATCGCTCAGATGTCGCATTCCAATGTCGTAGACATGTTTTCTGAACGAAGTGGTGGGTAATTAATTTATTTTATCTTTCTTTTTAATTTTTATTTTTTATATAAATATCGAGAAGTCGTAATTAATTTATTTTTACTTTTAGATTTTTCTTATCACACCAACGGTATTTTAGGGCTTTTCTCCTTCTCCAAGGTTTTTGTAAAATAATTACTAAAATTTTCTATAAAATATAACGAAACCAAAATATATATTCCCAAGATTTAATAGTACTCATTAGTATTTTTAGGTTTCTCAAACGGCATATTAATCTTTGAATGCATGCCTTAGAAGTTAATAACATTGTTTACTTTTCTTTTTACTAGAAAATAATATAAATAGTCAATTAAGCAAAGGAAACCTTTCATCATCTCTTCTCTAGTTTACGTTAAAAAAAAATCTTATTCTCTTTCTACCTTTGTCGATTTTTATGGGAAAGAAACGTCAATCAACAGATCCTTCTCCTTCCAACGGGAAGCCGTTGAGAACTAATTCAGATCACATCTTTACACATCACTGAAATGTCGCATTCCAATGTTGTAGACATGTTTTCTGAACGAAGTGGTGGGCAATTAATTTATTTTATATTTCTTTTTAATTTTATTTTTTTTATATGAAAGTCGAGAAGTCGCAATTAATTTATTTTTACTTTTAGATTTTTCTTATCACACCAACGGTATTTTAGGGCTTTTCTCCTTCTCCAATGTTTTTGTAAAAGAATTATTAAAATTTTCTATAAAATATAACGAAACCAAAATATATATTCCCAAGATTTAATAGTACTCATTAGTATTTTTAGTTTTCCCAAACGGTATATTAATCTTTGAATGCATGCCTTAGAAGTTAATGACATTGTTTACTTTTCTTTTTACTAAAAATAATATAAATAGTCAATTAAGCAAAGGAAACCTTTCAACATCTCTTCTCTAGTTTACGTTAAAAAAAAATCTTATTTTCTTTCTACCTTTGTCGATTTTTATGGGAAAGAAACCTCAATCAACAGATCCTTCCCTTCCAACGGAAAGCAGTTGAGAATTCAGATCACATCTTTACACATCACTCAGATGTCGGATTCCAATGTTGTAGACATGTTTTCTGAACGAAGCGGTGGGCAATTAATTTATTTTAAATTTTTTTAATTTTATTTTTTTATATGAGAGTCGAGAAGTCGCAATTAATTTATTTTTACTTTTAGATTTTTCTTATCACACCAACGGTATTTTAGGGCTTTTCTCCTTCTCTAAGGTTTTTGTAAAAGAATAAAATATAACGAAACCAAAATATATATTCCCAAGATTTAATAGTACTCATTAGTATTTTTAGGTTTCCCAAACGGCATATTAATCTTTGAATGCATGCCTTAGAAGTTAATGACATTGTTTACTTTTCTTTTTACTAGAAAATAATATAAATAGTCAATTAAGCAAAGGAAACCTTTCATCATCTCTTCTCTAGTTTACGTTAAAAAAACATCTTATTCTCTTTCTACCTTTGTCGATTTTTATGGGAAAAAAACGTCAATCAACAGATCCTTCTCCTTCCAACGGGAAGCAGTTGAGAACTAATTCAGATCACATCTTTACACATCACTCAGATGTCGCATTCCAATGTTGTAGACATGTTTTCTGAACGAAGTGGTGGGCAATTAATTTATTTTATATTTCTTTTTAATTTTATTTTTTTTATATGAAAGTCGAGAAGTCGCAATTAATTTATTTTTACTTTTAGATTTTTCTTATCACACCAACGGTATTTTAGGGCTTTTCTCCTTCTCCAAGGTTTTTGTAAAAGAATTATTAAAATTTTCTATAAAATATAACGAAACCAAAATATATATTCCCAAGATTTAATAGTACTCATTAGTATTTTTAAGTTTCCCAAACGGTATATTAATCTTTGAATGCATGCCTTAGAAGTTAAATGACATTGTTTACTTTTCTTTTTACTAAAAATAATATAAATAGTCAATTAAGCAAAGGAAACCTTTCAACATCTCTTCTCTAGTTTACGTTAAAAAGAAATCTTATTTTCTTTCTACCTTTGTCGATTTTTATGGGAAAGAAACCTCAATCAACAGATCCTTCCCTTCCAACGGAAAGCAGTTGAGAACTAATTCAGATCACATCTTTACACATCACTCATATGTCGCATTCCAATGTTGTAGTCATGTTTTCTGAACGAAGTGGTAGGCAATTAATTTATTTTAAATTTTTTTAATTTTATTTTTTTTAAATGAGAGTCGAGAAGTCGCAATTAATTTATTTTTACTTTTAGATTTTTCTTATCACATCAACGGTATTTTAGGGCTTTTCTCCTTCTCCAAGGTTTTTGTAAAACAATTATTAAAATTTTCTATAAAATATAACGAAACCAAAATATATATTCCCAAGATTTAATAGCACTCATTAGTAATTTTAGGTTTCCCAAACGGCATATTAATCTTTGAATGCATGCCTTAGAAGTTAATGACATTGTTTACTTTTCTTTTTACTAGAAAATAATATAAATTGTCAATTAAGCAAAGGAAACCTTTCATCATCTCTTCTCTAGTTTACGTTAAAAAAACATCTTATTCTCTTTCTACCTTTGTCGATTTTTATGGGAAAGAAACGTCAATCAATAGATCCTTCTCTTTCAAACGAGAAGCAGTTGAGAACTAATTCAGATCACATCTTTACATATCGCTCAGATGTCGCATTCCAATGTCGTAGACATGTTTTCTGAACGAAGTGGCGGGCAATTAATTTATTTTAAATTTTTTTAATTTTATTTTTTTATATAAATATCGAGAAGTCGTAATTAATTTATTTTTACTTTTAGATTTTTCTTATCACACCAACGGTATTTTAGGGCTTTTCTCCTTCTCCAAGGTTTTTGTAAAATAATTACTAAAATTTTCTATAAAATATAACGAAACCAAAATATATATTCCCAAGATTTAATAGTACTCATTAGTATTTTTAGGTTTCTCAAACGGCATATTAATCTTTGAATGCATGCCTTAGAAGTTAATAACATTGTTTACCTTTCTTTTTACTAGAAAATAATATAAATAGTCAATTAAGCAAAGGAAACCTTTCATCATCTCTTCTCTAGTTTACGTTAAAAAAAAATCTTATTCTCTTTCTACCTTTGTCGATTTTTATGGGAAAGAAACGTCAATCAACAGATCCTTCTCCTTCCAACGGGAAGCCGTTGAGAACTAATTCAGATCACATCTTTACACATCACTCAGATGTCGCATTCCAATGTTGTAGACATGTTTTCTGAACGAAGTGGTGGGCAATTAATTTATTTTATATTTCTTTTTAATTTTATTTTTTTAATATGAAAGTCGAGAAGTCGCAATTAATTTATTTTTACTTTTAGATTTTTCTTATCACACCAACGGTATTTTAGGGCTTTTCTCCTTCTCCAAGGTTTTTGTAAAAGAATTATTAAAATTTTCTATAAAATATAACGAAACCAAAATATATATTCCCAAGATTTAATAGTACTCATTAGTATTTTTAGTTTTCCCAAACGGTATATTAATCTTTGAATGCATGCCTTAGAAGTTAATGACATTGTTTACTTTTCTTTTTACTAAAAATAATATAAATAGTCAATTAAGCAAAGGAAACCTTTCAACATCTCTTCTCTAGTTTACGTTAAAAAAAAATCTTATTTTCTTTCTACCTTTGTCGATTTTTATGGGAAAGAAACCTCAATCAACAGATCCTTCCCTTCCAACGGAAAGCAGTTGAGAACTAATTCAGATCACATCTTTACACATCACTCAGATATCGGATTCCAATGTTGTAGACATGTTTTCTGAACGAAGCGGTGGGCAATTAATTTATTTTAAATTTTTTTAATTTTATTTTTTTATATGAGAGTCGAGAAGTCGCAATTAATTTATTTTTACTTTTAGATTTTTCTTATCACACCAACGGTATTTTAGGGCTTTTCTCCTTCTCCAAGGTTTTTGTAAAACAATTATTAAAATTTCCTATAAAATATAACGAAACCAAAATATATATTCCCAAGATTTAATAGCACTCATTAGTAATTTTAGGTTTCCCAAACGGCATATTAATCTTTGAATGCATGCCTTAGAAGTTAATGACATTGTTTACTTTTCTTTTTACTATAAAATAATATAAATAGTCAATTAAGCAAAGGAAACTTTTCATCATCTCTTCTCTAGTTTACGTTAAAAAAACATCTTATTTTCTTTCTACCTTTGTCGATTTTTATGGGAAAGAAACCTCAATCAACAGATCATTCTCCTTCCAACGGGAAGCAGTTGAGAACTAATTCAGATCACTTCTTTACACATCACTCAGATGTCGCATTCCAATGTTGTAGACATGTTTTCTGAACGAAGTGGTGGGCAATTAATTTATTTTATATTTCTTTTTAATTTTATTTTTTTTATATGAAAGTCGAGAAGTCGCAATTAATTTATTTTTATTTTTAGATTTTTCTTATCACACCAACAGTATTTTAGGGCTTTTCTCTTTCTCCAAGGTTTTTGTAAAAGAATTACTAAAATTTTCTATAAAATATAACGAAACCAAAATATATATTCCCAAGATTTAATAGTACTCATTAGTATTTTTAGGTTTCCCAAACGGCATATTAATCTTTGAATGCATGCCTTAGAAGTTAATGACATTGTTTACTTTTCTTTTTACTAGAAAATAATATAAATAGTCAATTAAGCAAAGAAAACCTTTCAACATCTCTTCTCTAGTTTACGTTAAAAAAACATCTTATTCTCTTTCTACCTTTGTCGATTTTATGGGAAAGAAACGTCAATCAACAGATCCTTCTCCTTCCAACGGGAAGCAGTTGAGAACTAATTCAGATCACATCTTTACACATCACTCAGATGTCGCATTCCAATGTTGTAGACATGTTTTCTGAACGAAGTGGTGGGCAATTAATTTATTTTATATTTCTTTTTAATTTTATTTTTTTATATGAAAATCGAGAAGTCGCAATTAATTTATTTTTACTTTTAGATTTTTCTTATCACACCAACGGTATTTTAGGGCTTTTCTCCTTCTCCAAGGTTTTTGTAAAAGAATTACTAAAATTTTCTATAAAATATAACGAAACCAAAATATATATTCCCAAGATTTAATAGTACTCATTAGTATTTTTAGGTTTCCCAAACGGCATATTAATCTTTGAATGCATGCCTTAGAAGTTAATGACATTGTTTACTTTTCTTTTTACTAGAAAATAATATAAATTGTCAATTAAGCAAAGGAAACCTTTCATCATCTCTTCTCTAGTTTACGTTAAAAAAACATCTTATTCTCTTTCTACCTTTGTCGATTTTTATGGGAAAGAAACGTCAATCAACAGATCCTTCTCCTTCCAACGGGAAGCAGTTGAGAACTAATTCAGGTCACATCTTTACACATCACTCAGATGTCGCATTCCAATGTTGTAGACATGTTTTCTGAACGAAGTGGCGGGCAATTAATTTATTTTAAATTTTTTTAATTTTATTTTTTTATATGAGAGTCGAGAAGTCGTAATTAATTTATTTTTACTTTTAGATTTTTCTTATCACACCAACGGTATTTTAGGGCTTTTCTCCTTCTCCAAGGTTTTTGTAAAAGAATTACTAAAATTTTCTATAAAATATAACGAAACCAAAATATATATTCCCAAGATTTAATAGTACTCATTAGTATTTTTAGGTTTCCCAAACGGTATATTAATCTTTGAATGCATGCCTTAGAAGTTAATGACATTGTTTACTTTTCTTTTTACTAGAAAATAATATAAATTGTCAATTAAGCAAAGGAAACCTTTCATCATCTCTTCTCTAGTTTACGTTAAAAAAACATCTTATTCTCTTTCTACCTTTGTCGATTTTTATGGGAAAGAAACGTCAATCAACAGATCCTTCTCCTTCCAACGGGAAGCAGTTGAGAACTAATTCAGGTCACATCTTTACACATCACTCAGATGTCGCATTCCAATGTTGTAGACATGTTTTCTGAACGAAGTGGTGGGCAATTAATTTATTTTATATTTCTTTTTAATTTTATTTTTTTTATATGAAATTCGAGAAGTCGCAATTAATTTATTTTTACTTTTAGATTTTTCTTATCACACCAACGGTATTTTAGGGCTTTTCTCTTTCTCCAAGGTTTTTGTAAAAGAATTACTAAAATTTTCTATAAAATATAACGAAACCAAAATATATATTCCCAAGATTTAATAGTACTCATTAGTATTTTTAGGTTTCCCAAACGGCATATTAATCTTTGAATGCATGCCTTAGAAGTTAATGACATTGTTTACTTTTCTTTTTACTAGAAAATAATATAAATAGTCAATTAAGCAAAGGAAACCTTTCATCATCTCTTCTCTAGTTTACGTTAAAAAAACATCTTATTCTCTTTCTACCTTTGTCGATTTTTATGGGAAAAAAACGTCAATCAACAGATCCTTCTCCTTCCAACGGGAAGCAGTTGAGAACTAATTCAGATCACATCTTTACACATCACTCAGATGTCGCATTCCAATGTTGTAGACATGTTTTCTGAACGAAGTGGTGGGCAATTAATTTATTTTATATTTCTTTTTAATTTTATTTTTTTTATATGAAAGTCGAGAAGTCGCAATTAATTTATTTTTACTTTTAGATTTTTCTTATCACACCAACGGTATTTTAGGGCTTTTCTCTTTCTCCAAGGTTTTTGTAAAAGAATTACTAAAATTTTCTATAAAATATAACGAAACCAAAATATATATTCCCAAGATTTAATAGTACTCATTAGTATTTTTAGGTTTCCCAAACGGCATATTAATCTTTGAATGCATGCCTTAGAAGTTAATGACATTGTTTACTTTTCTTTTTACTAGAAAATAATATAAATAGTCAATTAAGCAAAGAAAACCTTTCAACATCTCTTCTCTAGTTTACGTTAAAAAAACATCTTATTCTCTTTCTACCTTTGTCGATTTTATGGGAAAGAAACGTCAATCAACAGATCCTTCTCCTTCCAACGGGAAGCAGTTGAGAACTAATTCAGATCACATCTTTACACATCACTCAGATGTCGCATTCCAATGTTGTAGACATGTTTTCTGAACGAAGTGGTGGGCAATTAATTTATTTTATATTTCTTTTTAATTTTATTTTTTTATATGAAAATCGAGAAGTCGCAATTAATTTATTTTTACTTTTAGATTTTTCTTATCACACCAACGGTATTTTAGGGCTTTTCTCCTTCTCCAAGGTTTTTGTAAAAGAATTACTAAAATTTTCTATAAAATATAACGAAACCAAAATATATATTCCCAAGATTTAATAGTACTCATTAGTATTTTTAGGTTTCCCAAACGGCATATTAATCTTTGAATGCATGCCTTAGAAGTTAATGACATTGTTTACTTTTCTTTTTACTAGAAAATAATATAAATTGTCAATTAAGCAAAGGAAACCTTTCATCATCTCTTCTCTAGTTTACGTTAAAAAAACATCTTATTCTCTTTCTACCTTTGTCGATTTTTATGGGAAAGAAACGTCAATCAACAGATCCTTCTCCTTCCAACGGGAAGCAGTTGAGAACTAATTCAGGTCACATCTTTACACATCACTCAGATGTCGCATTCCAATGTTGTAGACATGTTTTCTGAACGAAGTGGCGGGCAATTAATTTATTTTAAATTTTTTTAATTTTATTTTTTTATATGAGAGTCGAGAAGTCGTAATTAATTTATTTTTACTTTTAGATTTTTCTTATCACACCAACGGTATTTTAGGGCTTTTCTCCTTCTCCAAGGTTTTTGTAAAAGAATTACTAAAATTTTCTATAAAATATAACGAAACCAAAATATATATTCCCAAGATTTAATAGTACTCATTAGTATTTTTAGGTTTCCCAAACGGTATATTAATCTTTGAATGCATGCCTTAGAAGTTAATGACATTGTTTACTTTTCTTTTTACTAGAAAATAATATAAATTGTCAATTAAGCAAAGGAAACCTTTCATCATCTCTTCTCTAGTTTACGTTAAAAAAACATCTTATTCTCTTTCTACCTTTGTCGATTTTTATGGGAAAGAAACGTCAATCAACAGATCCTTCTCCTTCCAACGGGAAGCAGTTGAGAACTAATTCAGGTCACATCTTTACATATCACTCAGATGTCGCATTCCAATGTTGTAGACATGTTTTCTGAACGAAGTGGCGGGCAATTAATTTATTTTAAATTTTTTTAATTTTATTTTTTTATATGAGAGTCGAGAAGTCGTAATTAATTTATTTTTACTTTTAGATTTTTCTTATCACACCAACGGTATTTTAGGGCTTTTCTCCTTCTCCAAGGTTTTTGTAAAAGAATTACTAAAATTTTCTATAAAATATAACGAAACCAAAATATATATTCCCAAGATTTAATAGTACTCATTAGTATTTTTAGGTTTCCCAAACGGTATATTAATCTTTGAATGCATGCCTTAGAAGTTAATGACATTGTTTACTTTTCTTTTTACTAGAAAATAATATAAATTGTCAATTAAGCAAAGGAAACCTTTCATCATCTCTTCTCTAGTTTACGTTAAAAAAACATCTTATTCTCTTTCTACCTTTGTCGATTTTTATGGGAAAGAAACGTCAATCAACAGATCCTTCTCCTTCCAACGGGAAGCAGTTGAGAACTAATTCAGGTCACATCTTTACACATCACTCAGATGTCGCATTCCAATGTTGTAGACATGTTTTCTGAACGAAGTGGTGGGCAATTAATTTATTTTATATTTCTTTTTAATTTTATTTTTTTTATATGAAAATCGAGAATTCGCAATTAATTTATTTTTACTTTTAGATTTTTCTTATCACACCAACGGTATTTTAGGGCTTTTCTCCTTCTCCAAGGTTTTTGTAAAAGAATTACTAAAATTTTCTATAAAATATAACGAAACCAAAATATATATTCCCAAGATTTAATAGTACTCATTAGTATTTTTAGGTTTCCCAAACGGTATATTAATCTTTGAATGCATGCCTTAGAAGTTAATGACATTGTTTACTTTTCTTTTTACTAGAAAATAATATAAATTGTCAATTAAGCAAAGGAAACCTTTCATCATCTCTTCTCTAGTTTACGTTAAAAAAAAATCTTATTTTCTTTCTACCTTTGTCGATTTTTATGGGAAAGAAACCTCAATCAACAGATCCTTCCCTTCCAACGGAAAGCAGTTGAGAACTAATTCAGATCACATCTTTACACATCACTCAGATGTCGCATTCCAATGTTGTAGACATGTTTTCTGAACGAAGTGGTGGGCAATTAATTTATTTTTTATTTCTTTTTAATTTTATTTTTTTATATGAAAGTCGAGAATTCGCAATTAATTTATTTTTACTTTTAGATTTTTCTTATCACACCAACGGTATTTTAGGGCTTTTCTCCTTCTCCAAGGTTTTTGTAAAAGAATTACTAAAATTTTCTATAAAATATAACGAAACCAAAATATATATTCCCAAGATTTAATAGTACTCATTAGTATTTTTAGGTTTCCCAAACGGCATATTAATCTTTGAATGCATGCCTTAGAAGTTAATGACATTGTTTACTTTTCTTTTTACTAGAAAATAATATAAATTGTCAATTAAGCAAAGGAAACCTTTCATCATCTCTTCTCTAGTTTACGTTAAAAAAACATCTTATTCTCTTTCTACCTTTGTCGATTTTTATGGGAAAGAAACGTCAATCAACAGATCCTTCTCCTTCCAACGGGAAGCAGTTGAGAACTAATTCAGGTCACATCTTTACACATCACTCAGATGTCGCATTCCAATGTTGTAGACATGTTTTCTGAACGAAGTGGCGGGCAATTAATTTATTTTAAATTTTTTTAATTTTATTTTTTTATATGAGAGTCGAGAAGTCGTAATTAATTTATTTTTACTTTTAGATTTTTCTTATCACACCAACGGTATTTTAGGGCTTTTCTCCTTCTCCAAGGTTTTTGTAAAAGAATTACTAAAATTTTCTATAAAATATAACGAAACCAAAATATATATTCCCAAGATTTAATAGTACTCATTAGTATTTTTAGGTTTCCCAAACGGTATATTAATCTTTGAATGCATGCCTTAGAAGTTAATGACATTGTTTACTTTTCTTTTTACTAGAAAATAATATAAATTGTCAATTAAGCAAAGGAAACCTTTCATCATCTCTTCTCTAGTTTACGTTAAAAAAACATCTTATTCTCTTTCTACCTTTGTCGATTTTTATGGGAAAGAAACGTCAATCAACAGATCCTTCTCCTTCCAACGGGAAGCAGTTGAGAACTAATTCAGGTCACATCTTTACACATCACTCAGATGTCGCATTCCAATGTTGTAGACATGTTTTCTGAACGAAGTGGTGGGCAATTAATTTATTTTATATTTCTTTTTAATTTTATTTTTTTTATATGAAATTCGAGAAGTCGCAATTAATTTATTTTTACTTTTAGATTTTTCTTATCACACCAACGGTATTTTAGGGCTTTTCTCTTTCTCCAAGGTTTTAGTAAAAGAATTACTAAAATTTTCTATAAAATATAACGAAACCAAAATATATATTCCCAAGATTTAATAGTACTCATTAGTATTTTTAGGTTTCCCAAACGGCATATTAATCTTTGAATGCATGCCTTAGAAGTTAATGACATTGTTTACTTTTCTTTTTACTAGAAAATAATATAAATAGTCAATTAAGCAAAGAAAACCTTTCAACATCTCTTCTCTAGTTTACGTTAAAAAAAAATCTTATTTTCTTTCTACCTTTGTCGATTTTTATGGGAAAGAAACCTCAATCAACAGATCCTTCCCTTCCAACGGAAAGCAGTTGAGAACTAATTCAGATCACATCTTTACACATCACTCAGATGTCGCATTCCAATGTTGTAGACATGTTTTCTGAACGAAGTGGTGGGCAATTAATTTATTTTTTATTTCTTTTTAATTTTATTTTTTTTATATGAAATTCGAGAAGTCGCAATTAATTTATTTTTACTTTTAGATTTTTCTTATCACACCAACGGTATTTTAGAGCTTTTCTCTTTCTCCAAGGTTTTAGTAAAAGAATTACTAAAATTTTCTATAAAATATAACGAAACCAAAATATATATTCCCAAGATTTAATAGTACTCATTAGTATTTTTAGGTTTCCCAAACGGCATATTAATCTTTGAATGCATGCCTTAGAAGTTAATGACATTGTTTACTTTTCTTTTTACTAGAAAATAATATAAATAGTCAATTAAGCAAAGAAAACCTTTCAACATCTCTTCTCTAGTTTACGTTAAAAAAAAATCTTATTTTCTTTCTACCTTTGTCGATTTTTATGGGAAAGAAACCTCAATCAACAGATCCTTCTCCTTCCAACGGGAAGCAGTTGAGAACTAATTCAGGTCACATCTTTACACATCACTCAGATGTCGCATTCCAATGTTGTAGACATGTTTTCTGAACGAAGTGGTGGGCAATTAATTTATTTTTTATTTCTTTTTAATTTTATTTTTTATATGAAAGTCGAGAATTCGCAATTAATTTATTTTTACTTTTAGATTTTTCTTATCACACCAACGGTATTTTAGGGCTTTTCTCCTTCTCCAAGGTTTTTGTAAAAGAATTACTAAAATTTTCTATAAAATATAACGAAACCAAAATATATATTCCCAAGATTTAATAGTACTCATTAGTATTTTTAGGTTTCCCAAACGGTATATTAATCTTTGAATGCATGCCTTAGAAGTTAATGACATTGTTCACTTTTCTTTTTACTAGAAAATAATATAAATAGTCAATTAAGCAAAGAAAACCTTTCAACATCTCTTCTCTAGTTTATGTTAAAAAAAAATCTTATTTTCTTTCTACCTTTGTCGATTTTTATGGGAAAGAAACCTCAATCAACAGATCCTTCCCTTCCAACGGAAAGCAGTTGAGAACTAATTCAGATCACATCTTTACACATCACTCAGATGTCACATTCCAATGTTGTAGACATGTTTTCTGAACGAAGTGGTGGGCAATTAATTTATTTTTTATTTCTTTTTAATTTTATTTTTTATATGAAAGTCGAGAATTCGCAATTAATTTATTTTTACTTTTAGATTTTTCTTATCACACCAACGGTATTTTAGGGCTTTTCTCCTTCTCCAAGGTTTTTGTAAAAGAATTACTAAAATTTTCTATAAAATATAACGAAACCAAAATATATATTCCCAAGATTTAATAGTACTCATTAGTATTTTTAGGTTTCCCAAACGGCATATTAATCTTTGAATGCATGCCTTAGAAGTTAATGACATTGTTTACTTTTCTTTTTACTAGAAAATAATATAAATTGTCAATTAAGCAAAGGAAACCTTTCATCATCTCTTCTCTAGTTTACGTTAAAAAAACATCTTATTCTCTTTCTACCTTTGTCGATTTTTATGGGAAAGAAACGTCAATCAACAGATCCTTCTCCTTCCAACGGGAAGCAGTTGAGAACTAATTCAGATCACATCTTTACACATCACTCAGATGTCGCATTCCAATGTTGTAGACATGTTTTCTGAACGAAGTGGTGGGCAATTAATTTATTTTTTATTTCTTTTTAATTTTATTTTTTTATATAAAAGTCGAGAAGTCGCAATTAATTTATTTTTACTTTTAGATTTTTCTTATCACACCAACGGTATTTTAGGGCTTTTCTCCTTCTCCAAGGTTTTTGTAAAAGAATTACTAAAATTTTCTATAAAATATAACGAAACCAAAATATATATTCCCAAGATTTAATAGTACTCATTAGTATTTTTAGGTTTCCCAAACGGTATATTAATCTTTGAATGCATGCCTTAGAAGTTAATGACATTTTTTACTTTTCTTTTTACTAGAAAATAATATAAATAGTCAATTAAGCAAAGAAAACCTTTCAACATCTCTTCTCTAGTTTACGTTAAAAAAAAATCTTATTTTCTTTCTACCTTTGTCGATTTTTATGGGAAAGAAACCTCAATCAACAGATCCTTCCCTTCCAATGGAAAGCAGTTGAGAACTAATTCAGATCACATCTTTACACATCACTCAGATGTCACATTCCAATGTTGTAGACATGTTTTCTGAACGAAGTGGTGGGCAATTAATTTATTTTTTATTTCTTTTTAATTTTATTTTTTATATGAAAGTCGAGAATTCGCAATTAATTTATTTTTACTTTTAGATTTTTCTTATCACACCAACGGTATTTTAGGGCTTTTCTCCTTCTCCAAGGTTTTTGTAAAAGAATTACTAAAATTTTCTATAAAATATAACGAAACCAAAATATATATTCCCAAGATTTAATAGTACTCATTAGTATTTTTAGGTTTCCCAAACGGCATATTAATCTTTGAATGCATGCCTTAGAAGTTAATGACATTGTTTACTTTTCTTTTTACTAGAAAATAATATAAATTGTCAATTAAGCAAAGGAAACCTTTCATCATCTCTTCTCTAGTTTACGTTAAAAAAACATCTTATTCTCTTTCTACCTTTGTCGATTTTTATGGGAAAGAAACGTCAATCAACAGATCCTTCTCCTTCCAACGGGAAGCAGTTGAGAACTAATTCAGATCACATCTTTACACATCACTCAGATGTCGCATTCCAATGTTGTAGACATGTTTTCTGAACGAAGTGGTGGGCAATTAATTTATTTTTTATTTCTTTTTAATTTTATTTTTTTATATAAAAGTCGAGAAGTCGCAATTAATTTATTTTTACTTTTAGATTTTTCTTATCACACCAACGGTATTTTAGGGCTTTTCTCCTTCTCCAAGGTTTTTGTAAAAGAATTACTAAAATTTTCTATAAAATATAACGAAACCAAAATATATATTCCCAAGATTTAATAGTACTCATTAGTATTTTTAGGTTTCCCAAACGGTATATTAATCTTTGAATGCATGCCTTAGAAGTTAATGACATTGTTTACTTTTCTTTTTACTAGAAAATAATATAAATTGTCAATTAAGCAAAGGAAACCTTTCATCATCTCTTCTCTAGTGTACTTTAAAAAAACATCTTATTCTCTTTCTACCTTTGTCGATTTTTATGGGAAAGAAACGTCAATCAACAGATCCTTCTCCTTCCAACGGGAAGCAGTTGAGAACTAATTCAGGTCACATCTTTACACATCACTTAGATGTCGCATTCCAATGTTGTAGACATGTTTTCTGAACGAAGTGGCAGGCAATTAATTTATTTTAAATTTTTTTAATTTTATTTTTTTATATGAGAGTCGAGAAGTCGTAATTAATTTATTTTTACTTTTAGATTTTTCTTATCACACCAACGGTATTTTAGGGCTTTTCTCCTTCTCCAAGGTTTTTGTAAAAGAATTACTAAAATTTTCTATAAAATATAACGAAACCAAAATATATATTCCCAAGATTTAATAGTACTCATTAGTATTTTTAGGTTTCCCAAACGGTATATTAATCTTTGAATGCATGCCTTAGAAGTTAATGACATTGTTTACTTTTCTTTTTACTAGAAAATAATATAAATTGTCAATTAAGCAAAGGAAACCTTTCATCATCTCTTCTCTAGTTTACGTTAAAAAAACATCTTATTCTCTTTCTACCTTTGTCGATTTTTATGGGAAAGAAACGTCAATCAACAGATCCTTCTCCTTCCAACGGGAAGCAGTTGAGAACTAATTCAGGTCACATCTTTACACATCACTCAGATGTCGCATTCCAATGTTGTAGACATGTTTTCTGAACGAAGTGGTGGGCAATTAATTTATTTTATATTTCTTTTTAATTTTATTTTTTTTATATGAAATTCGAAAAGTCGCAATTAATTTATTTTTACTTTTAGATTTTTCTTATCACACCAACGGTATTTTAGAGCTTTTCTCTTTCTCCAAGGTTTTAGTAAAAGAATTACTAAAATTTTCTATAAAATATAACGAAACCAAAATATATATTCCCAAGATTTAATAGTACTCATTAGTATTTTTAGGTTTCCCAAACGGCATATTAATCTTTGAATGCATGCCTTAGAAGTTAATGACATTGTTTACTTTTCTTTTTACTAGAAAATAATATAAATAGTCAATTAAGCAAAGAAAACCTTTCAACATCTCTTCTCTAGTTTACGTTAAAAAAAAATCTTATTTTCTTTCTACCTTTGTCGATTTTTATGGGAAAGAAACCTCAATCAACAGATCCTTCCCTTCCAACGGAAAGCAGTTGAGAACTAATTCAGATCACATCTTTACACATCACTCAGATGTCGCATTCCAATGTTGTAGACATGTTTTCTGAACGAAGTGGTGGGCAATTAATTTATTTTTTATTTCTTTTTAATTTTATTTTTTTATATGAAAGTCGAGAATTCGCAATTAATTTATTTTTACTTTTAGATTTTTCTTATCACACCAACGGTATTTTAGGGCTTTTCTCCTTCTCCAAGGTTTTTGTAAAAGAATTACTAAAATTTTCTATAAAATATAACGAAACCAAAATATATATTCCCAAGATTTAATAGTACTCATTAGTATTTTTAGGTTTCCCAAACGGCATATTAATCTTTGAATGCATGCCTTAGAAGTTAATGACATTGTTTACTTTTCTTTTTACTAGAAAATAATATAAATAGTCAATTAAGCAAAGGAAACCTTTCATCATCTCTTCTCTAGTTTACGTTAAAAAAAATCTTATTCTCTTTCTATATTTGTCGATTTTTATGGGAAAGAAACGTCAATCAACAGATCCTTCTCCTTCCAACGGGAAGCAGTTGAGAACTAATTCAGATCACATCTTTACACATCACTCAGATGTGGCATTCCAATGTTGTAGACATGTTTTCTGAACGAAGTGGTGGGCAATTAATTTATTTTATATTTCTTTTTAATTTTATTTTTTTTATATAAAAGTCGAGAAGTCGCAATTAATTTATTTTTACTTTTAGATTTTTCTTATCACACCAACGGTATTTTAGGGCTTTTCTCCTTCTCCAAGGTTTTTGTAAAAGAATTACTAAAATTTTCTATAAAATATAACGAAACCAAAATATATATTCCCAAGATTTAATAGTACTCATTAGTATTTTTAGGTTTCCCAAACGGCATATTAATCTTTGAATGCATGCCTTAGAAGTTAATGACATTGTTTACTTTTCTTTTTACTAGAAAATAATATAAATAGTCAATTAAGCAAAGGAAACCTTTCATCATCTCTTCTCTAGTTTACGTTAAAAAAAATCTTATTCTCTTTCTACCTTTGTTGATTTTTATGGGAAAGAAACGTCAATCAACAGATCCTTCTCCTTCCAACGGGAAGCAGTTGAGAACTAATTCAGATCACATCTTTACACATCACTCAGATGTGGCATTCCAATGTTGTAGACATGTTTTCTGAACGAAGTGGTGGGCAATTAATTTATTTTATATTTCTTTTTAATTTTATTTTTTTTATATGAAAGTCGAGAAGTCGCAATTAATTTATTTTTACTTTTAGATTTTTCTTATCACACCAACGGTATTTTAGAGCTTTTCTCTTTCTCCAAGGTTTTAGTAAAAGAATTACTAAAATTTTCTATAAAATATAACGAAACCAAAATATATATTCCCAAGATTTAATAGTACTCATTAGTATTTTTAGGTTTCCCAAACGACATATTAATCTTTGAATGCATGCCTTAGAAGTTAATGACATTGTTTACTTTTCTTTTTACTAGAAAATAATATAAATTGTCAATTAAGCAAAGGAAACCTTTCATCATCTCTTCTCTAGTTTACGTTAAAAAAACATCTTATTCTCTTTCTACCTTTGTCGATTTTATGGGAAAGAAACGTCAATCAACAGATCCTTCTCCTTCCAACGGGAAGCAGTTGAGAACTAATTCAGATCACATCTTTACACATCACTCAGATGTCGCATTCCAATGTTGTAGACATGTTTTCTGAACGAAGTGGTGGGCAATTAATTTATTTTATATTTCTTTTTAATTTTATTTTTTATATGAAAATCGAGAAGTCGCAATTAATTTATTTTTACTTTTAGATTTTTCTTATCACACCAACGGTATTTTAGGGCTTTTCTCCTTCTCCAAGGTTTTTGTAAAAGAATTACTAAAATTTTCTATAAAATATAACGAAACCAAAATATATATTCCCAAGATTTAATAGTACTCATTAGTATTTTTAGGTTTCCCAAACGGTATATTAATCTTTGAATGCATGCCTTAGAAGTTAATGACATTGTTTACTTTTCTTTTTACTAAAAATAATATAAATAGTCAATTAAGCAAAGGAAACCTTTCAACATCTCTTCCCTAGTTTACGTTAAAAAAACATCTTATTCTCTTTCTACCTTTCTTGATTTTTATGGGAAAGAAACGTCAATCAACAGATCCTTCTCCTTCCAACGGGAAGCAGTTGAGAACTAATTCAGATCACATCTTTACACATCACTCAGATGTGGCATTCCAATGTTGTAGACATGTTTTCTGAACGAAGTGGTGGGCAATTAATTTATTTTATATTTCTTTTTAATTTTATTTTTTTATATGAAAATCGAGAAGTCGCAATTAATTTATTTTTACTTTTAGATTTTTCTTATCACACCAACGGTATTTTAGGGCTTTTCTCCTTCTCCAAGGTTTTTGTAAAAGAATTACTAAAATTTTCTATAAAATATAACGAAACCAAAATATATATTCCCAAGATTTAATAGTACTCATTAGTATTTTTAGGTTTCCCAAACGGCATATTAATCTTTGAATGCATGCCTTAGAAGTTAATGACATTGTTTACTTTTCTTTTTACTATAAAATAATATAAATTGTCAATTAAGCAAAGGAAACCTTTCATCATCTCTTCTCTAGTTTACGTTAAAAAAACATCTTATTCTCTTTCTACCTTTGTCGATTTTTATGGGAAAGAAACGTCAATCAACAGATCCTTCTCCTTCCAACGGGAAGCAGTTGAGAACTAATTCAGATCACATCTTTACATATCACTCAGATGTGGCATTCCAATGTTGTAGACATGTTTTCTGAACGAAGTGGTGGGCAATTAATTTATTTTATATTTCTTTTTAATTTTATTTTTTTATATGAAAATCGAGAAGTCGCAATTAATTTATTTTTACTTTTAGATTTTTCTTATCACACCAACGGTATTTTAGGGCTTTTCTCCTTCTCCAAGGTTTTTGTAAAAGAATTACTAAAATTTTCTATAAAATATAACGAAACCAAAATATATATTCCCAAGATTTAATAGTACTCATTAGTATTTTTAGGTTTCCCAAACGGTATATTAATCTTTGAATGCATGCCTTAGAAGTTAATGACATTGTTTACTTTTCTTTTTACTAGAAAATAATATAAATTGTCAATTAAGCAAAGGAAACCTTTCATCATCTCTTCTCTAGTTTACGTTAAAAAAAATCTTATTCTCTTTCTACCTTTGTCGATTTTATGGGAAAGAAACGTCAATCAACAGATCCTTCTCCTTCCAACGGGAAGCAGTTGAGAACTAATTCAGATCACATCTTTACACATCACTCAGATGTCGCATTCCAATGTTGTAGACATGTTTTCTGAACGAAGTGGTGGGCAATTAATTTATTTTATATTTCTTTTTAATTTTATTTTTTTATATGAAAATCGAGAAGTCGCAATTAATTTATTTTTACTTTTAGATTTTTCTTATCACACCAACGGTATTTTAGGGCTTTTCTCCTTCTCCAAGGTTTTTGTAAAAGAATTACTAAAATTTTCTATAAAATATAACGAAACCAAAATATATATTCCCAAGATTTAATAGTACTCATTAGTATTTTTAGGTTTCCTAAACGGCATATTAATCTTTGAATGCATGCCTTAGAAGTTAATGACATTGTTTACTTTTCTTTTTACTAGAAAATAATATAAATTGTCAATTAAGCAAAGGAAACCTTTCATCATCTCTTCTCTAGTTTACGTTAAAAAAACATCTTATTCTCTTTCTACCTTTGTCGATTTTTATGGGAAAGAAACGTCAATCAACAGATCCTTCCCTTCCAACGGAAAGCAGTTGAGAACTAATTCAGATCACATCTTTACACATCACTCAGATGTCGCATTCCAATGTTGTAGACATGTTTTCTGAACGAAGTGGCGGGCAATTAATTTATTTTAAATTTTTTTAATTTTATTTTTTTATATGAGAGTCGAGAAGTTGCAATTAATTTATTTTTACTTTTAGATTTTTCTTATCACACCAACGGTATTTTAGGGCTTTTCTCCTTCTCCAAGGTTTTTGTAAAAGAATTACTAAAATTTTCTATAAAATATAACGAAACCAAAATATATATTCCCAAGATTTAATAGTACTCATTAGTATTTTTAGGTTTCCCAAACGGCATATTAATCTTTGAATGCATGCCTTAGAAGTTAATGACATTGTTTACTTTTCTTTTTACTAGAAAATAATATAAATTGTCAATTAAGCAAAGGAAACCTTTCATCATCTCTTCTCTAGTTTACGTTAAAAAAACATCTTATTCTCTTTCTACCTTTGTCGATTTTTATGGGAAAGAAACGTCAATCAACAAATCCTTCTCCTTCCAACGGGAAGCAGTTGAGAACTAATTCAGATCACATCTTTACACATCACTCAGATGTCGCATTCCAATGTTGTAGACATGTTTTCTGAACGAAGTGGTGGGCAATTAATTTATTTTATATTTCTTTTTAATTTTATTTTTTTTATATAAAAGTCGAGAAGTCGCAATTAATTTATTTTTACTTTTAGATTTTTCTTATCACACCAACGGTATTTTAGGGCTTTTCTCCTTCTCCAAGGTTTTTGTAAAAGAATTATTAAAATTTTCTATAAAATATAACGAAACCAAAATATATATTCCCAAGATTTAATAGTACTCATTAGTATTTTTAGGTTTCCCAAACGGTATATTAATCTTTGAATGCATGCCTTAGAAGTTAATGACATTGTTTACTTTTCTTTTTACTATAAAATAATATAAATAGTCAATTAAGCAAAGGAAACCTTTCAACATCTCTTCTCTAGTTTACGTTAAAAAAACATCTTATTCTCTTTCTACCTTTGTTGATTTTTATGGGAAAGAAACGTCAATCAACAGATCCTTCTCCTTCCAACGGGAAGCAGTTGAGAACTAATTCAGGTCACATCTTTACACATCACTCAGATGTCGCATTCCAATGTTGTAGACATGTTTTCTGAACGAAGTGGTGGGCAATTAATTTATTTTATATTTCTTTTTAATTTTATTTTTTTATATGAAAATCGAGAAGTCGCAATTAATTTATTTTTACTTTTAGATTTTTCTTATCACACCAACGGTATTTTAGGGCTTTTCTCCTTCTCCAAGGTTTTTGTAAAAGAATTACTAAAATTTTCTATAAAATATAACGAAACCAAAATATATATTCCCAAGATTTAATAGTACTCATTAGTATTTTTAGGTTTCCCAAACGGCATATTAATCTTTGAATGCATGCCTTAGAAGTTAATGACATTGTTTACTTTTCTTTTTACTAGAAAATAATATAAATTGTCAATTAAGCAAAGGAAACCTTTCATCATCTCTTCTCTAGTTTACGTTAAAAAAACATCTTATTCTCTTTCTACCTTTGTCGATTTTTATGGGAAAGAAACGTCAATCAACAGATCCTTCCCTTCCAACGGAAAGCAGTTGAGAACTAATTCAGATCACATCTTTACACATCACTCAGATGTCGCATTCCAATGTTGTAGACATGTTTTCTGAACGAAGTGGCGGGCAATTAATTTATTTTAAATTTTTTTAATTTTATTTTTTTATATGAGAGTCGAGAAGTTGCAATTAATTTATTTTTACTTTTAGATTTTTCTTATCACACCAACGGTATTTTAGGGCTTTTCTCCTTCTCCAAGGTTTTTGTAAAAGAATTACTAAAATTTTCTATAAAATATAACGAAACCAAAATATATATTCCCAAGATTTAATAGTACTCATTAGTATTTTTAGGTTTCCCAAACGGCATATTAATCTTTGAATGCATGCCTTAGAAGTTAATGACATTGTTTACTTTTCTTTTTACTAGAAAATAATATAAATTGTCAATTAAGCAAAGGAAACCTTTCATCATCTCTTCTCTAGTTTACGTTAAAAAAACATCTTATTCTCTTTCTACCTTTGTCGATTTTTATGGGAAAGAAACGTCAATCAACAAATCCTTCTCCTTCCAACGGGAAGCAGTTGAGAACTAATTCAGATCACATCTTTACACATCACTCAGATGTCGCATTCCAATGTTGTAGACATGTTTTCTGAACGAAGTGGTGGGCAATTAATTTATTTTATATTTCTTTTTAATTTTATTTTTTTTATATAAAAGTCGAGAAGTCGCAATTAATTTATTTTTACTTTTAGATTTTTCTTATCACACCAACGGTATTTTAGGGCTTTTCTCCTTCTCCAAGGTTTTTGTAAAAGAATTATTAAAATTTTCTATAAAATATAACGATACCAAAATATATATTCCCAAGATTTAATAGTACTCATTAGTATTTTTAGGTTTCCCTAACGGTATATTAATCTTTGAATGCATGCCTTAGAAGTTAATGACATTGTTTACTTTTCTTTTTACTATAAAATAATATAAATAGTCAATTAAGCAAAGGAAACCTTTCAACATCTCTTCTCTAGTTTACGTTAAAAAAACATCTTATTCTCTTTCTACCTTTGTTGATTTTTATGGGAAAGAAACGTCAATCAACAGATCCTTCTCCTTCCAACGGGAAGCAGTTGAGAACTAATTCAGGTCACATCTTTACACATCACTCAGATGTCGCATTCCAATGTTGTAGACATGTTTTCTGAACGAAGTGGTGGGCAATTAATTTATTTTATATTTCTTTTTAATTTTATTTTTTATATGAAAATCGAGAAGTCGCAATTAATTTATTTTTACTTTTAGATTTTTCTTATCACACCAACGGTATTTTAGGGCTTTTCTCCTTCTCCAAGGTTTTTGTAAAAGAATTACTAAAATTTTCTATAAAATATAACGAAACCAAAATATATATTCCCAAGATTTAATAGTACTCATTAGTATTTTTAGGTTTCCCAAACGGCATATTAATCTTTGAATGCATGCCTTAGAAGTTAATGACATTGTTTACTTTTCTTTTTACTAGAAAATAATATAAATTGTCAATTAAGCAAAGGAAACCTTTCATCATCTCTTCTCTAGTTTACGTTAAAAAAACATCTTATTCTCTTTCTACCTTTGTCGATTTTTATGGGAAAGAAACGTCAATCAACAGATCCTTCCCTTCCAACGGAAAGCAGTTGAGAACTAATTCAGATCACATCTTTACACATCACTCAGATGTCGCATTCCAATGTTGTAGACATGTTTTCTGAACGAAGTGGCGGGCAATTAATTTATTTTAAATTTTTTTAATTTTATTTTTTTATATGAGAGTCGAGAAGTTGCAATTAATTTATTTTTACTTTTAGATTTTTCTTATCACACCAACGGTATTTTAGGGCTTTTCTCCTTCTCCAAGGTTTTTGTAAAAGAATTACTAAAATTTTCTATAAAATATAACGAAACCAAAATATATATTCCCAAGATTTAATAGTACTCATTAGTATTTTTAGGTTTCCCAAACGGCATATTAATCTTTGAATGCATGCCTTAGAAGTTAATGACATTGTTTACTTTTCTTTTTACTAGAAAATAATATAAATTCTCAATTAAGCAAAGGAAACCTTTCATCATCTCTTCTCTAGTTTACGTTAAAAAAACATCTTATTCTCTTTCTACCTTTGTCGATTTTTATGGGAAAGAAACGTCAATCAACAAATCCTTCTCCTTCCAACGGGAAGCAGTTGAGAACTAATTCAGATCACATCTTTACACATCACTCAGATGTCGCATTCCAATGTTGTAGACATGTTTTCTGAACGAAGTGGTGGGCAATTAATTTATTTTATATTTCTTTTTAATTTTATTTTTTTTATATAAAAGTCGAGAAGTCGCAATTAATTTATTTTTACTTTTAGATTTTTCTTATCACACCAACGGTATTTTAGGGCTTTTCTCCTTCTCCAAGGTTTTTGTAAAAGAATTATTAAAATTTTCTATAAAATATAACGAAACCAAAATATATATTCCCAAGATTTAATAGTACTCATTAGTATTTTTAGGTTTCCCAAACGGTATATTAATCTTTGAATGCATGCCTTAGAAGTTAATGACATTGTTTACTTTTCTTTTTACTATAAAATAATATAAATAGTCAATTAAGCAAAGGAAACCTTTCAACATCTCTTCTCTAGTTTACGTTAAAAAAACATCTTATTCTCTTTCTACCTTTGTTGATTTTTATGGGAAAGAAACGTCAATCAACAGATCCTTCTCCTTCCAACGGGAAGCAGTTGAGAACTAATTCAGGTCACATCTTTACACATCACTCAGATGTCGCATTCCAATGTTGTAGACATGTTTTCTGAACGAAGTGGTGGGCAATTAATTTATTTTATATTTCTTTTTAATTTTATTTTTTTATATGAAAATCGAGAAGTCGCAATTAATTTATTTTTACTTTTAGATTTTTCTTATCACACCAACGGTATTTTAGGGCTTTTCTCCTTCTCCAAGGTTTTTGTAAAAGAATTACTAAAATTTTCTATAAAATATAACGAAACCAAAATATATATTCCCAAGATTTAATAGTACTCATTAGTATTTTTAGGTTTCCCAAACGGCATATTAATCTTTGAATGCATGCCTTAGAAGTTAATGACATTGTTTACTTTTCTTTTTACTAGAAAATAATATAAATTGTCAATTAAGCAAAGGAAACCTTTCATCATCTCTTCTCTAGTTTACGTTAAAAAAAATCTTATTCTCTTTCTACCTTTGTCGATTTTTATGGGAAAGAAACGTCAATCAACAGATCCTTCTCCTTCCAACGGGAAGCAGTTGAGAACTAATTCAGATCACATCTTTACACATCACTCAGATGTGGCATTCCAATGTTGTAGACATGTTTTCTGAACGAAGTGGTGGGCAATTAATTTATTTTATATTTCTTTTTAATTTTATTTTTTTATATGAAAATCAAGAAGTCGCAATTAATTTATTTTTACTTTTAGATTTTTCTTATCACACCAACGGTATTTTAGGGCTTTTCTCCTTCTCCAAGGTTTTTGTAAAAGAATTACTAAAATTTTCTATAAAATATAACGAAACCAAAATATATATTCCCAAGATTTAATAGTACTCATTAGTATTTTTAGGTTTCCCAAACGGCATATTAATCTTTGAATGCATGCCTTAGAAGTTAATGACATTGTTTACTTTTCTTTTTACTAGAAAATAATATAAATTGTCAATTAAGCAAAGGAAACCTTTCATCATCTCTCCTCTAGTTTACGTTAAAAAAACATCTTATTCTCTTTCTACCTTTGTCGATTTTATGGGAAAGAAACGTCAATCAACAGATCCTTCTCCTTCCAACGGGAAGCAGTTGAGAACTAATTCAGATCACATCTTTACACATCACTCAGATGTCGCATTCCAATGTTGTAGACATGTTTTCTGAACGAAGTGGTGGGCAATTAATTTATTTTATATTTCTTTTTAATTTTATTTTTTTATATGAAAATCGAGAAGTCGCAATTAATTTATTTTTACTTTTAGATTTTTCTTATCACACCAACGGTATTTTAGGGCTTTTCTCCTTCTCCAAGGTTTTTGTAAAAGAATTACTAAAATTTTCTATAAAATATAACGAAACCAAAATATATATTCCCAAGATTTAATAGTACTCATTAGTATTTTTAGGTTTCCCAAACGGCATATTAATCTTTGAATGCATGCCTTAGAAGTTAATGACATTGTTTACTTTTCTTTTTACTAGAAAATAATATAAATTGTCAATTAAGCAAAGGAAACCTTTCATCATCTCTTCTCTAGTTTACGTTAAAAAAACATCTTATTCTCTTTCTACCTTTGTCGATTTTTATGGGAAAGAAACGTCAATCAACAGATCCTTCCCTTCCAACGGAAAGCAGTTGAGAACTAATTCAGATCACATCTTTACACATCACTCAGATGTCGCATTCCAATGTTGTAGACATGTTTTCTGAACGAAGTGGCGGGCAATTAATTTATTTTAAATTTTTTTAATTTTATTTTTTTATATGAGAGTCGAGAAGTTGCAATTAATTTATTTTTACTTTTAGATTTTTCTTATCACACCAACGGTATTTTAGGGCTTTTCTCCTTCTCCAAGGTTTTTGTAAAAGAATTACTAAAATTTTCTATAAAATATAACGAAACCAAAATATATATTCCCAAGATTTAATAGTACTCATTAGTATTTTTAGGTTTCCCAAACGGCATATTAATCTTTGAATGCATGCCTTAGAAGTTAATGACATTGTTTACTTTTCTTTTTACTAGAAAATAATATAAATTGTCAATTAAGCAAAGGAAACCTTTCATCATCTCTTCTCTAGTTTACGTTAAAAAAACATCTTATTCTCTTTCTACCTTTGTCGATTTTTATGGGAAAGAAACGTCAATCAACAGATCCTTCCCTTCCAACGGAAAGCAGTTGAGAACTAATTCAGATCACATCTTTACACATCACTCAGATGTCGCATTCCAATGTTGTAGACATGTTTTCTGAACGAAGTGGCGGGCAATTAATTTATTTTAAATTTTTTTAATTTTATTTTTTTATATGAGAGTCGAGAAGTTGCAATTAATTTATTTTTACTTTTAGATTTTTCTTATCACACCAACGGTATTTTAGGGCTTTTCTCCTTCTCCAAGGTTTTTGTAAAAGAATTACTAAAATTTTCTATAAAATATAACGAAACCAAAATATATATTCCCAAGATTTAATAGTACTCATTAGTATTTTTAGGTTTCCCAAACGGCATATTAATCTTTGAATGCATGCCTTAGAAGTTAATGACATTGTTTACTTTTCTTTTTACTAGAAAATAATATAAATTGTCAATTAAGCAAAGGAAACCTTTCATCATCTCTTCTCTAGTTTACGTTAAAAAAACATCTTATTCTCTTTCTACCTTTGTCGATTTTTATGGGAAAGAAACGTCAATCAACAGATCCTTCTCCTTCCAACGGGAAGCAGTTGAGAACTAATTCAGATCACATCTTTACACATCACTCAGATGTCGCATTCCAATGTTGTAGACATGTTTTCTGAACGAAGTGGTGAACAATTAATTTATTTTATATTTCTTTTTAATTTTATTTTTTTATATGAAAATCGAGAAGTCGCAATTAATTTATTTTTACTTTTAGATTTTTCTTATCACACCAACGGTATTTTAGGGCTTTTCTCCTTCTCCAAGGTTTTTGTAAAAGAATTATTAAAATTTTCTATAAAATATAACGAAACCAAAATATATATTCCCAAGATTTAATAGTACTCATTAGTATTTTTAGGTTTCCCAAACGGCATATTAATCTTTGAATGCATGCCTTAGAAGTTAATGACATTGTTTACTTTTCTTTTTACTAGAAAATAATATAAATTGTCAATTAAGCAAAGGAAACCTTTCATCATCTCTTCTCTAGTTTACGTTAAAAAAACATCTTATTCTCTTTCTACCTTTGTCGATTTTTATGGGAAAGAAACGTCAATCAACAAATCCTTCTCCTTCCAACGGGAAGCAGTTGAGAACTAATTCAGATCACATCTTTACACATCACTCAGATGTCGCATTCCAATGTTGTAGACATGTTTTCTGAACGAAGTGGTGGGCAATTAATTTATTTTATATTTCTTTTTAATTTTATTTTTTTTATATAAAAGTCGAGAAGTCGCAATTAATTTATTTTTACTTTTAGATTTTTCTTATCACACCAACGGTATTTTAGGGCTTTTCTCCTTCTCCAAGGTTTTTGTAAAAGAATTATTAAAATTTTCTATAAAATATAACGAAACCAAAATATATATTCCCAAGATTTAATAGTACTCATTAGTATTTTTAGGTTTCCCAAACGGTATATTAATCTTTGAATGCATGCCTTAGAAGTTAATGACATTGTTTACTTTTCTTTTTACTATAAAATAATATAAATAGTCAATTAAGCAAAGGAAACCTTTCAACATCTCTTCTCTAGTTTACGTTAAAAAAACATCTTATTCTCTTTCTACCTTTGTTGATTTTTATGGGAAAGAAACGTCAATCAACAGATCCTTCTCCTTCCAACGGGAAGCAGTTGAGAACTAATTCAGGTCACATCTTTACACATCACTCAGATGTCGCATTCCAATGTTGTAGACATGTTTTCTGAACGAAGTGGTGGGCAATTAATTTATTTTATATTTCTTTTTAATTTTATTTTTTTATATGAAAATCGAGAAGTCGCAATTAATTTATTTTTACTTTTAGATTTTTCTTATCACACCAACGGTATTTTAGGGCTTTTCTCCTTCTCCAAGGTTTTTGTAAAAGAATTACTAAAATTTTCTATAAAATATAACGAAACCAAAATATATATTCCCAAGATTTAATAGTACTCATTAGTATTTTTAGGTTTCCCAAACGGCATATTAATCTTTGAATGCATGCCTTAGAAATTAATGACATTGTTTACTTTTCTTTTTACTAGAAAATAATATAAATTGTCAATTAAGCAAAGGAAACCTTTCATCATCTCTTCTCTAGTTTACGTTAAAAAAACATCTTATTCTCTTTCTACCTTTGTCGATTTTTATGGGAAAGAAACGTCAATCAACAGATCCTTCCCTTCCAACGGAAAGCAGTTGAGAACTAATTCAGATCACATCTTTACACATCACTCAGATGTCGCATTCCAATGTTGTAGACATGTTTTCTGAACGAAGTGGCGGGCAATTAATTTATTTTAAATTTTTTTAATTTTATTTTTTTATATGAGAGTCGAGAAGTTGCAATTAATTTATTTTTACTTTTAGATTTTTCTTATCACACCAACGGTATTTTAAGGCTTTTCTCCTTCTCCAAGGTTTTTGTAAAAGAATTACTAAAAATTTCTATAAAATATAACGAAACCAAAATATATATTCCCAAGATTTAATAGTACTCATTAGTATTTTTAGGTTTCCCAAACGGCATATTAATCTTTGAATGCATGCCTTAGAAGTTAATGACATTGTTTACTTTTCTTTTTACTAGAAAATAATATAAATTGTCAATTAAGCAAAGGAAACCTTTCATCATCTCTTCTCTAGTTTACGTTAAAAAAACATCTTATTTTCTTTCTACCTTTGTCGATTTTTATGGGAAAGAAACCTCAATCAACAGATCCTTCTCCTTCCAACGGGAAGCAGTTGAGAACTAATTCAGATCACATCTTTACACATCACTCAGATGTCGCATTCCAATGTTGTAGACATGTTTTCTGAACGAAGTGGTGAACAATTAATTTATTTTATATTTCTTTTTAATTTTATTTTTTTTATATAAAAGCCGAGAAGTCGCAATTAATTTATTTTTACTTTTAGATTTTTCTTATCACACCAACGGTATTTTAGGGCTTTTCTCCTTCTCCAAGGTTTTTGTAAAAGAATTACTAAAATTTTCTATAAAATATAACGAAACCAAAATATATATTCCCAAGATTTAATAGTACTCATTAGTATTTTTAGGTTTCCCAAACGGCATATTAATCTTTGAATGCATGCCTTAGAAGTTAATGACATTGTTTACTTTTCTTTTTACTAGAAAATAATATAAATTGTCAATTAAGCAAAGGAAACCTTTCATCATCTCTTCTCTAGTTTACGTTAAAAAAAATCTTATTCTCTTTCTACCTTTGTCGATTTTTATGGGAAAGAAACGTCAATCAACAGATCCTTCTCCTTCCAACGGGAAGCAGTTGAGAACTAATTCAGATCACATCTTTACACATCACTCAGATGTCGCATTCCAATGTTGTAGACATGTTTTCTGAACGAAGTGGTGAACAATTAATTTATTTTATATTTCTTTTTAATTTTATTTTTTTATATGAAAATCGAGAAGTCGCAATTAATTTATTTTTACTTTTAGATTTTTCTTATCACACCAACGGTATTTTAGGGCTTTTCTCCTTCTCCAAGGTTTTTGTAAAAGAATTACTAAAATTTTCTATAAAATATAACGAAACCAAAATATATATTCCCAAGATTTAATAGTACTCATTAGTATTTTTAGGTTTCCCAAACGGCATATTAATCTTTGAATGCATGCCTTAGAAGTTAATGACATTGTTTACTTTTGTTTTTACTAGAAAATAATATAAATTGTCAATTAAGCAAAGGAAACCTTTCATCATCTCTTCTCTAGTTTACATTAAAAAAACATCTTATTCTCTTTCTACCTTTGTCGATTTTTATGGGAAAGAAACGTCAATCAACAGATCCTTCCCTTCCAACGGAAAGCAGTTGAGAACTAATTCAGATCACATCTTTACACATCACTCAGATGTCGCATTCCAATGTTGTAGACATGTTTTCTGAACGAAGTGGTGGGCAATTAATTTATTTTTTATTTCTTTTTAATTTTATTTTTTTATATGAAAGTCGAGAATTCGCAATTAATTTATTTTTACTTTTAGATTTTTCTTATCACACCAACGGTATTTTAGGGCTTTTCTCCTTCTCCAAGGTTTTTGTAAAAGAATTACTAAAATTTTCTATAAAATATAACGAAACCAAAATATATATTCCCAAGATTTAATAGTACTCATTAGTATTTTTAGGTTTCCCAAACGGCATATTAATCTTTGAATGCATGCCTTAGAAGTTAATGACATTGTTTACTTTTCTTTTTACTAGAAAATAATATAAATTGTCAATTAAGCAAAGGAAACCTTTCATCATCTCTTCTCTAGTTTACGTTAAAAAAACATCTTATTCTCTTTCTACCTTTGTCGATTTTTATGGGAAAGAAACGTCAATCAACAGATCCTTCTCCTTCCAACGGGAAGCAGTTGAGAACTAATTCAGATCACTTCTTTACACATCACTCAGATGTCGCATTCCAATGTTGTAGACATGTTTTCTGAACGAAGTGGCGGGCAATTAATTTATTTTATATTTCTTTTTAATTTTATTTTTTTATATGAGAGTCAAGAAGTTGCAATTAATTTATTTTTACTTTTAGATTTTTCTTATCACACCAACGGTATTTTAGGGCTTTTCTCCTTCTCCAAGGTTTTTGTAAAAGAATTACTAAAATTTTCTATAAAATATAACGAAACCAAAATATATATTCCCAAGATTTAATAGTACTCATTAGTATTTTTAGGTTTCCCAAACGGCATATTAATCTTTGAATGCATGCCTTAGAAGTTAATGACATTGTTTACTTTTCTTTTTACTAAAAATAATATAAATAGTCAATTAAGCAAAGGAAACCTTTCATCATCTCTTCTCTAGTTTACGTTAAAAAAACATCTTATTTTCTTTCTACCTTTGTCGATTTTTATGGGAAAGAAACCTCAATCAACAGATCCTTCTCCTTCCAACGGGAAGCAGTTGAGAACTAATTCAGATCACATCTTTACACATCACTCAGATGTCGCATTCCAATGTTGTAGACATGTTTTCTGAACGAAGTGGTGAACAATTAATTTATTTTATATTTCTTTTTAATTTTATTTTTTTTATATAAAAGTCGAGAAGTCGCAATTAATTTATTTTTACTTTTAGATTTTTCTTATCACACCAACGGTATTTTAGGGCTTTTCTCCTTCTCCAAGGTTTTTGTAAAAGAATTACTAAAATTTTCTATAAAATATAACGAAACCAAAATATATATTCCCAAGATTTAATAGTACTCATTAGTATTTTTAGGTTTCCCAAACGGCATATTAATCTTTGAATGCATGCCTTAGAAGTTAATGACATTGTTTACTTTTCTTTTTACTAGAAAATAATATAAATTGTCAATTAAGCAAAGGAAACCTTTCATCATCTCTTCTCTAGTTTACGTTAAAAAAAATCTTATTCTCTTTCTACCTTTGTCGATTTTTATGGGAAAGAAACGTCAATCAACAGATCCTTCTCCTTCCAACGGGAAGCAGTTGAGAACTAATTCAGATCACATCTTTACACATCACTCAGATGTCGCATTCCAATGTTGTAGACATGTTTTCTGAACGAAGTGGTGGGCAATTAATTTATTTTATATTTCTTTTTAATTTTATTTTTTTATATGAAAATCGAGAAGTCGCAATTAATTTATTTTTACTTTTAGATTTTTCTTATCACACCAACGGTATTTTAGGGCTTTTCTCCTTCTCCAAGGTTTTTGTAAAAGAATTATTAAAATTTTCTATAAAATATAACGAAACCAAAATATATATTCCCAAGATTTAATAGTACTCATTAGTATTTTTAGGTTTCCCAAACGGTATATTAATCTTTGAATGCATGCCTTAGAAGTTAATGACATTGTTTACTTTTCTTTTTACTATAAAATAATATAAATAGTCAATTAAGCAAAGGAAACCTTTCAACATCTCTTCTCTAGTTTACGTTAAAAAAACATCTTATTCTCTTTCTACCTTTGTTGATTTTTATGGGAAAGAAACGTCAATCAACAGATCCTTCTCCTTCCAACGGGAAGCAGTTGAGAACTAATTCAGGTCACATCTTTACACATCACTCAGATGTCGCATTCCAATGTTGTAGACATGTTTTCTGAACGAAGTGGTGGGCAATTAATTTATTTTATATTTCTTTTTAATTTTATTTTTTTATATGAAAATCGAGAAGTCGCAATTAATTTATTTTTACTTTTAGATTTTTCTTATCACACCAACGGTATTTTAGGGCTTTTCTCCTTCTCCAAGGTTTTTGTAAAAGAATTACTAAAATTTTCTATAAAATATAACGAAACCAAAATATATATTCCCAAGATTTAATAGTACTCATTAGTATTTTTAGGTTTCCCAAACGGCATATTAATCTTTGAATGCATGCCTTAGAAGTTAATGACATTGTTTACTTTTCTTTTTACTAGAAAATAATATAAATTGTCAATTAAGCAAAGGAAACCTTTCATCATCTCTTCTCTAGTTTACGTTAAAAAAACATCTTATTCTCTTTCTACCTTTGTCGATTTTTATGGGAAAGAAACGTCAATCAACAGATCCTTCCCTTCCAACGGAAAGCAGTTGAGAACTAGTTCAGATCACATCTTTACACATCACTCAGATGTCGCATTCCAATGTTGTAGACATGTTTTCTGAACGAAGTGTAGGGCAATTAATTTATTTTAAATTTTTTTAATTTTATTTTTTTATATGAGAGTCGAGAAGTCGCAATTAATTTATTTTTACTTTTAGATTTTTCTTATCACACCAACGGTATTTTAGGGCTTTTCTCCTTCTCCAAGGTTTTTGTAAAAGAATTACTAAAATTTTCTATAAAATATAACGAAACCAAAATATATATTCCCAAGATTTAATAGTACTCATTAGTATTTTTAGGTTTCCCAAACGGCATATTAATCTTTGAATGCATACCTTAGAAGTTAATGACATTGTTTACTTTTCTTTTTACTAGAAAATAATATAAATTGTAATTTAAGCAAAGGAAACCTTTCATCATCTCTTCTCTAGTTTACGTTAAAAAAACATCTTATTCTCTTTCTACCTTTGTCGATTTCTATGGGAAAGAAACGTCAATCAACAGATCCTTCTCCTTCCAACGGGAAGCAGTTGAGAACTAATTCAGATCACATCTTTACACATCACTCAGATGTCGCATTCCAATGTTGTAGACATGTTTTCTGAACGAAGTGGTGGGCAATTAATTTATTTTATATTTCTTTTTAATTTTATTTTTTTTATATGAAAGTCGAGAAGTCGCAATTAATTTATTTTTACTTTTAGATTTTTCTTATCACACCAACGGTATTTTAGGGCTTTTGTCCTTCTCCAAGGTTTTTGTAAAAGAATTATTAAAATTTTCTATAAAATATAACGAAACCAAAATATATATTCCCAAGATTTAATAGTACTCATTAGTATTTTTAGGTTTCCCAAACGGTATATTAATCTTTGAATGCATGCCTTAGAAGTTAATGACATTGTTTACTTTTCTTTTTACTAAAAATAATATAAATAGTCAATTAAGCAAAGAAAACCTTTCAACATCTCTTCTCTAGTTTACGTTAAAAAAAATCTTATTTTCTTTGTACCTTTGTCGATTTTAATGGGAAAGAAACCTCAATCAACAGATCCTTCCCTTCCAATGGAAAGCAGTTGAGAACTAATTCAGATCACATCTTTACACATCACTCAGATGTCGCATTCCAATGTTGTAGACATGTTTTCTGAACGAAGTGGTGGGCAATTAATTTATTTTAAATTTTTTTAATTTTATTTTTTTATATGAGAGTCGAGAAGTCGCAATTAATTTATTTTTACTTTTAGATTTTTCTTATCACACCAACGGTATTTTAGGGCTTTTCTCCTTCTCCAAGGTTTTTGTAAAAGAATTACTAAAATTTTCTATGAAATATAACGAAACCAAAATATATATTCCCAAGATTTAATAGTACTCATTAGTATTTTTAGGTTTCCCAAACGGCATATTAATCTTTGAATGCATGCCTTAGAAGTTAATGACATTGTTTACTTTTCTTTTTACTATAAAATAATATAAATTGTCAATTAAGCAAAGGAAACCTTTCATCATCTCTTCTCTAGTTTATGTTAAAAAAACATCTTATTCTCTTTCTACCTTTGTCGATTTTTATGGGAAAGAAACGTCAATCAACAGATCCTTCTCCTTCCAACGGGAAGCAGTTGAGAACTAATTCAGATCACATCTTTACACATCACTCAGATGTCGCATTCCAATGTTGTAGACATGTTTTCTGAACGAAGTGGTGGGCAATTAATTTATTTTGTATTTCTTTTTAATTTTATTTTTTTATATGAAAGTCGAGAAGTCGCAATTAATTTATTTTTACTTTTAGATTTTTCTTATCACACCAACGGTATTTTAGAGCTTTTCTCCTTCTCCATAGTTTTTGTAAAAGAATTACTAAAATTTTCTATAAAATATAACGAAACCAAAATATATATTCCCAAGATTTAATAGTACTCATTAGTATTTTTAGGTTTCCCAAACGGCATATTAATCTTTGAATGCATGCCTTAGAAGTTAATGACATTGTTTACTTTTCTTTTTACTATAAAATAATATAAATTGTCAATTAAGCAAAGGAAACCTTTCATCATCTCTTCTCTAGTTTACGTTAAAAAAACATCTTATTCTCTTTCTACCTTTGTCGATTTTTATGGGAAAGAAACGTCAATCAACAGATCCTTCTCCTTCCAACGGGAAGCAGTTGAGAACTAATTCAGATCACATCTTTACACATCGCTCAGATGTCGTATTCCAATGTTGTAGACATGTTTTCTGAACGAAGTGGTGGGCAATTAATTTATTTTATATTTCTTTTTAATTTTATTTTTTTATATGAAAGTCGAGAAGTCGCAATTAATTTATTTTTACTTTTAGATTTTTCTTATCACACCAACGGTATTTTAGGGCTTTTCTCCTTCTCCAAGGTTTTTGTAAAAGAATTACTAAAATTTTCTATAAAATATAACGAAACCAAAATATATATTCCCAAGATTTAATAGTACTCATTAGTATTTTTAGGTTTCCCAAACGGCATATTAATCTTTGAATGCATGCCTTAGAAGTTAATGACATTGTTTACTTTTCTTTTTACTAGAAAATAATATAAATAGTCAATTAAGCAAAGGAAACCTTTCATCATCTCTTCTCTAGTTTACGTTAAAAAAACATCTTATTCTCTTTCTACCTTTGTCGATTTTTATGGGAAAGAAACGTCAATCAACAGATCCTTCTCCTTCCAACGGGAAGCAGTTGAGAACTAATTCAGATCACATCTTTACACATCACTCAGATGTCGCATTCCAATGTTGTAGACATGTTTTCTGAACGAAGTGGTGGGCAGTTAATTTATTTTATATTTCTTTTTAATTTTATTTTTTTTATATGAAAGTCGAGAAGTCGCAATTAATTTATTTTTACTTTTAGATTTTTCTTATCACACCAACGGTATTTTAGAGCTTTTCTCCTTCTCCAAGGTTTTTGTAAAAGCATTACTAAAATTTTCTATAAAATATAACGAAACCAAAATATATATTCCCAAGATTTAATAGTACTCATTAGTATTTTTAGGTTTCCCAAACGGCATATTAATCTTTGAATGCATGCCTTAGAAGTTAATGACATTGTTTACTTTTCTTTTTACTAAAAATAATATAAATAGTCAATTAAGCAAAGAAAACCTTTCAACATCTCTTCTCTAGTTTACGTTAAAAAAAATCTTATTTTCTTTCTACCTTTGTCGATTTTAATGGGAAAGAAACCTCAATCAACAGATCCTTCCCTTCCAATGGAAAGCAGTTGAGAACTAATTCAGATCACATCTTTACACATCACTCAGATGTCGCATTCCAATGTTGTAGACATGTTTTCTGAACGAAGTGGTGGGCAATTAATTTATTTTAAATTTTTTTAATTTTATTTTTTTATATGAGAGTCGAGAAGTCGCAATTAATTTATTTTTACTTTTAGATTTTTCTTATCACACCAACGGTATTTTAGGGCTTTTCTCCTTCTCCAAGGTTTTTGTAAAAGAATTACTAAAATTTTCTATAAAATATAACGAAACCAAAATATATATTCCCAAGATTTAATAGTACTCATTAGTATTTTTAGGTTTCCCAAACGACATATTAATCTTTGAATGCATGCCTTAGAAGTTAATGACATTGTTTACTTTTCTTTTTACTAGAAAATAATATAAATAGTCAATTAAGCAAAGGAAACCTTTCATCATCTCTTCTCTAGTTTACGTTAAAAAAACATCTTATTCTCTTTCTACCTTTGTCGATTTTTATGGGAAAGAAACGTCAATCAACAGATCCTTCTCCTTCCAACGGGAAGCAGTTGAGAACTAATTCAGATCACATCTTTACACATCACTCAGATGTCGCATTCCAATGTTGTAGACATGTTTTCTGAACGAAGTGGTGGGCAATTAATTTATTTTATATTTCTTTTTAATTTTATTTTTTTTATATGAAAGTCGAGAAGTCGTAATTAATTTATTTTTACTTTTAGATTTTTCTTATCACACCAACGGTATTTTAGGGCTTTTCTCCTTCTCCAAGGTTTTTGTAAAAGAATTATTAAAATTTTCTATAAAATATAACGAAACCAAAATATATATTCCCAAGATTTAATAGTACTCATTAGTATTTTTAGGTTTCCCAAACGGTATATTAATCTTTGAATGCATGCCTTAGAAGTTAATGACATTGTTTACTTTTCTTTTTACTAAAAATAATATAAATAGTCAATTAAGCAAAGAAAACCTTTCAACATCTCTTCTCTAGTTTACGTTAAAAAAAATCTTATTTTCTTTCTACCTTTGTCGATTTTAATGGGAAAGAAACCTCAATCAACAGATCCTTCCCTTCCAATGGAAAGCAGTTGAGAACTAATTCAGATCACATCTTTACACATCACTCAGATGTCGCATTCCAATGTTGTAGACATGTTTTCTGAACGAAGTGGTGGGCAATTAATTTATTTTAAATTTTTTTAATTTTATTTTTTTATATACGAGTCGAGAAGTCGCAATTAATTTATTTTTACTTTTAGATTTTTCTTATCACACCAACGGTATTTTAGGGCTTTTCTCCTTCTCCAAGGTTTTTGTAAAAGAATTACTAAAATTTTCTATGAAATATAACGAAACCAAAATATATATTCCCAAGATTTAATAGTACTCATTAGTATTTTTAGGTTTCCCAAACGGCATATTAATCTTTGAATGCATGCCTTAGAAGTTAATGACATTGTTTACTTTTCTTTTTACTAGAAAATAATATAAATTGTCAATTAAGCAAAGGAAACCTTTCATCATCTCTTCTCTAGTTTATGTTAAAAAAACATCTTATTCTCTTTCTACCTTTGTCGATTTTTATGGGAAAGAAACGTCAATCAACAGATCCTTCTCCTTCCAACGGGAAGCAGTTGAGAACTAATTCAGATCACATCTTTACACATCACTCAAATGTCGCATTCCAATGTTGTAGACATGTTTTCTGAACGAAGTGGTGGGCAATTAATTTATTTTATATTTCTTTTTAATTTTATTTTTTTATATGAAAGTCGAGAAGTCGCAATTAATTTATTTTTACTTTTAGATTTTTCTTATCACACCAACGGTATTTTAGGGCTTTTCTCCTTCTCCAAGGTTTTTGTAAAAGAATTACTAAAATTTTCTATAAAATATAACGAAACCAAAATATATATTCCCAAGATTTAATAGTACTCATTAGTATTTTTAGGTTTCCCAAACGGCATATTAATCTTTGAATGCATGCCTTAGAAGTTAATGACATTGTTTACTTTTCTTTTTACTATAAAATAATATAAATTGTCAATTAAGCAAAGGAAACCTTTCATCATCTCTTCTCTAGTTTACGTTAAAAAAACATCTTATTCTCTTTCTACCTTTGTCGATTTTTATGGGAAAGAAACGTCAATCAACAGATCCTTCTCCTTCCAACGGGAAGCAGTTGAGAACTAATTCAGATCACATCTTTACACATCGCTCAGATGTCGCATTCCAATGTTGTAGACATGTTTTCTGAACGAAGTGGTGGGCAATTAATTTATTTTTTATTTCGTTTTAATTTTATTTTTTTATATGAAAGTCGAGAAGTCGCAATTAATTTATTTTTACTTTTAGATTTTTCTTATCACACCAACGGTATTTTAGGGCTTTTCTCCTTCTCCAAGGTTTTTGTAAAAGAATTACTAAAATTTTCTATAAAATATAACGAAACCAAAATATATATTCCCAAGATTTAATAGTACTCATTAGTATTTTTAGGTTTCCCAAACGGCATATTAATCTCTGAATGCATGCCTTAGAAGTTAATGACATTGTTTACTTTTCTTTTTACTATAAAATAATATAAATTGTCAATTAAGCAAAGGAAACCTTTCATCATCTCTTCTCTAGTTTACGTTAAAAAAACATCTTATTCTCTTTCTACCTTTGTCGATTTTTATGGGAAAGAAACGTCAATCAACAGATCCTTCTCCTTCCAACGGGAAGCAGTTGAGAACTAATTCAGATCACATCTTTACACATCACTCAGATGTCGCATTCCAATGTTGTAGACATGTTTTCTGAACGAAGTGGTGGGCAATTAATTTATTTTATATTTCTTTTTAATTTTATTTTTTTTATATGAAAGTCGAGAAGTCGCAATTAATTTATTTTTACTTTTAGATTTTTCTTATCACACCAACGGTATTTTAGGGCTTTTCTCCTTCTCCAAGGTTTTTGTAAAAGAATTACTAAAATTTTCTATAAAATATAACGAAACCAAAATATATATTCCCAAGATTTAATAGTACTCATTAGTATTTTTAGGTTTCCCAAACGGCATATTAATCTTTGAATGCATGCCTTAGAAGTTAATGACATTGTTTACTTTTCTTTTTACTAGAAAATAATATAAATAGTCAATTAAGCAAAGGAAACCTTTCATCATCTCTTCTCTAGTTTACGTTAAAAAAACATCTTATTCTCTTTCTACCTTTGTCGATTTCTATGGGAAAGAAACGTCAATCAACAGATCCTTCTCCTTCCAACGGGAAGCAGTTGAGAACTAATTCAGATCACATCTTTACACATCACTCAGATGTCGCATTCCAATGTTGTAGACATGCTTTCTGAACGAAGTGGTGGGCAATTAATTTATTTTATATTTCTTTTTAATTTTATTTTTTTTATATGAAAGTCGAGAAGTCGCAATTAATTTATTTTTACTTTTAGATTTTTCTTATCACACCAACGGTATTTTAGGGCTTTTCTCCTTCTCCAAGGTTTTTGTAAAAGAATTATTAAAATTTTCTATAAAATATAACGAAACCAAAATATATATTCCCAAGATTTAATAGTACTCATTAGTATTTTTAGGTTTCCCAAACGGTATATTAATCTTTGAATGCATGCCTTAGAAGTTAATGACATTGTTTACTTTTCTTTTTACTAAAAATAATATAAATAGTCAATTAAGCAAAGGAAACCTTTCAACATCTCTTCTCTAGTTTACGTTAAAAAAAATCTTATTTTCTTTCTACCTTTGTCGATTTTAATGGGAAAGAAACCTCAATCAACAGATCCTTCCCTTCCAATGGAAAGCAGTTGAGAACTAATTCAGATCACATCTTTACACATCACTCAGATGTCGCATTCCAATGTTGTAGACATGTTTTCTGAACGAAGTGGTGGGCAATTAATTTATTTTAAATTTTTTTAATTTTATTTTTTTATATGAGAGTTGAGAAGTCGGAATTAATTTATTTTTACTTTTAGATTTTTCTTATCACACCAACGGTATTTTAGGGCTTTTCTCCTTCTCCAAGGTTTTTGTAAAAGAATTACTAAAATTTTCTATGAAATATAACGAAACCAAAATATATATTCCCAAGATTTAATAGTACTCATTAGTATTTTTAGGTTTCCCAAACGGCATATTAATCTTTGAATGCATGCCTTAGAAGTTAATGACATTGTTTACTTTTCTTTTTACTAGAAAATAATATAAATTGTCAATTAAGCAAAGGAAACCTTTCATCATCTCTTCTCTAGTTTATGTTAAAAAAACATCTTATTCTCTTTCTACCTTTGTCGATTTTTATGGGAAAGAAACGTCAATCAACAGATCCTTCTCCTTCCAACGGGAAGCAGTTGAGAACTAATTCAGATCACATCTTTACACATCACTCAAATGTCGCATTCCAATGTTGTAGACATGTTTTCTGAACGAAGTGGTGGGCAATTAATTTATTTTATATTTCTTTTTAATTTTATTTTTTTATATGAAAGTCGAGAAGTCGCAATTAATTTATTTTTACTTTTAGATTTTTCTTATCACACCAACGGTATTTTAGAGCTTTTCTCCTTCTCCAAGGTTTTTGTAAAAGCATTACTAAAATTTTCTATAAAATATAACGAAACCAAAATATATATTCCCAAGATTTAATAGTACTCATTAGTATTTTTAGGTTTCCCAAACGGCATATTAATCTTTGAATGCATGCCTTAGAAGTTAATGACATTGTTTACTTTTCTTTTTACTATAAAATAATATAAATTGTCAATTAAGCAAAGGAAACCTTTCATCATCTCTTCTCTAGTTTACGTTAAAAAAACATCTTATTCTCTTTCTACCTTTGTCGATTTTTATGGGAAAGAAACGTCAATCAACAGATCCTTCTCCTTCCAACGGGAAGCAGTTGAGAACTAATTCAGATCACATCTTTACACATCACTCAAATGTCGCATTCCAATGTTGTAGACATGTTTTCTGAACGAAGTGGTGGGCAATTAATTTATTTTATATTTCTTTTTAATTTTATTTTTTTATATGAAAGTCGAGAAGTCGCAATTAATTTATTTTTACTTTTAGATTTTTCTTATCACACCAACGGTATTTTAGGGCTTTTCTCCTTCTCCAAGGTTTTTGTAAAAGAATTACTAAAATTTTCTATAAAATATAACGAAACCAAAATATATATTCCCAAGATTTAATAGTACTCATTAGTATTTTTAGGTTTCCCAAACGGCATATTAATCTTTGAATGCATGCCTTAGAAGTTAATGACATTGTTTACTTTTCTTTTTACTAGAAAATAATATAAATTGTCAATTAAGCAAAGGAAACCTTTCATCATCTCTTCTCTAGTTTACGTTAAAAAAACATCTTATTCTCTTTCTACCTTTGTCGATTTTTATGGGAAAGAAACGTCAATCAACAGATCCTTCTCCTTCCAACGGGAAGCAGTTGAGAACTAATTCAGATCACATCTTTACACATCACTCAAATGTCGCATTCCAATGTTGTAGACATGTTTTCTGAACGAAGTGGTGGGCAATTAATTTATTTTATATTTCTTTTTAATTTTATTTTTTTATATGAAAGTCGAGAAGTCGCAATTAATTTATTTTTACTTTTACATTTTTCTTATCACACCAACGGTATTTTAGGGCTTTTCTCCTTCTCCAAGGTTTTTGTAAAAGAATTACTAAAATTTTCTATAAAATATAACGAAACCAAAATATATATTCCCAAGATTTAATAGTACTCATTAGTATTTTTAGGTTTCCCAAACAGCATATTAATCTTTGAATGCATGCCTTAGAAGTTAATGACATTGTTTACTTTTCTTTTTACTAGAAAATAATATAAATTGTCAATTAAGCAAAGGAAACTTTTCATCATCTCTTCTCTAGTTTACGTTAAAAAAACATCTTATTCTCTTTCTACCTTTGTCGATTTTTATGGGAAAGAAACGTCAATCAACAGATCCTTCTCCTTCCAACGGGAAGCAGTTGAGAACTAATTCAGATCACATCTTTACACATCACTCAGATGTCGCATTCCAATGTTGTAGACATGTTTTCTGAACGAAGTGGTGGGCAATTAATTTATTTTATATTTCTTTTTAATTTTATTTTTTTATATGAAAGTCGAGAAGTCGCAATTAATTTATTTTTACTTTTAGATTTTTCTTATCACACCAACGGTATTTTAGGGCTTTTCTCCTTCTCCAAGGTTTTTGTAAAAGAATTACTAAAATTTTCTATAAAATATAACAAAACCAAAATATATATTCCCAAGATTTAATAGTACTCATTAGTATTTTTAGGTTTCCCAAACGGCATATTAATCTTTGAATGCATGCCTTAGAAGTTAATGACATTGTTTACTTTTCTTTTTACTAGAAAATAATATAAATTGTCAATTAAGCAAAGGAAACCTTTCATCATCTCTTCTCTAGTTTACGTTAAAAAAACATCTTATTCTCTTTCTACCTTTGTCGATTTTTATGGGAAAGAAACGTCAATCAACAGATCCTTCTCCTTCCAACGGGAAGCAGTTGAGAACTAATTCAGATCACATCTTTACACATCACTCAGATGTCGCATTCCAATGTTGTAGACATGTTTTCTGAACGAAGTGGTGGGCAATTAATTTATTTTATATTTCTTTTTAATTTTATTTTTTTATATGAAAGTCGAGAAGTCGCAATTAATTTATTTTTACTTTTAGATTTTTCTTATCACACCAACGGTATTTTAGGACTTTTCTCCTTCTCCAAGGTTTTTGTAAAAGAATTACTAAAATTTTCTATAAAATATAACGAAACCAAAATATATATTCCCAAGATTTAATAGTACTCATTAGTATTTTTAGGTTTCCCAAACGGCATATTAATCTTTGAATGAATGCCTTAGAAGTTAATGACATCGTTTACTTTTCTTTTTACTAGAAAATAATATAATTTGTCTATTAAGCAAAGGAAACCTTTCATCATCTCTTCTCTAGTTTACGTTAAAAAAACATCTTATTCTCTTTCTACCTTTGTCGATTTTTATGGGAAAGAAACGTCAATCAACAGATCCTTCTCCTTCCAACGGGAAGCAGTTGAGCACTAATTCAGATCACATCTTTACACATCGCTCAGATGTCGCATTCCAATGTTGTAGACATGTTTTCTGAACGAAGTGGTGGGCAATTAATTTATTTTATATTTCTTTTTAATTTTATTTTTTTATATGAAAGTCGAGAAGTCGCAATTAATTTATTTTTACTTTTAGATTTTTCTTATCACACCAACGGTATTTTAGGGCTTTTCTCCTTCTCCAAGGTTTTTGTAAAAGAATTACTAAAATTTTCTATAAAATATAACGAAACCAAAATATATATTCCCAAGATTTAATAGTACTCATTAGTATTTTTAGGTTTCCCAAACGGCATATTAATCTTTGAATGCATGCCTTAGAAGTTAATGACATTGTTTACTTTTCTTTTTACTATAAAATAATATAAATTGTCAATTAAGCAAAGGAAACCTTTCATCATCTCTTCTCTAGTTTACGTTAAAAAAACATCTTATTCTCTTTCTACCTTTGTCGATTTTTATGAGAAAGAAACGTCAATCAACAGATCCTTCTCCTTCCAACGGGAAGCAGTTGAGAACTAATTCAGATCACATCTTTACACATCACTCAGATGTCGCATTCCAATGTTGTAGACATGTTTTCTGAACGAAGTGGTGGGCAATTAATTTATTTTATATTTCTTTTTAATTTTATTTTTTTATATGAAAGTCGAGAAGTCGCAATTAATTTATTTTTACTTTTAGATTTTTCTTATCACACCAACGGTATTTTAGGGCTTTTCTCCTTCTCCAAGGTTTTTGTAAAAGAATTACTAAAATGTTCTATAAAATATAACGAAACCAAAATATATATTCCCAAGATTTAATAGTACTCATTAGTATTTTTAGGTTTCCCAAACGGCATATTAATCTTTGAATGCATGCCTTAGAAGTTAATGACATTGTTTACTTTTCTTTTTACTAGAAAATAATATAAATAGTCAATTAAGCAAAGGAAACCTTTCATCATCTCTTCTCTAGTTTACGTTAAAAAAAATCTTATTCTCTTTCTACCTTTGTCGATTTTTATGGGAAAGAAACGTCAATCAACAGATCCTTCTCCTTCCAACGGGAAGCAGTTGAGAACTAATTCAGATCACATCTTTACACATCACTCAGATGTCGCCTTCCAATGTTGTAGACATGTTTTCTGAACGAAGTGGTGGGCAATTAATTTATTTTATATTTCGTTTTAATTTTATTTTTTTATTTGAAAGTCGAGAAGTCGCAATTAATTTATTTTTACTTTTAGATTTTTCTTATCACACCAACGGTATTTTAGAGCTTTTCTCCTTCTCCATAGTTTTTGTAAAAGAATTACTAAAATTTTCTATAAAATATAACGAAACCAAAATATATATTCCCAAGATTTAATAGTACTCATTAGTATTTTTAGGTTTCCCAAACGGCATATTAATCTTTGAATGCATGCCTTAGAAGTTAATGACATTGTTTACTTTTCTTTTTACTATAAAATAATATAAATTGTCAATTAAGCAAAGGAAACCTTTCATCATCTCTTCTCTAGTTTACGTTAAAAAAACATCTTATTCTCTTTCTACCTTTGTCGATTTTTATGGGAAAGAAACGTCAATCAACAGATCCTTCTCCTTCCAACGGGAAGCAGTTGAGAACTAATTCAGATCACATCTTTACACATCACTCAGATGTCGCATTCCAATGTTGTAGACATGTTTTCTGAACGAAGTGGTGGGCAATTAATTTATTTTATATTTCTTTTTAATTTTATTTTTTTATTTGAAAGTCGAGAAGTCGCAATTAATTTATTTTTACTTTTAGATTTTTCTTATCACACCAACGGTATTTTAGGGCTTTTCTCCTTCTCCAAGGTTTTTGTAAAAGAATTACTAAAATTTTCTATAAAATATAACGAAACCAAAATATATATTCCCAAGATTTAATAGTACTCATTAGTATTTTTAGGTTTCCCAAACGGCATATTAATCTTTGAATGCATGCCTTAGAAGTTAATGACATCGTTTACTTTTCTTTTTACTAGAAAATAATATAATTTGTCTATTAAGCAAAGGAAACCTTTCATCATCTCTTCTCTAGTTTACGTTAAAAAAACATCTTATTCTCTTTCTACCTTTGTCGATTTTTATGGGAAAGAAACGTCAATCAACAGATCCTTCTCCTTCCAACGGGAAGCAGTTGAGCACAAATTCAGATCACATCTTTACACATCACTCAGATGTCGCATTCCAATGTTGTAGACATGTTTTCTGAACGAAGTGGTGGGCAATTAATTTATTTTATATTTCTTTTTACTTTTATTTTTTTATATGAAAGTCGAGAAGTCGCAATTAATTTATTTTTACTTTTAGATTTTTCTTATCACACCAACGGTATTTTAGGGCTTTTCTCCTTCTCCAAGGTTTTTGTAAAAGAATTACTAAAATTTTCTATAAAATATAACGAAACCAAAATATATATTCCCAAGATTTAATAGTACTCATTAGTATTTTTAGGTTTCCCAAACGGCATATTAATCTTTGAATGCATGCCTTAGAAGTTAATGACATCGTTTACTTTTCTTTTTACTATAAAATAATATAAATTGTCAATTAAGCAAAGGAAACCTTTCATCATCTCTTCTCTAGTTTACATTAAAAAAACATCTTATTCTCTTTCTACCTTTGTCGATTTTTATGAGAAAGAAACGCCAATCAACAGATCCTTCTCCTTCCAACGGGAAGCAGTTGAGAACTAATTCAGATCACATCTTTACACATCACTCAGATGTCGCATTCCAATGTTGTAGACATGTTTTCTGAACGAAGTGGTGGGCAATTAATTTATTTTATATTTCTTTTTAATTTTATTTTTTTATATGAAAATCGAGAAGTCGCAATTAATTTATTTTTACTTTTAGATTTTTCTTATCACACCAACGGTATTTTAGGGCTTTTCTCCTTCTCCAAGGTTTTTGTAAAAGAATTACTAAAATTTTCTATAAAATATAACGAAACCAAAATATATATTCCCAAGATTTAATAGTACTCATTAGTATTTTTAGGTTTCCCAAACGGCATATTAATCTTTGAATGCATGCCTTAGAAGTTAATGACATCGTTTACTTTTCTTTTTACTAGAAAATAATATAATTTGTCTATTAAGCAAAGGAAACCTTTCATCATCTCTTCTCTAGTTTACGTTAAAAAAACATCTTATTCTCTTTCTACCTTTGTCGATTTTTATGGGAAAGAAACGTCAATCAACAGATCCTTCTCCTTCCAACGGGAAGCAGTTGAGCACTAATTCAGATCACATCTTTACACATCGCTCAGATGTCGCATTCCAATGTTGTAGACATGTTTTCTGAACGAAGTGGTGGGCAATTAATTTATTTTATATTTCTTTTTAATTTTATTTTTTATATGAAAGTCGAGAAGTCGCAATTAATTTATTTTTACTTTTAGATTTTTCTTATCACACCAACGGTATTTTAGGGCTTTTCTCCTTCTCCAAGGTTTTTGTAAAAGAATTACTAAAAATTTTTATAAAATATAACGAAACCAAAATATATATTCCCAAGATTTAATAGTACTCATTAGTATTTTTAGGTTTCCCAAACGGCATATTAATCTTTGAATGCATGCCTTAGAAGTTAATGACATTGTTTACTTTTCTTTTTACTAGAAAATAATATAAATAGTCAATTAAGCAAAGGAAACCTTTCATCATCTCTTCTCTAGTTTACGTTAAAAAAACATCTTATTCTCTTTCTACCTTTGTCGATTTTTATGGGAAAGAAACGTCAATCAACAGATCCTTCTCCTTCCAACGGGAAGCAGTTGAGAACTAATTCAGATCACATCTTTACACATCACTCAGATGTCGCATTCCAATGTTGTAGACATGTTTTCTGAACGAAGTGGTGGGCAATTAATTTATTTTATATTTCGTTTTAATTTTATATTTTTATATGAAAGTCGAGAAGTCGCAATTAATTTATTTTTACTTTTAGATTTTTCTTATCACACCAACGGTATTTTAGGGCTTTTCTCCTTCTCCAAGGTTTTTGTAAAAGAATTACTAAAATTTTCTATAAAATATAACGAAACCAAAATATATATTCCCAAGATTTAATAGTACTCATTAGTATTTTTAGGTTTCCCAAACGGCATATTAATCTTTGAATGCATGCCTTAGAAGTTAATGACATCGTTTACTTTTCTTTTTACTAGAAAATAATATAATTTGTCTATTAAGCAAAGGAAACCTTTCATCATCTCTTCTCTAGTTTACGTTAAAAAAACATCTTATTCTCTTTCTACCTTTGTCGATTTTTATGGGAAAGAAACGTCAATCAACAGATCCTTCTCCTTCCAACGGGAAGCAGTTGAGCACTAATTCAGATCACATCTTTACACATCGCTCAGATGTCGCATTCCAATGTTGTAGACATGTTTTCTGAACGAAGTGGTGGGCAATTAATTTATTTTATATTTCTTTTTAATTTTATTTTTTTATATGAAAGTCGAGAAGTCGCAATTAATTTATTTTTACTTTTAGATTTTTCTTATCACACCAACGGTATTTTAGGGCTTTTCTCCTTCTCCAAGGTTTTTGTAAAAGAATTACTAAAATTTTCTATAAAATATAACGAAACCAAAATATATATTCCCAAGATTTAATAGTACTCATTAGTATTTTTAGGTTTCCCAAACGGCATATTAATCTTTGAATGCATGCCTTAGAAGTTAATGACATCGTTTACTTTTCTTTTTACTATAAAATAATATAAATTGTCAATTAAGCAAAGGAAACCTTTCATCATCTCTTCTCTAGTTTACGTTAAAAAAACATCTTATTCTCTTTCTACCTTTGTCGATTTTTATGGGAAAGAAACGTCAATCAACAGATCCTTCTCCTTCCAACGGGAAGCAGTTGAGAACTAATTCAGATCACATCTTTACACATCACTCAGATGTCGCATTCCAATGTTGTAGACATGTTTTCTGAACGAAGTGGTGGGCAATTAATTTATTTTATATTTCTTTTTAATTTTATTTTTTTATATGAAAATCGAGAAGTCGCAATTAATTTATTTTTACTTTTAGATTTTTCTTATCACACCAACGGTATTTTAGGACTTTTCTCCTTCTCCAAGGTTTTTGTTAAAGAATTACTAAAATTTTCTATAAAATATAACGAAACCAAAATATATATTCCCAAGATTTAATAGTACTCATTAGTATTTTTAGGTTTCCCAAACGGCATATTAATCTTTGAATGCATGCCTTAGAAGTTAATGACATCGTTTACTTTTCTTTTTACTAGAAAATAATATAATTTGTCTATTAAGCAAAGGAAACCTTTCATCATCTCTTCTCTAGTTTACGTTAAAAAAACATCTTATTCTCTTTCTACCTTTGTCGATTTTTATGGGAAAGAAACGTCAATCAACAGATCCTTCTCCTTCCAACGGGAAGCAGTTGAGCACTAATTCAGATCACATCTTTACACATCGCTCAGATGTCGCATTCCAATGTTGTAGACATGTTTTCTGAACGAAGTGGTGGGCAATTAATTTATTTTATATTTCTTTTTAATTTTATTTTTTTATATGAAAGTCGAGAAGTCGCAATTAATTTATTTTTACTTTTAGATTTTTCTTATCACACCAACGGTATTTTAGGGCTTTTCTCCTTCTCCAAGGTTTTTGTAAAAGAATTACTAAAATTTTCTATAAAATATAACGAAACCAAAATATATATTCCCAAGATTTAATAGTACTCATTAGTATTTTTAGGTTTCCCAAACGGCATATTAATCTTTGAATGCATGCCTTAGAAGTTAATGACATTGTTTACTTTTCTTTTTACTAGAAAATAATATAAATAGTCAATTAAGCAAAGGAAACCTTTCATCATCTCTTCTCTAGTTTACGTTAAAAAAACATCTTATTCTCTTTCTACCTTTGTCGATTTTTATGGGAAAGAAACGTCAATCAACAGATCCTTCTCCTTCCAACGGGAAGCAGTTGAGCACTAATTCAGATCACATCTTTACACATCGCTCAGATGTCGCATTCCAATGTTGTAGACATGTTTTCTGAACGAAGTGGTGGGCAATTAATTTATTTTATATTTCTTTTTAATTTTATTTTTTTATATGAAAGTCGAGAAGTCGCAATTAATTTATTTTTACTTTTAGATTTTTCTTATCACACCAACGGTATTTTAGGGCTTTTCTCATTCTCCAAGGTTTTTGTAAAAGAATTACTAAAATTTTCTATAAAATATAACGAAACCAAAATATATATTCCCAAGATTTAATAGTACTCATTAGTATTTTTAGGTTTCCCAAACAGCATATTAATCTTTGAATGCATGCCTTAGAAGTTAATGACATCGTTTACTTTTCTTTTTACTATAAAATAATATAAATTGTCAATTAAGCAAAGGAAACCTTTCATCATCTCTTCTCTAGTTTACGTTAAAAAAACATCTTATTCTCTTTCTACCTTTGTCGATTTTTATGGGAAAGAAACGTCAATCAACAGATCCTTCTCCTTCCAACGGGAAGCAGTTGAGAACTAATTCAGATCACATCTTTACACATCACTCAGATGTCGCATTCCAATGTTGTAGACATGTTTTCTGAACGAAGTGGTGGGCAATTAATTTATTTTATATTTCGTTTTAATTTTATATTTTTATATGAAAGTCGAGAAGTCGCAATTAATTTATTTTTACTTTTAGATTTTTCTTATCACACCAACGGTATTTTAGGGCTTTTCTCCTTCTCCAAGGTTTTTGTAAAAGAATTACTAAAATTTTCTATAAAATATAACGAAACCAAAATATATATTCCCAAGATTTAATAGTACTCATTAGTATTTTTAGGTTTCCCAAACGGCATATTAATCTTTGAATGCATGCCTTAGAAGTTAATGACATCGTTTACTTTTCTTTTTACTAGAAAATAATATAAATAGTCAATTAAGCAAAGGAAACCTTTCATCATCTCTTCTCTAGTTTACGTTAAAAAAACATCTTATTCTCTTTCTACCTTTGTCGATTTTTATGGGAAAGAAACGTCAATCAACAGATCCTTCTCCTTCCAACGGGAAGCAGTTGAGCACTAATTCAGATCACATCTTTACACATCGCTCAGATGTCGCATTCCAATGTTGTAGACATGTTTTCTGAACGAAGTGGTGGGCAATTAATTTATTTTATATTTCTTTTTAATTTTATTTTTTTATATGAAAGTCGAGAAGTCGCAATTAATTTATTTTTACTTTTAGATTTTTCTTATCACACCAACGGTATTTTAGGGCTTTTCTCCTTCTCCAAGGTTTTTGTAAAAGAATTACTAAAATTTTCTATAAAATATAACGAAACCAAAATATATATTCCCAAGATTTAATAGTACTCATTAGTATTTTTAGGTTTCCCAAACGGCATATTAATCTTTGAATGCATGCCTTAGAAGTTAATGACATCGTTTACTTTTCTTTTTACTATAAAATAATATAAATTGTCAATTAAGCAAAGGAAACCTTTCATCATCTCTTCTCTAGTTTACGTTAAAAAAACATCTTATTCTCTTTCTACCTTTGTCGATTTTTATGGGAAAGAAACGTCAATCAACAGATCCTTCTCCTTCCAACGGGAAGCAGTTGAGAACTAATTCAGATCACATCTTTACACATCACTCAGATGTCGCATTCCAATGTTGTAGACATGTTTTCTGAACGAAGTGGTGGGCAATTAATTTATTTTATATTTCTTTTTAATTTTATTTTTTTATATGAAAATCGAGAAGTCGCAATTAATTTATTTTTACTTTTAGATTTTTCTTATCACACCAACGGTATTTTAGGACTTTTCTCCTTCTCCAAGGTTTTTGTTAAAGAATTACTAAAATTTTCTATAAAATATAACGAAACCAAAATATATATTCCCAAGATTTAATAGTACTCATTAGTATTTTTAGGTTTCCCAAACGGCATATTAATCTTTGAATGCATGCCTTAGAAGTTAATGACATCGTTTACTTTTCTTTTTACTAGAAAATAATATAATTTGTCTATTAAGCAAAGGAAACCTTTCATCATCTCTTCTCTAGTTTACGTTAAAAAAACATCTTATTCTCTTTCTACCTTTGTCGATTTTTATGGGAAAGAAACGTCAATCAACAGATCCTTCTCCTTCCAACGGGAAGCAGTTGAGCACTAATTCAGATCACATCTTTACACATCGCTCAGATGTCGCATTCCAATGTTGTAGACATGTTTTCTGAACGAAGTGGTGGGCAATTAATTTATTTTATATTTCTTTTTAATTTTATTTTTTTATATGAAAGTCGAGAAGTCGCAATTAATTTATTTTTACTTTTAGATTTTTCTTATCACACCAACGGTATTTTAGGGCTTTTCTCCTTCTCCAAGGTTTTTGTAAAAGAATTACTAAAATTTTCTATAAAATATAACGAAACCAAAATATATATTCCCAAGATTTAATAGTACTCATTAGTATTTTTAGGTTTCCCAAACGGCATATTAATCTTTGAATGCATGCCTTAGAAGTTAATGACATTGTTTACTTTTCTTTTTACTAGAAAATAATATAAATAGTCAATTAAGCAAAGGAAACCTTTCATCATCTCTTCTCTAGTTTACGTTAAAAAAACATCTTATTCTCTTTCTACCTTTGTCGATTTTTATGGGAAAGAAACGTCAATCAACAGATCCTTCTCCTTCCAACGGGAAGCAGTTGAGCACTAATTCAGATCACATCTTTACACATCGCTCAGATGTCGCATTCCAATGTTGTAGACATGTTTTCTGAACGAAGTGGTGGGCAATTAATTTATTTTATATTTCTTTTTAATTTTATTTTTTTATATGAAAGTCGAGAAGTCGCAATTAATTTATTTTTACTTTTAGATTTTTCTTATCACACCAACGGTATTTTAGGGCTTTTCTCATTCTCCAAGGTTTTTGTAAAAGAATTACTAAAATTTTCTATAAAATATAACGAAACCAAAATATATATTCCCAAGATTTAATAGTACTCATTAGTATTTTTAGGTTTCCCAAACAGCATATTAATCTTTGAATGCATGCCTTAGAAGTTAATGACATCGTTTACTTTTCTTTTTACTATAAAATAATATAAATTGTCAATTAAGCAAAGGAAACCTTTCATCATCTCTTCTCTAGTTTACGTTAAAAAAACATCTTATTCTCTTTCTACCTTTGTCGATTTTTATGGGAAAGAAACGTCAATCAACAGATCCTTCTCCTTCCAACGGGAAGCAGTTGAGAACTAATTCAGATCACATCTTTACACATCACTCAGATGTCGCATTCCAATGTTGTAGACATGTTTTCTGAACGAAGTGGTGGGCAATTAATTTATTTTATATTTCTTTTTAATTTTATTTTTTTATATGAAAATCGAGAAGTCGCAATTAATTTATTTTTACTTTTAGATTTTTCTTATCACACCAACGGTATTTTAGGACTTTTCTCCTTCTCCAAGGTTTTTGTTAAAGAATTACTAAAATTTTCTATAAAATATAACGAAACCAAAATATATATTCCCAAGATTTAATAGTACTCATTAGTATTTTTAGGTTTCCCAAACGGCATATTAATCTTTGAATGCATGCCTTAGAAGTTAATGACATCGTTTACTTTTCTTTTTACTAGAAAATAATATAATTTGTCTATTAAGCAAAGGAAACCTTTCATCATCTCTTCTCTAGTTTACGTTAAAAAAACATCTTATTCTCTTTCTACCTTTGTCGATTTTTATGGGAAAGAAACGTCAATCAACAGATCCTTCTCCTTCCAACGGGAAGCAGTTGAGCACTAATTCAGATCACATCTTTACACATCGCTCAGATGTCGCATTCCAATGTTGTAGACATGTTTTCTGAACGAAGTGGTGGGCAATTAATTTATTTTATATTTCTTTTTAATTTTATTTTTTTATATGAAAGTCGAGAAGTCGCAATTAATTTATTTTTACTTTTAGATTTTTCTTATCACACCAACGGTATTTTAGGGCTTTTCTCCTTCTCCAAGGTTTTTGTAAAAGAATTACTAAAATTTTCTATAAAATATAACGAAACCAAAATATATATTCCCAAGATTTAATAGTACTCATTAGTATTTTTAGGTTTCCCAAACGGCATATTAATCTTTGAATGCATGCCTTAGAAGTTAATGACATTGTTTACTTTTCTTTTTACTAGAAAATAATATAAATAGTCAATTAAGCAAAGGAAACCTTTCATCATCTCTTCTCTAGTTTACGTTAAAAAAACATCTTATTCTCTTTCTACCTTTGTCGATTTTTATGGGAAAGAAACGTCAATCAACAGATCCTTCTCCTTCCAACGGGAAGCAGTTGAGCACTAATTCAGATCACATCTTTACACATCGCTCAGATGTCGCATTCCAATGTTGTAGACATGTTTTCTGAACGAAGTGGTGGGCAATTAATTTATTTTATATTTCTTTTTAATTTTATTTTTTTATATGAAAGTCGAGAAGTCGCAATTAATTTATTTTTACTTTTAGATTTTTCTTATCACACCAACGGTATTTTAGGGCTTTTCTCCTTCTCCAAGGTTTTTGTAAAAGAATTACTAAAATTTTCTATAAAATATAACGAAACCAAAATATATATTCCCAAGATTTAATAGTACTCATTAGTATTTTTAGGTTTCCCAAACGGCATATTAATCTTTGAATGCATGCCTTAGAAGTTAATGACATTGTTTACTTTTCTTTTTACTAGAAAATAATATAAATAGTCAATTAAGCAAAGGAAACCTTTCATCATCTCTTCTCTAGTTTACGTTAAAAAAACATCTTATTCTCTTTCTACCTTTGTCGATTTTTATGGGAAAGAAACGTCAATCAACAGATCCTTCTCCTTCCAACGGGAAGCAGTTGAGCACTAATTCAGATCACATCTTTACACATCGCTCAGATGTCGCATTCCAATGTTGTAGACATGTTTTCTGAACGAAGTGGTGGGCAATTAATTTATTTTATATTTCTTTTTAATTTTATTTTTTTATATGAAAGTCGAGAAGTCGCAATTAATTTATTTTTACTTTTAGATTTTTCTTATCACACCAACGGTATTTTAGGGCTTTTCTCATTCTCCAAGGTTTTTGTAAAAGAATTACTAAAATTTTCTATAAAATATAACGAAACCAAAATATATATTCCCAAGATTTAATAGTACTCATTAGTATTTTTAGGTTTCCCAAACAGCATATTAATCTTTGAATGCATGCCTTAGAAGTTAATGACATCGTTTACTTTTCTTTTTACTATAAAATAATATAAATTGTCAATTAAGCAAAGGAAACCTTTCATCATCTCTTCTCTAGTTTACGTTAAAAAAACATCTTATTCTCTTTCTACCTTTGTCGATTTTTATGGGAAAGAAACGTCAATCAACAGATCCTTCTCCTTCCAACGGGAAGCAGTTGAGAACTAATTCAGATCACATCTTTACACATCACTCAGATGTCGCATTCCAATGTTGTAGACATGTTTTCTGAACGAAGTGGTGGGCAATTAATTTATTTTATATTTCGTTTTAATTTTATATTTTTATATGAAAGTCGAGAAGTCGCAATTAATTTATTTTTACTTTTAGATTTTTCTTATCACACCAACGGTATTTTAGGGCTTTTCTCCTTCTCCAAGGTTTTTGTAAAAGAATTACTAAAATTTTCTATAAAATATAACGAAACCAAAATATATATTCCCAAGATTTAATAGTACTCATTAGTATTTTTAGGTTTCCCAAACGGCATATTAATCTTTGAATGCATGCCTTAGAAGTTAATGACATCGTTTACTTTTCTTTTTACTAGAAAATAATATAAATAGTCAATTAAGCAAAGGAAACCTTTCATCATCTCTTCTCTAGTTTACGTTAAAAAAACATCTTATTCTCTTTCTACCTTTGTCGATTTTTATGGGAAAGAAACGTCAATCAACAGATCCTTCTCCTTCCAACGGGAAGCAGTTGAGCACTAATTCAGATCACATCTTTACACATCGCTCAGATGTCGCATTCCAATGTTGTAGACATGTTTTCTGAACGAAGTGGTGGGCAATTAATTTATTTTATATTTCTTTTTAATTTTATTTTTTTATATGAAAGTCGAGAAGTCGCAATTAATTTATTTTTACTTTTAGATTTTTCTTATCACACCAACGGTATTTTAGGGCTTTTCTCCTTCTCCAAGGTTTTTGTAAAAGAATTACTAAAATTTTCTATAAAATATAACGAAACCAAAATATATATTCCCAAGATTTAATAGTACTCATTAGTATTTTTAGGTTTCCCAAACGGCATATTAATCTTTGAATGCATGCCTTAGAAGTTAATGACATCGTTTACTTTTCTTTTTACTATAAAATAATATAAATTGTCAATTAAGCAAAGGAAACCTTTCATCATCTCTTCTCTAGTTTACGTTAAAAAAACATCTTATTCTCTTTCTACCTTTGTCGATTTTTATGGGAAAGAAACGTCAATCAACAGATCCTTCTCCTTCCAACGGGAAGCAGTTGAGAACTAATTCAGATCACATCTTTACACATCACTCAGATGTCGCATTCCAATGTTGTAGACATGTTTTCTGAACGAAGTGGTGGGCAATTAATTTATTTTATATTTCTTTTTAATTTTATTTTTTTATATGAAAATCGAGAAGTCGCAATTAATTTATTTTTACTTTTAGATTTTTCTTATCACACCAACGGTATTTTAGGACTTTTCTCCTTCTCCAAGGTTTTTGTTAAAGAATTACTAAAATTTTCTATAAAATATAACGAAACCAAAATATATATTCCCAAGATTTAATAGTACTCATTAGTATTTTTAGGTTTCCCAAACGGCATATTAATCTTTGAATGCATGCCTTAGAAGTTAATGACATCGTTTACTTTTCTTTTTACTAGAAAATAATATAATTTGTCTATTAAGCAAAGGAAACCTTTCATCATCTCTTCTCTAGTTTACGTTAAAAAAACATCTTATTCTCTTTCTACCTTTGTCGATTTTTATGGGAAAGAAACGTCAATCAACAGATCCTTCTCCTTCCAACGGGAAGCAGTTGAGCACTAATTCAGATCACATCTTTACACATCGCTCAGATGTCGCATTCCAATGTTGTAGACATGTTTTCTGAACGAAGTGGTGGGCAATTAATTTATTTTATATTTCTTTTTAATTTTATTTTTTTATATGAAAGTCGAGAAGTCGCAATTAATTTATTTTTACTTTTAGATTTTTCTTATCACACCAACGGTATTTTAGGGCTTTTCTCCTTCTCCAAGGTTTTTGTAAAAGAATTACTAAAATTTTCTATAAAATATAACGAAACCAAAATATATATTCCCAAGATTTAATAGTACTCATTAGTATTTTTAGGTTTCCCAAACGGCATATTAATCTTTGAATGCATGCCTTAGAAGTTAATGACATTGTTTACTTTTCTTTTTACTAGAAAATAATATAAATAGTCAATTAAGCAAAGGAAACCTTTCATCATCTCTTCTCTAGTTTACGTTAAAAAAACATCTTATTCTCTTTCTACCTTTGTCGATTTTTATGGGAAAGAAACGTCAATCAACAGATCCTTCTCCTTCCAACGGGAAGCAGTTGAGCACTAATTCAGATCACATCTTTACACATCGCTCAGATGTCGCATTCCAATGTTGTAGACATGTTTTCTGAACGAAGTGGTGGGCAATTAATTTATTTTATATTTCTTTTTAATTTTATTTTTTTATATGAAAGTCGAGAAGTCGCAATTAATTTATTTTTACTTTTAGATTTTTCTTATCACACCAACGGTATTTTAGGGCTTTTCTCATTCTCCAAGGTTTTTGTAAAAGAATTACTAAAATTTTCTATAAAATATAACGAAACCAAAATATATATTCCCAAGATTTAATAGTACTCATTAGTATTTTTAGGTTTCCCAAACAGCATATTAATCTTTGAATGCATGCCTTAGAAGTTAATGACATCGTTTACTTTTCTTTTTACTATAAAATAATATAAATTGTCAATTAAGCAAAGGAAACCTTTCATCATCTCTTCTCTAGTTTACGTTAAAAAAACATCTTATTCTCTTTCTACCTTTGTCGATTTTTATGGGAAAGAAACGTCAATCAACAGATCCTTCTCCTTCCAACGGGAAGCAGTTGAGAACTAATTCAGATCACATCTTTACACATCACTCAGATGTCGCATTCCAATGTTGTAGACATGTTTTCTGAACGAAGTGGTGGGCAATTAATTTATTTTATATTTCTTTTTAATTTTATTTTTTTATATGAAAATCGAGAAGTCGCAATTAATTTATTTTTACTTTTAGATTTTTCTTATCACACCAACGGTATTTTAGGACTTTTCTCCTTCTCCAAGGTTTTTGTAAAAGAATTACTAAAATTTTCTATAAAATATAACGAAACCAAAATATATATTCCCAAGATTTAATAGTACTCATTAGTATTTTTAGGTTTCCCAAACGGCATATTAATCTTTGAATGCATGCCTTAGAAGTTAATGACATCGTTTACTTTTCTTTTTACTAGAAAATAATATAATTTGTCTATTAAGCAAAGGAAACCTTTCATCATCTCTTCTCTAGTTTACGTTAAAAAAACATCTTATTCTCTTTCTACCTTTGTCGATTTTTATGGGAAAGAAACGTCAATCAACAGATCCTTCTCCTTCCAACGGGAAGCAGTTGAGCACTAATTCAGATCACATCTTTACACATCGCTCAGATGTCGCATTCCAATGTTGTAGACATGTTTTCTGAACGAAGTGGTGGGCAATTAATTTATTTTATATTTCTTTTTAATTTTATTTTTTTATATGAAAGTCGAGAAGTCGCAATTAATTTATTTTTACTTTTAGATTTTTCTTATCACACCAACGGTATTTTAGGGCTTTTCTCCTTCTCCAAGGTTTTTGTAAAAGAATTACTAAAATTTTCTATAAAATATAACGAAACCAAAATATATATTCCCAAGATTTAATAGTACTCATTAGTATTTTTAGGTTTCCCAAACGGCATATTAATCTTTGAATGCATGCCTTAGAAGTTAATGACATTGTTTACTTTTCTTTTTACTAGAAAATAATATAAATAGTCAATTAAGCAAAGGAAACCTTTCATCATCTCTTCTCTAGTTTACGTTAAAAAAACATCTTATTCTCTTTCTACCTTTGTCGATTTTTATGGGAAAGAAACGTCAATCAACAGATCCTTCTCCTTCATACGGGAAGCAGTTGAGCACTAATTCAGATCACATCTTTACACATCGCTCAGATGTCGCATTCCAATGTTGTAGACATGTTTTCTGAACGAAGTGGTGGGCAATTAATTTATTTTATATTTCTTTTTAATTTTATTTTTTTATATGAAAGTCGAGAAGTCGCAATTAATTTATTTTTACTTTTAGATTTTTCTTATCACACCAACGGTATTTTAGGGCTTTTCTCCTTCTCCAAGGTTTTTGTAAAAGAATTACTAAAATTTTCTATAAAATATAACGAAACCAAAATATATATTCCCAAGATTTAATAGTACTCATTAGTATTTTTAGGTTTCCCAAACGGCATATTAATCTTTGAATGCATGCCTTAGAAGTTAATGACATCGTTTACTTTTCTTTTTACTATAAAATAATATAAATTGTCAATTAAGCAAAGGAAACCTTTCATCATCTCTTCTCTAGTTTACGTTAAAAAAACATCTTATTCTCTTTCTACCTTTGTCGATTTTTATGGGAAAGAAACGTCAATCAACAGATCCTTCTCCTTCCAACGGGAAGCAGTTGAGAACTAATTCAGATCACATCTTTACACATCACTCAGATATCGCATTCCAATGTTGTAGACATGTTTTCTGAACGAAGTGGTGGGCAATTAATTTATTTTATATTTCTTTTTAATTTTATTTTTTTATATGAAAATCGAGAAGTCGCAATTAATTTATTTTTACTTTTAGATTTTTCTTATCACACCAACGGTATTTTAGGACTTTTCTCCTTCTCCAAGGTTTTTGTAAAAGAATTACTAAAATTTTCTATAAAATATAACGAAACCAAAATATATATTCCCAAGATTTAATAGTACTCATTAGTATTTTTAGGTTTCCCAAACGGCATATTAATCTTTGAATGCATGCCTTAGAAGTTAATGACATCGTTTACTTTTCTTTTTACTAGAAAATAATATAATTTGTCTATTAAGCAAAGGAAACCTTTCATCATCTCTTCTCTAATTTACGTTAAAAAAACATCTTATTCTCTTTCTACCTTTGTCGATTTTTATGGGAAAGAAACGTCAATCAACAGATCCTTCTCCTTCCAACGGGAAGCAGTTGAGCACTAATTCAGATCACATCTTTACACATCGCTCAGATGTCGCATTCCAATGTTGTAGACATGTTTTCTGAACGAAGTGGTGGGCAATTAATTTATTTTATATTTCTTTTTAATTTTATTTTTTTATATGAAAGTCGAGAAGTTGCAATTAATTTATTTTTACTTTTAGATTTTTCTTATCACACCAACGGTATTTTAGGGCTTTTCTCCTTCTCCAAGGTTTTTGTAAAAGAATTACTAAAATTTTCTATAAAATATACCGAAACCAAAATATATATTCCCAAGATTTAATAGTACTCATTAGTATTTTTAGGTTTCCCTAACGGCATATTAATCTTTGAATGCATGCCTTAGAAGTTAATGACATCGTTTACTTTTCTTTTTACTAGAAAATAATATAATTTGTCTATTAAGCAAAGGAAACCTTTCATCATCTCTTCTCTAGTTTACGTTAAAAAAACATCTTATTCTCTTTCTACCTTTGTCGATTTTTATGGGAAAGAAACGTCAATCAACAGATCCTTCTCCTTCCAACGGGAAGCAGTTGAGCACTAATTCAGATCACATCTTTACACATCGCTCAGATGTCGCATTCCAATGTTGTAGACATGTTTTCTGAACGAAGTGGTGGGCAATTAATTTATTTTATATTTCTTTTTAATTTTATTTTTTTATATGAAAGTCGAGAAGTCGCAATTAATTTATTTTTACTTTTAGATTTTTCTTATCACACCAACGGTATTTTAGGGCTTTTCTCCTTCTCCAAGGTTTTTGTAAAAGAATTACTAAAATTTTCTATAAAATATAACGAAACCAAAATATATATTCCCAAGATTTAATAGTACTCATTAGTATTTTTAGGTTTCCCAAACGGCATATTAATCTTTGAATGCATGCCTTAGAAGTTAATGACATCGTTTACTTTTCTTTTTACTAGAAAATAATATAATTTGTCTATTAAGCAAAGGAAACCTTTCATCATCTCTTCTCTAGTTTACGTTAAAAAAACATCTTATTCTCTTTCTACCTTTGTCGATTTTTATGGGAAAGAAACGTCAATCAACAGATCCTTCTCCTTCCAACGGGAAGCAGTTGAGCACTAATTCAGATCACATCTTTACACATCGCTCAGATGTCGCATTCCAATGTTGTAGACATGTTTTCTGAACGAACTGGTGGGCAATTAATTTATTTTATATTTCTTTTTAATTTTATTTTTTTATATGAAAGTCGAGAAGTCGCAATTAATTTATTTTTACTTTTAGATTTTTCTTATCACACCAACGGTATTTTAGGGCTTTTCTCCTTCTCCAAGGTTTTTGTAAAAGAATTACTAAAATTTTCTATAAAATATAACGAAACCAAAATATATATTCCCAAGATTTAATAGTACTCATTAGTATTTTTAGGTTTCCCAAACGGCATATTAATCTTTGAATGCATGCCTTAGAAGTTAATGACATCGTTTACTTTTCTTTTTACTAGAAAATAATATAATTTGTCTATTAAGCAAAGGAAACCTTTCATCATCTCTTCTCTAGTTTACGTTAAAAAAACATCTTATTCTCTTTCTACCTTTGTCGATTTTTATGGGAAAGAAACGTCAATCAACAGATCCTTCTCCTTCCAACGGGAAGCAGTTGAGAACTAATTCAGATCACATCTTTACACATCACTCAGATATCGCATTCCAATGTTGTAGACATGTTTTCTGAACGAAGTGGTGGGCAATTAATTTATTTTATATTTCTTTTTAATTTTATTTTTTTATATGAAAATCGAGAAGTCGCAATTAATTTATTTTTACTTTTAGATTTTTCTTATCACACCAACGGTATTTTAGGACTTTTCTCCTTCTCCAAGGTTTTTGTAAAAGAATTACTAAAATTTTCTATAAAATATAACGAAACCAAAATATATATTCCCAAGATTTAATAGTACTCATTAGTATTTTTAGGTTTCCCAAACGGCATATTAATCTTTGAATGCATGCCTTAGAAGTTAATGACATCGTTTACTTTTCTTTTTACTAGAAAATAATATAATTTGTCTATTAAGCAAAGGAAACCTTTCATCATCTCTTCTCTAATTTACGTTAAAAAAACATCTTATTCTCTTTCTACCTTTGTCGATTTTTATGGGAAAGAAACGTCAATCAACAGATCCTTCTCCTTCCAACGGGAAGCAGTTGAGCACTAATTCAGATCACATCTTTACACATCGCTCAGATGTCGCATTCCAATGTTGTAGACATGTTTTCTGAACGAAGTGGTGGGCAATTAATTTATTTTATATTTCTTTTTAATTTTATTTTTTTATATGAAAGTCGAGAAGTTGCAATTAATTTATTTTTACTTTTAGATTTTTCTTATCACACCAACGGTATTTTAGGGCTTTTCTCCTTCTCCAAGGTTTTTGTAAAAGAATTACTAAAATTTTCTATAAAATATAACGAAACCAAAATATATATTCCCAAGATTTAATAGTACTCATTAGTATTTTTAGGTTTCCCAAACGGCATATTAATCTTTGAATGCATGCCTTAGAAGTTAATGACATCGTTTACTTTTCTTTTTACTAGAAAATAATATAATTTGTCTATTAAGCAAAGGAAACCTTTCATCATCTCTTCTCTAGTTTACGTTAAAAAAACATCTTATTCTCTTTCTACCTTTGTCGATTTTTATGGGAAAGAAACGTCAATCAACAGATCCTTCTCCTTCCAACGGGAAGCAGTTGAGCACTAATTCAGATCACATCTTTACACATCGCTCAGATGTCGCATTCCAATGTTGTAGACATGTTTTCTGAACGAAGTGGTGGGCAATTAATTTATTTTATATTTCTTTTTAATTTTATTTTTTTATATGAAAGTCGAGAAGTCGCAATTAATTTATTTTTACTTTTAGATTTTTCTTATCACACCAACGGTATTTTAGGGCTTTTCTCCTTCTCCAAGGTTTTTGTAAAAGAATTACTAAAATTTTCTATAAAATATAACGAAACCAAAATATATATTCCCAAGATTTAATAGTACTCATTAGTATTTTTAGGTTTCCCAAACGGCATATTAATCTTTGAATGCATGCCTTAGAAGTTAATGACATTGTTTACTTTTCTTTTTACTAGAAAATAATATAAATAGTCAATTAAGCAAAGGAAACCTTTCATCATCTCTTCTCTAGTTTACGTTAAAAAAACATCTTATTCTCTTTCTACCTTTGTCGATTTTTATGGGAAAGAAACGTCAATCAACAGATCCTTCTCCTTCCAACGGGAAGCAGTTGAGAACTAATTCAGATCACATCTTTACACATCGCTCAGATGTCGCATTCCAATGTTGTAGACATGTTTTCTGAACGAAGTGGTGGGCAATTAATTTATTTTATATTTCTTTTTAATTTTATTTTTTTATATGAAAGTCGAGAAGTCGCAATTAATTTATTTTTACTTTTAGATTTTTCTTATCACACCAATGGTATTTTAGGGCTTTTCTCCTTCTCCAAGGTTTTTGTAAAAGAATTACTAAAATTTTCTATAAAATATGACGAAACCAAAATATATATTCCCAAGATTTAATAGTACTCATTAGTATTTTTAGGTTTCCCAAACGGCATATTAATCTTTGAATGCATGCCTTAGAAGTTAATGACATCGTTTACTTTTCTTTTTACTATAAAATAATATAAATTGTCAATTAAGCAAAGGAAACCTTTCATCATCTCTTCTCTAGTTTACGTTAAAAAAACATCTTATTCTCTTTCTACCTTTGTCGATTTTTATGGGAAAGAAACGTCAATCAACAGATCCTTCTCCTTCCAACGGGAAGCAGTTGAGAACTAATTCATATCACATCTTTACACATCACTCAGATGTCGCATTCCAATGTTGTAGACATGTTTTCTGAACGAAGTGGTGGGCAATTAATTTATTTTATATTTCTTTTTAATTTTATTTTTTTATATGAAAATCGAGAAGTCGCAATTAATTTAGTTTTTACTTTTAGATTTTTCTTATCACACCAACGGTATTTTAGGGCTTTTCTCCTTCTCCAAGGTTTTTGTAAAAGAATTACTAAAATTTTCTATAAAATATAACGAAACCAAAATATATATTCCCAAGATTTAATAGTACTCATTAGTATTTTTAGGTTTCCCAAACGGCATATTAATCTTTGAATGCATGCCTTAGAAGTTAATGACATCGTTTACTTTTCTTTTTACTATAAAATAATATAAATTGTCAATTAAGCAAAGGAAACCTTTCATCATCTCTTCTCTAGTTTACGTTAAAAAAACATCTTATTCTCTTTCTACCTTTGTCGATTTTTATGGGAAAGAAACGTCAATCAACAGATCCTTCTCCTTCCAACGGGAAGCAGTTGAGAACTAATTCAGATCACATCTTTACACATCACTCAGATATCGCATTCCAATGTTTTAGACATGTTTTCTGAACGAAGTGGTGGGCAATTAATTTATTTTATATTTCTTTTTAATTTTATTTTTTTATATGAAAATCGAGAAGTCGCAATTAATTTATTTTTACTTTTAGATTTTTCTTATCACACCAACGGTATTTTAGGACTTTTCTCCTTCTCCAAGGTTTTTGTAAAAGAATTACTAAAATTTTCTATAAAATATAACGAAACCAAAATATATATTCCCAAGATTTAATAGTACTCATTAGTATTTTTAGGTTTCCCAAACGGCATATTAATCTTTGAATGCATGCCTTAGAAGTTAATGACATCGTTTACTTTTCTTTTTACTAGAAAATAATATAATTTGTCTATTAAGCAAAGGAAACCTTTCATCATCTCTTCTCTAGTTTACGTTAAAAAAACATCTTATTCTCTTTCTACCTTTGTCGATTTTTATGGGAAAGAAACGTCAATCAACAGATCCTTCTCCTTCCAACGGGAAGCAGTTGAGCACTAATTCAGATCACATCTTTACACATCGCTCAGATGTCGCATTCCAATGTTGTAGACATGTTTTCTGAACGAAGTGGTGGGCAATTAATTTATTTTATATTTCTTTTTAATTTTATTTTTTTATATGAAAGTCGAGAAGTCGCAATTAATTTATTTTTACTTTTAGATTTTTCTTATCACACCAACGGTATTTTAGGGCTTTTCTCCTTCTCCAAGGTTTTTGTAAAAGAATTACTAAAATTTTCTATAAAATATAACGAAACCAAAATATATATTCCCAAGATTTAATAGTACTCATTAGTATTTTTAGGTTTCCCAAACGGCATATTAATCTTTGAATGCATGCCTTAGAAGTTAATGACATCGTTTACTTTTCTTTTTACTATAAAATAATATAAATTGTCAATTAAGCAAAGGAAACCTTTCATCATCTCTTCTCTAGTTTACGTTAAAAAAACATCTTATTCTCTTTCTACCTTTGTCGATTTTTATGGGAAAGAAACGTCAATCAACAGATCCTTCTCCTTCCAACGGGAAGCAGTTGAGAACTAATTCAGATCACATCTTTACACATCACTCAGATGTCGCATTCCAATGTTGTAGACATGTTTTCTGAACGAAGTGGTGGGCAATTAATTTATTTTATATTTCTTTTTAATTTTATTTTTTTATATGAAAATCGAGAAGTCGCAATTAATTTAGTTTTTACTTTTAGATTTTTCTTATCACACCAACGGTATTTTAGGACTTTTCTCCTTCTCCAAGGTTTTTGTAAAAGAATTACTAAAATTTTCTATAAAATATAACGAAACCAAAATATATATTCCCAAGATTTAATAGTACTCATTAGTATTTTTAGGTTTCCCAAACGGCATATTAATCTTTGAATGCATGCCTTAGAAGTTAATGACATCGTTTACTTTTCTTTTTACTAGAAAATAATATAATTTGTCTATTAAGCAAAGGAAACCTTTCATCATCTCTTCTCTAGTTTACGTTAAAAAAACATCTTATTCTCTTTCTACCTTTGTCGATTTTTATGGGAAAGAAACGTCAATCAACAGATCCTTCTCCTTCCAACGGGAAGCAGTTGAGCACTAATTCAGATCACATCTTTACACATCGCTCAGATGTCGCATTCCAATGTTGTAGACATGTTTTCTGAACGAACTGGTGGGCAATTAATTTATTTTATATTTCTTTTTAATTTTATTTTTTTATATGAAAGTCGAGAAGTCGCAATTAATTTATTTTTACTTTTAGATTTTTCTTATCACACCAACGGTATTTTAGGGCTTTTCTCCTTCTCCAAGGTTTTTGTAAAAGAATTACTAAAATTTTCTATAAAATATAACGAAACCAAAATATATATTCCCAAGATTTAATAGTACTCATTAGTATTTTTAGGTTTCCCAAACGGCATATTAATCTTTGAATGCATGCCTTAGAAGTTAATGACATCGTTTACTTTTTCTTTTTACTAGAAAATAATATAATTTGTCTATTAAGCAAAGGAAACCTTTCATCATCTCTTCTCTAGTTTACGTTAAAAAAACATCTTATTTTCTTTCTACCTTTGTCGATTTTTATGGGAAAGAAACGTCAATCAACAGATCCTTCTCCTTCCAACGGGAAGCAGTTGAGCACTAATTCAGATCACATCTTTACACATCGCTCAGATGTCGCATTCCAATGTTGTAGACATGTTTTCTGAACGAACTGGTGGGCAATTAATTTATTTTATATTTCTTTTTAATTTTATTTTTTTATATGAAAGTCGAGAAGTCGCAATTAATTTATTTTTACTTTTAGATTTTTCTTATCACACCAACGGTATTTTAGGGCTTTTCTCCTTCTCCAAGGTTTTTGTAAAAGAATTACTAAAATTTTCTATAAAATATAACGAAACCAAAATATATATTCCCAAGATTTAATAGTACTCATTAGTATTTTTAGGTTTCCCAAACGGCATATTAATCTTTGAATGCATGCCTTAGAAGTTAATGACATCGTTTACTTTTCTTTTTACTAGAAAATAATATAATTTGTCTATTAAGCAAAGGAAACCTTTCATCATCTCTTCTCTAGTTTACGTTAAAAAAACATCTTATTCTCTTTCTACCTTTGTCGATTTTTATGGGAAAGAAACGTCAATCAACAGATCCTTCTCCTTCCAACGGGAAGCAGTTGAGCACTAATTCAGATCACATCTTTACACATCGCTCAGATGTCGCATTCCAATGTTGTAGACATGTTTTCTGAACGAAGTGGTGGGCAATTAATTTATTTTATATTTCTTTTTAATTTTATTTTTTTATATGAAAGTCGAGAAGTCGCAATTAATTTATTTTTACTTTTAGATTTTTCTTATCACACCAACGGTATTTTAGGGCTTTTCTCCTTCTCCAAGGTTTTTGTAAAAGAATTACTAAAATTTTCTATAAAATATAACGAAACCAAAATATATATTCCCAAGATTTAATAGTACTCATTAGTATTTTTAGGTTTCCCAAACGGCATATTAATCTTTGAATGCATGCCTTAGAAGTTAATGACATCGTTTACTTTTCTTTTTACTATAAAATAATATAAATTGTCAATTAAGCAAAGGAAACCTTTCATCATCTCTTCTCTAGTTTACGTTAAAAAAACATCTTATTCTCTTTCTACCTTTGTCGATTTTTATGGGAAAGAAACGTCAATCAACAGATCCTTCTCCTTCCAACGGGAAGCAGTTGAGAACTAATTCAGATCACATCTTTACACATCACTCAGATGTCGCATTCCAATGTTGTAGACATGTTTTCTGAACGAAGTGGTGGGCAATTAATTTATTTTATATTTCTTTTTAATTTTATTTTTTTATATGAAAATCGAGAAGTCGCAATTAATTTAGTTTTTACTTTTAGATTTTTCTTATCACACCAACGGTATTTTAGGACTTTTCTCCTTCTCCAAGGTTTTTGTAAAAGAATTACTAAAATTTTCTATAAAATATAACGAAACCAAAATATATATTCCCAAGATTTAATAGTACTCATTAGTATTTTTAGGTTTCCCAAACGGCATATTAATCTTTGAATGCATGCCTTAGAAGTTAATGACATCGTTTACTTTTCTTTTTACTAGAAAATAATATAATTTGTCTATTAAGCAAAGGAAACCTTTCATCATCTCTTCTCTAGTTTACGTTAAAAAAACATCTTATTCTCTTTCTACCTTTGTCGATTTTTATGGGAAAGAAACGTCAATCAACAGATCCTTCTCCTTCCAACGGGAAGCAGTTGAGCACTAATTCAGATCACATCTTTACACATCGCTCAGATGTCGCATTCCAATGTTGTAGACATGTTTTCTGAACGAACTGGTGGGCAATTAATTTATTTTATATTTCTTTTTAATTTTATTTTTTTATATGAAAGTCGAGAAGTCGCAATTAATTTATTTTTACTTTTAGATTTTTCTTATCACACCAACGGTATTTTAGGGCTTTTCTCCTTCTCCAAGGTTTTTGTAAAAGAATTACTAAAATTTTCTATAAAATATAACGAAACCAAAATATATATTCCCAAGATTTAATAGTACTCATTAGTATTTTTAGGTTTCCCAAACGGCATATTAATCTTTGAATGCATGCCTTAGAAGTTAATGACATCGTTTACTTTTTCTTTTTACTAGAAAATAATATAATTTGTCTATTAAGCAAAGGAAACCTTTCATCATCTCTTCTCTAGTTTACGTTAAAAAAACATCTTATTTTCTTTCTACCTTTGTCGATTTTTATGGGAAAGAAACGTCAATCAACAGATCCTTCTCCTTCCAACGGGAAGCAGTTGAGCACTAATTCAGATCACATCTTTACACATCGCTCAGATGTCGCATTCCAATGTTGTAGACATGTTTTCTGAACGAACTGGTGGGCAATTAATTTATTTTATATTTCTTTTTAATTTTATTTTTTTATATGAAAGTCGAGAAGTCGCAATTAATTTATTTTTACTTTTAGATTTTTCTTATCACACCAACGGTATTTTAGGGCTTTTCTCCTTCTCCAAGGTTTTTGTAAAAGAATTACTAAAATTTTCTATAAAATATAACGAAACCAAAATATATATTCCCAAGATTTAATAGTACTCATTAGTATTTTTAGGTTTCCCAAACGGCATATTAATCTTTGAATGCATGCCTTAGAAGTTAATGACATCGTTTACTTTTCTTTTTACTAGAAAATAATATAATTTGTCTATTAAGCAAAGGAAACCTTTCATCATCTCTTCTCTAGTTTATGTTAAAAAAACATCTTATTCTCTTTCTACCTTTGTCGATTTTTATGGGAAAGAAACGTCAATCAACAGATCCTTCTCCTTCCAACGGGAAGCAGTTGAGCACTAATTCAGATCACATCTTTACACATCGCTCAGATGTCGCATTCCAATGTTGTAGACATGTTTTCTGAACGAAGTGGTGGGCAATTAATTTATTTTATATTTCTTTTTAATTTTATTTTTTTATATGAAAGTCGAGAAGTCGCAATTAATTTATTTTTACTTTTAGATTTTTCTTATCACACCAACGGTATTTTAGGGCTTTTCTCCTTCTCCAAGGTTTTTGTAAAAGAATTACTAAAATTTTCTATAAAATATAACGAAACCAAAATATATATTCCCAAGATTTAATAGTACTCATTAGTATTTTTAGGTTTCCCAAACGGCATATTAATCTTTGAATGCATGCCTTAGAAGTTAATGACATCGTTTACTTTTCTTTTTACTATAAAATAATATAAATTGTCAATTAAGCAAAGGAAACCTTTCATCATCTCTTCTCTAGTTTACGTTAAAAAAACATCTTATTCTCTTTCTACCTTTGTCGATTTTTATGGGAAAGAAACGTCAATCAACAGATCCTTCTCCTTCCAACGGGAAGCAGTTGAGAACTAATTCAGATCACATCTTTACACATCACTCAGATGTCGCATTCCAATGTTGTAGACATGTTTTCTGAACGAAGTGGTGGGCAATTAATTTATTTTATATTTCTTTTTAATTTTATTTTTTTATATGAAAATCGAGAAGTCGCAATTAATTTAGTTTTTACTTTTAGATTTTTCTTATCACACCAACGGTATTTTAGGACTTTTCTCCTTCTCCAAGGTTTTTGTAAAAGAATTACTAAAATTTTCTATAAAATATAACGAAACCAAAATATATATTCCCAAGATTTAATAGTACTCATTAGTATTTTTAGGTTTCCCAAACGGCATATTAATCTTTGAATGCATGCCTTAGAAGTTAATGACATCGTTTACTTTTCTTTTTACTAGAAAATAATATAATTTGTCTATTAAGCAAAGGAAACCTTTCATCATCTCTTCTCTAGTTTACGTTAAAAAAACATCTTATTCTCTTTCTACCTTTGTCGATTTTTATGGGAAAGAAACGTCAATCAACAGATCCTTCTCCTTCCAACGGGAAGCAGTTGAGCACTAATTCAGATCACATCTTTACACATCGCTCAGATGTCGCATTCCAATGTTGTAGACATGTTTTCTGAACGAACTGGTGGGCAATTAATTTATTTTATATTTCTTTTTAATTTTATTTTTTTATATGAAAATCGAGAAGTCGCAATTAATTTATTTTTACTTTTAGATTTTTCTTATCACACCAACGGTATTTTAGGACTTTTCTCCTTCTCCAAGGTTTTTGTAAATGAATTACTAAAATTTTCTATAAAATATAACGAAACCAAAATATATATTCCCAAGATTTAATAGTACTCATTAGTATTTTTAGGTTTCCCAAACGGCATATTAATCTTTGAATGCATGCCTTAGAAGTTAATGACATCGTTTACTTTTCTTTTTACTAGAAAATAATATAATTTGTCTATTAAGCAAAGGAAACCTTTCATCATCTCTTCTCTAGTTTACGTTAAAAAAACATCTTATTCTCTTTCTACCTTTGTCGATTTTTATGGGAAAGAAACGTCAATCAACAGATCCTTCTCCTTCCAACGGGAAGCAGTTGAGAACTAATTCAGATCACATCTTTACACATCACTCAGATGTCGCATTCCAATGTTGTAGACATGTTTTCTGAACGAAGTGGTGGGCAATTAATTTATTTTGTATTTCTTTTTAATTTTATTTTTTTATATGAAAGTCGAGAAGTCGCAATTAATTTATTTTTACTTTTAGATTTTTCTTATCACACCAACGGTATTTTAGGGCTTTTCTCCTTCTCCAAGGTTTTTGTAAAAGAATAACTAAAATTTTCTATAAAATATAACGAAACCAAAATATATATTCCCAAGATTTAATAGTACTCATTAGTATTTTTAGGTTTCCCAAACGGCATATTAATCTTTGAATGCATGCCTTAGAAGTTAATGACATCGTTTACTTTTCTTTTTACTAGAAAATAATATAATTTGTCTATTAAGCAAAGGAAACCTTTCATCATCTCTTCTCTAGTTTACGTTAAAAAAACATCTTATTCTCTTTCTACCTTTGTCGATTTTTATGGGAAAGAAACGTCAATCAACAGATCCTTCTCCTTCCAACGGGAAGCAGTTGAGCACTAATTCAGATCACATCTTTACACATCGCTCAGATGTCGCATTCCAATGTTGTAGACATGTTTTCTGAACGAACTGGTGGGCAATTAATTTATTTTATATTTCTTTTTAATTTTATTTTTTTATATGAAAGTCGAGAAGTCGCAATTAATTTATTTTTACTTTTAGATTTTTCTTATCACACCAACGGTATTTTAGGGCTTTTCTCCTTCTCCAAGGTTTTTGTAAAAGAATTACTAAAATTTTCTATAAAATATAACGAAACCAAAATATATATTCCCAAGATTTAATAGTACTCATTAGTATTTTTAGGTTTCCCAAACGGCATATTAATCTTTGAATGCATGCCTTAGAAGTTAATGACATCGTTTACTTTTCTTTTTACTAGAAAATAATATAATTTGTCTATTAAGCAAAGGAAACCTTTCATCATCTCTTCTCTAGTTTACGTTAAAAAAACATCTTATTCTCTTTCTACCTTTGTCGATTTTTATGGGAAAGAAACGTCAATCAACAGATCCTTCTCCTTCCAACGGGAAGCAGTTGAGCACTAATTCAGATCACATCTTTACACATCACTCAGATGTCGCATTCCAATGTTGTAGACATGTTTTCTGAACGAAGTGGTGGGCAATTAATTTATTTTATATTTCTTTTTAATTTTATTTTTTTATATGAAAATCGAGAAGTCGCAATTAATTTATTTTTACTTTTAGATTTTTCTTATCACACCAACGGTATTTTAGGACTTTTCTCCTTCTCCAAGGTTTTTGTAAAAGAATTACTAAAATTTTCTATAAAATATAACGAAACCAAAATATATATTCCCAAGATTTAATAGTACTCATTAGTATTTTTAGGTTTCCCAAACGGCATATTAATCTTTGAATGCATGCCTTAGAAGTTAATGACATCGTTTACTTTTCTTTTTACTAGAAAATAATATAATTTGTCTATTAAGCAAAGGAAACCTTTCATCATCTCTTCTCTAGTTTACGTTAAAAAAACATCTTATTCTCTTTCTACCTTTGTCGATTTTTATGGGAAAGAAACGTCAATCAACAGATCCTTCTCCTTCCAACGGGAAGCAGTTGAGCACTAATTCAGATCACATCTTTACACATCGCTCAGATGTCGCATTCCAATGTTGTAGACATGTTTTCTGAACGAACTGGTGGGCAATTAATTTATTTTATATTTCTTTTTAATTTTATTTTTTTATATGAAAGTCGAGAAGTCGCAATTAATTTATTTTTACTTTTAGATTTTTCTTATCACACCAACGGTATTTTAGGGCTTTTCTCCTTCTCCAAGGTTTTTGTAAAAGAATTACTAAAATTTTCTATAAAATATAACGAAACCAAAATATATATTCCCAAGATTTAATAGTACTCATTAGTATTTTTAGGTTTCCCAAACGGCATATTAATCTTTGAATGCATGCCTTAGAAGTTAATGACATCGTTTACTTTTCTTTTTACTAGAAAATAATATAATTTGTCTATTAAGCAAAGGAAACCTTTCATCATCTCTTCTCTAGTTTACGTTAAAAAAACATCTTATTCTCTTTCTACCTTTGTCGATTTTTATGGGAAAGAAACGTCAATCAACAGATCCTTCTCCTTCCAACGGGAAGCAGTTGAGCACTAATTCAGATCACATCTTTACACATCACTCAGATGTCGCATTCCAATGTTGTAGACATGTTTTCTGAACGAAGTGGTGGGCAATTAATTTATTTTATATTTCTTTTTAATTTTATTTTTTTATATGAAAATCGAGAAGTCGCAATTAATTTATTTTTACTTTTAGATTTTTCTTATCACACCAACGGTATTTTAGGACTTTTCTCCTTCTCCAAGGTTTTTGTAAAAGAATTACTAAAATTTTCTATAAAATATAACGAAACCAAAATATATATTCCCAAGATTTAATAGTACTCATTAGTATTTTTAGGTTTCCCAAACGGCATATTAATCTTTGAATGCATGCCTTAGAAGTTAATGACATCGTTTACTTTTCTTTTTACTAGAAAATAATATAATTTGTCTATTAAGCAAAGGAAACCTTTCATCATCTCTTCTCTAGTTTACGTTAAAAAAACATCTTATTCTCTTTCTACCTTTGTCGATTTTTATGGGAAAGAAACGTCAATCAACAGATCCTTCTCCTTCCAACGGGAAGCAGTTGAGCACTAATTCAGATCACATCTTTACACATCGCTCAGATGTCGCATTCCAATGTTGTAGACATGTTTTCTGAACGAACTGGTGGGCAATTAATTTATTTTATATTTCTTTTTAATTTTATTTTTTTATATGAAAATCGAGAAGTCGCAATTAATTTATTTTTACTTTTAGTTTTTTCTTATCACACCAACGGTATTTTAGGACTTTTCTCCTTCTCCAAGGTTTTTGTAAATGAATTACTAAAATTTTCTATAAAATATAACGAAACCAAAATATATATTCCCAAGATTTAATAGTACTCATTAGTATTTTTAGGTTTCCCAAACGGCATATTAATCTTTGAATGCATGCCTTAGAAGTTAATGACATCGTTTACTTTTCTTTTTACTAGAAAATAATATAATTTGTCTATTAAGCAAAGGAAACCTTTCATCATCTCTTCTCTAGTTTACGTTAAAAAAACATCTTATTCTCTTTCTACCTTTGTCGATTTTTATGGGAAAGAAACGTCAATCAACAGATCCTTCTCCTTCCAACGGGAAGCAGTTGAGAACTAATTCAGATCACATCTTTACACATCGCTCAGATGTCGCATTCCAATGTTGTAGACATGTTTTCTGAACGAAGTGGTGGGCAATTAATTTATTTTGTATTTCTTTTTAATTTTATTTTTTTATATGAAAGTCGAGAAGTCGCAATTAATTTATTTTTACTTTTAGATTTTTCTTATCACACCAACGGTATTTTAGAGCTTTTCTCCTTCTCCAAGGTTTTTGTAAAAGAATTACTAAAATTTTCTATAAAATATAACGAAACCAAAATATATATTCCCAAGATTTAATAGTACTCATTAGTATTTTTAGGTTTCCCAAACGGCATATTAATCTTTGAATGCATGCCTTAGAAGTTAATGACATTGTTTACTTTTCTTTTTACTAGAAAATAATATAATTTGTCTATTAAGCAAAGGAAACCTTTCATCATCTCTTCTCTAGTTTATGTTAAAAAAACATCTTATTCTCTTTCTACCTTTGTCGATTTTTATGCGAAAGAAACGTCAATAACCAGATCCTTCTCCTTCCAACGGGAAGCAGTTGAGAACTAATTCAGATCACATCTTTACACATCACTCAGATGTCGTATTCCAATGTTGTAGACATGTTTTCTGAACGAACTGGTGGGCAATTAATTTATTTTATATTTCTTTTTAATTTTATTTTTTTATATGAAAATCGAGAAGTCGCAATTAATTTATTTTTACTTTTAGATTTTTCTTATCACACCAACGGTATTTTAGAGCTTTTCTCCTTCTCCAAGGTTTTTGTAAAAGAATTACTAAAATTTTCTATAAAATATAACGAAACCAAAATATATATTCCCAAGATTTAATAGTACTCATTAGTATTTTTAGGTTTCCCAAACGGCATATTAATCTTTGAATGCATGCCTTAGAAGTTAATGACATCGTTTACTTTTCTTTTTACTAGAAAATAATATAATTTGTCTATTAAGCAAAGGAAACCTTTCATCATCTCTTCTTTAGTTTACGTTAAAAAAACATCTTATTCTCTTTCTACCTTTGTCGATTTTTATGGGAAAGAAACGTCAATCAACAGATCCTTCTCCTTCCAACGGGAAGCAGTTGAGCACTAATTCAGATCACATCTTTACACATCGCTCAGATGTCGCATTCCAATGTTGTAGACATGTTTTCTGAACGAAGTGGTGGGCAATTAATTTATTTTATATTTCTTTTTAATTTTATTTTTTTATATGAAAGTCGAGAAGTCGCAATTAATTTATTTTTACTTTTAGATTTTTCTTATCACACCAACGGTATTTTAGGGCTTTTCTCCTTCTCCAAGGTTTTTGTAAAAGAATTACTAAAATTTTCTATAAAATATAACGAAACCAAAATATATATTCCCAAGATTTAATAGTACTCATTAGTATTTTTAGGTTTCCCAAACGGCATATTAATCTTTGAATGCATGCCTTAGAAGTTAATGACATTGTTTACTTTTCTTTTTACTAGAAAATAATATAAATTGTCAATTAAGCAAAGGAAACCTTTCATCATCTCTTCTCTAGTTTACGTTAAAAAAAATCTTATTCTCTTTCTACCTTTGTCGATTTTTATGCGAAAGAAACGTCAATCAACAGATCCTTCTCCTTCCAACGGGAAGCAGTTGAGAACTAATTCAGATCACATCTTTACACATCACTCAGATGTCGCATTCCAATGTTGTAGACATGTTTTCTGAACGAACTGGTGGGCAATTAATTTATTTTATATTTCTTTTTAATTTTATTTTTTTATATGAAAATCGAGAAGTCGCAATTAATTTATTTTTACTTTTAGATTTTTCTTATCACACCAACGGTATTTTAGGAGCTTTTCTCCTTCTCCAAGGTTTTTGTAA